>CM032067.1:17486516-18686516 GCA_018831715.1 Matsumurasca onukii
CTGATCTCTTGCGGGATACTTTAGAAACGTTTACAGGGTCATCTGCGGCCGCGAATGTAAATTTGTCAAGGTTACCGTAAGGAGCGTAGCTGAAGAGACGTTTGCTGCTATCAGCGGTTCAGTTTAAGAACTATGAAGGTCAATTCGGACGATACTTAGTCAAACCTGATATTGTACTTGAATGCTTTGTACAGATTCGTTCTAAACAGAAAGACAAATTTTGATCAAATAAAAAAGATAAAGAAAATTGTAGGAAAATGTTCAGCCCAATCAATACTGAACCACAAACATGCAGCCTATGTAGTAATAAAGAAATAGAATATATTTCTACAGGGGTACATTTTGTATTAGTTTTCAGCCAATAAGCAAAGTATTGCTGAAGCCTAAAAGATACCACGTGTTACATTTTACAAGTATTATAGGTTGTTTATTGGTTGGAAAGTAGCCTATTTTGTTAACATAAAGGAGCCAGGTAGGTGGTACTCACAGCCGTTCAGAAAATCAAAATTGTTTCTATTGGCACTTTAGAACATTATATTTTTTTGGTCATTTACAATAAATACATCAGTAGTTCAGGTATAAACAGTTGGGGCTAGATTAGAATGGGACTTCAATAAAGCCTTTAGTGTATGGTTGCAACCACCAAACCCCACGACTAATCACTACGTCTTGTTCGAAACCACAGATAATTTTTAGCACAGTTTGTACTGTACGTGTAGACGGGGCTTTATTAACCTACTTTGGCCAGTTCTGATTAACCATCAATATTTTCGATTGCGATTAACAATGACGTCATACGCTAGCGAATTATTTTCTTCAGCCAGAATGATCGATATAAACAACAAACTCCGATAATATCGAACTGTTCGAAAAATATTAGTACTATGAGAATCGATTAGTTCGACTATGAATAAATCTCGACCTTGATCCAGCTTCAGTTGTTTTGTCGCTAGAGCGGGACACACGTTCAATACAGTGCTGCCAGCGGATCAATACGGAATGTTTTTGAAAAAAACTTTTGTTCTTTTGTGTACATGTTGTTTTGATGTATTAAATAAGTAAAAATTAGTTTGGGACCATTTAAGATTAAAATAATTGTTTAGATGTAGTTTTTAATAGTATGAAAAGGTTTTTGTTCATAAAACTAGTTAACTTTGGATTAATGAATAGATTTTACATTTAGTGCTCAACGTCTAGGTTGCAATGTCGTTATGTCCGGTGATTGTTCAATACCATGTGTAGTAACTTTGCGCAGTGGCAGTATCGTAACCAATGAAGTTTAACTGAGGTGCGATTATTGCTTATTGAAAACTTTTACCAATACCCCGCCATGTGGGCGTGAAATACCGCCCGCATCGGCAATTTGTGCCAGCCCCTCCGGGGGCTTATAAACATACATTCGTCATTAGTAATTAAGAGAGGGAGAGCCGAGCGGTCCAGTAACTAGTATGAAGCTGGGCTAGCAGTATCAGTTCCGTCAAAGGTGAGAAATTAGCGGTACCTCCGTTCTATCCGATGGCCACTTAAAACTTGCAGTAAAATAACATGTTACAATGTAGCCCAAGCGTGGCTGTTGTCTCAATGAACAGCCTTGTAAATCATGTAATAATTACAACATGAAAAGCTGAGGCCGAAGCCCATGCGAGGCTGTGAGCGGAACGAAAGAAGGCATTCAAATACAGTATGAATCTTTCTTATTTTTATGTATTAATGTCTCAGTCTTATGAAATTTGGCTCAGCGTAGTCTGAAACATTCATTGCATTTAAAACGTAGTTCAATTGATACACATTTTATGCAAGTTGTAAGAGTAAGTGCCATACAAATTTAAAATTTGGTGTAATTTGAAAAGAGCTTGTAAATTATCAATGGACAATGATGTAACTATGCTCACCTTGGCAATCATCAGACGTTCTTCAAAATAATTGATGTCAGGATCAAACCTCATCTTCAGTTGCGACTTGGGAAAACCAATATTTAGGGTATTTATACTTTAAAATCATGTATCGGATGTTATCTTGAAATAAAAGTCACATACAATTTTGAAACACAGGCACATGGTTTTACACTGGGAACTAGAAAACTTTACAGAACAGTTCTGGTATTGCACTACCTAACCTAAAACTGTCATTTGAAAAACAAGGGATATTGAAGGGTATTTTTATAATGTGTGTTCCAGAGACAATTTATTTAATTCATCAGAAATTTAAGGTTTTTTTTACAGATGGATGATCATTATTTGTAGACATGTTTACAGAATATTATTTAATATGTAAAACTATTTTATTTGTATAATATATAAACAATAATGTAAAAAATAGTATATGAGAAATAATAATAATAGGTCCATCTACAGCAGGTAAAATATATCCTCCAAATTTTCTTCTTTGGGAAGGGTGAAAGGATGCTGGCAGCGTTTCCTCTCTGAACTGCCATACAGTACTTATTTTCTGCACAAGATAACTCTTGGATTTAGAGTCACCGGCCTTAAATTTTAGCTTGGCACCAATCTCTGTGATCCATTCTTTCCCTTCTGTGAACCATGTGCCCATCGTCTCTACAGCTAGCACGACCAAAAGAAATCCTCTAGACTTAATGCCACAATACTTTAATTGTTTTCTTTGGACAGCTAACTCTGCTGCGGCTCCGGATCTATCTTTTGTCATGTTGACATAGCTTGGGGCGAAGGTGTCAGAGCAAGTGAAATCCCATATTACTATTAGGTATTTCCCTTTGCTCCAGGGAACTATGGTTGCGCCGTCTGGCCGTTTCCCGTCATTTCGGTCAAGTCCGGTAGACTCCAACTGAGCAGGGACATCAGCACTTGCTAAAGCTCTCTTCAGAATGCTGTTTACTTCTGCATGTCTGTAGATTCTCCCAGGGTTTTTGGAGTACGACAGTGTATGTAGGCCTTTCCGGTCAACGTTTTCTCCGCATTTGCATCGGTAGGTATTCTCTGCAAATATTGCACCCTAACCGTATTCCAATGCAAATTTGGAAGCTTTGTCGTTTATAAACATGCCAATATTTTTTTATGGAAACGCATGTAACCAAGCACCAGCTTCTTTGTTTTGCAGTGCTTTCAGTCTTGCCAAATCTTTAGGACTATCGAAGTAGAAGTTTGATTCCCTTTTCCTTTTCAGAGCTATTTCATCCCATTCTTTTTGAACAGTTTGGTTTTTAGGTAGTTCTTAATGGTTTAAGCCCCATACTTCAATGCTGTCTTGTCAAGAGGTCAAACACATTGTACAATGTTTGTTAAAACACAATGGCAAGGCCGTTGATCCACTCCTGTGGATCCGTGTGTGGGATTTGTACCGCGGTTAAAACCAACCCGGTGCCCCAATAAACAGCACAGGGGGGTAAGTGGGGCCGCTACAGCGTCTGTTATAAATTATGAATGTTTACATGCCAAGTCAGTTAAGCCATCGATACTCTGTTCGGATTTTCACATAATATCGACTATCGATTCTGCGCGTACGCGTGCTGATCTCTCGCGGGATACTGTAGAAACGTTTACAGGGTCATCTGCGGCCGCGAATGTAAACTTGTCAAGGTTACCGTAAGGAGCGTAGCTGAAGAGACGTTTGCTGCTATCTAGCGGATTTCAGTTTAAGAACTATGAAGGTCAAATTCGGACGATACTTCGTCAAACCTGATATTGTACTTGAATACCTTTGTGCAGCAGAAACCTTCGCTCTAAACAGAAAGACAAATTTTATCAAATAAAAAAGATAAAGGAAAATTGTAGGAAAATGTTCAGCCCAATCAATACTGAACCACAAACATGCAGCCTATGTAGTAATAAAGAAATAGGAATATATTTCTACAGGGGTACATTTTGTATTAGGTTTTCAGCCAATAAGCAAAGTATTGCTGAAGCCTAAAAGATACCACGTGTTACATTTTACAAGTATTATAGGTTGTTTATTTTTATTTGGAAAGTAGCATATTTTGTTAACATAAAGGAGCCAGGTAGGTGGTACTCACAGCCGTTCAGAAAATCAAAATTGTTTCTGTTGGCACTTTAGAACATTATATTTTTTTAGTCATTTACAATAAATACATCAATAGTTCAGGTATAAACAGTTGGGGCTAGATTAGAATGGGACTTCAATAAAGCCTTTAGTGTATGGTTGCAACCACCAAACCCCACGACTGATCAGTAATCACTACGTCTTGTTCGAAACCGCAGATAATTTTTAGCACAGTTTGTACGTGTAGACGGGGCTTTATTAACCTACTTTGGCCAGCTCTGATTAACCATCAATATTTTCGATTGCGATTATCAATGACGTCATACGCTAGCGAATTATTTTCTTCAGCCTGGATGATCGATATAAACAACAAACTCCGATAATATCGAACTGTTCGAAAAATATTAGTACTATGAGAGTCGATTCGTTCGACTGTGAATAAATTCGACCTTGATCCAGCTTCAGTTGTTTTGTCGCTAGAGCGGGACACACGTTCTACACAGTGCTGCTGCAAGCGGATCAATACGGAGGTGTTTTTGGAAAAACAACTATTGTTCTTTTAATAACTGTTGTTTTGATGTATTAAATAAGTAAAAATTAGTTTAGGACCATTTAAGATCAAAATAATTGTTTAGATGTAGTTTTTAATAGTATGAAAAGGTTTTTTGTTCATAAAACTGAGTTAACTTTGGATTAATGAATAGATTTTACAATTAGAGCTCGACACCTAGGTTGCAATGTCGTTATGTCCGGTGATTGTTCAATACCATGTATAATTAACTTTGCGCAGTGGCAGTATCGTAACCAATGAAGTTTAACTGAGGTGCGATTATTGCTTATTGAAAACTTTTACCAATACCCCGCCATGGGGCGTGAAATACCGCCCGCATCGGCAATTTGTGCCAGCCCCTCCGGGGGCTTATAAACATACATTCGTCATTAGTAATAAAGAGAGGGAGGGCCGAGTGGTCCAGTAACTAGTATGAAGCTGGGCTAGCAGCATCAGTTCCGTCACAGGTGAGAAATCAGCGGTACCTCCGTTCTATCCGATAGCCGCTTAAAACTTGCAGTAAAATAACATGTTAAATTGTAGCCCAAGCGTGGCTGTTGTCTCAATGAACAGCCTTGTAAATCATGTAATAATTACAACATGAAAAGCTGAGGCCGAAGCCCATGCGAGGCTGTGAGCGGAGCGAAAGAAGGCATTCAAATACAGTATGAAAATATCTTTCTTATTTTTTATGTATTAATGTCTCAGTCTTATGAGAATTTGGCTCAGCGTAGTCACTGAAACATGCATTGCATTTTAAAACGTAGTTCAATTGATACACATTTTATGCAAGTTGTAAGAGTAAAGTGCCATGCTAATTTAAAATTTGGTGTAATTTAAAAGAATAGCTTGTAAATTATCAATGGACAATGATGTAACTATGCTCACCTTGGCAATCATCCAGACTTTGTTCTTCAAAATAATTGATGTCAGGATCCAAACCTCATCTTCAGTTGCGACTTGGGAAAACCAATATTTAGGGTACGGTACATACTTTAAAATCCATGTATCGGATGTTATCTTGAAATAAAAGTCACATACAGTACGAAGGACACAGCAGGCACATGGTTTTACACTGAGGACTAGAAAACTTCACAGAACAGTTCTGGTATTGCACTACCTAACCTAAAACTGTCATTTGAAAGGCAGGGATATTGAAGGGTATTTTTTATAATGTGTTCCGAGAGACAGATTTATTTAATTCATCGAATTTTAAAGGTTTGTACAGATGGATGATCATTATTTGTAGACATACTGTATAACAAAAATTATTTATTATGTAAAACTAATTTATTTGTTTAATATATATATACACTATAATGTAAAAAATAGTATATAAGAAAAAAAATAATAATAGGTCCATCTACAGGTAAAATATATCCTCCAATTTTCTTCTTTGGGGAAGGGTGAAAGGATGCTGGCAGCGTTTCCTCTCTGAACTGCCATACAGTACTTATCTTCTGCACAAGACTTGATTCATTGACTTGATTCACAAGATCTTGCTTGATTCATTTGTTCTTCTGTTAAGCTTACGTTCAAAATGTCTTCAAGGGCAGATTTCATTGAAGTGTCCATAGTCTGAAGGTCATCCAGATATTTGTATGTTGGCGTTGTTCTTAATGCCTATAACAATTTGGGTATGCCAAGACAGTTTTTGAGTAAAAAATAAGCCACTTGCTTAGGTAGAGTTTTCAGACGTTCTACCATCAAGTCTAAATCTTCTTGTCTCTGTCGTAACGATGTACGGATCCCTTCTTCACATAAAGGGGAGCCTAGTAGTGAAAGCTTGTCAGATTTGACTGTTGCAATACCAGGAAGAATATTTCCAAACTTTTCTTCAACGTCCGTGTCCACAGAATTAGAGGTAAATAACTCAAATTGTGGAAGGTTTTCACTTTTCCGATCGCTCAGACGTCATGTTTTTTACTTTTTTAAGGTAGAAGTTCTAAAGGTATCGAAATGAAATTTATATGGGACCACTATGGGGTATAGCCCTACCAAACAAAACAAACCGCATCAAAATCAATGCTGTCATTCCAGAGAAATCTGTGGACGGACATAGATAAAAAAAAAAAAAAAAGTCTCACTTTGACTTGAGTAACCTTCTCCTTTTTTGAAGTCGGTTAAAAAATAGTTCACATTTTACCGGAATGACTTGCAAACCAATAGCTTTTGATTCGGCTATGAGAGTTTCAATGCCTTCCAATACAAATTTAGGATCGCCAGCTAAAGTTCCATCATCAAGATAAAATAATTTCAATTTTGACTTAAGTTTAAGTATGATTGAATGAACCGCGAGACTAAAGGTCAAATCTCCAAAGGTCGGATCTCCTTGTTTGCTTCCAAATCAATCTTTTTGTTTCCAAAAATAGTAGAGAAGGAGTTGCATAGCACTGCCATAAAAAGGGATACAGTTCGGGGACAAAATCTGAAGTAAAACATCCCGTTCTACGCAATTAAAAGCGTTTTTGTGGTCAATTTTTACCATGACACTATTTGAATCTTTTTCTTTCTCAATGAAAGTCCTTGTCGTATGAATTATTGCTTCACATCCTTGACTCGTAGCAAATCCAAGTGGGTAAGGTTGAAAATGTGCTTTACACTTTTCTTGTACAGACTGGCAGCACAACTTTGCTGTTAACCTGCGAAAAACACACCCAACAGCTATAAGTCGCAAGCCGCCACCCTTTTTTTTTCAAAGCACACAGATTTGCTCCATAGATGAACTTTAAAATGTCTTCGTTGACTTTTCCTTCCAGCATGAAGTTGACTAGGTTTGTTATGTTTGTCAGCAATCTTCTTCCTTGTTCATTCGCTGATTTCGAAGTTAGATCTTTTAAATGTTGTGGTGTGGAGTTATTTTATCCAAACCAGAGGCTGAACCATTGGGAAGGAAGGAAATGGACTTTTGAGATTCTTTAACTTCAAGCAAACTGCCGTTTCATCAGGAGGATTTGGTAAATGTAGGCAACATGATTGTGCTGGGTGCATTTTTAGCAACGTTTCATAGTTACCGTTATTTATCTCAGCAATAGTCATTAGAACTGATAATTCTTATAGCTCTACAAGGTGGTACGCTATATAATAATAATAATAATCTTTAATGTCAATACAAAAACTATTGTGTGACATTAAAAAAAAAAACAGTAGCTAACAATAAAAAATATATAAAAGAAGTAAGGTAAATTCACCATAAAAGCTGAACAAAAATTGTTTGCTGACCACCAAATAATAATATTAATTTAAAATAAATAGATAGATAATAATTTAGAGATATATTATAGGTCCATAAATTAATCTACATTATAAAAAGCATGTTGGACCAAAAAGGATTTTAATCTGGCTTTAAATGTGTTCATATTTTGTATACTTTTTAAATTATCTGGCAATTTATTGTATATAGCTCTGATCCAGGGGTGTAGTGGTGCCGTTCCCACACTGAAAATGCATATCATTGTTTCAATAAAATAATTATTTAGAATTTTTAGCTAAATGTAATGTTCAAGTGTAACCATTATTTATTCGTATATATCCGCAGTTTTAAAGTCTAGGGTCGAATTCGTGGGTCATTGCAGTAAAATGATTATAAACCTCAAAATTCCCTCTTAAATATGAGGTCCTAGTCGGTCTAATAATAAAAAATGTCAAGACACGGATGTATTTTCACATCGATGTTTTCTAAAACGATGGCTCGTCCCTATTCCCTTCACTAGATTAAATTTTTTTAGCCCAACAGAGAGACCTGAATGTTGGTCACCGCTGTGGGCTCGCAAATAATACTAGCCAAATAGAGTCAGCTAGCTCTTTTACCATAAACAAAATCTTACATCTCATTATGGCCTGAGTGGAAATACCTGTTTATATTTTAGTTATAACAAAGCCACCGTTGAGAACCAATTTTACATAACGGTATAAACGAACGCAAGATATGTTTAAACGTCAAAAATATAAATTAAAATTAAATGAGTCAATTATATGTACCTTTTCTTTTAACTCTGAATGGTTTTAACCGTTATAAAGTATTTTTAAACGCGTTTTAATAAGCTTTTAGATTTAAGTACGGTGCTGCTACCTTCAGTGAACTACTTCGAGTTGGTCTAATGCGAGGACAAAGCGCTAGTCCATCTACGTTACCGACAGGGGTGTAGTGGTGGCGTTCCCACACTGACAAATGCATAATTATCATTGTTTCAATAAAATAATTATTTAGAATTTTTATCTAAATGTAATGTTCAAGTGTAACCATTACTTATTCGTATATATCCGCAGTTTTAACTTCTATTTCTAAATATTTGAACAATTGAACCACCAGAATTGCTAATGTACTTCACAAAGTCATTGAAAATGTAAAAACCTTTCTTTTCTATTTTAGTGTAAGCTTTATTGTTTTTGTCTAAATACAGGGTGTCAGTGAACTCTCTGGACATACTTTGTAGACATGTTCCTTGGGTCAAAACAATAATATTTTACCATATAAACAGGGGTATCCGGCGATTCGTTGTCTGTGTGGATGTGTTTTTTACTAAAATAATTATGACAATAAAACTAATGCACTGATGTCTACAAAACTTTAATCAAAAATTTAAAATGCCATTTTCTAATTAGGAAAAAATATTATTTGATTTAACTTTCAAATTTTAAAATGGCGGCCAGTTAAAATTTTTAAAGTTTAATAACTCAAATACAAGTACTTTTACAACAAACTTATAAGAACAATTACTTTTAGTGTATTTATTTTCCTTTCCAAAAAGGTATAAAAGTTGAAAATCGATTTGAAATAACAAAGCTATTGTAATTTAAGTCTTACAGACCTATGTCCGCCATGCGTTCCTCCAGTCAGCTAGCGCAACAACAATGGAACTGACTACATTATTTTGATTCAAGGAGTTTGTTAAATTCGTTTGGACATCTCTACAATCAATAATTAGTCTTTCCGGTTATACTATCTGTCGAAGACCGTCATTTTGAACAGATCTTGCACGAACAAATAAATTACATTTAATGTCCTCAGTTTGGGAAGATTAAATGGAAAGTTTTAAAATATGTAAATGTTGTTTGATCATTTCAACAAATTAAATTAAACGAACGTTAATTTATTAAAAAGTTTATTAGTTGACTTAGTTTAATACAAAATCTTAGTTACAACTTAAAAGTTTATTAATGTTGGAGTTCTCCTATAAATATCTCTACTATTTAAAAAAACTTAACTAACCTTTGAAAAAAAATATTTCGAAGCTATAGTTTTCTGTAGACACAGTTACAATAGTCTATTACTATTATTTTATACAATAATAATACTATTATTTTGAATAAATAAAACAATATTTACATTTACAATTGTCCATTTATCTTCCAGAACAAAGGACAAAAAATTTAATTTATTTGTTTGTGCAAGAGCTGTTTAAAGTGATGACCTTCGACACGGTAGCATGGAAAGACTAATTTATTGATTGTAGAGATGTCCAAACAAATTTAACAAACTCCTGAATCAAAATAATGTAGTCAGTTCCATTGTTGTTGTGTGAGCTGACTGGAGGAACTAATGGCAGACATAGGCCGGTAAGACTTAAATTACAATAACTTTGTTATTTCAAATCAATTTTCAACTTTTATAACTTTTTGGAAAGGAAAATAAATACACTTAAAGTAATTGTTCTTATAAGTTTGTTGTAAAAGTACTCGTATTTGAGTTATTAAACTTTGAAAATTTTAACCAGCCGCCATTTTGAAATCTGAAAGTTAAATCAAATAATATTTTTTCCTAATTAAAAAATGGCATTTTAAATTTTAGATTTAAGTTTTGTAAAAATCAGTGCACTAGTTTTATAGTCATAATTATTTTAGTAAAAAACACATCCACACAGACAACGAAGCGCAGGAGACCACTGTTTATATGGGAAAATATTATTGTTTTGACCCAAGGAACATGTCTACAAGTATGTCCAGCGAGTTCACCGACACCCTGTATATCAACAGCGCATTATTTGTGCTGTCCAAAAAGCTATTTATAAAAAATTATAAATTGAGCTAAATTTGAAAGCAGTTTTCATGATTTTTTAAAAAATTTCAAACAATTTCGGGGGGAAGGTTTCCGTATTTCCCCTTCCCCTAGGTGTTTTATACTCCTTAATCTGCTTCGTAAAGTGCCTAGGTACCATACAATTACATTAATATTTATGATAACCCAGATCAAATTGTGCGTTCCCACTCTGCCAAATTTACCACTACACCACTGCTCTGATCCCTTGGTATCAAAATCTTCCAATTTTTTTACGACCCTTTCTTGGAGTGACAGTGAGTTAGGTTTGAACTTGAAAGGTCTATAAAATATGTTTAGACATTGTTTAGGCTACGTCTGTTAGAAATATACATTTATAAATTTAAATATACAATTTATAATTTTACTAATTTAAAGAAGTGTAGACATTTTTGTTAATAAACTATTTCAAACAGATTTTTTTCCGCAAAAAACAGGTTTTGTTTGATTTGTTTCAACATAAATAAAACCCTAATAAATAACAAAAATGATATGGGGTTAAAAATTTAACATGATAAGCCAAATTAATTGTTTCACCCGGGATCCATATAGCCTAGATGACATACAAAGATAATTAACGGTTTCACCTCACCACTGGCAGCAGCACCAATCAAGGAACATTCCACTTTGTTTTGGTTACATGTAAAAGTAACTTTTACCATCGTTACTATCGTTAACAACTGCACCACTTACTTGCTTCTGCGTTTCAGATGTAACAATTAAATTAACAATACAATAAATTAAAAAAGAAACTCGACGGATAAGAGGACGGAGGAAAGGCAAACAACAAAGGTGTGTGTGCAAGCACAATTCTTTAATAAAAATACAATGATAAGTTACAAAACACATAAATATTACATTGAGTCTATCGACTAAAATATACAATATTATTACACTTTAGTACAAAATACTCGGAAGGGATTGACAGAATAGAACATTGAAAGGCAGTACGACCATTTACAGGCACATTGACGTTACAAGTGGGCTTTAGAACAGTGACACTTATGTTAGAGAATTTTCAGTCTTTTATACTACTTCCATTGCACTCGTTGAATTTTGCAAAACAAATGAAGAACGTTTTTAAATCAAACAAATACTGAGATCAACTAAAAAGATATCAACAAGAGAATAAAATTATAATAAAAGTTTGAGAAGTACATTACTTTATCAACAACATATACATTTTTAAATAAATAAATAATATAATGGTTAACATTAACGGTAAAGGATCCACACAGGGTCCAAAATATACAAACGAGAGGCTAGAGTGGAGACTTCCACCCAAAACATGAAAAGAAAGAGGCACATATGAAAAATTAAGAAATATTTAGGAACATTTTGTTAGAAAGCTTATTTGTTTGTGATATTCATAATGCAACATCACAGCTAAAAGACTCTAGGGATGAAAAACCGGTAAATGTTATTAGATGTTACAACTTAACCTAAAAATGCACCTGGTTGTTTGGTTTAGAGTTACGTGGTACAAAATCTAACAAAACCACATTAAGTGTAATACGATACGATAGTTAGCTTTTTACATTCAAAATACATATTAGAGAAATTGTAGTTATTTTTGAAGATTTTATGCTGGTTGGACATCTTTTCCTAGCTTTGAAAATAAGATACAAAGGATCTTGAGCTTTACTAAGGTTGAAATTTCAAATCATTTTATTTATGCAGCTTTGGAAGCTTGTAAAACGTTTCATTCGAAGAATGGGATTATCTTAAGGTCTTTGGCACTTTTAAGAGCGGACCAAACTTTATTTTTTGAAGGTAAAAAGCAATTTTTGATTGAAATCGACGAAGGCTTCCGCTGATCCATTTCATTTATCGGGTTGGCACACGGTGAGTTAGAAGAGCCCCTTTTCCTGTTTGATCTTGTTCTGTTTCCACGACGGGAGGCCGGAAAACTCTTCTTTGCTCAGCCCCAACAATTCCTGTCGACAAATCACATGGTTTTGGGTAGTCTGATTTTAGATTATGCTAGAAGTAAATCCTCAGTCAAATATTTTACTAAACTAGTTAAGAAAATCAAAGCATGGGCGCCAATTCTAAGAGGCAAGGAAGACATAGTCTCCTGGCTTTTCAGAAAAATTATTTTTAATGTTTCACAAAAAAGCAAAATTTAAAAAAAGTTATTTTATTAGGTGGTTAGTACACATGGTAGTGCCAATGTGTTATACAGGATGATTCAAAAGTTTAAATTTTGTATTCAAACCTTTTGTTTAAATTTTTGGTTAATGTTATAGTTTTAAGATCAAGACGAGAGAGCATCATCACAAGGAAAACTGTTGTATTGAATTATTTAACCTTACTTTCAAGCTAGTTCTACAAAATTACAGTAAAACTCAAAATTGATTACAGCGAATTACTTGTAGCCTCTAACTATGGTAAAGTTCCCTTCCAAAGCGCACAAAAACTTGTTTCATGGATTATATTTTTAAATTTTTCCCTGGGGAGAGTATGGACTTGGAAGTTAAATTTGAGTTCTGACATTGAGGTTGGTTCAAAAATAAAGTACCATATTTTTCCAAAACAGAATCCAGGACAGATTGGCACAACCAGGACGGTGTTAAGAAGGTGTATGAAATACCTCCCAACCTGAGAGCTCCTCCTCACCAAGGAAAGATATGCAATTGAAATTGTAAAATAACATTTTTTGAGGTCCCTTTGGAGCATTTATATGTTAAAAAGTGTAATTCATTTTATTCAGTTTCAAAGTATTTTCTGATCCGGACACCAAATGAATTTTAAGATTCTTGTCATTTGTCCCGGATAACTCCTTTAAAAAAATGGGACACAATCTTGAAATTAAAACTGTCCTGTAGAAATCACTACGGATGGTCACTTAAGCCACGCAGACTCACTTGGAAGTGATGGGGAGCCAGGTAGATCTCCAGGCGGGTCGGGTCTACACCCTCGGGCAGTGGTCTCTGCAGCAGCTGGGCCAGCGGGTAAGTGCTCCGGGTCAACCGGGCCAACTCCTCCTGCACCAGTAGCATCTCCCCGGGCTTGCGGCCGTCCTGCACACCCAAACACAACCATTTAAGAAGTAAAACAAAAACTGATTCGATTGGGGTGATTTTAAATTTAAGTTTTCTGTGGAAACTGATATTTTAGGGCTGTTCACACTTTGAAAAGTGGTTGCACCAGCTAGCAGGTAACACTTAACATCCCAATGTTATCCAAAGGACAGAATCTACTCCCCTTGCTAACTGGAACAATGACTTGTCACTGTGTTGACCAGCCCCTAGCAATCAGAGTCAAATTCTAGATTTTCCAAAAATCAAGACTAATCTGCGAAAGACTGCTTAATAAAACTACCCTTCTGCCAAACAGTTTTTATATTCCCACTTTTGCATCTTGTTTTGAAGTACGTTTTGCCAGATTTTTACGATTTTAATTTTGTCAGGAAATTCTCAATCACTTTGACTTGAGACACTGACCACTTCTAGAGGGTGTTTTAAGGGATGAATGGTGATTGTGATGATGGATGATGAGGTGTAGTCTTGTTACAAAATAGGGCAGACTGTTTTCCATATTGGGTCATTGATTAGTAGCCCAATGGCATAATGTGAGTTCCAAACCACGGGGAGTGGCCACTAGAAAGGATTCCTTAAAATTACCCTTAAGCCAACAACTCCCTTATTCATCATCTGGTAAAAAATCCTGTTTTAAATAATTTCTGCCCATTTTTAAAGATTTGAATTTTTGTCAAAAATTGCCTATTGCTTGTCAGTGTACTGTGACTCACGCTGATGTTGAGTTGGGCGATGTCGTCTCGGTCAGTCCAGGTGGGAAAGAGATTGGTGAAGGCGAGTGGCTCCAGTCCGGCCCAGACCAGCTGCGCAGGCTGCGTGATGCCACGTAACCTCGCGTACTCCAGCGCAGTGGACATTGCTCGCGCCTCTCTGCCTGCCAGCGTACTTCCCCTGCAGCACAGAGCATGTTATACATGTTATAAGGTTAGTACCTAAAAACAGGCCTAACCAAAACCAGGATAAAGAATCGGAATAACGAGAGCAGACTCACCTGGATAAAGTAGAAACCCATAAGAGAACACAAACTGTCAAATGTTCGGCCTTGCTAGGGCTTTTGTCAAGACAGAGCTCTCTTTTTGTCCTGACAAATGCTCCAGTAGGGTCAAACATTTGAAAGTTTGTGTTCTCTTAAGGATTTATAATTTATCCAGGTAAGCCTGCTCTCCTTTCTATTCCTTTTTGATAAATGGTCTAGATTTTGGGTTAAGATTTGTAACAAATAGGTGAGAATGTTTTCAAGATCCGCATTCTTAACATAAAGTTCAGTAGGAATAGAAAGGAGTGCAGGGTCCCCTGGATAAAATAGAAACACTTGGAAGAACACAATATTTGACATATATATGAGCCATTGGTCATATCTACAACTCTCAGTAAATCCATAGACAACAGAAAGCTTTCAAAAGATTTGTAGCAATAAATACCCTTAAAAGCTAGGTTCTTCTGTATTCCAGCAGACTAATTTGAAGTAAAAGTTTTTATTTTTCCAACAGGTTTAACAACATTTCAAATACATTCCACATTTCGGATGACTAGTTGATCCGAAAGCGTTAGTGTGAATCAGTTAATGATTGCTCTGTTTAGTTTCACACGGCTACTATTTATTGTCTTAGCTTACCGTCTCTGGAACTGATGTTTGTGGAATTGTCGTCAGAGTCTTCGCTCTTCTCCTCCTCCCCTTCCCACCAACCCTGCCACAGCCAGAGTGTGTCTCCGGCGTCCAGCAGAAACAGGGCTACCAACAAAACACACTTACATACAGCTGGTGGCACACAGTTCAAGTTGCAGAATAATAGTTTCAGTTTCAAAAATGTATATCAAAATATTACATTATTTAGATGTACGATAACGACTCTGTCTTGTAGTGAATTTTATAGTCTTGTTGAGTGTAGAAAATCTGTTGACCTTGCATAGCTTGGAAGCCGATTTTATTAAAGAATTTGTTGTATGGTTAAAAGGTTTTAACAGTGAGTCAATGTTTTCATGGTGGCCACTATTTGCTTCAAAAAGCAGCTGTCCCTTTTGGGATTTTACAAGATCCATTCAAAAGTAAGTTCCATTGTTTTATAGATTATCATGAAGGAATGGTGTTAAACAATTATGAATTGCTTGATAAGATGGCTCATTGTAAATCTAAAGGTACGCTTAAAATATTGAACTAACATATTTAGCAATTTAAAAAATGACCACTCAAGATATACTTAATTTTAAAAGTATTCAAGGGCATCAACAGTTTTGCCCAAAATTTAATAGAACCCTTGTTTTTATTTTATTTTAAACTTATAAAAGTCACGTGAAATCTAGCACTTTGCAAACTAAAACAAGTTAAATAATAGGTGACACAACTATTTGTTAAGGACACTGGTAACAGGATTTTTATGCTATAATGTAAAAAAATTGAGTTTTTGACTGAGCACACACAAATTTCAAAGTATAGTTTGAAGAATACTTTGTAATGTGAGTATAAATAAATTTTGATGTGTAGTTTGCAATAATATCCAGAAACTGAACTTATTTGCTGAAAAAAACATTGTAAATATTTACAGTTTACTCTCTTTCGACTCCGCTTGGTTTGATACATAGGTCACGTCTAAACTTGTTAGTATACTCACTAGAGCAGTTTCTTTTGAAGATTTTTCTGAATAATAATTGGGTTTTTAACCAAATTACTTGATTAACTTAGGCCTAAAGCTGAACTACGTCAGTTAAGGTTTTGAGGATGATATAGGTCTAAAGCGGCTCAGATAGTCTCAGTGATCATCTGATGATACCCGCATCAACTCTCACCATCGTTTAGACATATCAGACCATCACCTGCGTGGTTCGGGAGCACGTTAAGCCGTTGGTCCTTGTATTTCTATTGGTCATTAATTAATGACCCATTCTAAGGAAGAGTCGGCCTTAGTTTGTAACAAGACTACACCTCATGACTCATTACTACCACTCATCACAATCATCCTTCACCACATATTTGCCTTAAAATACCTCATGAGAGTGGTCGGCATCTCAAATAGTGATTTAGTTATTTAAGAAGCTTTAAAGGGCTCTCAAACGTCTTTTCATCGTATTTTCGGGAATTGTCCGGTGATTTTTTTTGTCCGGCCGAGGTTCCCGTCCCGAGGTGGTTGAACGAGACGGAGTCTACCGTACTACAGAGGTTATATTTCAACTGGTTCACACACCTGGTTGCCGGGCGGAGTACAGCTCGTGTTGTGAGTAGGGGAACGGTGTCGGTGTGTCCGTGTGGTGACACACCGTGAGATCGGTGAGGCTGTGAACTCCCCGGAGACGCTGGATAGACGGAACAGTCTCGGTGTGTACGTCACCGGCGAGGTCACTCCGTGCAGGGACGTGTACAAGTGCCGGCTGTGTCCTCCGAGAGCTGCAACGTGTACGTGCACTTGTTAATTTCGTTTTTAAGTAGCTAAGAACCAACTTGGGGATTTGTCAGCAGATTCTTTGGCTTCAGATTTGTTCTGTTCGCTATGGTGACTATTCAACTTTGTAAGTTCAAGCCATTTGTTAAACTCGTATGAAATAAATAAATTATGATTTTGGCTTCACTGACGAAGGCCATATGCTAACCATCAACCAGTCGACTTATTGCCGTTTAAGTTACTTTATGTATAGAGATTTTATGGCTGGAAAACCAAAAATCTTAAATTTGAAACAGGATGTTATAAAAACTTGAGGTGAAAATGTGTAAAATTAAAAACAAACAATTTGTTTACAAAAACTGCAAGCGTTTTAACTTTTAAGAGATCAGAAAAAAACCATACAGTAAATTTTAATTAAGAAATATGTGTCATCATTTAAGGACGATTCCAAATCAGTGGGAATCTTTCAAACGTACTTTAATGATAGAAACACGTTTGGACGAAAGGGTTTGTTTGAAAAGTTGATCAGTGGGTAGTTACTAAAAGAAGACGAGTAGTCTAAACTGATGAAAGGAAAAAAGAACTCATTCCAAAGGATGAGGCAGCTTTGGGCACGAAGAAAAGCCAAATTTTCAAAACGGCATTAACATACTTTTGTTTTTGACTAGAATTATAAATGAATAATAAATAAGTAACCTATTTTTAACCATAGACAAAACCCGATATATTTCCTACCATTGACTTCAAATCAATAACCACAAACTACCAACCATCAAAGAAGATTTTCGGCTCTTTCCCTTCCGTGATTTCTTCAACGGTGAGACTCTTGTCACTCTCGACTGCCATCTCCTCGGGCAGCTGTTCCTTCAGCCTGGCGACTGCTGCCAGAGCCGCCTGGTGAACAAAATCACAACATTTGATCAACAACAGTCAACTTGAGCTTTATCCAGATCAAGAATCTCCATAGAGCTTTTCATTTATATTGCCCAGGAGAACAAAATGGTGGTTTGCAGCTTTGAGCTTTCCAACATCGCTTGAGTCAAATGGCAAAACTTTATATCAGGACGATGACCTTCGACCCGAAACCAGTCGTGCAATAATACAAATCATCCAATCTTAATACGTAGGCTTGAGTGGCCGGAGTCATAACTATATCCTAGGCTTCCGGTATCCTACCGCGTCATAAAACTACCACTATCGTTGTCAGACGTTTCGCCCATACTCTGATGTGGCATCCTCAGCTGACATATCTGAGACACGGGTGATACCGGAAGCCTAGGATATAGTTATAAAATCATCCAATGTTCCTTTCAGTCTTTTTCACTTCTATCAACATTCCAAGTAGCTCCTTGTAAACAATCGATATCTTAAACAATTTATAAATACGTTTGACCACTCTACAGATTGCATTTTTAGTCCAACTTTTGAAAATGTTGTGGAATACTCCATTTGTAAATTACCGGGTTAAGTTCGTTAACCAGCAAAATTCGTTCACGGAATTGACCTTTGACTCAGAAAACAGGGTTTTATGCCATAAAATCTGTATTTATGTTATTAACACTTGGTATAAACATTTGGGGAACATGCGGCAAAAATAGTTTCTTTGCCGCCATCTTGGTCTGGCTGATTGTTTGACTAGTAAGTGACCGAGACAGTTAGTCAAAATAGCATAGGGTACCTGATGAGTTGTCTGATGCGCATGTGATCCTCTCCAGAGATACGCGCAGGCTTCGTGTCCAGGAGCAGCAGGCAGGCTCGACTACGCAACTGTCGCACAGAACACTTCACTTCCACCAACATCGCTTCCACCGCCTCCTCTCCCAACACCATGAACAGCCTCCAGCGACCTTGTAGGCAGAAACCGTAGGGTATTAGATAAGTAGGACATTGATTACGGATGAACGCTTGCTACTCATCATTTGATCTGTCTTCTGACTTATTTGCAACTTTTATTTAGGTATAGACACCTATACAGGCTCAAACGATTAGAAAAGGTTATAAGTAGCTTGGAAGGATATCACACATTTAATGGAAGGCCCTAGATTGAAATCCGTAAGGAGCAAGAAGAAGAGGAAGATCCAAAGAAACCTAAAAGAGGACAGAAGCGAAGGGAATAAACAAGACCTGGGGAGAACTGAAAGCACTTGCTGGAGACAGGGACGGGGATGGAGAGCTCTTGTGGATGCCCTGTGCTCTCAAAGAAGATTAAGGTCAGGTAAGTCAATGAGTACCTCAGAAAGATATCACACTTTTAACAAAGCCCGCTAACTGAAAGAGGATTTTAAAAACTGTTTAATATACTCTTGGAAGAAAGCCTTTTGGAAGAGGAAATTCAAGAGAAAATTTCCAATTCATTTAAAAATACAATGGAATTTTTAACTGAAAAGTGAAGGGGATTTTAGATGTGCTAGGTTTCTCTGACTGTTTTTTAATTTCTTAATGTTTTTGTGCATGTTGTATTGTTTTCTAGATAAATTAAGTAAATAAATAAAGCAAAAAAAGAAAGAAAACAGAGAGAGCTCATGTTGTTTGGTTGAGGGTGACTGGTCAGCTTACGCTGATTACTTTTAGGCTAACTCATTTCCTAATGCTTTGTGTTGTGTTTTTGGTTGCTCTTCATCTGAAGACGGAATCAGATTCTAGATCCTGAAACGTTGTGTTTTTCTTGTCCACGCCCAAAAACGATGGAACACGTCCGCAACAATATTTCAACCTCAGAAGTTCACGAAGAAACTTGTACAGTTGACAAATTGTCAGAATGTTTTACTTACATTTCTTCACTTCATCACTTCTTCTGCCGGAGTGAACGATGAATCCACTGTTGAACAGTTGTCTGAATGCTGGAAACTCTTGACCCTGACTCAGCCTCAGTTGGGGACCTCTTTCCTGTTAACGATGCAACATTTTGAGAAAAATTAGATATTTCATTTAATTTTGAAGTTCTATATTGGCTATTGTTAAGTTGTTTAGGCAAGGTCAAGCTATTTATTTATAGTATTATTAGAAAAAAATGTACACTAAACTAATTGAATAATACTAGTGTTTTAAGTAGGAATCTTGCAAACCACATTGGCGTCCAACGTAAAAAAAATCCTGTAAATTTTTCACAATTGTCCAGACAAATCTCGATTTTTGGTTTTGGGGTACAAAACTTTAGCGCTTCAACTCACAATTAACTTGACAAAACTGTTGAAATGCTATCTATGTTCTGCCCAAGTACAGAACATGAAAGTTATTTGTAGAAGATAGCACTGTTCTTTAGTATCCCGTTAACGTTTGTGACTTTCGGTGTTGTTCACAATCATATCTAGACTCTCGTTAACATCCATGATGATATCACGAATTTTGTTACCGTTTGACGATCTCTAGACTACAACTATTAACCGTCAAAAAATCAAGACTTTCACTACTGTTTTGGACAACCTTTGGACTCCTGTTAAATGAAGGCTTTCGTCCCACCGTTCTCAAAACTTCACGGTTAAGGGATGGAACCCCGCATAAATCTCGTACATCGAAAATTCCCGGAATATTCGTATGCTGGACACCCTGCTTGAGTAGGGTACAAAAGTCACGTTAAGCCCTACTTCATAATGTCCTTGTATTTCCATTGGTCATTGGGCTATTAATTAATGACTCATTCTAAGGAAGAGTCTGCCTTAGTTTGTAACAAGAGTACACCGCATAACTCATTACTACCACTCATCACACTCATCCTTCACCACATATTTGGCTTAAAATACCCTCATGAGAGTAGTCGGCATCTCAAATAGTGATTTACCTGGTCGAGTTGGACGGTGAGCAAGGCGGCAGCTCCCTTGTCGTTGGTGGTCGCGTCTCTGCCCTGCCAAGTGAAGTAGGCACAACGGTCACGTCCCATCGTGGAGTGTCTCGACGGTGCTCCCGTCAGTTCCCTCCCTGCAACAGACATCAAGTGAACATCTTTAGAGAAAGGAAAGGAGCGATTAAAACGAATTGAGTAAGGAAGAGTTACACAGGACCCCTTACATTCCAGGCCTAGTCAGCTAAATAATTAATTCCATGGTAGAAGAGGTTACAAGTAAAACGCATATAACACGTGTAACCATAGATGCTACCGTGAATCCTGGCGATTTTTCTCAACTAGAGTATGAATTACACTGAAAGTGCCTTTTTTTGGGGAAGCACAATCCACCAAAAAAGGTATTTATGCATTAAAAACTTAACTTATAATCTGATTTTGATTAAAGTAAGTATAAACATTTATGACTTCAAAATAAACAGAATCCAATCAGCCAGACCAAAATGGGGTGAACAAATTATTTTTTGTGTAATGAACAAATACATATAAAGTTTTGTCATTTGACCCTGGAGATGTTGGAAAGATCAAGAAAAATGAATCGGTCTATTTCCTATAAAAAGTTTAGTCAGAATCTAAGCTCCCAGCATTAATTACTTCCTCTTGGTTCTCAACTTAGATTCTGGAAGCTTCTCCGAGTATTTTGTCTGGTCTCAAGTCGGAAGGGTCATAATAAAAGCCTGATCTAGTCAGAAATAAAATTTTCTCTCCCGAAAATCCCTAAAATAAGGAAAGTGGGATAGAAAGTACAATCATGTTAAAGAAAAGTCCTAACAGAAAATTTCCAACCAAGTTAGTCTTAATTCCAGAGTACATGAGAGAAAAGGTAGTCAAGTTTGTGTTTATAAATAGTTGGGCAAGCTTTTAAAATATGTTTGGAGATGAAAATCTGTTAAAAAGTAAAAAAGAGTAGAAGTTGATTAATTATGAATGATTGTCATTATTGAATGGTTTATGGAGTTATATGTGGACACTTACCGGTAACAGTGACCGTGTAGCACCACCTGACCACGTAGCTGTCGCCGCTGTGGAACTGCCCGATGCTGGCCTCTTCCATCTCAGTGCTCTCAAACTCCTGAACGTGCCACACTGTCACTCCCGTCGTTGCGATCTCAAAGTGTCTGTGAGTCTAAAACATGACACAACGCTCGTTGACCAACTTCTACTAACCACGGTGATGTCGGGTGAATGGCGTTTAAAAATGAAAACACTGTTAGCTCTCTCACAGTCACCTTGCCGCATCTGCACACTACATTACTGGACCCAACAAACCACATCAAAGTCAGCTGAGCTGACCACACCAAGTATGTACACTAATTTTTTCAGGATTATTTAAACAAATTATTTTAAAAAACACTAAATTAAACTAAATTATTTTAACAAAACAATCAAATAGCCCAGAACTATCACTTTCACTACTGCTAAACCCACAAACAATTTTAATGTAACCCATTTTTTACACATACATTGAGGTGAAACTGATTGTTAAAATCTCTCAGTAGCAAGTTCTGTACAAATTGGCCAGGAAGCAAATTGAAAAGCAACCCCTTAAAAAGCAATAATTACACGGATCAAAAAATAAATAAAAATTCAATTTGTATTAAATTTGACTAATTAAGTAGTTAACTGACCGATGATGATGACAGGAGAAAGCAGAAAAATATGGTATCACTGACTTTTTAGTCAGGTACACATGAATGGTCAGGAATTTGGCTGGTTCTGGAACTACGACCGGGCACGGAGGGTTAAGACATCTTTACGTGGCCGCAACGTTCCCCTCACCAGCTTTCCAATGATTTTTGCTTGTGACCAAAGAAGATATGAGGCATTTTAAATTATTCAAATACTCACCTCAGGATCGTAATACTTGATTCCCCGGCCGAGATGGCTTCCCTCCAACTCCAGGTCAGGCTCCGGGGGTGTCCAGTCCACCAAGGGTTGAGCTTCACAGGGCTTGATATCCACACTTCCGTCCACCTGAACACAGACACAACGGTCAGTACTTGTACAGAGTCACATGCACAGAGACCTGAAAACTAGAGGAGGGCCATAGTAATGGTTTATCTAGACAAGAGGTGAAAACTCCTAGAGTAGTTTTTTAACTATTGTCAGGTTTATAATAGATTTAGGAAAAAGGCACTAAGCCTGTTTGTGTAGTATCACCTGCTTTTCCTGGTTGCGGCTCTTGACCTGGATGACCCGGCTGAAGTCGGGCCAATCCAGGAACTTCTCCCGGAACAGGATGGTCTCCATGTGTTGGGTGATCTTGGCCAGCAACGCCCACTCCGGCCTCTCACTTCCGCTCGTCTCCTGACTCTTGCTCTCTGCGAAAATGTGCACAGTTTGTTGTAGTGGGTTTTGAACTCAAGATAGAGAAGCCTGAAAGCTTTCAGGTTTTTTATTTTTCAGTAAGCTCAAACAAAAAAATAAATATTTCAAAACTTTTAGGAAGGGGATATTAAAATATAAGAACTGGGCTGTGAAATCGTCTATTCCTGAGTGTAAAACTATGTGTCCGTGTCTTTTGTACTGTATGTTTGTTCTCAGTGAATTTCTGAATGATGAGAAAAAGTTAAGAACATATTTGAAATTTTAAATTATTTCTTCAAATTAAAACAAGACAGACACTCTTAACAGAAAAATCACACTATTTCAACTAAATATTCTAGTCCTCTTCAGGTCAAAAATAAAAAATTTAGATTAGAAAAAAGTATTAAGGCAAAAAGCAAAAGCTCTAGTCTAAATTTTAAATCATTTGACCTGAATAAGACTAGATTATCTAGTGGAAATATAGTGATTATTTTTGTTTATCTTGTTTGAATTTGAAGAAGTGATTTTGCAAAAAAGCTAATGTATATATGTTTATGTGTTGTTTGTATATCAAGATAACTGATAGATTTTATAAAATGTGGTATTTGGAAAAACTGAAGACCGGTTTTGATCCCAAAATTGATTTTAAGGAAAACCCTAATTGCTTTATGTTTCCGTTGAAATATTATTTTTTATTTAAGTACGTTTAAAACTATTTGCAGTTTTTAATCCATGTTATAAGCGGTGCCCAGAGTGGGACCCACCGCCTCGTAAAGAGTTAGAAGACCTGTATCAGGAGTACGGTAAGTGATGCATACCGGTTCTGGTGCCAAGGTACTGCGCCTGGGTGACGGGGCAGATATCACAGTCTGTATAGTTGAAGCCCTGGTCCCACTTCTCTTGTCCGAGACGCAGAGCAGTTCTTCTCCGGTCCAACGCCACGTTCTTGCCCATCCACACGTACAGCTCCGAGCCAAAGTCAAACACCAACACCTACACAGTGGAGAAGAATATTTAAACAAACTGCACACAACGAAACAAGGTGTCTATTCAACGCTCAAAATAAAACTAAGGATTTTTTCAAACCTACAGAACAAATTATTAGTGTTTACCAAACCAGTTATTTTAGATTCTTATTGATGCATCATGGGTTGTAGTTAATTTACCGACCCATTTGAGAATCATAGTTAAACTCTTGAATGTTCTGCGTGTTGTAATTCTCACACTTTAGCAGTGAAAATTGTCCGCACTTCTGCGATAGATAATTAACGAGCACTTGGTTTCAGAGTGTCATTTGATTTTGCAGTTCACCCTCAAAATTGTTTCAAAAGGATACTTTACCCACACGATAGTTGGTATAAGTTGTGCTACTTCTCCCAACATATCTTTCCACAGTCCTTCTCAATATACTTTCGGTTGGCAAGAGCAACCATGACTCACAAATGTTGTTCAACACTTTCCCCGGTTTTATGTAGAATAAAATTCACAAATGAGTGGACACTCTATGCAGCGTCAGCATGTGTTGAATGTTTTGTTACCTTGTTATGGTCCAGGATCTCAATCTTGGGGATGGCACCCCAGAAGTCCTCGCGAGGGATGAGTTCTTCGTCGTCCACTTCGTAGATCATGTTGGTGTCGGTCAAGGTCAGCTCGTACAGTTCGTCCTCGTCCGGGTGTCCGGCCTCCACTCCTGAACCCAACCAGAGAACACCATAGTACCGAATTTGTGAAAACCAATTTTTTAACCCTTTGAGGTCTCGTGTCAACTATAGGTCGACAAACACTATTTCTTTTTGAAAGCTTGGATGTGCAGTATAGGAGACGGTTGAAACGGTCTCTGATATGCGAGGACTACGCTACACTAACGCCACCTAGCAGAGAAAACCGAAACTACCACTCCCTCCCCTTTCGACGGCTACTCAAGAGTGAGTTTGACAGCCCACGACAAACAGCCCGGTGGTTTAGTGGTTATAGAGAAGGACAGTTGGCCCCTGTCTGTCACAGCGTGGGTTTGAACCCCACCCGGGTGCACTCTGGTACGGTGCAATGCGAGTGCATTGGATCATTCCGGGTGCGGGGGCCACAATGACCCACTGAGGATCACTGAAGAGAAAATGGATCAAATCCAGTGAGGCGGAGAGTGGCACTTTTTGAGCTTAGGGAGGTGCTAAATCCCCGCGCTTAGAGGAGTGGTTCAATGACTGGTAATGCACCGTACCAGAGAGCGGTTTTGCTGAAATTTTGCTTACAGGGGACTGGGGAAACCCATACGGGAGGCCTTTTACGAAAATTTAAAAGACCGCAAAGGGTTAAGTAACTAATGAATGGCTCAAGCCAGCCGAGAAATGTTGCAACTTGTCGAGTCAGCTCTATTAGAAACATCTGGCAAGCTAAGCTCAATTCAAGTTCTTAACTCACCCGTATAGCTCTGCGCAATGGTCTCATCGGCTCCCAACAGCAGCCAGAACTGCTTGTGAGGCACGAGGCCGCGCAGCGTGGTAACCTGTGTCGCCGTACAGCCGAGATCTCTCGTCTGCACTATGTGCTGGGCGATCTCACTGCTACGAGACTGTTCGATCACGTTGCTGCACTCTCCTATCCAGTGATACACCTGTAACACACAGTTCAACAGTTTGTGAAGCACTCTGAATACCACAGACATTCTACTGAACCCTAAAAATAACATTCACGGTTATCTCACCAAGACCACTGAGGTTGCACGGTTGTAAAATGAGCAACGTAATATGTAAGACTACAAATAGTTAATTGGTACGGTCTGTGTTGGAAGCTTTAGATGATAGATTTATGGTACCGTATTTGACATGAGTAGCCAAAGTCAACAAAATCCATTCTGCCAGACGAAGATAGAGGCAAAAAGATTTTCAGCCGCCAATCTTGGTCTGGCTAAACAGATTTTGTTGATTTTTGCTTTACATTTTAAGTAGGGTATCATACAGGTTTATATCAAGTTCAATTGAAATCAGTTTGTAAATACATTTTTCTTAGTATAAAAAACGTTTAGCCTATTTTTGAGAAAAGGTACTTCCTCCCCAAAGGACAACTAAATCTTGATATTTACAAAAGGAACATTTGTACCAAATTTTGTAAAAATCTGACAAAAATGCTACTTGTTTGTGGTCACAAGGGATTAAAAAGATTGATTTTTTTAGGGTCCAAATCACTTTTGGTAGTTTTTACCCTGTTATAAGAAATTCCGTAGGAATCACGGTAGCACTTCTGGCTACGCGCCAGCTATATTTTGGGTTACGCTTTTGCTATGATGGCTCATTTTTGTAGTTATCAATCCCCAATAAAGTCGTCTACTTTTGCCTACTCTTAAGTCAAAGCACAATTATGGATAAATTAAAAAAGGTAAAGTTTGTCTTGTTTAACGAGGTGAAGTTAGGACTACAAAGTCCTCTCTACCACTAAACCTCGACCTTTACCTAGCGTCACCGTATTAGTCACATTACAAATGTAAGTGGTGACTGCAGGGATCGAACCCCACCGAGTGATGAGCTCCGGAGTCGCTGCGATACCAATCCGCCACGGATCCGCTAAATTTAGTGATCCGATTAGAGCTATTACAAAACTTTACCACCGTACTGACCTGACTGGGAGTGACTAGCACGTAGCAGTCGCCCTGGTTGACGCTGGAGTAGTGCGGACGCACCACCCTCGTCTGCACATGTCTCCTGCCCTTGACCTGCAGCAGCATGAGTTCCTTGTACGGCAGCATAGTGCTGAGGTGTCCGGCCGGCGCGGAGGTCGCGCTGCGCAGCTGCACCGCAGAGAAGTCCTCCTGACTCGCCAGTCCCGCCAGAGCCTCCACTGCTAGGTTCGAGTTCTTCGCCACTGTAGCGCAAAGTCAAGTTTATTGTAAGGAATGTTAGAACTCAATATTGTTGGTTTTCTACTGAGGTATTTTCAGAAAGTTTTAGTAAGTCATTTTTATAAATATAAATTTTAGAAGAACCCCAAATGTTTTAATAATTAAAACATCTTTAATTAAGAATTAAGATTTTGATGGTCCAGTGTCACTGACCATCCACTGAAATCAGAGTTCAAGGCAAAGGGTTCAACTGCTGCTGTAGGCATTTGGTTTTCACACCTCTAGCATACCCTCAGAATAACTCTCTTTCTTGTAAAAATAGTTAAAATACACTAAAAATTGCAATGGTTGTAACCAAGATAAGAGCAATCGGCACTGACAAAAACCGATTTAGCCAAAAATTGAGATGTTTTCAATCTGCAAGGAGCGAAACCCCAGCACACACAGCATTGCGTCAACTTACGCCTCTCGATGTTGATCCTCTTCTCCTCACGCTGCGCCACGCCGCTCCTGACCTCCACGTACTCGGTGCGCAGGTCTGTCCTGGCGGCCAGTGCTTTCACAGGGTTACTGGACGCACCCCGCCGCCTGTTCACCTTCACTGTCCTCCTCACTATAGATCTAGAAACCGCAGATGATTAGTTAAGATTTGTAACACTTGGGTTTTACATTAGGGCCGCAAAATATTTCAAGAAAAAATTCTCTATCTTTTCCAGAACATTTTTAAAATGTCTAGTCGTTACCTAGCGGACCTGTGGCCGTTTGGTATTGCGGGCAACTCCGCAGCTCACCACTCCTCCGGGGGTGCGGGTTCAATCCCCGCAGTCAACACTTACATTTGTAAAGTGACCATACGGTGACGCTAGGTAAAGGTCGAGGTTGAGTGGTAGAGAGGACTTTGAAGTCCTAACTTCCTCTCGTTAAACAAGAAAAACTTTTTTTGAGACACCTAGAGGGTATTTTAAGGTGAATATGGAATGAAGTGTAAGTGTGATGAATGTTTTGATGGATGATGAGCCTTGTTACAAACTTTCCTTGGCCGAATTTTCCCCAGATTGGTTCATTACTTGATAGCCCAACGACCAATAGAATGGGTTAACTAGACTTCCAAACCACGGGGAGTGACCAGTGTACCTGAATAATATGATTTGTTGAAAGCAGTTTTGGTGACAAGAAAAGAAGGAATTGATTGGTTAAGAATATTTCAATGCAGTCATACTTGAGATCTTCCCAAAAAGAAATGGAGTTCCAACAAGAAATTGTTGAATTTATCATGATTTGTAGGTTATTTTAGGAAATTAAGACTAAGAATGATTTACTTCCAATTTTTTACATGAAATTCAGTTTTTTATGCTCCTCTGAGACTTCTTCAGAGTCAAGAAGTTGTCTGTTTAATCTTTCTTTCCACTTTTCCCTGACCAAGACAACCTCGAATAGAGACTCTATTGAAAGAATCAGAAAAACAAAAATCTCCAACGTCTCTAGTTGAACTGTGAACACTGACACAAAATCACAGCGCATCATCTCGCTCAGAACCTGACGACTACTGGGACTCGTGGCGTGGTCCTGTAATCCAGCTTCATGGAGGTCAGGTTTTGAGGATGATATAGGTATAAAGCGGCTCAGCTAGTCTCAGTGATCATCTGATGATACCGCATCAACTCCCACCATCGCTAGACATATCAGACCATCACCTGCGTGGTTCGAAGTCACGCTAAGCCTTTGGTCCTTGTATTTCCATTGGTCATTGGGCTATTAATTAATGACCCATTCTAAGGAAGAGTCGGCCTTAGTGTGTAACAAGACTACACCTCATAACTCATTACTACCACTCATTCTTCACCACATATTTGTCTTAAAATACCCTCATGAGAGTGGTCGGCATCTCAAATAGTGATAGTGATTGATTAGTTCTACTCACAGCTGTGATGTTTCACTGGTGATGTTGTCCAGGTCCTCGTCTCTCAGCTCGAGTCGCTCCTGGGGCGCCG
The DNA here is from genome assembly GCA_018831715.1 of Matsumurasca onukii. NCBI lineage: Eukaryota > Metazoa > Arthropoda > Insecta > Hemiptera > Cicadellidae > Matsumurasca > Matsumurasca onukii. The sequence continues at coordinate 17,515,462 of CM032067.1, forward strand.
CCGTCGTGAAGAACTCGGAGAAGTGCTCGTCGTAGGCCTGTGGAACACTGACTAGAGGCCCCGTCACTTCATCCGTCGTCGACGCACCTGCCGCACAACATAACACAATCAACATAATATATATTGTAGACTACCTTTGGTTCTGGCCTCGCTTGGTTCTGAGGTCGTATGGTACGGCTGGCCACCTGAGGCCTAAACAGAGGCTACAGCTACAATTTTTTTAAGTGTATATTAATTTGAGATGCACTTCTGAGGTTTCATTCGAAATTAGTCCTAAATCTGAAGTTATTAGGAATAGTATTTGCATTTTTGACCTTGTTAATTCACTTAACATGGGGCTAAAGCTAAACTATGTCAATTATGGAGCTCCCAAGTCCTTCCAAACGTCTTTTCCTCACGCTTTTGGATAGTCCAGCCGAGGGTCCGTCCAGAGGTGGCTGAACGAGAGAGTCTATTGTAAGTTGTGTGAATCAAGTTTAAAAAAACTCTACTTCAAGTAGTTTTTAAGCCACTCTGAAAATAATACTGAGGGACAATCATGTGTTATTATATACCTTTTTGTTATAACAATGAAAAATTGAACCACAATTTTTGATTGTAGGGTAAATACACTTAAAACTAATTGTTTAATGCAACTGTATGAAATTAGAGTTCACACAGTTGTATGACTTACTACTACTTTAAATACAATTTTGTGCTTGTTATAAACAAAAAATTTGTTAAATAGTTTTAAACCTTTTTTTATTCTGTAATTATTAAACATAGTTTTTAATCTTACCCAAAATTTCCTACAGTCATTGCAAAAAGATTCAAGGCAATCAACCCCTAAAAACCCTAAAAATAAAACCAATCATTCTGTACTTGGAAATTGAAATTAAAGCACCCTCTGTTAGATTGATGGCAAAAAGCTTACTTTTCTTATCTTCAATACCAGGGGCGGAAATGCTTCTTTTGAAGGCTCCTGGAGCAGCTTCTTGCTCTGGTGATGTGGGTACTGATTGGACGCCTTTTTGGCTGAAATGAAGCACACAATCAAATTATACATAGTAAAAATACTTACATTTTTAGAAATACAGACAAATTACAAACTGCCTGGTAATAATAATACTTGTAAGGTCTGAAGCATTTATTGTTAAAAAACTCTCAGCAACTGAAGGAAAATTTGAAAACTACAACATAAAACATATGTCACGCACGGTAAAATGATTAAAATAAAATTACAGAAATACATTTCTTAGCTAAGTACTATGTTAGAAAGTTAGAATTTTAAACTAATCCTCTTTTCTTCACTAAATAATTTTGAATGTTCTATATACAATGATTTGTGTTGCCAAAATGATTGTGGATTTTTATCTTTTTTCGGTGAATTTGTGTTTGAAAATGAATTTATTTGAAGAGTATTTTGCTGTAGCCAATGTATCTTATTTCTTATACTTAAAATGGTATGTCTGTTCTTTCAATCTCACATTAGTTTTCTTAAAGCTTTTATGGCGGTTTCAACACTAAGATCTAAGGCTTCGTTTACACCGGCCACAGTTGAAATATAATTACTGCTAAACGCTTTCGACTGGCTAGATATCATCTCAGTAGCTTGTTGACAAGTCTCAGCCGTCAACAAGCCAATGATGAAATTTAGCAGTAGGGTCTATTTGGAATCTTAGTGGGCCTTAGATCTTAGTGATCACATTAGTTTTATTTTTCTTTTGGTTTGTCCAATAAATTTACAGTAACAAAATATTTTATATATTCTTGATTTTACTTTTTTTTAATTATATTTTTAGGATTGTTGAGTATGGATTTGAACATATTTTTATTATAGAAAATAATAGATTAATTTTGAATTTTTTAACGCTTTCTTACATGTTTAATTAAAGGACCGTAATTACAGCTTCTCCTTGAGGTATTTTTGGAGTCATTATTGTTTTGGAAAAGGGTTAATTTCAAACTTTAAATCTGTCTGGGTTTTCTTCTTTAATATATTATAAAAGAAAAATAATCCAAGATTCCTAGTACTAAAATATTTGTTACTCAACAATTCTTACCGGGTGTGTTTTTACTCCTGAACCGCCCGTTTGGTTTTTCTTATGCCCAGCCGGGAGAGAGGAGGGGGGAGAGGGGCACTTGCGCGGCCGCCATCTTGCCAGCAACTGAGAACTGAGTGGCGTCAGACGGTGCAACTCGCTTCTTCCATCCTGCGGCAAACATCATATTGTCAGCATACCTTGTGAGTTCTCAGGCAAACTCGTATGTACAGGTTAAGTACACTTAGTAAAGTAAGTAAGTACCTATTGATTTAAACTGTGTTGTATTGTGGGTATAATAGGCATTTTTTGACAATAAGGAAAGAAAAACCATTGCATTTAAGTGTTTATTTTAGTTGTATGCTTTGAATCAATTTAACGTTAATAAACGTTCTAAAGGACTGACTAATGTCTAAGGAAGTCAACATAATAAGATACAAGTACAATCTAAAAGATAGCACTTCCTTTTTTCCTTCAACCATTTAACTTATTACTCCCTTGACTATTGTAACAATTCCTCTTTTGAAGTTGTAATAAAACTGTGAATCAAAATTAACCCAAATAATTTTTTGTGTCCAACTTCTCCAAATGCAGTAGGCCTATTAAGTAATTAAAATTTCTGAGTTGAATAGAACCTCAAACGTAACCATCACACAATCTGCGCTTCAAATTCAGATTCAAAAATTCTTTATTCATATTTTGCAAAGTAGTATAAGCTTAAAAAGACTTCTTGACAGGACGTCCAGTAATCAGGAAAAACTACATTCCGTATAAATACCTCACTTTCACGAATAAACTTTGCTGATTTGGGTTATGAGTAAAGTACTGTTAACTTCATTTCAAATTAAATTTAGAACAAAAGTTAAAGTGCTATCTAAAGACAATCATAGTTACTCCCACCAAGGTTGAGAGCGTAAAAATTTAGGTATTTGTGGATAACAACAGAGATCTGTAGTATCCTGTTAGCGTTCGTAACAAAAATATGACTGTTATTTTGCCTGCAAAAAATTTACGACTTCCGTTTGCTCTGTGGCTAGATCACAACTTTGTCACCGTTTGTAATAATTTCATCTCTAGACTCACCCTAGCGTCAGTGAAAAATCACAAATTTCGTGACTTCTCAAGAATCTTCAATTCAGGGGCAAAATTCCTGACTCTTCCTGTACATAAAGAACTCCTGAGTAAATCCCTTTTCCTGGATTTCCCATATACTGAACACCCTGTTTGATCTGACAAGAGATTGTGTACCTTGTGTGGAGGACTCGAGAAGGCCGAGTCGCTCGTCTAGTGGGTCGAGGGACAGACTCCGGCGAGGATCGGACAGGCGTGGTCAACCTCTCCTGCAGGATCTGCGCTGCCGCCTGAAACAAACAAATCGGAACGTCAGCAAACGCACTGGGAGTTCATTCCCCTCTCATTACTTCTAGGTGGCCGGATAGAGTCCGAAGGCGTTTGACGCTGTAAGGATTTTATTATGGGGATGTTTTGCAAACAAAGTTTTGTGTAGGTTAATGTACTAAAATGGGAAAAGTAAGTGAAACTTATAACTTCCTTGCCAAAAATAATACTTATAACGAAATTTCAAACTCTCTGTTCTTACAAAAAAAGTTTAAAAATTCATTGTTTGAATTTTTGTTGTATGAATTGTTTGACGAAAGTACAAAAGTTCATATCAAGCAGTCTGAATATATCCATGCTTCCTGAAAAAAAGTGTCCACATTTAAATACATTAACCATCTTAAAACATAGTTTGCAGTTTTACTCCATGTTTTAAGTGGTACCCAGAGTGGGACCCGCAGCCGTTCTGTCCGGCCACCTCTTAACCCCTTCAGTGCAGAGAGTTTTTATGGTCTGCATCTACAAAAGTTTTTATACTAAATGGATTGGTGAATTTTCTCGGCAGAAAGAGATAGTATACTCTTACTTCTTGAAGGATGAGCTCTAATATTGGATATGTAAAAGAATAAACTTAAACATCAAATAAACCAATATTGTACATTTTTAATCTATTAAAAAATTTAAATTAATAGTAATAATAATAATGGATTAAATATTAATTCAAAATTTACACTATTGGTTTATTTTATGTTTAAATTTATTCTTTTATAGTCTTACTTGTTTCAAGACCCTTGTTACTACCCCTCTTACTCATTGACCCTTAAACCGGCTAAGAATTCCTTTTTAAGATCAAAGTGTCATTATAAAGGTAAAGTTTCCTTCTTTAACGTGGCGAAGTTAGGACTTCAAAGTCCACTCTACCACTCAACCTCGACCTTTACCTAGCGTTACCGTAAAGTCACTTTACAAATGTAAGTGGAGACTGCGGAGTGATGAGCTCCAACCTGCCACGGGTCCACACTTATTTATTTATTTATTTTCCAACGGCAATACACCAATTTACAAAAAATACAAGTTTGAGAACTAACGCAGTACATATTTGTGCTTAAACTAAGTTGACATAATAAATAATGAATGATTACATAGTTCATATAACATGCAATTGGGTTAAAAAATGACTTAACAATGTTGAACTAATAATAATTGAAACTGAATTCATTGACACATACACTAGCAATAAATTAATTAAAACTAGATAACGGTGCGATAAAGATCTGAACTTCGCACTTATTATATAGGCTAAACATTTAACAATTACTCTAAAATGATGAATGCCAGATACTGCACAGTTAAATTTACGTAACACAACATATTTTGTATTCTTGAATTGCAAAAATTTTTTTTAAATTAGGTTTGAACTTAATTTGAAGTAACTTAAGTTAAGTTAATTAGCTACAGTTTGTTCACGACTTGTAGTATTCTCTCTACTGCTGTAGCAAAATGCTACATAAGCAAATAAAACCCTGCTTACAGGAGATTTACTTTGCTTAACTTTCATTTACTTACTTAGTAATCACAATTTGGAAATGAATAATTAACTCCTTTATTTAAATAGTTGTACTTCTATTACCTGCTTGTATATTAGGAAGATGATGCCAGAAAGAGCTAAAGACACCAAGGGATAACTGATGAAAACCTCCAGTATAGTAGAAACTATTGTCCACAACATTTTGCACTTCTCAGTTGATATAGTATATCACTACAGGAAACCAGTTGATTATGATTACTCTGTGAGTGTTTTCGATTTTGAAACAATGTTAGAAGACCATATAGATGCGGTGAAGCACTGACAAATCATACAAAGTATAAGTCATTGAAATGATAACAGCTGTAATCGTTATTAGTGTTGTGTGTCAGAAAATAGTTTGTTGTTTCAAAGATAACAAATAAACCACAACCTTACAATACAATTTAATATACTAAGCAACTATTTCAAATTAGACCTAACAAGTGATTAAAATTAAACAGACTCTCAGCAAATAATATTTATGCCATTGAATTAATTACCGGATACGGTTGAATTAAAATAAAAACCTGTCCTTACAACAACAACAAATGGCAAATTGTTGTTTTTGTGGTTAGTAAACAACAGTTGTCAAGTATTTAATTTTAATTATCAGAACAATTATGACAGTCTCATAAAGAACTTGATTTAAGTAAATCTTGGGACAGTGAAAATAACATAGAACTTAATTTGTGTAGATTACATTGTTAGAGAAAAGTGGCTCTAGACTACTAATTTGTGTAAACGCGTATTTTTTTATTACTAAAGAAATTTGGAGAAAATGTTTGGACCGAACCGGGACTTAAACCCGAGTCTCTCGCCACGGGTCGATTATGCTGACCACTTAGGCCGGATGATGTAGTGGTCAGCATAATCGCCTCGCAAGAAAGATTCCGTTCAAGTCCCTCGCCGGTCCAAACATTTTAATCTTCAAATTTCTTTAGTAATAAAACAACAACGAAGTTACAGTTTTAAAAATCACAAAAATAAATTTTATTGTTCAATCCGTGTAGAGCGCAGGAAATTTTACATACTGTATTAAAACTTAGAAAATACAACAAAAACTAAATCACAACACACAACACTGACGGAGAAAACAATAACACGGAAGGAGCAGACAAGTGAACGAAGGTCAAGTAGAAGATAAACTTGAAGCTTGAAACCAGCTAACGGAACTGACTAAAGACTGACAACGTCGCAGAAGATGAGTCAGCTGGCACCGAGACTCGGGTGGAAATAACTCTTCACTTACACACGATAATCTCACAAACTCAGTACGCAAACATTCTCAACGTATAACCTGACAAAGTTTAGAGCTTTTTAGATTTTAAACTTATGTGGTTTGACAAGTAATTGAAATAAGAAACTTTTGGATTAACCACAATGAAAATAGTCCCCCGGCAGGCAGGAGACCCGGGTTCAAGTCCCGGTTTAGTCCAAACATTTTTGTCTTCAAATTTCTTCAGTAATAAATTAGCTTTTAGCGTTTATACAAATTAAGATCTATAAGTCATTTGACATAGTATTTAAATTATGTTTGTAATATTTCCAGGTTGTTGATTTAAAGTCTTTATTTGACAGTCACATGTTTCAGATAAACATTCAGATTTAAGTACTTCTCTAAATTTGAAGGCAGAAATAGTTGGGCCGGATGGTGTAGTGGTTTAGCATAACCGTCCGGCAAGCGGAAGACCCGGGTTCAAGTCCGTTCAGTCCAAACATTTTTGTCTTCAAATTTCTTCAGTAATTTAAACTATTTTCATTGTGGTTTAGAGCTTTTGTTTGGAAAATCTTAATACAATACATACAAATATGCATTTGCTTCTTAATAGTGCCCGGTACCGGTCGGCCATAATGTTTCATGTTTCATAAGAACAATATAAAAGTAAGACTCCTCCTCACACCTTCAATTTTCATCAGATTTTTTAAAAATAAGTTTTATTTGAAAGATGACAGTGTACTGCAGTGACTCTGCCGACTACTTTAAAAAAATGTTTTCAATTTTTATTAGTAAAAGAAGAAATTGAAATACGAAATGTCCTCAATTTTTGGATTTGTGTCACGGTTTTATAAATGAGAAAATAGAAATTCGGCTTAGTGGGGTCACTAAAATATCGAATACACTTTTAAACAAAGTTTATTTTATCAATATCCGATGAAAACCGTAAGCGTGAGATGTCCCAAGAAGATGCATGTTTTTACATTGTTCTATTGGGACAAAATTCAAGGTCACAGCCACTTCTGTACAAAGCACTTTTAAAATGAAATTGGAACTGTTCATTAACTAAATTATAGCAAATTTTGTTGATGTCAATAATTTTATGTAGCAACATTATTTTTCCGATGGAGACTCCATTCAAGCTACTTCCAATTTTTATATAAAATCTCGAGAACTAGGCCTATATTTTGTAAACAAATATGAATTTCTTAATTTTATTAGAGCCTTGATTTATAAATAAGTTAAATAGGATATTGACCTCGGCAAACTGACCACACTGAACTCATTATTTACTAGTTTAAAAATAGATTTATTAAAAAGGAAATGGGTACAGTACTTGGAAGTTTTGGGGGTTTACATTAGAATTAAAGTGATTTTAAAATCAAAGGTTCATTTTTATCGCTACAGGACCAAAAGAAAAAAACTTATTTTTAATGTGGTAAGCTAGAAAACAAAATCCTTGATTTTAACAGTCCTTGTACAGTTTAAGTATTTTTCTTATATTACAGACTGTACATATTAGAAATATTGTTATTATAAAATGAACAAAACTGCACAAAAGCAAAAAACTGCACAAAAACTACCTACCAACAAACTAAATTAGAAAACAGCAAAATACCCTTTTCAAACAGAGAAGCCTTTCTCCAGAACACAACAAAACACTCACAAATCACCTGACCAATCAGCACAGAAGAAACAAAACCAATCACAAAGACACACGACAATTAACCCGTGACAACAATGAACCCAGTGACAACAATGAACGCACACAGAGCAACTAACAGCTGACACTGACACTAGAGTGGTGACTCATCAGCTGACAATGTCACAGTCCAGTCCGGCTAGAGGCAGGAAATGAGTTGAAAGCGATGAACGGTAACGGTGTCCATTATACAGAGGTCAACTGTCGCTCGGTGATTGAAGTGTAAACTACTCACTCGCTTTCTAACTGGTCTATATTAGTGAAACTCAACGCTTCGAAATTGCCGACTTATTGGAAATTCTCGATTGGAGTGCTTTCGTTCGGTAAAAAATCTCTTCTGGGTACAAATTGTTCAGTTGATGACGCTCATGGTTATCACTAAATCACTATTTGAGATGCCGACCACTCTCATGAGGGTATTTTAAGGCAAATATGTGGTGAAGGATGAGTGTGATGAGTGGTAGTAATGAGTTATGAGGTGTAGTCATGTTACAAACTAAGGCCTCTCCTTAGAATGGGTCATTAATTAATAGCCCAATGACCAATGGAAATACAAGGACCAACGGCTTAACGCGGACTTCGAACCACGCAGGTGATGGTCTGATATGTCTAAACGATGGTGGGAGTTGATGCGGTATCATCAGATGATCACTGAGACTATCTGAGCCGCTTAGACCTATTTCATACTCAAAACCTGACCTCCATGAAGCTGGATTACAGGACCACGCCAAGAGTCCCAGTTAACTGTTTAAAAATGTGGAAAATATACTTCTTGTAAATTGTTGCAGTGGTACTTAGATACTTTGATTTGAGACATCGACCACTTCTAGAGAGTATTTTAAGGTGAATATGGGATGAAAGGTGTGTGTGTTGAGTGTTTTTGATGGATGACAAGGTGTTCCCCAAATTTGGTCATTAATTAATAGCCCAACGACCAATGGAATGGACCGACGGCTTAGCGTGACATCCGAACCACGGAGAGTGGCCATCGAGAAAAGTCATCACTGCGTCCGGCAATCGAACCCGGGCTTATTTGGTGCAAAGCATATACCGTACCACTGAGCTATTCAGTCAGGACATAGGAATTCAACTGGTCATCGGGCTACAAAATTCTATAAAGAGTACCCTAATGCCAAAGGCATTCAAAAATTGTGCAAAATAAACTTGATTGCCAAAGCAGTTTATAATTATTTATAGTATGGACAAGTTTAGGTCTCATGACTGGGAGAACGTAGAACACTGACTGACAAACGGCTAGAGTGGAACAATTTGAACAAGTGAAAGAAAGTGAATAAATAAAATGCAATTTTTAAAAGGGAGGTTGATGTCAAAACGTACAGATAACTTTAGCAATTGAAAACATTGACAATGTCATAAAGTGTCATTTATTACCGCTGTAAAATATTTATTTATTATTTGTCGCTCAAATGAGGAATTTTGCTAGTCCATGATCGCTGACTTCATTTGAACTACTTTCAGAGTGAAATTCATGAACGGAACTTAAACTTATACCCCTTACTTTAAGTATTAAAATAGAATTTTCAAACATTTAAAAATCAAATCAGATTTTCGTTGTGTGAATTAAAATACACACAAATTTTTCGATACCAGTAGACATATGATTGTATATGTCAAACTGCTATAGGGATAGCCAAGTTAGGGTTTTACTTTTTACTTAGAATTTCTTGAAATCTATCTGGCTGGATATTTAGTAGTCGAGAGGTATCTTCTATACGTTAAATTCAAATGTTGCTTAAGTATGTTTAATAATAGTACATTTGTTCTAAGTACTAAAATGTACACAATAATTTTATTTTTCAATGCTGTTTTGTTTAACATTGTTTACATTAAATCGTGTTTAAGATGCTGCTATGCAGCAAGTTCTACATTGTTCTATTGGGACAAAATTCAAGGTCACAGCCACTTCTGTACAGGGCACTTTTAAAAATGAAATTGGAACTGTTCATTAACTAAATTATAGCAAATTTTGTTGATGTCAATAATTTTATGTAGCAACATTATTTTTCCGATGGAGACTCCATTCAAGCTACTTCCAATTTTTATATAAAATCTCGAGAACTAGGCCTATATTTTGTAAACAAATATGAATTTCTTAATTTTATTAGAGCCTTGATTTATAAATAAGTTAAATAGGATATTGACCTCGGCAAACTGACCACACTGAACTCATTATTTACTAGTTTAAAAATAGATTTATTAAAAAAGGAAATGGGTACAGTACTTGGAAGTTTTGGTGGGTTTACATTAGAATTAAAGTGATTTTAAAATCAAAGGTTCATTTTTTATCGCTACAGGACCAAAAAAAAAAAACTTATTTTTTAATGTGGTAAGCTAGAAAACAAAATCCTTGATTTTAACAGTCCTTGTACAGTTTAAGTATTTTTCTTATATTACAGACTGTACATATTAGAAATATTGTTATTATAAAATGAACAAAACTGCACAAAAAGCAAAAAACTGCACAAAAAAACTACCTACCAACAAACTAAATTAGAAAACAGCAAAATACCCTTTTCAAACAGAGAAGCCTTTCTCCAGAACACAACAAAACACTCACAAATCACCTGACCAATCAGCACAGAAGAAACAAAAACCAATCACAAAGACACACGACAATTAACCCGGTGACAACAATGAACCCAGTGACAACAATGAACGCACACAGAGCAACTAACAGCTGACACTGACACTAGAGTGGTGACTCATCAGCTGACAATGTCACAGTCCAGTCCGGCTAGAGGCAGGAAATGAGTTGAAAGCGATGAACGGTAACGGTGTCCATTATACAGAGGTCAACTGTCGCTCGGTGATTGAAGTGTAAACTACTCACTCGTCTTCGGTGCTTTCTAACTGGTCTATATTAGTGAAACTCAACGTTTTGAAATTGCCGACTTATTGGAAATTCTCGATTGGAGTGCTTTCGGTTCGTTTTGGCAGGGTAAAAATCTCTTCTGGGTACAAATTGTTCAGTTGATGACGCTCATGGTTATCACTAAATCACTATTTGAGATGCCGACCACTCTCATGAGGGTATTTTAAGGCAAATATGTGGTGAAGGATGAGTGTGATGAGTGGTAGTAATGAGTTATGAGGTGTAGTCATGTTACAAACTAAGGCCGACTCTTCCTTAGAATGGGTCATTAATTAATGCCCAATGACCAATGGAAACAAGCAACAAACAAACGCGATCTTCGAACCATGGTGATGGTCTGATATGTCTAAACGATGGTGGGAGTTGATGCGGTATCATCAGATGATCACTGAGACTATCTGAGCCGCTTTAGACCTATTTCACTCAAAACCTGACCTCCATGAAGCTGGATTACAGGACCACGCCACGAGTCCCAGTTAACTGTTTAAAAATGTGGAAAATATACTTCTTGTAAATTTTGCAGTGATACTTTTACTTGATTTAGACATCGACCACTTCTAGAGAGTATTTTAAGGTGAATATGGGATGAAAAGGTGAGTGTGTTGAATGTTTTGATGGATGATGAGATGTAGTCTTGTTACTAACTAGGACATTGTTCCCCAAATTTGAATTAAATTTATTAATACCCAACCACAATGGAGTGGACCATCGGCAGAGTCACTTCCGTACCAGGTGGCCATGGAAAGTCATGCTGCTGGAATCGAACCGGGGCTTATTTGGTGCAAAGCATATACATGTTACCACTGAGTCATCATGGACTACAAAATTCTATAAAGTACCCCAATGCCAAAGGCATTCAAAATTGTGCAAAATAAACTTGATTGCCAAAGCAGTTTATAATTATATGGACAAGTTTAGGTCTCATGACTGGGAGAGCATTAGAACACTGACTGACAAACGGCTAGAGTGGAACAATTTGAACAAGTGAAAGAAAGTGAATAAATAAAATGCAATTTTAAAAGGGAGGTTGATGTCAAAACATTGCAGTATCATTGTAGTTGATGTCATAAAGTGTCATTTATTACCGCTGTAAAATATTTATTTATTATTTGTCGCTCAAATGAGGAATTTTGCTAGTCCATGATCGCTGACTTCATTTGAACTACTTTCAGAGTGAAATTCATGAACGGAACTTAAACTTATACCCCTTACTTTAAGTATTAAAATAGAATTTTCAAACATTTAAAAATCAAATCAGATTTTCGTTGTGTGAATTAAAATACACACACAAATTTTTCGATACCAGTAGACATATGATTGTATATGTCAAACTGCTATAGGGATAGCCAAGTTAGGGTTTTTACTTTTTACTTAGAATTTCTTGAAATCTATCTGGCCTGGATATTTAGTAGTCGAGAGGTATCTTCTATACGTTAAATTCAAATGTCGCTTAAGTATGTTTAATAATAGTACATTTGTTCTAAGTACTAAAATGTACACAATAATTTTATTTTTTCAATGCTGTTTTGTTTAACATTGTTTACATTAAATCGTGTCCTACAGATGCTGCTATGCAGCAAGTTCTACATATGTGCTAAGCAATGTGTTTCAACTAATTGAAGGAGCTCCTAATAACTGCCACTGTACAGCTAGCTGTCTGTATTTTCTAAGTTACAAACTTCTTCATTCTTCAACCCAAAAAATTAGTAAATTTCAGACCCATATTATGCTTTATCTGTAAACAGACCACAACTTTCAAACACTTATTTTATATGTGAAGAATTTTAGATGGTTGGGAAAATAGTAAACTGTTTCAAATGTGTTGAATTCAAGTTTTAAAGCTGAATTTGTTTTTAAATAAGGACTGTTTTCACTAATTTAAATTTGTCAAAAAATGGACACTTTACTGTGAGGACCTTAAAAAAGCTCAGAAATATGAGGTGCCTTAGGTAATAAAATAATTATAAATGCTATATTGAAAAATAAAATAAATGTTTTAAACATTAGTTAGTTTTTTTAAACTTGTTGCTGGTGGTAGAATTTCTGAGGTCACAATATTATTATGGAAGTTTTCTTTGTATTTAATATTTAGTAAACAAGAATTACACAACGTTTCGGGATCTGGAACCTAATCCCGTCTTCAGGTGAAAAGTAAGTTATTTAACTTAAAAAAAAACCATAATAAAAATTTTGTCCTTTGTTAAAAAATATAGATAATTTTCTAATTTTTGTGTTATGTTTTCACTAAATCACTATTTGAGATGCCGGCCACTCTCATGAGGGTATTTTAAGGCAAATATGTGGTGAAGGATGAGTGTGATGAGTGGTAGTAATGAGTTATGAGGTGTAGTCTTGTTACAAACTAAGGCCGACTCTTCCTTAGAATGGGTCATTAATTAATAGCCCATTGACCAATGAAAAAAGGACCAACGGCTTAACGCGGACTTCGAACCACGCAGGTGGTGGTCTGATATGTCTGCGATGGTAGGAGTTGATGCGGTATCATCAGATGATCACTGAGACTATCTGAGCCGCTTTAGACCTACTGTATATCATCCTCAAAACCTGACCTTTGTCAAGTTGGAATATAGCCATTTCCAGTCCCAGTTATGTTTTAGGTTGCTTTTCACACGAAGACGGGATCAGATATTAAAATGCAGTGTTCTTCTTCTTCACAATAAACTATACGGAAAACATCTGCAGTAATATATTAAATATACACTAGGCCATAAACCTACAATGAGCTGATGCTATAAAAAATGAATAGAATGGAGAGCAGTAAGGCTGAAAACTTGAGTGAGTTGTGTTCTGTTATGTGTTTCTACTTTATCCAGTTGAGCCTGACCTCCTTTCTGTTCCTTTTTGATAGCATATACTGGTCCAGTACCCTATTTCTTAATAAGGTGGGTAAGTATATTTCACCCACTCACCAGTACAATAACATACAAGAAGTAAGTAACTGTCAACACATCTCGTACGGACTTACAACAGACAGCAGTTTGCATAATATTATTCGCAACAAGTCGCAAACTGTTGACAAGCGAGCAGTCGGCGAATCCGGATAAGGAAAGATGATCGGCGAACAAAAGAAGATTCAAGGCGGAACAAGGCGGAGTTTCCTACCGGTAACAATGGTAGTAACGCCCTGTATACGTACGTAGTATGTACGTGTGTACATACTCGGCAAGAGGTTTGAAAGTAATGTGAGTGGAAGTGTTGGGAAATCAGCGATTTTGGGGAGTTTTGAAAGGTTCTGACTTCAAACGGAAACTTAATTTTATACTCTTAGTGTTAATTACTTTGAAAAAAAGATAGATTTCACAACCACGTGGTGGGTTGGAATTTCCCCTTGAAAAATAAATAGTTCAAAAATGCTCTGTCTTGAGGAAAATCCCTCTGGACCAATAGCAGATAAAGAGGAAGTACAATGCAGCGTGTCTAGAAATCCTTAGAGTGACCTCTGCACTACCAAGGTCAGAGGAAAGACGTGTAATTTGTAGGTGAAAGGTCGGGGAAATTAGAGGTTTGGGCGCCTCGAGCAGACTCTATCTCGACCTTCAGATCTGTGATCATTGCATGTCCAACTATCTCACTTTGAAGAAGAAACTATGTTGTTGTTTCATTGATATTGTCTATTTAATTCCTAACTTATCCCAACTTCTCGCCACAAATTTTAGAATGCTCAGAATTAGTCTAACATTTTTTTCCCCATAAGAACAATATAAGACATGAATGAATGAAAAAGTCTTTATTTACGTGGCACAGTTAGGACTTTATAGTCCTCTCTACCACTTAACCACGAGACATGCAATTTCTTGGGACACATTTTCATCAGACTTTTTTGGTCAGTTGTATCATGATGATAAAATTATCCTTCAATGACTTTGGTGATACTTTGTTTTGAAAAAATTTTGTTTAGTAACTGAAAACGTTATACAACTCAAAATGAAAATTGTGCTCGTTGAAGAAATTGGAGCATGAAGTTAGGAGCTAAAAGGTTCTTTAATGAAAACTCGCTGAACATTTTACCTGATAATTACCTTCTTCTTCATCTTTGACCAGCTCTGCTGGATTGATTGCGTCAAAGTTAGTCACTAGTTCATGGCATAGATAGCGGCTACCTTGGCTCAAAGATTGGAAGAACTCCTCTATAGAATAAGGTGGTCTGGAAAGGAGCCAATTTTTTACCGTAGAGTTAAAGCGTTTGGACTCTAAGGTCTTCCAATCATCGGGCAAGGCATTATACATTTTTATTGCCAGTACAGGGAAGCTGTTCTTCATACTTAGCCTACAATACGGAACGTTAAGCTGGCCCTTGCCTCGAACATTGTAGCTGTGGAGGTTCTCTCGTTTCTCAAACGTGGGCAAGTTGCTCCTGACAAACTGGAGACTTTAATAAATATACTGCCCATAAACAGTTAGTATCCTCAGCTTTTTGAAGAGAGGCTTACAATGTTCTCTTCAAAAAGCTGAGGATACTAACTGTTTAAGAGTATCCCAAGGAAGTTCACGTTTTTTACTGTTCCAATAGGACATAATCCGAAATTAGGCCTGCACTGCACACTTTTGAAACTTGCCAAACCTCTGATGTTTGATGGAAATATTTACAACACTTATGTTTCAACACTTCAGGGCTAAATTACACTAACTGAGTCATTTAGATTGCTTCTACTTTTCCAATTGAATAAAACTGCAACTTACATTGATGTTGTTGGTGGTGGTCAGTTCTTCTTCGGGATTCAGTCTCGATATCCTTTTCTTCCAGTCGGTCTGACCTCTCTTCTGTAACGCCTCCAACCTAAAAAATAAATAATTAGTTGAAAAACATTCATCAACAATACATTCTAAGAAATCTTAACATACTGGTTAAACTATGAACCATTCATAAATTAGCTTAATTCGTATGCTTTTGATATCGCTGCCTCCGAGCTCATCACCGATTTGATTCCCGCAGTCACCACTTACTTGTAAAGTGACTACTCAACCGAGACGCTAGTTAAAGGTCGAGGCTGAGTGGTAAAGAGGGCGTAATAATCCTAACTTTGCTTCAAAAGATGACAAACTTTACCGTTCTTACGATGAATCTAAAATGATAAAACTGGACATTGATAAATCACAGAGAGAATGAAAATAGCCGATTGTGTATCTTTTGGACAGGTGAAGACACAAATGCTGATTAATGAACACACAGATAAAACACATTAGTGGATACCAGAGGCACACAACATTGAACAGATGTTCCAAACACGGGGAGTATCTCTGAATCAGTCAATCAGAGAGGTGAGTTCACAGAAACAAACGAGTGATTGGTGAGGATTATCAGTTGAGAGTTTTAATCGAATTGAATACTGATAACGTGTTATCAGGAATAAGGAAATTGGGGATTTGCAAAATGAATCATGTTAGTTTTCATTGATAAGAACGAGTTTAATGCAAGTGGAAATTTAAACTTTCTTTGTTCTGATAGCAACACGGTATGGTTTTTGGCAAATGGCTTTTAAATAAAACAATAACACAATCAAAGATTTTATAATAATTTTTTATTTCACATGAAAGCCTGTACTTTGAACTATTTTTACATAATTACACATTAATATTGGGGCACTTATCATATCACCCAGCTAGCTTTGAATTCTGATGTCATAGAACTTTGCCGCCTGATTGACAGTAAAAATATTCAACACAGCCGCTTTTGACTTCGCCGTGTTATCGTGGTGCATCACCAGGTGCTTCTTCAAGTGAAGGAACATGTGAAGTCGCCGGCACAAAGATCTGGACTGTAGGAGGATGTTCAAATTGTTCCAACCAAATTTTTGCATAAACTTGGGTTCTCTTTAGACATATGGGCGTAGCATTGTCGCGGAATCAAAATGACACCTTTAGTCAGACATGCGCCCCTTTGTTCTGATAGGACGGTGGAACTCTGTTCAAGTGTCACAGAGGTCTCTGAATTGATTGTGTCCCCACGAGGCAACAACTCCATCAAAACACCCCTTCCTATCCCAAAACACTGTGCACGGATTTTTGGGCAGACATCGCTTGTTTGAATTGACTTTCCTTGTCATGAACATTGAGCCGCCATCTTTAAACGCCTAACCCATTTTCTACTATTCCTTCTTCATAATGTTTTCTCCGCTCACTGCCCTGATTCACGATAAACACGACTGCCAGGCCTTTGGCACTGAGAAAATTAATCACAATCGAACTGCGAGTCGGGCGTGGACTTTTGTTTTGACGGAGGCATTTTTAACGCACAGCAAGCCGCGACGATCAGCTAAAGTGGCCGCATTGGTGTTCGGGCGACCAAGAGATGCAGGTACACAACAAACATGCGCTGAACGCCGACCTGACAGAAGCCGCTGCATTCCAAAACGATTTTAATACTTTAAAACACCGCATATATAGGTTGAGGTCAAAAATTCTGTCAAAAGTTGGATTTTGTCAAGTATAAGAAAACAGCACAATCAAAGAATTGACTTGACATAATTTTTGAAGAAAAGAGGAGCATTAGGAGGTGATGGTTGTGGGCTAGAAAGTAACACCTCATAGTCCATCAAAAACACTCAACACACCCACCATTCATCCCATATTCACCTTAAAATAACCTCTAGAAGTGATCAGTGTCTCAAATCAAAGTATCAAAGTAATCACCCCATGGATAAAAAAGAATGACACATTCAGAAAAACTATTGAAATTGACAACCTCCCTCCCCACAACCCCAAATTGTAGTTAAGGTGCAGAAAGATTAAGATGACTCTTATAAGAGACCATCATTAGAAACTGAGGCAGTATTTTGAAAATTGTCTCAAGACAGGACAGGACAGGCGCAAATGAGGTCAACCTTTGATCAAGGTGTACCTTACGGAGTATTGTGCAATGAACCTTTTCGATTTAATTATTTATGTTTCATTCAATCACGACTGTTTGATAATTAATCGTATCTAATTGCCACAGGCAGATTTTGTTCTACATAAAACGTCAATTTTTATATGTTTTGTTGAGGTTGTTGAATAAAGTGAACGAAAGATGATTTTGTTGGATTTGGTTTTCGGTAGTTTGTTGTTGAAAAACACTACTGAGCTCGATGAAAGTCACCCCTTTGAGTTCAAAGATTGAATTCGCGTGGGTGCACAGTCGTGTTGTCTGCATATTGACTTCTTGTCTGTAAAAAAAGTGTTTCTTGCTAGAATTTAGAAGAATAAAATGAAAAACATCTTTATTGGTGGCTTAGAATTAGAACTCAACAGTCCTCTCCACAAAGAACCGTTGAAGAATCATATGAAACATTGTCTTGAGAGTCTCCCATTACGTTGGGTAAGACAAGACCCAGTAGCCGAGTAGTTTAGTGAGTAACTGATACCACGTTGACCTTGGCAGTGAGGATGGTCCACTGAAGACAGGCGGGGAGTGTATCCATTACACCTGTGTCGTCACGTGTGTAGTCCGTACATCGGTACTAGCATTTCTTTTCCTTCGTAATTCAATCTTGCAACTGGACAGTTAGATTTCAAATTTTCATTTGAGCAGCCAAACTTACTACATGTTATTTGTTACTAAATAGCTCTCAGACAATTTTTCCACTGGTATTTTGTAAGGGGAAAAATGTATCAGGTTTTCTTACAGTGGATCTTTATGCGTTCAAAGAAAAAAACAGGTCAAATAATGAGGAACTACAAATACACTGTAGGAGGAAATCAATAAAACTACGTGGAATTAGGATGCTCTACAAGTCAGCTGATCTAAAAAAAGTAAGCTCAGCCCAAAAAAATATCTTGTGCCACAGAATGAACAAGTATACCAACTGTGATGATTGTTCCAAAACCATAACAATTTATTGATTCACTGTATCAAATAATGTAACACGAAGTTCCTATATAAAATCACAAATTTATGAGGTAGTGTTTTACTAACACTCAGTACTTTCTTCTTGTGCCGCTTTATATTCAATTTTAAGAAGAAAATAGCACACAGAAAATTTAATGGGCGATTCAGTGAGTTGGGTACATGAGTCCAAAAAACATTGACACAAAAGGTCTATGATATTTACCAAAAAAAGTGAGTTCACGGTAACTCATACTTTTTATAAAATAGCAAATTAAACTAAAATAATTTTAAAAATTACAATTAACACCAAAACTGCAGGTGTAACTCCTACGTTTTGAACTTTAAAACTTACAGCAACAGAGTATTGTCGTTGTCTAACATCTCTAGAAGAGGATTAGCCAGAACAGAAGTGTAACCGGTCCGGCTACAGGCTACGATTGTGTAACCGGTAACGGGCGAGTGATTGTTGCGTGAACGGCTGCTATTACACGCTCTGCAACATTCGACACTACCGTCGCCGCCGGAACCACAACACTTACATTAGCTCTTTCCTTCGTTGAGTGTTCACGGTGTTTGACAAATCACAGCGGTTTGGTAAGCAAATTGCAAAGTGTGGTGGGTATATATCACATGCAGGAAAAACATTCATTTGATCTAGGGTCACTATATCACTATTTGAGATGCCGACCACTTTTATGAGGATATTATAAGGCAAATATGTGGTGAAGGATGAGTGTGATGAGTGGTAGTAATGAGTTATGAGGTGTAGTCTTGATACAAACTGAGGCCGACTCTTCCTTAGAATGGGTTGTTAATAATTAATAGCCCAATGATTAATGGAAATACAAGGACCAACGGCATAATGTGACTTCCGAACCACGCAGGTGATGGTCTGATATGTCTAAACGATGGTGGGAGTTGATGCGGGTATCATCAGATGATCACTGAGACTATCTGAGCCGCTTTGGACCTAAATCATCCTCAAAACCTGACCTCCATGAAGCTGGATTACAGGACCACGCCACGAGTCCCAGTAAAAAAAAACTATTAAAACATAGCCAATGGTAGCCACTAGTGCTACTGTGAATCCTAGTGAATTTCCTGTAACAGGGGATAATTTACACAGGAAGTGCCCTTGTGGGAGGGGAGTGTGTTTTCCCCTTATAAAAACTGCAGTAAACAAATCTATCAAAATATAAATTTATCAGCCTTCAAATAGCTTGGAAAATAGATGTTGAAGTTAACCAAAGTTGAATAAAATTCCTTCGTTGGTAAATCTCCTCACGCTTTGGTGATTTTTATTCCAGAGGTAGAAGATAGTTGGACAGTGTTGTCATTTTCACTTATACCTTGAGAAGCCCGGATGCAAAGTTATAGAGGCTGTCTTTAAATTATTTTTTTTATCTCCCTCTGGAGCATAGGAGGTATAAAAAACACTTTCACTTCTCTCCAGGTCTTGTTCATAACGACTGACTCACCTCTGAGCGATGGACACTCCGTTGGACAAGGGCTCGTCACACTCGTCCATGGGCTGGGTCCTGCATCTGCGCAGAGGGTTTGCCTCCACCACGGCGGGGCGCAGCACCACCTCCCCGTTCATCGCGGAGTGCGACTGACTCTTGGCCAGAGACCCGTCCGACGAGTACCTCTTCACCCTGCAACACAAGAGAGGAACTTGTTAAATCACTTGATCGAGAGAATTCACCTCATAAACATGTGTTTGCAACATTATAAATTCTTATTTGAAGTTTATTGGTAATTGTTGCCAAAGGTAGAATTTCTGAGGTTGAATTTCCTTATTTTGTGTGTAATGTTTTAGGTTACTTTCACCTGAAAACCACCGTTCTTTACCAGATACCAAAACGTCCCGAAAGAGGAAATGACTATAATAATTTTAATAATAAAATTTACAAAAAAACTAAGAAACAAGCACTGCTGTGAATCCCAGCAAAATTTCTATAAAAGGGTATAATTTAAACCAAAAGTGTCCTTTTGTATCCCTGAAAAATTGGGTTTTTCTATAAGACTATATTTAAAAACCGGTTTTGAATAAACTTATTAAAAACATGATGCATGTCAAGTATTGACCACCAAAATCCAATCAACCAGACCAAGAAGAAACGATTTCCACCGCCATCTTGGTCTGGCTGATTGGATTTTGGTGATTTTTGGTACACATGTTAGGTACGATACAATGTTGCACAGTTTCAACAAAATCGGGTTATTAATGCAGTTTGTATAGCATAAGACTAATTTTTAGAGGGATACACATTTTTAAATCCCTACCAAAAGGGACTTCTTGGTGTAAATTATCCCTCCGGACCCCGTAACAGGAAATTCGCAAGGATTCACAGTAGCACTTGTGGCCGCCACGCATAGAAAATTCACTAAAGGAAACCATAGTATAATTGCCAAGTTTAATTTCAATTAACATACTTTGTCGAACGGCCATCATATATTTTAATAATCAATTTCAAAAACCAATGCCAACAGTTTTCTGGAGGAGGAGCTCCGAGTCAATCAACCTGTAATTTCAATTTTACATTCACAACACGAAAGCACAAACTACACTGAGAGATGTATTTTCCGACTTGTCACCAAATGTGCGAAGAAACCCAATCTACTCGCCAGCCAGCTGATCTACAATGACGAGAGAAAACAACAGAGTGGTCCACTTTCCACTGCTGGCCGTGTCACTGATAGTGTTTTTGCCAAAACCCATTCCGCCGCGGACTCCTCTAGGAGCTACAGTAGCTTTCCCCAGAGTGTCTCGGCCATGACACCCAAAATAACGTTATGGTAGGTAGATTGCACATGGATGCCACATGGCTGAGGCAGGAAAATCAACATAGTTGCGGCAGCCCAGGCACAGATAGCGCTGCGAGAAAATTATTTAAGTCTCAAGTAAAGATGGCAGCACTATATGTGCTTGGGCTGCCGGAACTATGTTGATTTTCCCGCTTCAGCCATTCGGCATCTATGCGTATTCTACCTACCATAATATTATCTTTGATGGCACTCACTCTAGAATCTGTCACCAAACCTGTGGTGACACTCCTTTGTTTGAAATTTCTTGGGAGAGTTTCGGAGTTTGAAATATTATATCGACGTTTCGAGATCTGCAAACTGATACTGTCTCCAGGTAATTACGTTTCTGATATCCGAGGCCGTGATAACATTTCACAACGGCCACTTTCCGTGGTTCGGAAGTCACGTTGAACCGTTGGGCTTTAATTAATGACCCAATCTGGGAAGACATTCGGCCCTAGTTTGTAACAAGATTACACCTCATCATCCACCAAAAACACTCAACACAATCACCGTTCATCCCATATTCACCTTAAAATACCCTCTAGGAGTGGTCGGTGTTTCAAGTCAAAGTATCAAAAGCTCCTCCAGGACTGTGCATACAAATGCAGAAGCACATAACAGTGCGGTATGTAAGGAAGGAGTAGGCAGAACCTTACCTACACACCTGCCCTGCCGTCCCGACACACGCCTCTTCACAACTGAGCACTGTGAGTCATCTCATACGCAGACAGCAAGAGTCAAGTGCTGATCCAGCACATCATATACAGTGCCGAGACGTTTAGTGGCTTTCCGAAAACCAGAGCTTGTCCAGACTTCATAAGAGTTTGGCTGTGTATTGACTTCGTCACTGAGTGGCTGAAAACAGTGCCAATCAGTGACTGAAGATGGTACTCCACAGCGAGGTTGAAATATCTCAACCTAATTATGAAATTTGGTCGGTCTGAACCGGAAGAACTAGATTATACTGTATAATATAATTGTTCGAAGAAGAAAGAAGAATCATAACGTAAAATAGTCCGGAACATCGAAGAAGTTAAGAAGCGGTTCTTCCGAAAGAGTCCAAATTATAGTGAATGAGACAGGTTGTGTCACTGAGAGAAACTGAGCTAATTGCTGTCCTATTGGTCACAGGGCTGCCAACCGTCCAATAGATAAGGGCCCTGATGTCCACTCATTAGACAGCAGGTAGCCTGCTTCAGCCAATCAGTGACTGAAGGTGGTGATCTACAGCGAGGTCGAAATATCTCAACCTACTTATGAAGTTTGGACGCAGTGAGAACCGGAAGAACCAGATTATAGTTGTGACACAGACCGTGAAAGCCCAAGAGTTAAGTTAAGAAAAATTGCTGAGGATATTTTTTTAGATTAAAAACCAGGTTAAACAAACCTACAGACAACCTTTGAGAACATTGAAAACAACTTTTCTGATCTCTACACCAAAAGATTAGCGTCCTAAACGAGGGACTACGAGAGCATGTTTTGGGCAACTTTTTCTGGGGTGATCAACCCTTTTAACCAGAATTCCCAACTTAGGGGAGTTCTAAGATCGTACGGTCCTTTCTAAGCGTGCACTACTGGAGAGGTGCATGGAATTAAATATCGACGATCAATACTAGAGAAAAGCAAAAGAATTCACAACCATCATCATCTAATGAATTAAAAGCGCTGACAGCTATACTCAAGATTCTAGAAAGCACTCAGAACAAACGTTCCGTGAATCAATGTCTGAACAATTTCTATTGTCAACTCGATATCTTCAGGTTCCTAGAAGACCTCAGTTGATTGGTCTGTTTGTCACTGCAGCATTCACAATGGATACTCAGTCACTTGGAATCAGACAATGCTGAATGTTGAGTACTGGTTTGAGTGGAATTAGTGTCAGAACCAAGGGGGGACTATGGGGCTAATCCCCCCTTTTCTTGAGGAAGCCAACTTACAACAAGGGTATAGCAGAACATTTTCTATTTTAGATTTTCATTTACTCCTATTTTCCACAAACGTGTAGTAATAAACTATGAAACGAAAATTAAATCCCTAAAAAACCCTGTTTTTGATCATAATCGTCACATAAGTCATCATCTTCTTCTCCTGTCAGAAAGTCCCAATAAGTTCCAGGTGAAAAGCAATATGCACAACCCATACCACCAGATAGCATGGAGATATCGACATCCCTAGAATAGATGAAGACTCTCCAAAACTAAGAATAGCTTTTCAATCTGAGGAATCAAACCAGATTTATCACTGCCAGCCAATCATAGAACTCATGATTCCGAGAAGATGAAACTTGCTCTTAGGAAAATCTTCTGCGATAGACCTTTCTACTCGCTAAACGAAGTTGACAGCAACTACTTAGTTTAGTTCATTGTCATCTTGTAGATCAAATAAGTGAGTCTGTTTAGTTTCGTTTTATTAGGAAATCGACGCAGTCTATCTGGCATCGACAAAGAAAAGAGTTGGAAACGGCCTAGAATACTGACTGTCCACGTCCCCTTCTTTGATACTTTGATTTGAGACACCGACCACTCTTAGAGGGTATTTTAAGGCGAATAAGGGATGAATGTTAGTGTGTTGAGTGTTTTTGGTAGATGAAAAGGTGTCTTGTAACAACCTAGGGCCGACTGTTTCCCAGATTGGGTCATTAATTAATAGGCCAACGACCGATGGCATGGACCAACAGCTTAACGGGACTTCCGAACTACCCACGGAATAGAGCTGACGAGAACTCCCTCCTCCTCAGCAGTTCAGGAATGTACATCAGCACAGATGGATGGTGATATTCCTGAATTCCTGCTCTGTTCACGACGATACATACAGCATTGTACTCTATCTACTCTCTCCACGTGGATTGGGAGATCTTCGTGCTTTCGCTTTCTACAGTAAAGTACCCGGTGAGTTCAGTACGTAGTTAGATGACCGGCTAGTTTCTTTGTGAACGTGCGTTTTGATGTTTACTGCTAATAGCCTGAAGAAGGGGGATCTAAAACCGGGACCTGTGGCGGGTTGGTATCGCGGGCGATTCCGGAGCTCACCGCTGGGTTCGATCATAACAGTCACCAATTTGTTGAGTTACTTTGCGGTAACGCTAGGTAAAGGTTGAGGTTGCTAATAACCTGAAGAAAATGAATCAGAAGTCTAAAAGCGGGCTCGTGGCGGGTAGGTATCACGCGCGAGTCCAGAGCTCACTGGGTTCGATCCCGCAGTAACCTCTAACGATTCGTTGAGTGACGCTAGCCGATAGGTATAGGTCGAGGTTGAGTGATAGCGAGGACTTTGTAGTCCTAACGTCACCTTGTTAAACAAGGCAAACTTTACCTTTTTTACATCGTAAAATTGTAAACAGTTCTAGCAAAAAAATCAATTTGTATGTAGAGAGTTCAGATATATCAAAACTCCCTCTATCCACAAGATAAATCGCTATCACTGGATAAGATTAAAACGTCAACGCGATTGTCAAAGAAATTATTTTCAAGTCCACAATCACCAAGTAGACGTTATCCAAATCAACCATTAGGAAGATTGGAGGACTTCCGTAGATATTGCCGATGCACATATCTTTATTTACCAAACAATTGAGATACGTCATTCCCAGTATCTGTTATCAGCAGGAATATCAGTGGAATGGTTTCCTCAAGGAGTTTTACCAGTGGAATGATGTCTTCTAAATCTGACTCATGGCAATTTTTAGTGTCACGGAAAAAATCTTTCGACCGCGGAATCTTTCTAAACGGACGAGTTTGTGGCACATGCTTGAGATACCTGAAAACATAAAAGGTAACTGAAATATTCAACGAGGCGGAATTATGACTAAAAATCCTCTCTACCACTTAACCTCGACCGTTACCTAGTGTCACCGTTTAGTCACTTTGCAAATTGTTAGTGGTGACTGCGGGGATCGAGCCCGCGACTCCTCGGAGTGATGAGTTCCGGGGTCGCGCGCGATACCAATCTGCCACGGGTCCGCTCAGGGTAGTTGCCACGGACGACAAAAGGGTAAATATTAAAAATAGCACTTGTCTTGAAGGTGTTTAACAGCTGTTACGTGTATATAGCAACTCCAAACAGATCAGGTACGAACAAAATATTCAAAACAAATATTCTCAACACATTTTGTGGTGGTGGAATATATTATTTTTGTTAAGGTAAACATTATTTTGAAAGGTGAAAAAGGGACCGCCGTAATCCCTTGCGGTTGCAGGCGCTTGGTTTGACAGTTAGGACGCATCATTTGAAAGAAGGCCCGTTGTTGTGACGTGCGCGGTGTTGTGTATTTTTTTGGTTATCCATGATTAGTGTACGGGCACATAAAGACAGCGTCTGTGCATTTAACGTCCAGGAACGCTTAAGGACCGAGGTAGTGGGGTAGGGCAGTTCTTAGTGAGACATTTGCAAATATATGTAAGATTATTTGTGAAGCCTTTGATTATCTGTGGTGACTTATGTAGTAACCATTGTAAATCATGTTAAAAAGGAGAAATAAAGAAATTTATTATTTTATTATTGTGTACGGACGAATTTAGGCTTTCTCGGAGGTGACGGCGTCCTCGGCGAGAGAGTGTACAGGTACAGTACCGGGGCGAGCGAGTGGGCGGTCTCCACTGTGCCCAGTGTCCGTGACCTCCACTAGCACACAGTCACGTGACCAGGCCAGGCAGACGCGCGGCCACTCTCGTGAGAACCTCTCCAGAGTGTGACGTGCTGTCCGAACCACCGTGACCACCTCCCCATCCCCAGTTCCATCCGTATCTCAGTTTCCCACCAAAACTGCCTGAATTCAATTCCCAGCGATTTAGTAAAGACTCGCCGCTCCCCGTGGTTCGGAAGTCACGTAAAGCCGTTGGTCCGTACCATTGGTCGTTGGGTTATTAATTAATTACCCAATCTGGGAAACAGTCGGCTCTAGTTTGTAACTAGACTATAGCTCATCATCCAAAAAATGCATCACACTCACTCTCTATAATGTCCTGTTAGAGTGGTCGGTGTCTCCACAGTCTAGAGGAGGTTACTTTGTTATGTCTGGTTCCTCTAATCAAAGTATCAAAGTACACAGCTATGTTTTACCAGCTGCGGGTGTATTTTGAGGAATGTGATTTTATACTTGTGTCTCAAGTCAAAGTACCCTGTCGCAGTGGTGAGGCGACTGGTCATCTCTGGGTACGGCGATAACTTAGGGGTAGTGGTAATACAAATTTAAAATTTCAGGTACATCACAGAACTACTTGATCATACCAACAATCCATATTTCGGTTCAAAATCCAGCGTTGGATGTTTAAGAAGCGCGTCAAATCTCTCATAGATTCGTCGTGAGCCCTTCACCCATCTGTCAGTTCCCCCGCACCTATCTTTGCTCTCCCCAACTTTCCAAAGCCATTTCCAGTCTAGTCTCTGAACTGCTACTCGGCACCGCAATGTGAGGGGTCGTTCTCTAGGGACCAGAAATAAACATTGGGAACACTGACATAATCCTACCCTCTATATCCGGATTTTGTCAGCGTTTTCGTGATTTTTTTCACCTCTGATCTCGTTTGTGCTGATGCCAAATGATCCAAAACTCTTTGATTTTGAACCTCTCGGTTAACAAAAAATAACGTTTATATACTCAATGATATGTTTGGTTCGGCATCATCGATATTCTAAAATCCGACCTTTATTTAATTTAATAATGTGCTGCAAGTCACAATAAAAAACATCAAAGGGTCGCATCATTAGAAACTATCACTACTAGAAACGTGAGAGTTATGCAATACGCTGATGACATCATTCTGAGTTAAATTTAAAAAAATAATAAATAAAATACCGAGTTACTTTGGTAACCAAAATCCAACTAAACAATTAACCGAACTCTTAATTTGCAGAACCTTTTTCAAATATTCTTGCTACTGGGGACATGCTGTTCAATGCCCAATGGCGTGTACAAGAACATTTTCTCCCGTAAACAATCTATTTCGCAGTAGGATAACTTTCTCTTCCGACTACATTTTCTGTATATCCCTCATCCGGCTCCCAAGTAACTTTTAACTTTTTGGTCTGACCTACCAATTCCAGTCTACGCTTGACTCCTTTGAATCCTTGTAAACCGACCCTTTGATGTGGAATTCTGGGAATTTCGCAATTAAGCAGGGGTTTGCGATGAAATGTTTCTTCAAACGAGGGATAAACAACCTTTACTTCAACCCCACCCAAATACCATACAATTTCTGCTACGTGTTTGTTTAAAACCAAGAGGCAAGATTTAATGAACGTATACCCGTATTTATGCTTAGTGGGAAGCGTTTTCGTAGGCGGGTGGAAATCGTGCGCGACTCGAGAGCTCATCACTCCGCTGGCGCGGGTTCAATCCCCGCAGTCACCACTTAGATTTGTTAAGTGACTGTGCGGTAACGCTAGGTAAAGGTCGAGGTTGAGTGGTAGAGAGGAATTTGTAGTCCTAACTTCACCTTGTTAAACAAGACAAACTTCACCTTTATCTCTAGGTTGAACCCTTTCGAGATTATACAGCGTGCCACAAAATGTGTAGCGCGCTATGCAGAACCAGATTCTAAATACAAAAGTAAGTCGAAAATGTCTAGTATTATATTCTTGATTTCGGTTTAGTTTAGCCATGATCCGCCATTTTACAAATTGTTGAAAATAACTAATAACTCAAAAACCCTTTGAGATATTTTTGTAAAACTTGGTATAAATTTCATTATTTTCCTAATAACATTTTCCAAAATATTTTATCTAACTTATCAAATTTCAAAATGGCGGCCATTTAAAAATTTGGAATATGACTTTGAAATGTTTAAATGGACGCCATTTTGAAATTTTATAAGTTAGATAAACATTTGTTTGGAAAATGTTATTAGGAAAACAATTATTAAGGTTTATACCAAGTTTCAAAAAAATATCTCAAAAGGTTTTTTCAATTGTTGACTATTTTCAAAATTTACAAAATTACGAATGACGGCTAAATTAAGCCGAAATCAAGAAAATCTTACAAGACATTTTCGACTTACATTTATACGTAGAATCCGGTTCTGCATAGCGCGCTATACATTTTTGTGACACCCTTTATACAGTCGCAAGAAACTAGAAACAGATTCGTGTTTCTTGTTATAGATATCATGACTGCAGTGTGGTGCAGCAAGGTACCGTGCTCTACTGTAGATCAATAACCAACTCACCCGGCTGCACATCTACATTCTACAATCTACCCTCTCCTGACTACCTCTCTGCCCCTCGCTAGTTGCTAGGGGGGAGACTGTCACTTGGGTGCGTCCCCTAATTCCTGACTGTTACTGGCAAGTGTATCGATGGAGATAGACCGTGTCTGAGCGGTGACGGCGTTTTAGGCGGGGCACGGTTCAGGGCGGTTTACGGAAATATGGGATCAATTTTATTCGATGTACGCGTGGTAAGTAAAAAAAAGGTAAAGTTTGTCTTGTTTAACGAGGCGAAGTTAGGACTACAAAGTCCTCTCTACCACTCAACCTCGACCTTTACCTAGCGTCACCGTATTAGTCACATTACAAATGTAAGTGGTGACTGCGGGGATCGAACCCGAGCCGCCGGAGTGATGAGCTCCGGAGTCGCGTGCGATACCAATCCGCCATGGATCCGCTAAAGTAAGTAAGGTCTTGGTGGGAAATTATGACGGGACGAGTTGGGAACAAATACATAAAAAGCGACAAAACACTGTCTTGTACTGTTTTACAATATAATAAATGGAAATGAAAGTATACGAAAGCCAAAAACGTATTCGACACGTATACCCATGCGCTACGGTGAATCCTAGCTAATTTCCCATAACCCAAAATAGCAATTTTTGCCCCTCCCTCACCAAAAAAGGGGTTTAAGCTATGAAATTGTATTTATGGACCGATTTCGATTATACTTAGTACACGCATTTGTGACGACGTACTTAACATGAATACCAAATAAAATCAATAAAATCCAATCAGCCCAGACCAAGATGGCGGCGGAAAAATGGCCCTTTGACTTAGGAGATGTTGAGAAGCTCAAAACTGCAAACATTTTTTTTCTACGACGTGTTGTTCTATTTGGCGATGGAAATATATACCTTACTTCCTTTGGTTATTTGCTAACGCATGGAAATAAAAGTACAAATAAGGCGATAAAATAAACAAATCTAATCAACAAACATTACAAGATGTAATAGTAAAACGTCCCAAATTAGATTTAGGTGTATAACTAGTACACATTTTTCAGGTAAAACCTCTTAGTGAAGAAACAGTAAACCGACACATAGGTCTGCAACAGACTGACAAGTATGTGGACCTTGAAAACTAATTTGGGTCAATGAATGTCAATTGGAAGCTGGTTAAATAACATTGATGAGACTTCAGTTGAATCTTCCGTAGTTGGGTGTGCCTTTTACAAAGTGAAATCATTAAATCACTATTTGAGATGCCGACCACTCTCATGAGGGTATTTTGAGGCAAATATGTGGTGAAGGATGAGTGTGATGAGTGGTAGTTATGAGTTATGAGGTGTAGTCTTGTTACAAACTAAGGCCGACTCTTCCTTAGAATGGGTCATTAATTAATAGCCCGACGACCAATGGAAATACAAGGACCAACGGCTTAACGTGACTTCCGAACCACGCAGGTGATGGTCTGATATGTCTAAACGATGATGGGAGTTGAAGATGGTATCATCATATGATCACTGAGACTATCTGAGCCGCTTTATACCTATATCATCCTCAAAACCTGACCTCCATGAAGCTGGATTACAGGACCACGCCACGAGTCGCAGTCATGAACTATCGTTCTGTGTCTCCCAGTTCGGTAGTTCTCACTATTACTCCCATACTAGATAACACGTGCGACTCAGATCTGTTGTTGATGACAGAGAGTATAACACTAGAGCACGTATGACAGTGTCTCAACATCCGGCTGTGGACCGGCCCGGAATACAAACCAGAACCAGACACCACAGAATAGATTAGATTCAGTTCAGTTCTAGTTTTACACTTGTCTACGCTTTGTCTGTCCCCGAGCCATTTGTCTTCCAGCCTCTCTCTATACTCGGTGCGGAAGTTGTCTTTCTGTCTGTGAGCACATGTACAGGGTGACACAGATTAAACTGACGAACTTGAAACAGCTGACAACTTGTTACTGTAGCAACGTTGTTGTTACGTCATTTTGATAAGGTATTTGCAAAGATATTAATGTGGTAAGTAGGTAGCGCATAGAATAAGCATATATGTTTTATTCTATGTGAGCGGACAATTTAGGCACCTACTTGTGCGGACGAATTTAGTATTAGGTTGTGGGGTGGTTGTTCAAAAGCATAATTTTCAGAATTTCATTCTAAAAAAAAGCTGTTCGGTCAATCGCTAAAGTAAGTGGGTCTTGGTGGGAAGTATGACGGGACGAGTTGGGAACAAATACATAAAAAAGCGACAAAACTGTCTTGTACTGTTTACAATATAATAAATGGAAATGAAAGTATACGAAAACCAAAAAACGTATTCGACACGTATACCCATGCGCTACGGTGAATCCTAGCTAATTTCCCATAACCCAAAATAGCAATTTTTGCCCCTCCCTCACCAAAAAAAAAAAAAAAAACGGGGTTTAAGCTATGAGAATTGTATTTATGGACCGATTTCGATTATACTTAGTACACGCATTTGTGACGACGTACTTAACATGAATACCAAATAAAATCAATAAAATCCAATCAGCCCAGACCAAGATGGCGGCGGAAAAATGGCCCTTTGACTTAGGAGATGTTGAGAAGCTCAAAACTGCAAACATTTTTTTTCTACGACGTGTTGTTCTATTTGGCGATGGAAATATATACCTTACTTCCTTTGGTTAGTTGCTAACGCATGGAAATAAAAGTACAAATAAGGCGATAAAATAAACAAATCTAATCAACATTACAAGATGTAATAGTAAAACGTCCCAAATTAGATTTAGGTGTATAACTAGTACACATTTTTCAGGTAAAACCTCTTAGTGAAGAAACAGTAAACCGACACATAGGTCTGCAACAGACTGACAAGTGTGGACCTTGAAAACTAATTTGGGTCAATGAATGTCAATTGGAAGCTGGTTAAATAACATTGATGAGACTTCAGTTGAATCTTCCGTAGTTGGGTGTGCCTTTACAAAGTGAAATCATTAAATCACTATTTGAGATGCCGACCACTCTCATGAGGGTATTTTGAGGCAAATATGTGGTGAAGGATGAGTGTGATGAGTGGTAGTTATGAGTTATGAGGTGTAGTCTTGTTACAAACTAAGGCCGACTCTTCCTTAGAATGGGTCATTAATTAATAGCCCGACGACCAATGGAAATACAAGGACCAACGGCTTAACGTGACTTCCGAACCACGCAGGTGATGGTCTGATATGTCTAAACGATGATGGGAGTTGAAGATGGTATCATCAGATGATCACTGAGACTATCTGAGCCGCTTTATACCTATATCATCCTCAAAACCTGACCTCCATGAAGCTGGATTACAGGACCACGCCACGAGTCGCAGTCATGAACTATCGTTCTGTGTCTCCCAGTTCGGTAGTTCTCACTATTACTCCCATACTAGATAACACGTGCGACTCAGATCTGTTGTTGTTGATGACAGAGAGTATAACACTAGAGCACGTATGACAGTGTCTCAACATCCGGCTGTGGACCGGCCCGGAATACAAACCAGAACCAGACACCACAGAATAGATTAGATTCAGTTCAGTTCTAGTTTTACACTTGTCTACGCTTTGTCTGTCCCCGAGCCATTTGTCTTCCAGCCTCTCTCTATACTCGGTGCGGAAGTTGTCTTTCTGTCTGTATCGTTAAGTGAGCACATGTACAGGTGACAGATTAAACAGACGAACTTGAACAGCTGACAACTTGTTACCGTAGCAACGTTGTTGTTACGTCATTTTGAAGGTATTTGCAAAGATAATGTTATGGTAAGTAGGTAGCGCATAGATGGCACATGGCAGAGGCAGGAAAATGAACATAGTTCGACAGCCCGAGCACAGATAGCGCTGTCGTCTCTCGCCGTCTTTCTTCCCCTTCGGCTAGACATGCTCCAGTTTATCCGATGTCAATGACTTAAATGTGACCAAATTGAGCGTTTTTGACAACGAACAAACTTGCGCGTGCGTCAGTGGTTCTACTTGAAACTCTTGAACCAATTTTCTTGTAGCGTTATCTTTGCTCGGGCTGCCGCAAAGATTATTTTCCTGCCTCAGCCGTGTGAAATCTATGCGTCATCTACTGACCGTAACATTATCTATATCTATGACGTGTGTATGCGATTTTAGATACAATGGCATAGTGGAATCGGCAGTTTAGCATCGGCATATGAGAACTATATTAGAAAACTATACTCAGTGAACAATACTCGACGGCTCGTTCGTCAACATTTCAGTCGAAATTCGTTGATGAGGTGGGTTGTTAGCTTTAGAGAAACAGGAAAATTAATAAAAGCTAAACACCAGGGCGAACAAGATCTTTCAGAATACGTACCTGAAAATACCGTAATTTTAGTAAACTTGAATTTTAGTAGCTTGAAATAATATTACTAGTTATTTATTTCAAGTAATAAGATACTTTCCACAGATTCACGGCTAATGTTCATGTCTTAAGCGTGTCTTCGGACTCCAGAAGGCTGAACTTATTTCGAAATATTTCAATTTTAAAATTAATTTAACAGTCCATTCCATGCCGCTAGGTTTGATGAAGTCAGGCCGCACCTGTTGAAGCCATGTTCCGCTGTTTAAAGCCAGTGGTTAAAAAGGTACCGTTTGTCTTGTTTAACGAGGCGAAGTTAGACCGCCAAATTGTACTCTCTACCACTCAACCCTCGACCCTTTTATCTAGCGTCACCGTATTAGTCACATTAATAAATGTAATTGGTGACCGTGGCATCGACCCCTGCCACCGGAGTACGAGTACCCGAGTCGCGAGCAGATGTACCAACTGCCACGGATCCAGGTTATGTTCGAGGTGTCGTGTGTCCCTAAAGCGGACGAATTTAGACTTTCTCTGAGGTGATCACTGGGCTCGCGCGTTTAATTAACAAAAACAATATAGACGGGCTATTTGTGAGAGATCTTATTATATACGTTTACAGACACAAAGATATACACAAGTAACCCATGTGCAGCACCGAGGAAAAATAATACACACGTGCGTGTGTTGTTACCTAACAACTCATCTCGTGTTATATGAACGTGTTGGCTGTAATACAATACAGTGAACACTGAACACATCACTGTGTAGATGAATATAAATGTCCAGTAGATAGTGAAGAAGAAGAAGAAGAATAGCCGCCGTCACGCAGCCGTGCGCATCTTGTATAGTATACCGAGATAGATAGAAGATAGAGATCAAATGTGTTCATCAGAGCGCGACCCGAAACACGAACAGTAAAAGGAAGTAACGATAAAAACATAACCACAAGCGCTAACGTCGATCATAGCGAATTTCCTATAAAGGAGAAGGGGATCACTATTTGAGATGCCGACCACTCTAATGAGGGTATTTTAAGGCAAAATATGTGGTGAAGGATGAGTGTGATGAGTGGTAGTAATTAGTTATGAGGTGTAGTTTTGATACAAACTAAGGCCGACTCTTCCTTAGAACGGGTCATTAATAGCCCAATGACCAATGGAAATACAAGGACCAACGGCTTAACGTGACTTCCGAACCACGCAGGTGATGGTCTCATATGGTGGGGTATCATCAGATGATCACTGAGACTATCTGAACCGCTTTAGAACTATATCATCGTCAAACCTGACCTCCATGAAGCTGGACCACGCCACGAGTCCCAGTCTAGTGACAGAATCCAAGTGAACAACGTGTCTCTACAGAAAGCGTATAAAGTGGTTAACAGTCGGTTTCTTTTGTTTCGCTTCAATAAAAACACTGTGGCGTAGAATAATAGCTTCGTGGTCGACTCAAACCACATCCAGTGTGATTGCATCACTGTTGTTCTCTTCACTGGGTTTATTCAACACAATCAATGTCGGGTTTGTTTACCACAAGGAACTGGGAAAAGTGGAACCTCCTTGTTCCTTCCAAAGAACTGTTTATATCAATTAGAAACAAATTAATTAATAGCGAATTTCATGGGAAACAGAGCTATTCAAGTCTATCGCTAGAGAGAACGAAAGTCGCTGAACAAAACAATCTGGAGTTTTGAGTTTCGGAAACGTTTTTCCGCCGCCATCTTGGTCTGACTGAGTGGATTTTGTTTATTTTTGGTACTCAAGCTGGGTACGGTGTTTTAAATGGTTATACCAAATTTCATCGAAATCATAATTTCCAATTTTGGAAGAAACCACCCTCTCAAACCCCTCCCAGTCTGAAGGGGAACTTCGAGAGGACGAATTTTGCTGATTAATAATCTTAGCCTAGAGATTTTCAGAACGAATAAGTGTAACAAATTTCTTGAAAATCGGACCAAAAAGACGATTTTTAGTGTAGTCACAAAGTGCCTTACCGGTGTAATGCTTACACCGTTACGGGAAATTCGCTAGGATTCACGGTAGCGCATGTGGCTACGCGTCGTTTAAGTTTTAATTTAAAACTGTATAATTAACACAACCCACAACATTAAAATATCCCATTTTAATTTCAAACCAGCAAAAAATTAAAAACCGCCGACAATGTTTTTATTTATGGCCTGACTTCCGTAATTGTACTACATTAGGAAGAGTGATATAAGGGTCAGTACACACCAAGATTAGAGTCTCAAACCACTCAAAGTATCGTGCTAGCAAGTCGAGAAGAGAGCTACACAAAAGACAGTTGAAAGTTTGACAGACAAATCAACCCTCACGAACATTAGACCGACAGTGAGTATATGTACAACAGTACTCACTGCGCCGCGCGTGACTCAGAGCAGAGTTACAACGCATGCGCAGTGCAGTGTCGGCGCATTGCGCAAGCTGTCTGCGCACCGCGGGAAGAGTGTGCGCTGTTGAACTTTTCTGTAACTGTTGTATGCTTTCATGGTGTCCCAGTGCCATTTATCAGTGATTCTACCACCTGCGTACGCCAGTTGAAGTTTGAAAATAGTTTATTTAATCTTTACTTTTGAATTTGATTTTAATTTAATAAGTAAATGCACCTTTTTACCGATTACGGTGTAAATTGTTTTGTAATTTTCGCATTACAATATCTTTACTATTATTATTGGTTTACAGCGTTCTGTTTATCATGACGCTCAAGAGCGGATCCGTGGCAGGTTGGAATCGCACTCATCACATGGAAAACCACTCATAGCACTCATCCTTCACCACATATTTGCCTTAAAATACCCTCATGAGAGTGGTCGGCATCTCAAATAGTGATATAGTGAATCGTGCGCGACTCCGGAGCTCATCACTCCGGTGGCGCGGGTTTGATCCCCGCATTCACCACTTACATTTGTAATGCGACTATACGGTAACGCTAGGTAAAGGTCGCGGTTGAGTAGTAGAGAGGACTTTGTA
Organism: Matsumurasca onukii; assembly: GCA_018831715.1. Taxonomy (NCBI): domain Eukaryota; kingdom Metazoa; phylum Arthropoda; class Insecta; order Hemiptera; family Cicadellidae; genus Matsumurasca; species Matsumurasca onukii. Next base: position 17,551,300 of record CM032067.1, read on the forward strand.
GTCCTAACGTCGCCTCGTTAAACAAGACAAACTTTTCCTTATTTAATTATGTATCCTGCGTGATGTTATTATACCAACACCTTCCAACCAATGACGTTTGACACCTCTCTCGGTCCTTGAGTGGTTAATGTTTGATAATTTGTGTAGTAATTTAGGTGTTTTACATTGATTTATTAAATACCCGTAGAGACTAAACAAGAGCTAAACAACTTTTGACATTTTCATTGAATGTCTGATTTGTTACTCATAACATATAGTTCATGAACTTTCTATTCGTCCTCACATTTATCTTTAGTTAAACACTATAAGAATTTATGAATGAAAAGGATGACTATAACTCTTGGTTTTGCGGTCGGTGTCATTAACTATAATTAGCCGGTTCACAATGATCAAACTTAGTGTTGAGATATTCCGGTTCATGAGTATCTTCAGTCACTGATTGGCTGAAACTGATTGGCACTTTCAGCCAATCAGTGACTGAAGATGGTACTCTACAGCAAGGCCGAAATATCTCAACCTAATTATGAAGCTTGGACGCGGTGTGAACTGGAAGAACTAGATTATAGTGACTATAACTGACGGTGTCTTCCCTTAGCTAGTCAAACATCAGAAACCAAACATTCCTTTACCAAAGGAAATTCGCACCGATTCCCCACTTTATATTGTAAATATTTAGCCTCCAAATGCTGTCCACGGAACAACAAACAAATAAAACACATTTGATAATTTCTTGCACTTGACAATGTATCTACAAAACTATGAGAAAGTTGAATTAATCTAAAACCTAATTTCCTTTCTCCAAAAGTTCTTCACAGAATTTGACTACTGATTTTATCGGCACTGATATCGCGATAAAAAGAAAGCTTACAACTATTCATTTTAGCCCAAGGATTGAAGATTGACTAAATTTACTATAGATACCTCGTCAATTAATCCTTTATGGAGATATTCATCTACCGATTTCGACACTAAAGGTCCATCATCTGGAGGATCTTGCAGATCTATCGGCCATATAGCGTCGTCGGACACTTCACACTTACACTTACAACACGAAAGTACATTACAAAACGAAATAAATTAACAAACAAGTAACAAAACAAGTAAAATAGAAGTAACAAACAAAAGTAGATGTGGACTTCGAAGAGGATTAATTGACGAGTTATCTATAATACATTTTGCAATAGTCATAGTCATTTATTTTCATCATATACATCATCTACTGAAAACCAATTATCAAGTAGATGAAACTGTTCGACCAGAAGATTTGCAGTTGATACTTTGTTTTGATGTGATATTATAACTGATATGTCGTCAGCATATAATACAACATGACTTTTGCTGACGACTCGAGGAATACCGTTTGAATATATTAAGAATAAAAGAGGCCCCAAAATCGAGCCTTGAGGAACACCAGAAACGACTGTCTGAAAAGCACTTTGAGAATTGCAACCCATGACGACTCTCTGCTGACGGTTGGCAATAAGGCGAAACTTTGCTTTGAGACACAGAGACACTCTTAGGTATTTTTAAGGTGAATATGGAATGATGGTTAGTGTGATGAGTGTTTGATGGATGATGAGATCTCTACACGCGTACAGAAAACTCCACCAAACCAAAACAAATTTCCACCACGAATAAACCTCCAAAACAATACAGATTTCTATCCGCGTGTCTTGCGCACGTGTCTATTGTCTATTGACGATCGCGGAAAATCGTCCATATCCATGTACCACACACACAATGGATAACGGAAACTGCCGAATATTGCCGAACGCGTCCGATTGCCTGCTATTGTGCTCGCCGCCAATCTATCAACTATTGTTGAAGCTCTATTATTCTTGATCGAGCTGTTTAATTTGCTCAGTGCTTTTATCCGGACGAGGCCATCTGGTGTGTACCGGGGGAGTCGTGGGATAGCTGATTCATCTGAACACACGGTCCAGTATATACAGGGGATTACCTAAATTCTATTAGTCCAGTGTTGTTTGTTGAATTTAACACTATTGCTTGTGACAAATCCAATCGAAAGATGATAGGATTTCAAAGTTTACATAGCTAATAAAGCAAATTATTCATGAAAGATTGTACAATGGATTCATAGATCAAGTGTCTGCCTCACTGGTCACCTCCAGAGCAAGGCTGAATTGTCTGCCCTAGGAATACACATACAGCACCGCGCACGTAACCATAAACAACGGGCCTTCTTCACTGATGAGGCTCTGTCAAACTAACCGCCTGTAAGGGTTCATGCGGGGTCGATTTCACCGAAATTATTGAAACTAAAAAATTGATATGTTAAGAATAAATGTTCTATTCTTGTATTGGTCCTGATTTTTCTAATAGAATTATACTGTTTCTACCTATAAACTTTACAAACGTTCGTATTACCATGTTTTTCACTCTAGACGGTTGGTTTCCATGATGACCTGCTTGGTTTTATGATTAGTGTAAATAGGCTACCCAATTTCATATTTTATAAAGTGACGGCGTATTTTGGTTACTCTCAGACCCTACATGGACCCGCACTGAAGCGGACCTTCAGGAATCGTTTGCGTGTAAGTGACTAAACATTTTAAAAAAAAACTGTCCAAAAACTAAATTGAAATTTTAAAAATGTATATTCCAGTATATTTTATGATTTAAAACAAGTGCTTACTGTTCTTTATGTCTGTATATAGTGGGTCTTCTTGTAGAGGACTTAATTGTTTCGAGATATAGACAACTCGTCCGCGAAAAGTAATCTGTCTCAGAACAATGTACCACTCAAATACATAAACACTTGCCTGGAAACCATGTCTAGGACCGAAATGTACAGCAGTAGTTAGAGTAGATGACGGACAAAGGTGCGGAACTGTTAGACGTAATGTTGAAGAGGGTCACACTGCACAGCCCGTGATGTCTCACCGGTCACAATGTCATTCGCTCACTGTTTTGCAGTTGAATTTTAACCATCGACTGGGACTCGTGGCGTGGTCCTGTAATCCAGCTTCATGGAGGTCAGGTTTTGAGGATGATATAGGTCTAAAGCGGCACAGATAGTCTCAGTGATCATCTGATGATACCCATCAACTCCACCGTCGTTTAGACATATCAGACCATCACCTGCGTGGTTCGGAAGTCACGTTTATCCGTTGGTCCTTGTACAGTATCTCCATTGGTCTATTAATAGGAAGAGTCGGCCTTAGTTTGTAACAAGACTACACCTCATAAGTCATTACTACCACTCATCGCACTCATCCTTCACCACATATTTGCCTTAAAATACCCTCATGAGAGTGGTCGGCATCTCAAATATTGATTTAGTGATTTAACCACAACTAAGTAAATAAATACATAATCTAGACCTTTTTGAAAGATAACCACTGGAAATGTTTCAATTATTTTAAAACAAATCCGCCTTTTAAGGGTCTGTCTCAGCTGCTCGGGAGAGCGTCGTTGCAGAGGTTTGCGGAAAATAAAATGGAGACTTTAATATTGATGCTGTTTTTACGAAACAACTCTTACACGAAAGATAAACCTTATATCTAGGTTTGCCTGTGGTTAATTTTTCAAAATGTCTATTAGTTTTTATGCTATTAACGGTTAAAGTTGGAAAATATAGAAAATATTGTATAGAGCGTGTTTTAAGACAATATTTAAGAACCTTAAAATAGGTGTATCAAAAATCTAATCACAGAAAACCCAGATAAACTCTTTCTCTTTCCATAAAAATTAATATATCCGAATTTAACCTTCGTATAAGGGCGCTATCTACTTTCTACGAAACCCTTGCAAGCGGAGGGTTTGGCAGTTGTCCGCATCAGTTGAAAGAAAGCCCGTTGTTACGTGCGCGGTGTCATGTGTCCCTTGGGCGGACGAATTCAACCTGTCTCTGCGGTGACCACTGAGGCGTACCCTTAAGACTGAAGTTGTTCCTCTATTTTCAACGTGTTTCGGCCCAGTTAAACGTCGCCCCGACCAAGGAACGAGCTAGTATGAGGGGTGGTGGAGGGGGGTGAAAGCGAGGTGTCAGCGGCGTGACAACGCCGGAGGAAATGTCATTTATTACCTCAGCCTCGTGACCTACTGCTCCATACTGTCTTCACAACAATACACTCTCAGTCTACTGTATAATGTAACAACCAACTTCAGACCGCTTTACTACACAGTTCTCAGTCTGATACACGTGTGTGATTGGTCGTCCGTTGCTCCCAGCCAGCCAACCGGTCGGTGTGCAGCTGTCACTGGACGTGGTCTTGCTTGGTTTCTCTAATTTCTTACTTTTGAATGTTATAGCAGTTTTATGACGAGAAACAACAATGTTTAAATTGAAATTTTCCAAATAGATACTTTACTTTGACTTGAGATACCACTAAATCACTATTTGAGATGCCGACCACTCTCATGAGGGTATTTTAAGGCAAATATGTGGTGAAGGATGAGTGTGATGAGGTAGTAATGAGTTATGAGTGTAGTCTTGTTTAAATAAGGCCGACTCTTCCAGAATGGGTTATTAATTAATAGCCCAATGACCAATGGAAAAATGGACCATTAACGTGACTTCCGAACCACGCAGGTGATGGTCTGATATGTCTAAACAATGGTGGGAGTTGATGCGGGTATCATCAGATGATCACTGAGACTATCTGAGCCGCTTTAGACCTATATCATCCTCAAAACCTGACCTCCATGAAGCTGGATTACAGGACCACGCCACGAGTTCCAGTCATTGACCACTCTAACAAAATGGGATGAAGGGTGAGTGTGTAGAGTGTTTTGATGGATTATAAGGTGTAGTCTTGCCACAAACCAGGACCGTCTGTTCTCCAGATTGGGTCATTAATAGTCAAACGAGCAACGGAAATGAACCAAACAACCTTAACGTTTCTTTCCTACCACGTTTTCTTTTCTACTACTTCTGTCACTACTACTACTTCTACTACTTCTGTGTGGCCAAGACAGGGCATTAAAAACGCATTTCTGTGAGTTATATTTCTTGTACGTGACTTGATAAAAGGCAGGATTGCACAATTAGAAGAGACTGTCCATTAGTACTGTGCTGTCAGCTGTTTCTTCTGTCACCATTATACTCTGTGGATTCGTATGTAAATGCTGCAGCGACAGTGTGATAGTAGAACCCGATACCCGGACTCTAGACACGTTTCTTCTTCTTCATGTTAATGTGCACTGGTAGAGTTCATTGACCTGAAGCTGGACCCGGTGTTTTCTTTCGGTTTGGGATGAAATGAATCTGTTTTTATGCTGTTAAATACAAGCGCTAGAAATTTGAATCAATTTATAGTCAAATCTCAGCAGTATATTGCTTGCTTTGCACCAAAACGATTCGGGTAAAACCATCGTTTAGACATATCAGACCATCACCTGCGTGGTTCGGAAGTCACGTTAAGCCGTTGGTCCTTGTATTTCCATTGGTCATTGGGCTATTAATTAAAAACCCATTCTAAGGAAGAGTCAGCCTTAGTTTGTAACAAGACTACACCTCATAACTCATTACTACCACTCATCACACTCGTCCTTCACCACATATTTGCCTTAAAATACCCTCATGAGACTGAGCAGTGATATATAATGCATATCTACCTCCCTATTACTATCCCGTTATCCAGAACCACTACTACAGCAATGCTATCCCCTTGTATCCTTGTATTCTGATTGGCTAACTGTTGCCATGTACAGTGTTTAACACCATGTAAGGAGGTTTACCACAATTCTTGCATTAATCCAATGCCTTGTCCAGTTCCACATCACCTTGTCAACGCAATGTACTCCTTTGGAGTGACTGCCAACTGGCAATTGTATGTGAATTTACTTCCGCGACTTTTTTTACTGAAGGATGTTAGCAAGTTTGATTTTTTCTATGGGTTAAAGGTAATATTTAAATTGATAACATCCTTGTAACTGAGCATAACAGAGGAGTTTCAAGTTATCTAAGTAATTTGGTAGTAATTTTAGTGCTATAATAGGATGTTAACGTTTTGTGTCTACCATCATTTCTTTTTAAATCACCACTTTCAGGCTTTTAAACTGACAAAATTGTTTTATGTGAGGTTCACCATAGCTGAGTAGTTTTATGGACTTGTAGAAAAACGTATAGAACTATTGCCCACGTGACCTTTTTCTTAAACTAAAAATATAAAACGTGTTTCTAACCCCTCGCTTGCCGCCGCTCTGTAAAAATCCCCTTTTTACAGACGGGAAAGGAACTCAACGGATCTTGATTCTTACTCGCGTCAAGAGCTGATAACCAAAGTTTCATTATTCAGAAAATTGTTTTCAATTATTTCATCCATTCCGACTGTACTGATGTGTATATCCCCTAAACTATGAGGGAGAGATCAAACCTATATAAAAACCTTAAGAGTGCACAGTACCTGTCGGCCATTTTGTTTTTTTATTATAAGAACCATGAAAAAACAAGCATTTTCTTGAGACACTTCAAACCCGCAATTTTAATCACATCTTTTTGAAATGGGTTTTATTTGAAAATGAGAATGTGTCTACGATGACAACTTTTTTGAAAATTTTATTAGCTTAAACGTAAAAACAAGAAATTTAAATACAGCCTTTCTTCATTTTTTGGATCCATGTCACGGTTTAATAAATGAGAAAATGGAAATTCGGCCCTTGACAGTGAGCAGTAGTGACCGTGACCTTGAATTTTGTCCCCGAAGAGCAATGTCAAAACATGCATTTTCTTGGGACACCTCACACCTACAGTTTTCATCGGATTATTATGAAATGAACTTTGAAATTACCCACTGGGCCGAACTTCCATTTTTTCATTTAGAAGATCGTGACAGATATCCAAAAACTAACGAATCTTTGTATTTAAATTTCTTGATTTTACTAGTAAAATAATAAAATTGTCTACGGAGTCATTGTAGTACATCGTCATCTTTAAAATAAAACGAATTTTAAAAAGATCCGATGAAAATTGTAGGCGTGAGTGGTCCCAAGAAAATGCATGTTTTTACATTGCTCTTATGGAACGAAATTCAAAGTCATGGTCACTACTGCACACTCTTAAATGTACACAAAAGCAAGGATTGCTGACTACGCAACGAATACCTCAGCCATTCAGCATCAATGGGTAATCTACTTTCCATAACATTATCTTTGGTACCGTATCATCTTATACACAGACGTGAAGCATGCTCGGCACAGCGTTGCATTCAGCGTATCCGGCACGGTGTACATGATGACGGCATCGGCGGGTACACGAAACTACGACGCGATTGCTAAACTGTTGATTCAATGTACGACCTTACTTTCCCTTTAGTCCCCGGCTCCGGAGTGACGTAACAGTTTGATACAGGATTCGGTTGAGTTTTCTGCCAGATATTGCCAACGATATCCAGGCCCGACACGCAGCCAAAGCGCCGCTGGCGTGGGTGAAGCGAACCGTAGGAATTACGAGGCTGTTCGCTACGCTTACGTCTCGCTTCGGCCTACAGCCTCAGACTTACTTGGCCTTTTACTGCACGTTTTAATACGTATCATGAATGGAAAATTAGTTTCAAATTCCATTAAAATTGGACTACTTAAACCCATATATAACGCTGTTTTTAAACCCATATAATTTTGAAACTATTTGATGGAATTTCATTTTTTTTTTGAGGCCATAGAGCAGATCCGAAGTCTGAGTTTTGTACGCATTAGTTGCCGCGGTTTCGGAACCAACCTCTCCAGTTCCCCTATCACGGTTATCTAAGTGCCTACTAGCAGGCCTGGCGTGGGTCCTCCTCTCTTCCTGTGATAGCGCTGCAGTGAACCTGAACATTCCTCACACTAGACTAGACAATACAGCACGTCAAATCCGATAGGTGAAGGTAACGATTCTCAATTATTTGCTAAAAACCAACAAAAATATCTTAGAGAAGGAAGGCCCACCTTCCTCCTTAGATATTTTTCCACCTTACCACCATATTTCAGAGTAAAACAAAAAGCAGAAAAAAACCTCAGTTGTCACAAAATATATGGTTCATCATATTTTGCGCTGACTTGCCTACATTTTTGTTTCATTATACAGTGGAACCCAACCACCCAAGTATATGTCTCTTGTTAGCGAATTTCCTTTAAAAAAATGAGATATTATGCTGTCATCATGGTAAGACCCAGACCCGGGACCGAATGTGTGTACCAATCCTGACCCCCAGATACGCTTTGAGAATGTTTTCAAAACTTTATGTACATATGTACGTGTACTTACAGGTCGCAATTTTCAGTCCGATTTTATGGAATTTGGTACAAATGTTCCTTTTGTAAATATCTCGGTCAAGTTCGTAAGCAAGCAAAATCGGACTACCGGAAGCGCCCTTTTGGGGGCGGGGAGTTTTTATCAAAAAAGGGTTTCAATGATCTAAAACAGTAAATTTCAAACGATTTTGATTAAATTTTAAATGCATATGTATTTTTGAAATTATTTATTAATATACACAAAATTATGAAAATCCATTATTCGTTTCAAAATGGCGGCCAAAAGTTATTTTCAGCTCTAACAGCGTTATAAGTCGTCCAATTTTAATGAAATTTGAATCAAATTTTCCATTAATGATACATAATAAAAGAAAGCATAGCGAACCGCCTCGTAACTCAATGGTAGTTAGGAAAATTCGTTTCACTCATGCCAGCGGCGCTTTAGAGCTTAGCTGCGTGCCGGCGTGTTTTGTCATACAATGAAGCCCAATCACTCAAGTATATTGTGATTGGCTGCTGCTAACATTTACTCCGATTTGACTAGTCTCAAATCACGTTCATACATTCCTTGTATCTCTATTGGCTGAATCACTAAATCACTATTTGAGATGCTGACCACTCTCATGAGGGTATTTTAAGGCAAATATGTGGTGAAGGATGAGTGTGATGAGTGGTAGTAATGAGTTATGAGGTGTAGTCTTGTTACAAACTAAGACCGACTCTTCCTTAGAACGGGTCATTAATTAATAGCCCAATGACCAATGGAAATACAAGGACCAACGGTTTAACGTGACTTCCGAACCACGCAGGTGATGGTCTGATATGTCTAAACGATGGTGGGAGTTGATGCGGGTATCATCAGATGATCACTGAGACTATCTGAGCCGCTTTAGACCTATATCATCCTCAAAACCTGACCTCCATGAAGCTGGATTACAGGACCACGCCACGAGTCCCAGTCAGTTACTTCTGTACCTCGGTATTTTGCCTCTACTTGTGTCTCTAAGCTAAGCTCACTTTACATAGGGAAGGTGTGTTAGGAACGTAGGTTGGAGAAATGTTCTAGTTTCTTTCCTTATGTCCGCTGCTCCGCCCTCGGGCGTTTAAAAAATGCCATCCCACTTGTCACCAAGCCGTCCCCCCACGGCAGCCGACGAGTGACCTACCTAGCTCTTCTGCAAGTAGGGCAAACTTAGGAATAAGGTTAGTTTTATTAGAAAAACGGACTTTTCCGGTCTTTTCAGGAAGAAAACTACCCCCTACGTTTCGTGCAGTTGGAACTCCACCCGTTCTCAAGGGCCTAACCTAAACTTACGCTACATTATACAGGGTGTTTTTTAACGCAACCCAACTTTCAAACTATAGCAAGTCATTTTTACGAGCGCTATCTGGTCATACATTGTATCATTGGTTTGTTCACTTCAATATCTATCAGATGGTATGTATTGTTGCAGTAATGTAGTGGTTTTATTTCCTAATTTGATATTATTGTGAAATAAACGCAATCATGGTTTTTAGCAAAGATTAAAGCGTGTTTATTGTTGAAGAAAATATAGGAGCAAGATAATTTGTTTTGTCAAGAGGCGTTTGGGGTCAAGTTTACAGGTGTAAGTATTCCAAACAAATCTGAAATTCACAGATTTGTTAAAGGTTTAACGAAACAGGTTCCGTAGGGAACAGAAAACATAACAGAAGGCGGACTGTACTGAATGAAGAAGTGATGGAGGATGTTAGGGTTAGCTTAGAAAACTCTCCTAAGAACTCTTTAAGAATTTTGAAATAACAAAATCAAATAACCTAATTGTGCCTGCAAACTTGATCTTAATCACCTTTTGACAAAAAATATCTTTCTCTTAAGTATTCTTCAACAATAAACACTCTTTGATCTTTGCTAAAAGTCACGATTGCGTTTATTTCACAATAACATCAAATTAGGAAATAAAAACCACTATATTACTGCAACAATACATACCATCTGATAGATATTGAAGTGAACAAACCAATGATACAATGTATGACCATATAGCGCTCGTAAAAATGACTTACTATAGTTTGAAAGTTGGGTCGCGTTAAAAAAACACCTGTAGATAATACTTAACCTTAACCCTTTGAGGACAAGACAACACGAAATATTAACAGCTGCATTGTTAAACAAAATTGAAAAGAAAATCTGATGTGGGCCCTTAATAGCTCCTCCCTATACAAGGTATACTAGAGCTATTTTAATTCCTCTATAATCAGCCTGGCCGCGGCGTCCGTTTGATCTAACATCCACCGCTCCACTGTAGTTGATCGTAAACTGTACCGCGCGTAAATCATACACGAGTCGTAAACATCTGTGTCTTGCGCATGCGCGAACTCAATCCACCGTCAACATTGTGCGCAGGCTGAGCAAACAATTTATCCAAGAGGTCCAAGCCGAGGTGTCGGTGATTCGGAAGTCACATTAAGTCCATTCCATAGGTCGTTGGGCTATTAACTATTGACCCAGTCTGGGGAACAGTCGGCCCTAGTCCATAATATATACAACCCTGGCAATATATAGCACACGACTGGGGCTCCGCGTAAACCAACCACGGACCAAGGGGCTAGAGTGGATCAAATTCGAGTGAATGAGAATTGGATGAATGCAAATACTGTATGTTTGAATGGGATTTCGATGTGTATGAATGCATAATTTTAGATACTTAATACTTATGGCGGTTGCATGACATGTATATGTTTTACGCAATAAAAGATTTATTTATTTATTTTATTATTTACCCTCTGTGTAACTCACTCACTGATATATACAAATGTCCACCCACTTCTAGATAAGCTAGAAACTTGAAATTTGGTATGTAGGTACCTTTCACAAACTCACTGACGAAAAAATTGCCAAAACCCAATATTTTAAATTTTAATTACCCTAAAAAAATTAAAACAAAAATAGCGGAAAAATGTTTTTCTAAGACACGTCTAATGGGTGAACGGTAAGTCCTATCTAAAAACTGATTGAATTTTCACGGTAAGGTTTTAGACGCTCTAACGTTTTAGTCCTATAACTTTGTGTCGTATCTGGCCTCCTTCACCCTCAAAAAGAGCAAAAGTTTCAAATTTGCTACTTTTTCACGATTTTGCAACAGTTTTTAAATTTTTCTCACGTTTTATAGGTGTTAGACGCTTTAAACTTATCCGAAAGTATGAGTTAAACTTGCCCTTTAATTGTTTTTGTAGCGAAAAAAATCCCAATTGTATACATTTGCAAAGAACCGCGATGCGCGCGGCATTCTGAGGCAGACGACAGTCTCTGTCACCCACTTCAAATTATCCTAAAGGCTGAATAAGGTATTATCGTGAAGTTAAGTTACAGTGAAGTTAGAACTTTTGGCTAGACCGACGTGAAGTTAGCCCGACCCACATCTTTCTTACTGACGCCAGCAATACTTCTGAAATTTGGTATGTTGGTATCTTTACGCAGAGCGAAGCTAGGTCACTACATTCGAGCGAAGCCGAAGGGGGTCTGGGGGGCCGTAGGCCCGCCAGCGAGCGCCGCAGGCGAGTTTGTTACAATACTACACCTCACCATCCATCAAAAACACTCATCACACTCACCATCATTATGGCCATATTCACCTTAAAATTGTACAAGTTTCAATGATTCCCGATATTGCATACGTGATGAGAGTGCATTTTTCAACGACGACGAGCAATGTTTACCACGACACATCGCAGATCAGCTGTGACCTTGAAACCGGCCACGAAGTGTTGATAATGCGACACACGAGTCACACTGCACACTTGACACTATACAAGGCGCAGTGTATCTCAGGCAGAGACTGGGACTCGTGGCGTGGTCCTGTAATCCAGCTTCATGGAGGTCAGGTTTTGAGGATGATATAGGTCTAAAGCGGCTCAGATAGTCTCAGTGATCATCTGATGATACCCGCATCAACTCCCACCATCGTTTAGACATATCAGACCATCACCTGCGTGGTTCGAAGTCACGTTAAGCCGTTGGTCCTTGTATTTCCATTGGTCATTGGGCTATTAATTAATAACCCATTCTAAGGAAGAGTCGGCCTTAGTTTGTAACAAGACTACACCTCATAACTCATTACTACCACTCATCACACTCATCCTTCACCACATATTTGCCTTAAAATACCCTCATGAGAGTGGTCGGCATCTCAAATAGTGATTTAGTTTCTGCAGTAAATACATTTTTATATATAGATTTTTAAAGTGTAAAAAATGTTGGGTTTGCGATTTTTCTGAATATTTCTATTAAAAACCTTTAACGGACTTCTAATACGTCGGCAAATTAATGTTGAATTTTTAGCAAATTTGAATAAATTTCCCTGTCGTTGGTAACTGTTTACGTTTTGATGTTTTAATTAATTTAGTGTTAGAAGATTTTTAGCAGTGTTGCCGCAACTAAGTGGCCATTTATTTTTCCAAATGTAAAAAGGGTTTGTACATAATAATTTATAATTATTGGAAGATAAATAATTTATTCATTTTCACTTATACCTTGAGAAGGCCAGGTGCAAAGTTATAGCTGCTCTAGTGTAACTATCGGCGTTGTTATGTGTACATCTGTATATGTACATGTAGTTAAATATTATTTCTGTATATAACGACTTCACTTTCTGTTTGTTATACTGTATTAAGAAACCACTATTAGCTAAAATTTTCAAGATGAATTTTATTTGATTTTAATAGCAGCTTAAAATGTACGCAAGTAAAATTTACTGTTTCAGGAATGTAAACCAAGCCAATATAACACCTGGCTTGTTTGTTAAAACGCCTCATGAAAAAGAACTTTTATTCACCGTATTTAGTTAGGCGTAATATACTTTTTAATAAATATTAATTATACATTGTACCTTAAAGAGAAGGTTTAGTTTAAATTTGCATTTTATTTAAAAAGTATAGATTCCTCTAAAACATACTATGCATGCAACATGTATAAACACAATAATTTAAACATATAAATAGAATTAAAACCTTACAGAAAAGAAAGAAAGTATTCCACAAAAACACAGCGGCAACAACGCGAACAAAAGTAACAACAGTTCCTTCCACTACGCGAGTCCCGCTACAACTGACAGGACACGAGAACAGAGATCAACAATGGAGAAACAGGAATCAGCTGTTCCGCAGGAGGGGTGGGGAGGGGATCAGCTGATAGCGTGTGGAGGGGAAGGGCCAGCTGTCAAGTGTCAACAGTGGGCGTAAACAATAACATTGGTTATTGACAGAATTGTTCGATTAATAATGATAACGGTTTCTAAGAGAAGAGTTAAATTTTCTCTATTTTTATAGTGCAATAAACTTGAACTTCTCTGTAGTTTAGTAATGATAATGGTTTTAAAATTATAACTAGTAAAAAAAAGTAAAATTAAAACAAATAACAAACGGTCAGGTTAAATAGGAAAAAAATATTAAATCAAATAATAACCGGTTTAATAGAAAATATTTTTGCAATGCCTGCTTTATTCTGTTACCCAAATTATCAAGTACTGTATGTCCTTTAAAAAATCCTAAATGTACTTTATTTTATTTACTTTATTTTAATAAGCACATGAATCACCTCCCGTCATATAATTAGCTTATGTCCCTAGTTAAACTCATTTACACAAACATTATATTTTAAAACGAAAATAAGTATTTTTGTGGTTTTACACATATTACATTATTTACTACAAACGAGTTGCATTATACTTATATATTATTTAAATTACACACATACATCATTAACATAATTAGTTTTTGAAACCACAGTTCCCCACACTTCCATTTTGTTGTTAGCCCCTAAAGCCCTCAACAGCAGGTCCACACAACAACAAAAGAAAAAATTAAAAATAATTGCATAACTAAATAAATGCACCTTTTCTAAATTTTAGTAATATATTATACCGATAGTTAGTTTTATACAATATTTCATCTAAATTTAGAATTTTTTTGTGCACTTATGTTTTTGTTTTTGATATTCAACTTAACATATATGATCTTTTTTTATTAAACTGAAGATGCATAATCCGGCAAAAGCTAGCTCATAAAATTAAAATTTTATGAACAATTTAAAAATGTTTAATTTATTGATCCACACATCAAGTAAATCACATTCAAGGGCTCCAGTAAATTATCATGGCCGTTTCGCTTCTCTAAGGTGACAATGTTAACAACTTAAACCACTTTTTAGGAAAAATCTCCCCTTTTGTTAATAGAAATCCACTAGCATTCATGGTAGCGCTTGTTGCTATGCATCAATTATGATTCTTGTTGTCACAATACTTCTCGTAGATATAACAAGTTTCATTAAAATATGATCATAAATGGCGGGTTGGAATCGTGCGTGACTCCGGAGCTGATCACTCTGGTGGCGCGGGTACGATCCCTCAGTCACCACTTACATTTGTAATGTGACTATACCGTAACGCTAGGTAAAGGTCGAGGTTGAGTAGTAGAGAGGACTTTGTAGTCCTAACTTCGCCTTGTTAAACAAGACAAACCAAACTTTATAATATATTTTGTGTAGCACAAACCCCATTTTCAGGCGGAAACTCCCTACCATAAGACCACTTTCGGTATAAAAACCGTTAAAAAAATGACTGAGATTCATTTGTTAATACTTGTTGGCTATGTGTTAAAGGCATCTTCAAACCAACAATTATTGGAAATTCTTTCATTTATTGAATTCAACAATTCAATTCAGCATTTCAATGAGCTCAATCTCAAAACGAATCCAACAAAATCCACTTTTATACAATTTTGTCTGCGACAGACGGTCTCAGATAGCAATCCAACAGTCATGTTGGGCGATACTGAATCGAAGAGGTCTACTCAGCAAAATTTCTGGGGATACACCTTGACCGAGGGTTGACCTGGGAATGCAATGTAGACAGTGTCTGTTCAAAATTAGCCTCAGGCATTTATGTTTTGAGGCAACTGTCCGAATACTGCCCAATTCGGTACAGTACTGAGCGGTATTATGGAATAAACTACCCACACCTTTCCTACGGATTAGCTTTGTGGGGTGGATGCTCAAAATCAAGTTTTGCCAGAATTTTCATTCTCCAAAAAAATGAAGTCCGAACCATGGCAAAATTGCAATGGAGAGTCATCGTGTAGACCAGCATTCAAAAATTGAAATTGTTAACACTACCTTGCCTCTATATTTTAGAAACATGTCTTTTCAAATCAAAATGCGGTCTCGTAAGAGGAAGTGACATTCACTATTATGAAACTAGAAGCAGGAAAACTACCGAACTGGGAGACACAGAACGGCAGTTTATGAACGTTTACCTTCTCAGGTAGGAGTTCAACTTGTCAACAGGTTGCCAAATTCGATCAAAAGTGCCCCAGAGCTTAAGGCTTTTAAAACTCGTCTAAAAAAGGTTTTGGCCGCAGAAGCATTTTATAATACAGACGAGTTTATGGCACATGACAGGGAAAACGGAACACACTGAGAGTTAGAGTGGTACAATTCGAATGATTGAGAGAGAGTGAATGCCAAAAATGTATGTCTGAATGGGACTTCAATGGTAGAATGTGTGGAAAATTTTAGCTTTTTAAATTGCAGTAATTTGACCAATTGCATAAAACGTTCAATGTTGACGCAATAAACAATTTATTTTTTTTATGATTTCATTCACGTTTCTGAAAAGTCCATTCATAACATCCACAGATAACTGGAAGGCAGGAATGTTCCCGGAATAACTCGGTGGGCTGTAGGTTCTCATCAAAATCACAAGTGGGCTGACAGCTCTAGCCAGAGCCCAAATTTGGACCCAGCATCTCATGAATAGTCATCTCGTCCTCACTTGACGGACACTACTCACCAAATACGGCTTTACTGATTTCAATAACGGTGCAGATTTAATTACATGATTCTGATATGGTTGCTGTCAAGTAGCGTATTGATGAAACTGGTGGTTTGACTATTCATAAATCATTGGGAGTTGATTATTTTTATTAATTTTATATAAAAATTAAACGAAGAGATATAAAACAAATCTATTTAAGTTTTGATGGGTCTTTTCCTTTTGCAGTATAAGACAATTAATTTAGTACTAGCTGATTGACAGAGTTTGTCCTGACCACTAAAAACACATGTTTATTAAAGTTATTTAATCAATGAGTTCTGTATTTTCAAATTTTCTGTGTAATTTGCATAACTTTTATTTCCGTAATTATATTTTACAAACAATTAAGGAATTTAAAAAGATTAATTAAATCAATGAAGCCGTCTTCCAATTATGCCATTACCAATAAAAACTGGATTCATTTTTTAAAATTAAGATGAAAAGTATGATTTGTAGCCTCATGTAACATCGTGTAGCCTATAAATGGCTGTTGAAGGTTTTTGAATTAATCAAATAAATCAATACCAGTTGTAAAGAAGCACAGCCCACAGTTCATATCTATAAAATTTAACTAAATACAGACACGACACGAACGAAAGACAATGAACTGAATGAATAATATGGTACCCTTTAAGCCTACGACTTGATTTATTTGTTTTGTTTTAAATTGAAAATTCCTACTCAGGCAGGCCGAAACCCATTAAGCCTGTACCTTCAAAACATAAATGATAATTTTTATGAACGTCGGTCAGTGTAAAAACTAAAACTTAATTCAATTATTATGCAATTTTAATTAGTTTTCTTAGAATTGTTGTTTTAATATTTGAATAAAATGTCTTTTGATGATGTATTGATATAATAGGAGTCATCAACAAAATTTAACTATTGTTTTCAATTAGGATAAGTAAGAACAGGGTTGGTCTGTCCGCCCGCATCATTTACACTCCGGGGCGCTTGGATGTTAATTTGTTTATATCACATTATAAAATCACATACAAATATTGGTTGAATTCTGGTGAACTATTCAAACTAAACTTTTAATTGCGGTTCTTTTAAGCTACGGCGCAGGATTCTAAGACCACCCGTTTCCAAGATTCCACTGGTTCATAAAATGTACAACTTTTTTTTTAAAGTTAACACTGTAAAACTTAGTAATTGGTTACATAACTGTATAACCTACATTGCATGAAAATTTCATTGAGCTACAACAAAAATTAAAGGCAGTAGAAATGTTTAAAGTTCATCCCTATTAAAATACGCCACAAAAACAAGTTTTTTTTAGACTCTTCATACCTGAAAAAAAAGATTTTTTGCTTTAAAATTAATTGACTTATATGTCCTTACGTAGAATTAAACGGAAACAATTTCGATGTGATTGCCATAATTTTACATTTATTGAGTTGCATACAGAACCGCTCAAACTCGAGTATATTGCTTTTTGAATCCGATAGTAGAGAGTGCGGGTGAATGAGTTCACGCACAGTGACAAGTGGCGCAGCCCTGGCGGAATCGTTAGACACGACTGGTGATTGCACATAAAAACATGTACAAACATGTTAACATACAACATGCAAATAAAACTACAAACAAGAAACTGTAGAACCCTACCTTTCCGCCGCCTCTCTCGCCATGCCCGCCTGCCTCCTCCTGGCCACTGCCTCGTTGTTGATAATCTTCCGCACTTCCCTCCCGCCTGACGACGAACTGTCCCCCTCGCTCAGCTCTCCTTCCGCTTCTTCCTCAGCCTCCTCGTCAAGTTGTAGTTCTCCTTCCCCTGCTCCAGGTTCTTCAGGTTCTTCAGCTCGTCCGGCGGCTTCTTGTTGTTCAGTGTCGGCTGAGACTTCCTCCGCTCCGGTGAGTTGGACTTGCGCTCGCCTCGAGCTTGCGCCTCCACCTTGTGGAGAAGATCGATCAGGTCCGAGTTCGCGTTCGGTTTGTCGTCTTCACTCTCAGAGTCCGTTTCTTCGCTGGAGCTTTCCTCTCCTTTCTTGGTAACTTTTAAAATCGAGTGGAGGTCTTTGCTGTTTCTGTCGACTTCGGAAGATCTCTTGTTTTCTTTCTTTAAAACGCTTTTGAGGTTTGTTGTTTCACTTTCCGAAGCTTCCGAAATGGAGTTTCTCAAGCCTTGCGAAGGGGATTTTAAGATTCCTCTCTTGTGTGGAGAGGACGGAGCGCTTTCCATTTCATCTTCGCTTCCTGAAGTATCGTGTGTTTTTAGTTTTGCTTTCGGTCCTTCGTTCTTTTCAGTGAGGTTTTTCAGAATTCCAGACACTGGAACAAATTGAAGAAGTGTTGATTGCAATCTATCAACTTAACACTGAACCATTTTTGTCAAAATGTTTGACTACTTTAAAAAATAAAATGGGCTGGAGAAGTGTTTCAAAACCTAAAACCTTTATTAAATAAAAATAATTTAGTGTTAATTTAACCAAAATTAAATACATTTGAATAAACAAAGTATTTACGACATTAATTATAAATGGTATTTTGTGTTCTTTTGAAACCAGAAACAAAATTCTAGATTATATATGAATACAAAATTGGAAATAACAAAAAAACCATATTAAAACTTAAACTAACCTTTGTGTATTAAATTATAAAATAAAACTTGTGCTGACAAAATCTTGTTTCTACCACTAAAAAACAAGGAGTTGAACAAATCTAAATCCATGAATGCTAAATTGTGTCTTTTTAAAGGTTGATAGGTAATAATAATGTTAATAGGTAATAAAATATGTTAATAGCAGTTATCATAAATCATACTGTGCATAAAAACCTTTAGTGACATAAACACATTTTATGACAGCAATATGTAGTATGTGTTATGAGTACATTACAACAAATATTACCACTACCTAATCATCATTATTAAAAAGGTACTTTTTGGGAAAACCATACTTCAGCCAAAACAAAATTCAAAGAGTTTTTACTGTCTGAAAGGTTGAAAACCCTCTGGTACTGGATAATCTCAGTTACTCCCACCAATGTTTTGAAAAATAATAGTGACTTCGGCGGCCCATTCTATGTGCAGTTTCACCTCTCATGAGTTAAAGTCACACCATACGTTGAAGTGGTGATTTTATCTGCGGTAACTTTCAGCTTTGGTATTACTCCTGCGATTATTTATTTACAAATGCATTTTTAGACCAACAATTAGTGTTCATAACACCCTTATAGCCATGCATTGTGTCTAAATCCATCCATTGAAAATCCAAGTTCCTGCAATTTCTACCAAAGGGAGAAAGGCTATTACTTAATGACCCATTCTAAGGATGAGTCGGCCTTAGTTTGTAACAAGACTAACACCTCATAACTCAATACTACCACTCATCACACTCATCCTTCACCACATATTTGCCTTAAAATACCCTCATGAGAGTGGTCGGCATCTCAAATAGTGATATAGTGAACTATGACTCTTGAAAGGTAGCTTTCCGGTTTTACGCAGAATTGTATGGCTTACTCCCAATTTTTCATAGTTAACTAAATTCACATCTTTTTCTTGGTTTTCATGGTCACCTCTTTAGCCTTTGACTCAAGTTCAGTAGTAGTAGCATGTGGGAGATAAAAAGACTATTAATTTATAGACAATCCATTCATAGTAATCATTAAGTAAATCATAATATTATTAAGTAGTCATCATTAGTAAATTTAATAATTTAGAACTAGATGAAGTTAACCATTAAATAAAAACTATTTCATAATCCACAACTCGATTAGTTAAAAATGTTGTACTAAAATACGTTGACAAATAATTATTCAAACTAATATTAGTATGAGTTTCAATAATGGTCATACTGGAATACTTGTACACCCCTGGTATTAGTCTAGGTTAAAGTTACACAATGCATTCACCAACGTTAACACACTACTACCAACCACAACCAACTAAACCAGCAGAGTGCAGTGCGAGTGCGTGCAAGGAAAGGAAAACGTGCCGTGTTCAGACCTAAGATGGAAGAAGCGGTTCTGGAGATGGGGGTGATCTTCTTGGCGGTTTCCACCTCCTCGGTGGTCACCGGTTGTGTCTTGAACCGGTTGGCTCTGCCGGTGGGTTTCGGTGCTAGCCGCTCCGTCACCATCTTCTGGTTGAACAGCTTCACTCTCTCGGCGAGACTCAGCTTGCTGGGGTCGTGTGCGTCGTCCTCTTCGGCAGCTTCAACGGACACATGTACTCAGTAACACCGAAAGCCATGCGGGGAGTACGGGTACAAGAGTCTTAGGGTGGTTGGTGCCGAAAATAATGTAAAAGCTCTCAAAATATATAAGTTTTATTTTCTAGAATGATAGGTAATTTAATTATCAATAAAATAAACAGTATCAATTTATTTCCCTGATGGAACAGAATTACAAGTCTTCATGAAAAGTAATCCTTCACTAATCTATGGTTTTGTTTGGATTAATAGGCCTTTGTATTTAATTTTTAACACTTTTTCGTAAGAAAGAGCTATTTATGTCCAATGCCACATAGAACAAAATGCCGTAGAATGAAGCAGTTCTGCGGTTTTGAACTTTCCGACATCTCCTGAGTCAAATAGCAAAACCTTTTATGCTAACCACTACACCATCCGACCAATAAAATAGAATCCTTTATTGTCCTTAAACATACAATATGTAATAAACATAGTCAATATCAAATTTTATTTTGGATTTTAAAAAAACATGTGTTACTGCAAAGGCCATCTTGTTTTGCTTGTTTCTTTTTATCTATTGTTTATGTAGTTGTCACCACAAAAGTTTGTGTAGTCAAACAATGAAAATTGTTAAAATGATTTGAAAATTCCTTAAAAGTGAAACAAATTTAAAATTAAGAAACCCTACTTTTTGAAATCATTAGAGGAAACCAGCTTTGGTAGTAAATTTTTTAAAGACGTCCTAAATAAAATTTTAATTTTTAAATATTATTTTTTATTTTAAATTTGTATCACCAACCTTAATTTACTAACTAACGGGAAGAAAATACAGAAAAATCAACAAGACATAGAGAAACGTTTTCACATAAGTCTTTACTGTGAATACTACTTTAAACTTTTAAAGAGTTTATAAAATCTAATCAAAACTAATGCAAAATTTCTAATTTAGGACAAAATATTTCTGTAGTAAAATTTCCTTAAAAAGTATTTATATGTTTTAATAACAAATCAAAATTTAACATGCTCCTTACAAATTATTATCATTTAAATTTTCTATTATTTAAAAATAGCTTAGCCAGATGGAATAACTTAATGAACCTTAAAATAGATTTAGGAAATAGAGCACTAGGCCAAAATATGCTATAAAAAAAGAATAAAAAGGAGGTCAGGCTCACCGGGATATCGAAAAAACACATAAGAGAACACAAACTTTAAAAGGTTTGTCTTGTTTAACAACAGTTTGAAGTTTTGATATTTCTAGGAGGATCTTGTAAAGGTGTAACTAAACATGCACAATTTAGTTTGTATATTTTATGTGATGTTAGAAGCTATGATACAATTTAAAAAACTAAACTCAGTTGTACATCAGAGTCTCGGTTATCCGATCTTCCGAGTTATCCGACCTACTGGGGCAATTTACTAACGGTCATTTATCACGAGTTTTTGCAGAAGGCTGTTGTGCGAAACAAACCCGTTTCAATGTTTCATCACATCCGACTGTGCATAGCAGATTCCTGCGATGCAGCCCACCTACCGACTGTACCGCGTTGTATTGTAGCGTAGGTGACAGGTCAGTGATTGCACTTTCTTTCCCGACCGTAAGCATTATTTTACTACGCTATATGTATTTTAAAAGATTCTTATGTGTAAATAAAATTACTTTAACACATTTTCAACACCGTTTTTACCGATTTTCGTGTTATTTGACCTTTTGCTTATCCGACCTTGCCGCGACCGGTTTAGGTCGGATTATCGAGACTCTACTGTATGAATGTTTTAAAGTTGCATGTTTTTTATGTTCTACTACATTATCCAGATGGGCCTGCTCTCCTTTCTATTCCTATTTTAGCAATTTTTTAAATTGGGAGTTTCGGCTAATTTTTAACGAATTGAAACCAAAAATAGTGTTGTATACCTTCACTATGTAATCTTGTAATAAACACAAGATCAAGTCCTAAATATATTTCTTGACTTAATTTAAATTGATTTTCAACCTTGTTCTAAATATTTTTTACTTTTAGAAAAAGTTAAATCTTTATAAATTTGCCACTAACTTGCGGTAGTTATTTTGGAAGCTAGAACACTCGCTACCAACCTCTCAACACTCTCCTGGGCTTGGCGTCGTCCTCAGTGCGCTTGAGCTGCGCCTCAAACAGGCTGGCGCGCGCAGACACGCTGTCACTACGACTCAGGGGTGGCGCGCCTCTCTTCCTCCTCCATCTCCGCAGCCTGCGCCAGCTGCGACCCGGACGTTGCCGCCTGCATCTCGCCCTCCTCGCGCGACCAACTGAAACCCATCGGCCATCATTGATTGTGACAAGCGGTCAGGAGATTGTGACAATTTAATAGGCAGCTGGATAGAGCCTGACAGAACACTTTGAGGAAGGGGATTTAACAAAGGGGAAGTTTTAAAATCAACGTTTTGGAGTAGATTAATGTACTACACTCAACTCTCGATTAACCGGGATAGAAAATATTTTAAAAAGTCACTGCGATCCGCAACGCAAGTGAACATACAGTATAACACCGCATTCTGCAACGAAAGAGAACGTGTAATAGACTGTAGAGGGAAGACGGATAAGCAGTCTGACTCACTCACCCGCGCGCCGCGCCCTCACATCCGCACTGACCCTTCACAATTAGTCATGTTGCGTCTTTGTATACAAGTGGAGCGTGAGTGACCTTGTGACAAGTGCATTGTCTTGTATTGTGCGGAAATGGCAACAAAACGTAAACGCGTGGTGTTGACAGTTCAACCGAAGTAAATATGAAACGTCATGTCTTGTACATAGATTATTGTAAATAAAAAATGGTGTGTTATGAAAATATATTTACGTAGTGAGTTAGATTATTTTGTGTATGTATTCTACAGTACTTTGTTTTCTGCTTTAAAACGATCAGGTATGTTAACTTAATACATTTCTGTTACTTAAATATAATTGATAGTCTGTATGTTATCAAAAATATTTAATTTCCCTCTTCCAGTACTATTTTTAGACTTTTTGCGGGTTACCCGTGATTTTTCGTATCCGGGAAGCCTTAACCCGACTTTATCCCAGATAATCGAGAGTTGAGTGTAAATGGAAAAATTTTCTCTGAAGGTTTTAGAGCTCACATGCAGCACTTTTAATAACTTCATGCTTCCAGAAGAAAGGTTTTTATATTTAAGTACAATAACCAGCTTAGAACATTGTTTCCGGTTTTACTACAGATTTTAAGCGGTGCCCAGAAAGGGACCTGCAACTGCTCTATCCGGCAGCCTCATAATGAGCGACTAGAATATATTGTTGAAATCATTTTCCGACCTTGGTCGCAAAGGTTCTGCTATTCCTCAAAATTCTAGGTTTAAGGTCATAAGGGAACACTTCAGTTAAAACTAACACAATACCAGGGTTAGGAAGTAGAATGCTAAAAATACCGCACTCTTTTTTTGTCATCATTTTTAACGTCATCTCAATAACTCCTTCCGCTACTTTTGGTGGTGAAATAATCGAAAATCGACCATGAGTGCTGCTCATGTGATACAAAACAAAGCCATGGCAAAATACACCAAATAGAACTACTGGACGTCAAGTACGAAGAAATAAGCCAAAACCCTGTAAGTTTGACGTTTGCATCTCACTACAGTCCTATCTAGAAACTAGCTACTATCTTGTAACAGTTTTAGCTTTACAATTTTTCCTTTAAATAATTTTAGTTTGAGCAACTACTTTTTGATTAGTTGACCCAACACTGCACAATATTTATTGCATTTTCTATAAAATATATGCTTGAAAAGTAAAAATGTTGTGTAGTAAAAATCTTTGTAGAAGTAGCATATATAAAAACTTACTATCATCAATAAATAGATTAATTTGTATACATTAAAATAATGCCACAAATTAAATTGCTAAACAATTTATATGTTTTTTTGGGACATCTATTGAGGACACCTGACGATAGATTGAGTAGAAGAATAATAGAAAAACTGTGGAACAGTAAGAGCCAAATAAGATGGATTTCAGAGCTCAAAGAAGACATGGGAAGCTTACAAATAACAGTTGAAGATTTGAAGCACAAGGCAGACATACTCAAGATGTTGGGGAAGGAAACTACACTCCAGTTTAAAAGAAATAAACAAAGAACAGGAAGGGTGGTCACAGATGAAGAAAGAAGACTGCGCTCTGAAAGAATGAAGAAGTTTTGGGGAAAAACAGAAACAAAACAGACATTAACTGACTACAATAATCCTATGCAGGCCACAAAAAAAAACAAAATAAAAAATTCAATTATATGTTGCTAAACAATTTATATGTTCTTCATTAGAACAAAACCAAGTGGCACAATTAAAAACAGAGCTTATGAGTAAATTGGAGAAATTTAAAAAAAATTTACCAACTTAAAAACACTTATTAAGTAAAACTTCTAGAAACACAAAACAGAATATTGCTGACAAAAGAATTCCTACAATTTGCATTAAACAAAAACAATACACTTCAACTTTTCTATCCTTTTGATCAACCAACAATAAAACTAACACATTTAACATTTTCGGCTTAATTGTTGCCAACAATTATTTCCGCCTTACCCTCAGTTGAAAACTACAAAGTCACGCGACAAAAACAACCGGCACACACAAACACACCTAGACTACTCGTAACGTTCGACGGATTCACGGCTCAGAGCACTACTGAGACCTAGTTTCCCTTGCGACTCCCGAGACGCAAATAGATTTGGCACGGACGCAAGTTTATAGCGTCTGTTAGCGGATTTCCCTGTGTCGCACGTAGCTTATCTGTCGCGTTGGCACCACGGCGGCAATCGAGAGGTATTAATGTCCCAACAGGTGTCCGCGGGGATGAACCCCAGTAACCTTTCCATTGTCAGGTGACCAAGTGTCTAAAGTAGATGCACGTGTTGACTGATGTCCATCTAGCCAGGAGTTTTGCTTGAAGACGACAAAACTATTACCGACTGAGAAGAAAACCAGATGTTAAATCACTAAATCAATATTTGAGATGCCGACCACTCTAATGAGGGTATTTTAAGGCAAATACGTGGTGAAGGATGAGTGTGATGAGTGGTAGTAATGAGTTATGAGGTGTAGTCTTGTTACAAACTAAGGCCGACTCTTCTTCCTTAGAATGGGTCATTAATTAATAGCCCAATGACCAATGGGAATACAAGGACCAACAGCTTAACGTGACTTCCGAACCACGCAGGTGATGGTTTGATATGTCTAAACGATGGTGGGAGTTGATGCGGGTATCATTAGATGATCACTGAGACTATCTGAGCCGCTTTAGACCTAAATCATCCTCAAAACCTGACCTCCATGAAACTGGATTACAGGACCAGGCTACGAGTCCCAGTCAAAATGAGAAGTGCAATAAATTGTATGCAGCTGTAACCGTGGTAGAGAAGAGAAATTCTCAAGGTTACAAAAGATGTTTAGAAAAAAAGGTGAAAATGGGAATACAAGTTAAAATAAACATATAAAAAAATGAAACCCTATACAAGTCAGGAAAGAGAGATGAAAGTAGTGTGAGTGCAGCAAACTTATCACTTTAACACAATGGATAAGTATAAATTCAACAGAGAAAGAATAAAGATAACTAGAACGGACAAGGGAAAGACGGAAAAGTAATTTTTTGAGATGAGAACCATTTCACACAGGAGCTAAACTGAAAGGAAAAACTACAAACAAATTCCTTAACACACCATAGATAGTGCACAGAACAAATAAAAAAATAGTGAATAAATTTTGGCAAAATAAGAAAACAAAAGCGGTAAATTTCAAACAGAAATTGCACTGCAAATAACAGGGTAATTCACGGCCAAGAACAAATCTAGCAGATTAAATATTTCTATGAATATTGCTTATTACACTATCTCAACTCATTAATATCAACACAGAAGACAGACTCACCTTCTACTAAAACTGAGTTCTTCGACAGTGATAGGTTGGGTCCGAAATCGCTCTCTATCCCTGGTTCTTTTCGGAACAGCTCCTTTCCCCTCCCAGAGTCCACTGGGCGACAGCGACCTCGGTCTTTGACTCTCCGCCTCCGTCGCCAGGAAAGCTTCCATGTTCATCACTCTCTCGGCTACGGAGAAGGAAGCTCTCACTCTCGGAGCAGAGGGCTTCTCTTCAAACCTTACGCAGCTGTCGAGAGACCTCCGCTTCAAAGCTATGTCCGGATCTACGCTCTTCTGGACTCTTCGAACCACTCTGGACCTTTCTGGGCTGTGACTTTCCGTTCGTGTGGAAAGCGCCAAAGGTGAATCTTCATGTGATTGAGCAGAGGATGCTTCATCCGAAAGTCTCTGCGGTTCTTCATTTCTCCGCAGTGGAACATCTTCTGAATATCTTCTACAAACTACGTCTTCTTCCGTTTGAAGATTTTCTATGATTTCGTTGTCTTCAACGCCAGGTACGTTTTGTGAAGGCACTTCATCCGCCGCTTCATGATCGGTAAAATTTATTCTACCTTCCGAAACTTTTCTGGATTTCAAAATTGGCTTTTTCGGTTTTTCGTCACTCTCCTCTGTTTCTGAGCTTGATTTCTTTTTCAAGATTGGTCTGAGAGGATCGTTTGACTGTGTTGAGCAATCTTGCAGGATGCCGGGTGGCTCTTCGCACACGCTAGACTTCTTCTTCAGGATCGGCCTCACATCACTCGCTCAGGAGAGAGTCCTCCCCTGCCAATGCTAGGATGACGGAGTCCGCAATCGTGACATGAACTGGAGCTGATGATCCTGTTGAGCTTTTCCTTTTTAGAATACCTTGCGGTTCATTGGTCCCTACTGATTCCACAGCCTGAAATCAGATCATACACACAAATCGGTTAGTCTTATGAAACTGCGTAAATGCTATTGAAAGACTCTTACGTCATACATATCCAATTTTCCATCAGCTAAAAAAGTTGATTAAAACTAGTTTCAAGTATAAATTTATTTGTCTAATGATACGTTTGATAAAGGTCCTAAATTATTTAAATAAATACAGATTTCTTTGTGAGTGGGTCTTCCACAGGTCATTTTTTAATTTTTGAGCAAAATTTCGACACTATTTTTAGTGTAGTGTTTTTACTACTCAAAGGAGGTGTTTTCTAACTTAGGGTTCGGTTCACTCATCATCTTCTTGAATACTTTCTTGGCTTGAATACTCTAGCGCTTCAAACACGCAGCCAGTTCTACGCCTTATGGAAATCAGGCACTGAGTTCAAGTTTTTTCTGTATTTACCTAAATATTTTGTCCAAGTTGAGTTGTTCCCTTGAACTCTAACCTCATATCAAACAAATTGCGTTTCCTTACAAACAAAGTTTGGAGAAAATAATTCATGATCTACTAAACAAATGTGTTAATTGAATAGTCACATGTGAAGTAAGGCAACTGAAGAAATCAATAAAAAAACAGATGAAAACAAAAACAAAATCGACAGGGAGTCACAACAAACAGAGGGACAAGCGCTAGAGCGCTTCCGGCTAAATATAACCTAGGCTGTTCTCCCGTTGGTGGCCTGCCAATGTCCTTCTACAGCACTCAATCATCTGACTAATTTAATTTGAATTTCTTCTCTTTGTTCTCCGATGAGTGAGACTTGATGGTTAGTCATTTTCTTGGCTGTTGTAAATTTATAATATAACATAAAAGTTGTATTTTTAATTTGTTATGTTATATTATCACTATAACTGCTGTTGTTACTGCTGCCTTGTTTTTATTGTTGTTTGTTATGGTTGTTTTATCTTTAGTGCAAATAAAGGCAGATATTTTGAAAATTATAAGTTTATATTATTAACAATAAGTTAATACTTTATTGTTAGCTACAATGAAAGCGTACCCACAGGCGGCCGGCAGATAAAGCGTAGACCGGGCCAGTGCACTGGCTTCTGTCCAACAACTATCAACGGTTATTTGAGTCCGCAAGGAAACTAATAAAACTATTATTAGTCGGCAAAATAGACGTCTATACAATTTGTTTGTTAGCTTTCACAACGCAGATCGGTTACTGTGTTTGACTCCTGATTTTTATTCAATGGGTTGATTTAACCGTGAAACAGAATTAGTGAGTCCTGGTTTTAAACAGCCTACAGGGTATTTTCAAAATTGAAAACCTGAGTTTTTGTACTTTTGAATAATCATAGTTACTTCCGCAATTGTGTTTTGAAAGCCTTAATTACATTTTGAGAGTTGTTGTATTTGCTTAAGCATTTGCAAAAAAAGTGAACAGAATTGTACCCTTTCTTAAACATTTTAACTTGTCACACGACCGGTTTTGGGACTGAGCCCATCTCCTTGGTGATGTACGAAAAATTACCTAACCTAATTTGCAAAATAACAATTACAAAACAAAACAGAAGATATCACTAAATCACTATTTAATACATCAGATGGTTTCAAATAAAAAAATAGAAGCTTCAATCATGGAGTTTAGATTGTTCTTATTTTTGTTGTATATTCGTTCAATTTAGTGCAAAAATCCTTGATTTTCTTCTGGCTTTTCTAGTTTAAAAAAACTCACAGATTCTTTCCGGCTTCAAGGAACCAGGTTGGTAGACACCCTGAGTTGACCTGGAGAAACAGCACCTCAAAACGGTCCACAGTTTGATTTTTCTAACACATAAGCTAGTTCACTACTTCCGACTGACCTGTTCCCTGCTGGTCTTGCGCTTGAGTATGCCCTGAGGCTCTGGACTGCTGTGCCTCCGCACTTCCTCCAGCGACTTCCTCCTCTGCTGCTTCAACGACAGTCCACCGCCTCCACTGCTGCCCTCGTCCAGGCTGCAGTGCTTCTTCAGGATACCTTCACGCCAAACACCAGAATTTACTTTTAATTTATGTCACAAATAAGTTCTCTTAACCCATATATGCCCAGAACTTTTTAGTTTATGCCGTGACTTATGCCTTTTTTGACTTATGCCGTGACTTTCTCACATACCCTCAGTTGTAAAAAACGCAAAAACAACAAAACATGTCCTCCTCCTCTATACAAAGCAAAAAGTAGCAAAACAGTTGAGTTGGTTGATATTAAACTCTCTTACGCCATCAACTTCCACCCGGCGGTCACCGTTTATTTAAGATGGGCCCTCCCCATCACTAAACCACACGTAAGTGAGTTTAATAAAGGATTGCTCCCGCTGCAGGATTCGAACCTGCGACAACCACGTGATCTAAAATTGCTAACTCGTCAGCTAGCACCTTAGACCACACGGCCATCTTTACACCTAGTGGAGCTCTCGTCTCAGTCGACTGGTAAATCTTACACGGAACACTAGCGCTCTAGTAGCAGTCATGATCACTACTTCAGTAGATGGCCCGAGCAGGCCTCTGGCTCCTTGGATTAAACTTAGATTAATTTTGAATATAAAAAAAAATTTGTACGTTGGGTCGTTAATGACCCGATGGGCATATATGGGTTAACACTCGAAGAGGAGCTCTTCTTTTGTCAATTCCTCAGCACAGATCAGCAGTTTTTGGTAAATCATTTATTGTCACATCATGTCGCCTATGGAACGTCCTGATAATGTTGAACCGATGGAATTGCATAATAATAATTTTTTATTTGTCATAATATACAAAAAACCTTTGTGTTGACAAACTTAAAAGGTAACAAAACAACAGCAACAACAACAAAAAAACATGAATAACAAATATTAAAAATAAAACAAAGTAAACCACTAGTAAGAGTACAGTACTGTATTACAAAACCTAGTTAAATTTATAATAAAATTTAATTGTCATTATTTAAATCCTGATCTGTAAATTCCCCAACAGAATAGTACGAGCCTTCCAATAAATAAGCTCTTAACCTTCTTTTGAATAAAATAAAATTTTCAGTGGGTTTAATGTTTTCGGGGAGTTTGTTAAACAATTTTGCACCTGCCTGTGATGGAAGTTTTCCATAAATGTGTAATCTATGAGAATTTTGCCTAAATTGTTGAATTTGCCTAGTATTGTGTTTGTGAATTTGCTGACCTTGAACTAAATCACATTTTGTCAAACAGAAAAGAATAGTCTCATATATGTACAAACTTGGCAGGGTTAGAATATCTAAAGTCTTAAATAAATCTCTGCAAGATTCCCGAAAACCCAATTTTGAAATTACACGCAATGCTTGTTTTTGGAGGATAAAAATTCTTTTAATTTTGTAGTCGGCACATGCCCCCATATGCATATACCATAAGATAAGAAGGGATGAATAAGGCCGAAATAGGCTAATTTGAGTACATGCAATTTACAGTGGGTAGCAAGCTGTCGTAGAAGAAAAATCCCTGAAGATATTCTTGCACATAGGTGATCGATGTGTACAGACCAATTTAAATTGCTATCTAAGTGCAAACCAAGAAACTTTGTACAGCTAGTTTGTTTAAGCAAATTAGACCCTACATTTATAGTTGGAGTAATAGTTTCAAATGAAAGTGTATTTAGCTGAAAGTAAATAAAGTTTGACTTATTTAAATTTGTAGCCAGATTTAGGTTTTCAAAATACTGGACACAACTATTTACTTCTATATTAGACAATATTTCTAAATCTTCAATTGTCTTAGAAGAAAATAATAATGTTGTGTCATCAGCATATTGAACTAAATTGTTTGAATTTATTGTATCTCCTATGTCATTTATGTATAATAAAAAAAGTACTGGCCCTAAGATGGATCCTAGAGGTACTCCAAAGGTTATATTAGTTTCTGATGATAATACATCCTCTACTGATACTCTTTGATTGCATGCATTGGGGCGGTGATCAGAGACGGAATGCTGCGGGGGCTATGGTAGGGGAGGTTGGGGTCGTTGGTGTGCGTTTAGGGGCTATAAAAAGCTTTTTATCTTGTGCTTTTTAAAGTTTAGTTCTATGTTTATTAAATCAATTTATTTGTTATTCTTTAGAAGTTTTAGTTAAGTTTGTCTTACCTTATATTTAAATATCTTTATAATATTAAATAATATATATGTATTAACGGGAGCTAAGCCCATCGTCTCGGTGCTGTACATGAAAAATTGTCTAACCGAAACCGGTTGTGCGTCAATTAAAACATGAAAAAGGGTACTACTCTGTTTTACTTGTCTTTGTAAGTAACATTAGTAGCTCTAAGTGAACAATTCCTGTTTAATATAATATATGTAATATATATTGGAATTTATATTGATTTGATGTATTGTTATTGTTTTCTTGCGCGATGCCACGGCTCCAAATTTAATTTACGATTATTATTAATAGTTTAAAACATTTTTTCCAAATTCTCTAGGACAAAAAAGAAAGATGTTGATTGAAGAAAAAAAATTATTTACCTTGACGTCGAGAAGATGTTTCCAATACTGTCGGAGAAAACGTAACAGGCTGTGAAACTACAGCAGCTGCTCCTGAAACCAGTTTCATTCAAATTTAACCTGATAAATCATCAAACAATTGAAAGCATTTGAATGGTCCTGTAATCCAGCTTCATGGAGGTCAGGTTTTGAGGATGGGTCTAAAGCGGCTCAGATAGTCTCAGTGATCATCTGATGATACCCGCATCAACTCCCACCATCGTTTAGGCATATCAGACCATCACCTGCGTGGTTCGGAAGTCACGTTAAGCTGTTGGTCCTTGTATATCCATTGGTCAATGGGCTATTAATTAATGACCCATTCTAAGGAAGAGTTGGCTTTAGTTTGTAACAAGACTACACCTCATAACTCATTACTACCACTCATCACACATCCCTCGCCACGTATTTGCCTTAAAATACCCTCATGAGAGTGGTCGGCATCTCAAATAGTGATTTAGTGGTAATGATGGGGCTCAAAGCCTTCAACAAAAAATAGTCGGGATTCTTTATTGTTTGGCAGTAGGATCTACTACAATATTAAATAGGTTTAGGCTGATTGCCATTTAGGCTTTAAGAAGCGAATATTTCAATGTAAAATATTTATGATGATGTACAGCAGAGTGAAGGTGCATAAGATTCTTTGATGTGAATTGTTGGAACAAAATTAGACAAAAGAATGAAAAAAGTTAAGTTTTATCAAAAATGGTTGTAACTATTGCAGATAGCATGGGATCAAACTTAGAACAAATTTAAGAGAAAAAGTGATTAATTAAATGTTTGGAGAAGTCAAGGGTTCTTTTAAAAGAAAATTTGACTTTTCCATGAAGATTGATTAGATTAGACTTCAGAACTTGGTCGGAGAAAAAGAACCTTTATGTACAGGGTAAATACTTTAAGACATGGAAAGACAAGTAAGTTCAATTGCCCATGAAGATGTCAGCAAACCTATTTTTGACCTTCTTAGTAATCAGAAGTAAGTATAGTGAAAATAGTAGGTCGGAAGTACAAGTCTCGGGGTTTTACTGCGTAAAGGTAGGTTGTATCATTTCAGAGCTATTTTATTTTAAACGTTTCTACAAACACAGTTTAAAAAATATTGTGCCGTTTCAAAAGGACGGACATAAATGTTAGAATTTC
This sequence comes from Matsumurasca onukii, assembly GCA_018831715.1. Taxonomy (NCBI): domain Eukaryota; kingdom Metazoa; phylum Arthropoda; class Insecta; order Hemiptera; family Cicadellidae; genus Matsumurasca; species Matsumurasca onukii. Next base: position 17,583,909 of record CM032067.1, read on the forward strand.
AGATATTTATGGAACACCCTGTACAGATCTTATAGAAACGCCAACTTGGACAAAATGAAAGGATGAGTGGCAAAATTTTAGTTTTAAAATATTTAAAACCTGACAAATTTTATGCAATGTATTTTGTTAACGAAATAAAATATTTATTTATTAATTTTATTTATTTATTTACTTGAATTCTGATTCATCATAATGGTTGAAAATTAACTAAGCTTTCCATCGATATGACCAAGTGCACATCTTCTAAAATCTACTCACCCACAAATACGAAAAGTTTTCAAAATGACTTGGACAATTTCAAAAGTTTATTTGTAACAATATTGAACTACTTATGAGAAAATGGGCTCTACACAGTCGGAAAACTCCTCTAGTAGTTGCCAAATATATTATGTTTATGGTATAGGAAGCTTTTTCTTATTGGAAATTACATAAATTGAAGAGACATCTGCAAATAATCCAATAAAGTTAATTTATTAGGCTGAGGCCTTTCAAAATAAATTACAAATCAAATTAGTCTATATTTTCCTTCAGTTTTAATGTGCCTCTGAGGATGAACACTTGGTGTTTGAAAGGCCTCAGCCTAATCAATTAACTTTATTGGAATATATGCAGATGTCTCTTAAATTTATATATTATGTTTATTAATGTAAAAATTATATTGAAACGTGAAAACGCACTGTAAACCCCTGCAAGCGCTTGGTTTGACATTAGACCACATCAGTTGAAATAAGGCCTGTTGTTTAACCAGTTGTTACCGCGTCGTTATTGTTCCTTAGGCGAACAAATTCAGGCTTTTCCTGAGAAGAAAACTAAGAAGGCCCCTTAAGTCACAGGGTGATATAGGTCTAAAGCGGCTTAGATAGTCTCAGTGATCATCTGATGATACCGCATCAACTCCCACCATCGTTTAGACATATCAGACCATCACCTGCGTGGTTAGTGTTGTTAAGCCGTTGGTCCTTGTATTTCCATTGGTCTTGGGCTAATAATTAATGACCATTCTAAGGAAGAGTCGGCCTTAGTTTGTAACAAGACTACACCTCATAACTCATTCCTACCACTCATCACACTCATCCTTCACCAAATATTTGCCTTAAAATACCCTCATGAGAGTGGTCGGCATCTCAATAGTGATTAAGTGATTTACCTTCTTCCTGTGAAGTTTTGAGCTTCAGTATAGACACGGGTCTGGCAGTGTTGGTTGCTTGGGATATGTGTGTCTGCGAGTTGGTCTCGTCCAAACTCTTCTTCTTCAGTATACTGCTGGGTCTAGACGGGAGAGCCACCAGGTCGGGCAGGCGGGGGTCCCACGGCCGGCGGGGGTGTGGCGGGAGTCTCTGTGCCGTTGACGACGGGGGCAGGCTCTGCCGGACTTGCTGAGCCCTGCCTCTCCAAGAGGCCGGAACTGTAAACAAGTAAATAATTATGACTGAAGGAAAAACACTTATGAATCATAAAAAAAATACATTTTATGTTGTTAGTGAAAAGTTTTTACTAGCCCCGCTACATTTGTTCTTGGAGGCAGCAAAGTTGGCAAACCAAGGTGGTACTCAAGAGGAGGTTAGATGGGTTGGATTCCAGTTTGAAAGAAACTCTAAAAAAATAATTCTTTAAAAAGAAACTTTAAAAATAATTCTAAAATTACAACATTTTGTCCCTCTAGGGCTCAATTTGTTTCTCTTGTATGAATGTTTTCACTAAAAACATATTTAAATTTTCTTTCAGTTAGATGTGGTTTGTGAAGATAAACACGCAGTGTTTAAAAGATCGCAGGCTAGTATAAATTAACTATTGGAATATTTGCAAATTCATTGTAAAATTATATAATATCTAATTAGAGATAGCTTCTTATTCTTAAACCATAAATCACTTGTGTTTGAAAGATCACAGACTGGTATAAATTTATTATTGGAATATTTGCAAATTCTGTAAAATTATATAATATCCAATTAGAGAAAGCTTCTTATCCTTAAACCATAAATCACTTGTATCATGACACACTTACTGCCGTAACTCGTTAACAGTAAAAAAATTAAGCATAAAATGGCAGAAAAACATTCACAACACTAAACATCTGAATTTTAAAATCAGTACACACACACCAGTCTTGAAATAAAACTTACAAAAACCGCTTGGCGGCGATGAAATAATTCATAACCGTCTGAAATTATGACAACACTACACGATTATTCACTCTCTAACGACATTTTGCCGTTGTTATCTGCTTGCAGCGAACGGCGGAAAACATTGACAGTTATAACTTTTAACGATAAGAGACAACTTTCCAGAACCAACTCGACTACGATAGAGTGCGTTCAACCTTGGAGTGACGAGGAACGCTGTTTAGCTTACTGTACAACTTATCAGTATATTCTTGCTCAAATAAAATGTACATTTCAACTATTTAAAGCCATAAAAGTTATTTAAAAAATATTTATTTTTGTGTTTATTTGTTCTTTGAATTTTGTTGATATTGAAATGTGATTAATAATCTCAAAGAAGACAGAAAATGAACTTTGAAGGCAGTTTTTTCAATTCACGCTTAACCTGAGATTAAGGATTACTGAAAAGTTAACCAACAGAAAGACTGGAAACTTTTAGAGGTCATGGTTTACTTTTGCATTTTAGTGTAAAAACGTTTCTATTATCATTTATACAGTATTCTTGAGCGTTAAATATATTTAATAACAGAAAAAGAACTGTCTTATTAAGTTTAAAGCCTTCAATATTCACCAAAACAGGTTTTTAATTACCGAGGATATTGACGGAGGTAATTAAAACCCAGGTTTTGTCAAATTGATATCCAATGGGCAAACAATGAATTTTTACTTCAATATTCCATAAGAGGTATTGACAGTTGAGTACAATTAATGTAAACATTGCAGATTGTAAACAACTTAACTATAATTATATTTATTGATGTGTTGGAAATAAAATATACACTTTAATTTAGATTTAAAACTATATCACTTTTAACGATTTATTTATAAAGGAAGACTGAGGATATCAGCTTAAAAGTGTAGACTTGCAGTAACAACTACTTTGCTTCTTCGTCTGAACAGCTGTTTGTGGTTTGTTTGTGTTTGACAGCTGTTTGTGAAATGTGTTTGACAAATGTGCAATCAGCTGATATCAGGAACACATGTGGACAAGGAACTGCTTCACAAAAACTAAATAAATGCAACTGTGTAAGAACCACATCCTATCTGTTCACACTGCAGTTGATTATTTACTTGAAACCAGCTGATTTAATGTAAGCTGTCTATTCTATAAACAACTACAAATTTAAAACTGTTAATTGTCTACCATTTTGATTTTTTTGTGTGTGATTACTTTCAGTTGGAAATCCAATAACAATATTATTAACGTTAATTGGCTTTACTGTTGAACGTGTTTAATATTTATAAGATCAATTTAACCTTACGTGAGGTATATTTTTCTGACTTTCAGTCACATATCTCGTATGGCATAATGTTTTGGGGAAACTCATCTGATACTTTTAAAGTCTTTCAAATGCAAAAGAACATCATAAGACTCATGACAAAATCACTATTCAGGGAGCCCTGTAGAGCTCTTTTCAAGCAGTTAGAAATACTCCCCCTTCCTTGTCTGTATATTTTCAAATGTCTTCTCTTTGTTTACTCACACCCAGAAAAGTTTTACGGTAGAAACCACATACATCATCATTTTACTTGACACTCCGCTCTTCTGCAATATCCTGGTCATCACACAACTTTTTTGAAAAAAAACTGTGGTACTTTTGCACAAATCTCTTTAATAAACTACCAAACCATCTGAAAACCGAGACCTCTCCTAAATCCTTCAAACAAAGTATCTTCAATTTTCTTCTTAATCACTGCTTTTATAGTGTTCTGGAGTACCTCGCTTGGTCATCGGGACAGTCCACATAAAAAGAGCTCTAATTTTGCGAAACTGATTTTTTGTTTCTTTCTTGCCTTCACAATGTGCATTTTCACTAATATTTAACTTTAGTTGTTTTGTTAAGACCCTACACACTTGTATGTTTTTATCTTTTAATGTTCTTTTTACTCCAAAATATTTTATTTAATTATTGTACTTTAACTTAATTACAATCAATGTAAATTTATGTAAATTATGAAAATAAATGACTGTGACTATCAAGTTTCTGTGAAGGAAGAAAAAAAGAAAGTTATTCGAATTGCAGTACTTGAAAAATCCGCCAACAAAATATGACAACGGTCTTTAGATTAAATCAGAACGTGTTTAATAAGAAATCAATCTCTAAGTACACAAAACTCAGGAACCAAGACACAGTAATTAAACCGGAATGCCTTCATGCAGCAGAAACCTTGGTTTTCAATGGTTCTTGAAAACTTATTCTTGGCAGAAACCATTTTCAAAATTTAAAAATGTTATTTTTATAGATGCATTTATAACCATTTTATTACTTTTACACTTATTTCCAAGCATTTTAAGGAGAGACTATTTTTATTATTGACGGAATATCCATACACAAGCAATAATTATTAATGTAGTAATATTTGTTAATGATTTGTAAAATCCTTACACCAAATGAAGATTTACTAACTGGTTTATATCTGGCCAAATTAGAGCCAAACATTGCATTTGTTTTCACATTACACAACAAAATAGCGTCTGCAAATGCACTAACTATTCCATGCATTAGAATTTTATTAAAATAACAATGAAAACAAAACGTTAGTTTTTATTCCTGTTCAGTATATTTCCAGCCTTACACTACAGCTGGGACTCGTGGCGTGGTCCTGTAATCCAGCTTCATGGAGGTCAGGTTTTGAGGATGATATAGGTCTGAAACGGCTCAGATAGTCTCAGTGATCATCTGATGATACCCCATCAACTCCCACCATCGTTTAGACATATCAGACCATCACCTGCGTGGTTCGGAAGTCACGTTAAGCCGTTGGTCCTTGTATTTCCATTGGTCATTGGGCTATTAATTAATGACCCATTCTAAGGAGGAGTCGGCCTTAGTTTGTAACAAGACTACACCTCATAACTCATTACTACCACTCATCCTTCACCACATATTTGCCTTAAAATACCCTCATGAGAGTGGTCGGCATCTCAAATAGTGATTAAGTGATTTAGCTCTGCAAAAGCCAGTATTATCATTTTAACGTTCAAGACCACAATGGAAGTATGACTAACCTTGAGCGAGGCCTAGGCCTAGGAGAGTCTCGTGGAGGCGTGGCTCTCTTGAGTGTCCGCCCGGCTGCTGAGCGGGGGCTGTCCGACTCCGGGGCAGTGGAGGTGGCGGGGGTTGAGCGAGCCGAGGACTTGGCGGGGCTGGCCGTGGCATTGCTGACTCGTCTCCGCCGAAGCGCATCTTCTGTAACATTCGACCAGACAACTGTGATATTTACGTTGTGTATGAATGGAGAGAAAAAATATTAATTTTATGGATACAGGGGTGCCCACAGGGGGTTTGATGTCGCAACTTGCGACATTCAAAGAATTTTTGGGGGAAATTAGGAAAAAAATGAAAAATGGGGGGAAAACTAAATTTGTTTATCGTTTACCCATTTGCCATATTTTGTCTAAAACCCCACACGGCAATTTGTAAAAAGGAAGGATGCAGATTTTACAGCAATACTCGTAATAGATTGAAGGTTAGTGCGTGAAGGCGATAGCGATACTGGATAGTAGGCCTTCAATGGCTTGCGGACTTGCACATTAATCAAGAATTATTCTTAAACATGATAGCTGAAGATGTTTTAACACGTTTTGCACATTATTCTAAGAGAGTGGTTATATTTTAATTCAATCAAATTCTTCAAAGCTACTGTCATATTACGGATATATTTTGCCTCACAAATATTTGTGCAAAACTTAACAGATAATAATCAAGCATTTGAATAATTTGGAAACTACAAAGTTATATTTAACTTTATTGTTGTCAATATTTTTCCATTTATTCACTTTTATTATTTTTATTTAAATGCTTACTGGTGCTTGCTAAAATATGCTGGTGCTATATTACGAAACTTTATGTTTTGATCTTTTAATTTATACCATCACAAAATAAGTCTGATTCAAAAAAGCAAAACCAGTATTTTAAAGTAGGTAATTTAAGCTCTAAAACTGTTAAAAACCGTGTATTTTGCATGCAATTTTTCCAATTTTTTCCGGGGGAGGACCCCAAACCCTCTGGGAGCTGGGGGTCGTTCCACCCAGACCCCCCTGGTTGTGCGGCCCAATCCCAAATTGGGGGGGATTTGCGACATAGGTCTTAGGGGGGGATGGGCACCCTGTATGGATAGAAGCCAAGAAAACTTAAGAAGATTATGTATATAAGCTAAAAAAATCCAGGCTGAATTGGTAAACAGATGGAGTGTGCTTTTCTTTTAGCGCAATCATTTACAACAGCAGCCTAAGATATACTTTCCTCATACTTTAGAACATTTTCCAGATAAAGAAAATCACAATCAAAGTAGGGGTTACCCTTAAAAAAGCTTTAATTTGCATAATTAAAATGGGAATGTACGTGGAATGTCAACAAGCAGAGACCTGCACGAATAATACGCAATTTTACGTGAAGTAACAACATATTACATTACATTCGGCGAATCAGGATGTTTCAGTGGTTCATATCGATCAGACCAAATTATTATTAGAAATAGCTGTTCCTTTGTTTTGGTTTGTGAAACACGGCAGCATAGGGTCTAGCTAATACTTCATTGAGCTCTAGAAGTGTTGACCGTTCCCGTGGATGATGGATTTCAAATCACTCGCTTGGGAGCAACATTAATGAACAGTAACAATAGGTTAGGTTCAGTATATTTACCTATTAATAATAAAGGTTTGCCTTTCTTCCATATTGCCCCATTTGAACTTTCTGTTTTCTTTTTAGTGTGCTAACATGATATTTTAAAATTTTTAATAACTCATTTAATTTTACTATCATTTTTGTTTTATAGTTTTCTGGCGTATCCTGTCAATGCAGCAACACCCGACAATGAAATAACATTGAAAGTTAAATTCTAACTAACCTAGGTGTTACAAACTTGCATTTACAGAAAGTTAAACCTATAGTATACATTTGGTTAACAATAGTTAAACGTGACACTTCAAATACTTTAAATGGCAAATTAAAACCCCTACCTTCATCTGCATCGTCGCATTCATCATACACAAGGTTCAAAGTGGCCAAGTTTGCGTCTTCGTCAAAATATAGCATCAAATGCGAGGCGTTAATTTTGAACTTTAACATTTCAGTACTTAATAAACTATTACAAAGTAGAAACCAAAATCTAATATCACTCTTAACAAACAACAATAACAATACGCATAATACACAACTAAACTTCACGAAAGTTCGCCGTGTTCACGTAGTTTTGTTTGTTGTTGTCATTGCATCGAAGCAGTCAGCTGGAACTGTCAAAACCTACTCCACAGATAAACCAGCGCGCGCACATGCTCCACAGATTAGTCACCCCACTCGCCGCACGATCACTGCGCACTGTATAAAGAAACAGGCCGCATTACGAATCATTACCGAGGCAATCTGTTGCTACCGTCTTGGGCGCTGGGCGGTTATCTATTAGTATGGCATATGTCCAGGCACGGGCGGTCTGAAACCTTAAAAGGTCCGAAGTTTGAGGCCTGGAGGTCGCAGACGCCGGCAAGGTTGCCTTTCAGACATGTTTATCACTTTCTTATACACAATCTGTTATACACTCTACTTGGTAATTAGTACCACAGATTACAAGTGGGTGGTTATTACGTTTTCTGTGTTAGTAGGATAATCATCAAACGACCTGGAAATGAAAATCGTATATTTGTGGGAAAGTTAGGACTTTAAAGTCGCCTATTCCACTTAACCACATGGGATTAAAATGTTTTTGACAATGGTTTAGATCACATTTTTATTAATTACATCCAATAATACTGCCTTGAACCAAAACAGGCAAAATAATTATGTACGTCTCCGTTGCCATTTATCAGTATAATTTTTATGTAGTAACCACGAACATATATAGTAATAAAGTTTAGTATCCAGGTAAACAAATTATTACTTTAACTTTTTTACTAAAAATAGTTAAATTGCTTGCATACATACTGAGTGCGTTTAAAAGTTCAAAGCTTTACACCACAGAGTACAGTAGCTTAGGTAATCTCCGTTTACACTATCAAGACGAGATATAACTAAAAAAAGGTTGATTCTCCAGACAAAGATAAATTGTGTACTTTAAAACAGCCCTGGGCTTTAAAAAACAGGACGTGCTTGTTACCCTTTTAATATTCTAACTGTGTAGAACTATTTTAATAAAAATTGTGCTCTCGAAGTGAGTTAAAATTATTTTGTAAACTTACTCATTCTCCGCTTTTGTCTGGGCATGCTGGAGAGACACTAGTTGGAAAGTGAGATGATTAAATGTTTAATCACAAAATAGATTCGAACTTTGGAACTATTGTCAATATAGAACTGTGTACAAACAAACGCTAGACAGCTTTGATATAGTTGTTGTTACCAAATTATTTAAACCTTATTATCTGACTGGGATTATAGAGTACATTGAAACATAGCAGACGCGTAGCTATTGCTACCGTGAATCCTAGCGAATTTCCTGTAACGGGGGTTATTACACCGGAAGTGACCTTTGAGAGGAGCGTTTCCTCAAAAAAAGAAGTTTATGCTATAAAAACTATAGTTTTTTTCTATACTTAGTATAGAAATTCATGTTACTTTGAGACACGGACCACTTCTAGAGGGTATTTTAAGGTGAATATGGGATTATGGTGAGTGTGATGAGTGTTTTTGATGGATGATTGCAAACTAGGGCCGACTGTTCCCCAGATTGAGTCATTAATTAATAGCCCAACGACCAATGGAATGGAGCAACGGCTTAACGTGACTTCCGAACCCCAAACGTCAACTAAATTACTAAATCACTATTTGAGATGCCGGCCACTCTCATGAGGGTAATTTAAGGCAAAGGATGTGGTGAAGGATGAGTGTGGTGAGTGGTAGAAATGAGTTGTAGTCTTGTTACAAACTAAGGCCGACTCTTCCTTAGAATGGGTCATTAATTAATAGCCCAATGACCAATGGAAATACAAGGACCAACGGCTTAACGTGACTTCCGAACCACGCAGGTGATGGTCTGATATGTCCAAACGATGGTGCAGGAGTTGATGCGGGTATCATCAGATGATCACTTAGACTATCTGAGCCGCTTTAGACCTATATCATCCTCAAAACCTGACCTCCATGAAGCTGGATTACAGGACCACGAGTCCCAGTAAGATGGCGGCAGGAAAATGTTTGAAATTCACACATATACATAGTATAAAGTCCTGGCATTTGACGCAACAGGCGTTGGGAAGCTCAAAACTGCAGACCGTGCTGTTCTCCAATACTTCTCTTTGGCGGGAAAAATAAACAGCTGTATTTCCTATTAAAATTCGCTAATAATCAGTCAACTAGTGTGTAATTTGATTATTTCTCAGGCCTATCTGACGCTAAAGTTAAAGTTAGTCTTGTTTAACGAGGCGAAGTTAGGACTACAAAGTCCTCTCCACCATTCAACCTCGACCTTTACCTAGCGTACATACCGACTTCCGCGTTGGTGTTGAAAATATTGACCAGGTCCCGGAAGAAGTCGCCCACGAAACCGAAAACGTTGAAAATCATCGGTAAACTTGATACGTGAAGGTGAAGGTTGCAAGCACGGTGAAGGACTGAAGGTGATGGTGTCGGTGAAGCCGTACAACTCGGCGAGCCTATGTCGATAACAATGACGTCACTACTCTTATATAGCCGGTCAATCAACAGTTGACACTTGAGATTATTGATTTTAATAGAACGACCGGATTTTTTTAATAACTTGTTGAATTTGTTTAGCGGATCCGTGGCGGATTGGTATCGCGCGCAACTCCGGAGCTCATCACTCCGGTGGCGCGGGTTCGATCCCCGCAGTCACCACTTATAAAATAAAATAAGGCTTTTGTCTGTACATTGCAATAAATCCATGGGGCTTTGGTTATTTAGTGTTTATATACTTTGCAAAGACCGAAACTGGTGTCAAAAAAATTCCTGTTTGGCAGTCTGTAATGTTTTTAAGACATTTTGAACCGCTTATAACTCAAAATCGGCTGAAGCTATGGCGGTGAAACTTTGTTTAAGATTTAAGCTTACTACACAGTGTGTCTTTTATCTGTGTTTAGTATCAATACAACACCGAAAAGATAAATGGCGAGGGACCAAAGTGGGTTCTGAAAATGTTTTTTAGGCCTTTTGGACCGCTTAAAAGTCAAAATCCATGCTCAGTGGGTAGAGTCACGGCTTGCAAAGCGCCGCGGGTTTGATTCCCGGCGCAGGCACAAGGGTTTGGACCACTTTCATTAAAAGCGTTTTCGTGATGCCCACAAACCCTAAGTTAAGTAACTCAATAAAAATGCCAATGGCGTAGACAGTAAAAAAAATCGGCTGAAACTATTTCAATGAAACTTTGTTTGAGGGTTAAGCTAATCACGCAGTGTGTCTTTAGCTACATTGGAAGTCCATATAACATCCTCAAAATAAATTGCAAAACACCAAAGCGGGCTCTAAAAACGGCGGAAGTAACTGTGACTCTCAGAAGGTAGCTAACACTTATAAGGAGAAGATGGTAAACTATTAACAAACAAACTAAATGGTTTTTAAGAATATATAGGAATATATATTTTTAAGCCTACTTTAAATTAGCAATTTTCTTAAAATACACACTCAGCTATGTTAACAAAGTCCCGAGGCGAAACGCGGGTAATCTCAGCTAGTTAATGATACCCGCATCAACTCCCACCATCGTTTAGACATATCAGACCATCACCTGCGTGGTTCGGAAGTCACGTTAAGCCGTTGGTCCTTGTATTTCCATTGGTCATTGGGCTATTAATTAATGACCCATTCTAAGGAAGAGTCGGCCTTAGTTTGTAACAAGACTACACCTCATAACTCATTACTACCACTCATCACACTCATCCTTCACCACATATTTGCCTTAAAATACCCTCATGAGAGTGGTCGGCATCTCAAATAGTGATAATACTAAAATCTCCATTTTATCTCCCGCAAACCTCTGCAACGACGCTCTCCCGAGCAGCTGAGGCGCACCCTTAACCTCTCAAGACACAAAACTACACTCTAGCACTTGACACAGCAGCGACTACCAAACCGGAACTGAGAAGCGAGAACCGGAAGCTCTGATATCATGTACAAGGAGCAGATATCGACTGAGTGCTACAGTCCGGTCAGGTGACAACAGCCAAGGCATGAGTCAGCTGTTGCGACAGCTGTGTCTGGCGGACTGGACTGTACAATGCGTGCTCCCAGCTGTAGACCATAAACATCGCTCCTGTCAACGACGTTGCTGAGATGACAGTAAATTCAGGAATGAATTGGAGCAACTTTCGACGTTATGTTTTGCAATGTGACAGCTAAGTTTCAGTTGAGATTTATGGTTTATGTGGGAAATAATTTACAATGTAATTTAAATGTTTACATGACGATTTTTTTATTCATACGTAGTCATTTGTACGGAACAATTGTTTTGACTACTACCACTGGTAAGACAAGGTAATTATGCAATTTAAAACTATAATAATTTATACTAAATAGATGAATTCTTAAGGTGCCTATTGACTTAATTAGGAGTATAGAGGATAGAAGGAAGAAAAGGAAAACAGTAACTATATTTCGTAATTATTACGTTATCAAGTTTTAAAGAGGAGAGGAACAGGGATAAATTGGGGTGAAACAATAAACAACCAGTTATGAGAAGGTGGCAAACATTGGAATTTTGGAAAACAAAAAAATAGAGTTTTAAATATTAAAAGGGAAGTAACGGTCAAAATACCCAAAGAGACAAACGCATCACGACAGGTCTGTCCGAAGCGTAGTTCGAAAATCGTTCTGACTGCCGATTTTTGTTGAATCAAAACTCGTGAAATTTTAGACTCAGCACAGTTCCCCCAAAACACTATGCCATACAAAATGTGAGGATGTATCAATCCAAAATAGGCTGTTCTCAAAACATTTAATTAACAATGAGATAATAATTTTCGTATTAAAAAGACACCGGTTGTTACCTTTTACAAATAAAACCAACATGATTATCCCAACCTAGTTTTTGTCCAGGAATAAGCCCAGAAACTTAAAACTGTCTATTACTTGCGTTACTTGTCTGTACATATTACTTGTATATTTGGACGAACGCCTTCAAAATCAAGGACGCGACAAAAACACAGCCATGAACATTTAATAGCGAACTGTTAATGCAGGCGCTAGTATTTGTGCCGAATTCACAAATAAAGTTCACAAATGTAATAATGAAATCGTATGGATGAAATTAAATAACTCATCAGATAATACTGTATCAAGAAATGAATGGAATGCCTATGAATCATTCATATTCAGTTTTCCTACTGTTTGATAGAAAGATAGATGGATAGTAGAAATTCACTGAAATATCGATTGATTTGACTTTCATAGATAAATAGATAATACCTTTCTGCCTTTTCTTGATGAATAGATAATCAGATTGGTTACAAATTTACATATTTAATTACACACTAAAACAATACAAATTGTAAAAACATGGTACTAAACTAGACTTGATGTCAACAACACATAACAATGTCTTCTCATTATTAGATAAAACAGCTGATTCAAAATATTACTATTAAAATAAAACACAGATTAACATTTTTAAATAAAACAAAGATTAACTTTTAACACTTGCAGTAGGCCTATATATTTTGTTTTGCCTAGCAATGTAAAATTTTAAGCATTAAAGTTATAAAAATAAATTGAAATACCTAAAAACGAATATTAAAGAACTTTAATTTGTCCAATACAAGGTTCTTCAATATTTGTTTTTTGTTATTTCCAATTATTTCTCTTTAAATACGTCCAATGTTGAACACTTTCTGCCTTCAATAAAATTATGTTATGTCAACTCAATTAAAATGGGATTTTTAACTTATTATTGTAGTAAAATATTATTTGAAGTCTTCAAATAACGTGTAAATTGTTAACACAATTAACTATTTATTTATCAAAGAATATGACACCAGAACTATGTTAACACTGCTTTTTCAATTGTCAATTATATTAATAGAAAACCTTTTAAAAACTTGACGATGCTTATTGTATATTTATTTGTATTTAATGAAAAATAAACATCTTGTATTATAATATTGTATTTTATTTATTCTTTTTGTTTTAAGGTTGACAATATAAAAAAACTTAACTAAGTCTGACAAAACAATGTTAGTGATAGAACCGCAATGAAAATAAATATATGTATTTTGACTTTTAAAACTTTACCCTAAATTTTATTTTGGGAAACAATAAAATTTTCAAACCACGATTTTATACAAACAAAATTATTAAAGGATATGACCAAATCAAATGTGGTTACATACAAAAAACCAAGATTTATTTAAAAAAGGTATATAATTTCAAATTGTTTAAGAGTTAATATTGTAAATTACTGATATAAATTACATATTTATACAAGTTCTGTTACAATAAATTCAATAAGTACAGTTCAAATATTCTACACTAACAAAAGCATAAAAACCAAAATTATTTATTCAAATACGAATGAAAAACCGCACAACACAAACCAATTAACCTTTAACAAAACAATTAACACCCACAGACCAGAAACAAGGTCAGTAAAAACATAACAATCACCAGACATAAATATGCTAAACAAACCATTACAAGAGGGAACTCACTCGAGCGTTAGGAATGGTGCAAAATTCACTCCTTCGCTCGGCATTGTTAAATAACCGTGTTGAAATTAACCATCATTAACGAGATGTCGGTTAACGGTCGGTGATCAATGGTTAATGCAACAACCGTCTGCAGACTGACGGTTGTTTCTTGGTAACTTGTTAGTACTGAGTGTTGGTCTGTAGTAAATATTCTCACTGTCTTCAATGTCATTGTCGATGTTAGGTATGAAGTTGGGAATGGTGTCCAAATCAAAATACTTTTTGTTTTGCAAAGGTGTGTGATTGGATTTTAACTATTGGGTTTTCTGAAACGGAAAGTTTCCTTTCCAAGTAATATTTTTTGACTAAGAATAATATCACTAAATCACTATTTGAGATGCCGACCACTCTCATGAGGGTATTTTAAGGCAAATATGTGGTGAAGGATGAGTGGTGTGTGAGTTATAGAGGTGTAGTCTTGTTACAAACTAAGGCCGACTCTTCCTTAGAATGGGTCATTAATTAATAGCCCAATGACCAATGAAAATACAAGGACCAACGGCTTAACGTGACTTCGAACCACGCAGGTGATGGTCTGATATGTCTAAACGATGGTGGGAGTTGATGTGGGTATCATCAGATGATCACTGAGACTATCTGAGCAGCTTTAGACCTATATCATCCTCAAAACCTGACCTCCATGAAGCTGGATTACAGGACCACGTCGGTCCAGTCAAATACCAAGTAACTATCAAATAGTTAGTACCAGGCCGACTCACAGCTAAGCGAAAAAACTGCTGACATGAGTGTAATGAATTTCTTTAGCAATTTGTACTCTAATTGGCTACACTCACAGCCTTGCTTCAGCCTTTTGTCCTGTATTATCACAAGTGTTACAAGGTCTTTGACGGCAAGTTTTAATACATGTCATGAAAGGAAACCATATTTTCAATTTCATTTAAATTGGACTACTCAATCCTTTGTTTAGCAAAAAATATATCTTTTTTGGCATCATTTTGCAACAATCCAAACGGATTTCATAATTTTTGGAATATGATGGGTAACATCAAAATACATACTTTGTTTCAATTCTATAAAAATCAAGTGCAATTTACTGGTTTTTAGATTAATAAAAATTACTTCTTTTGGTTTAAACTCCCCATAATTCAATTCTGTTCAATTTAATAACCAAAAAGCGACTTCCGGTGTTTTGTTTACACTGGCCAAAAATTTTGACCGAGATATTTACAAAAGGAATTAAAATTGAAGATTACATCAAGAACATTTCTGTCACCTTTCAGCTTATATAGTCATTAAAAATAGGGTAGTGATTGGGTAATACATATCGTAATTGATTCCTTGTAACCTAATTTTGTACAGGGGGTTTGAAATACTGAGTACTGTACATTGAGATAGGGTTGCTAACTCAATGTTGCAAACTAAAAGCAATGTAAGATTACAGTAATTGATTATAGTTCATCTCAATCAACCCGTTGTTCGGAAGTCATGTTAAGCCGTTGGTCCATGACATTGGTTGTTGAACTATTAATTAATGACCCAATATGGGGAACAGTCGGCCCTAGTTTGTAACAAGACTACGCCTCATCATCCATTAAAAACACTCATTACCCTCCATCCCATATTCACCTTAAAATACCCTCTAGGAGTGGTCAGTGTACCAAAGCAAAGTATTAAAGTATTAACAACTTGGTGGGTTCTTTCAAAGCTCTTGAGAAAATCAAACCCATCCAAGTTAGAAGTCTTCACTTCCAATCATATGAACGAGCAGGATGTAACACAAGCTACATGTTTACCCAGGGAATCTAGGTTAAACTCGCTTCAACTAGATAACTAGGTCTGGAGCATTGGGTATCTAGGGCAACCCGGAGAGCTGAGGGGGTGGGAGTAGGCAGGGGGGTGTCTGGACCTCAACCAGGGGGTGGGAGTGGGGTGGGAATCCAGACCTACCTCACCCACGTTGTCGACAGACTGAAACATATCTGGGTTGTTTTACTACGCGGAGATTCGTTCATAATATTTGTCACATAAAAAATTCCAAATGGATAATTGATGATTTAGTTTGTAAATCATAAAATACAGTTAGAAGATTTATAAGTCAACAAAGTATGTTAAATTATGTAAAAAATTTAACTACAAATTTATTATTGATCAGCAACAGTAACCATTTTCTGAGTGCTAAAGAGGACTTTGTGGTCCTAACTTTGTCATACATTAAACAAAACAAACCTTTTTTACTTTTAACTATTGAGGAGTAACAAATTTGAGTTCTGTATTTATTAGCTGATTCTGATTCAGTATCAATAAACTTAAGCTTCCTGCTAGCTTTGTATTTTAACTCAAACAAAGTTTAGCATCAGCTTTTCTTCTTTTAAAAATGTAATGTGGCCCTACGCTTTCTTTGCATAGAAACAAAACATTTAGAAATTTTTTAAAATAGTATTACTTTTTTAGTAAAAGGAAAGAAACGGACTTTGCTCTCCGCGACTATCATGAACTTTCAAACTAACAGTAATAATTTGTTTAAGAATATGTAGAAGCCAGCGGTGACGTAAAGTTTGTTGACAAGCAGGGCATTTACCTTAATATACTTAGAAGGTTGAGTTTTAAAACACAACCCCCTCTTCCTCTCAGGCGGTGCTGGGAAGATCAAAATGGCAAACCGTTTCGTTCTAATGATAGTAACTAAACTCTATTTCTTATCCGAATATGTTAAAAAAGGGGCCTGCCGCTTTGTTAATTCAGCCAAGGAAACAAGATTGCAGTAAAGCTATCCGAGACAGATGTTTGCCAAGTAAGGGGGTTGTGGGAGGATGTCTGGGTGGGCGGATTGAGAGGGTGGTGGAGGCAATTCATTGATAAACTCACCGGCCCACTTGAATTGTCAACGACTCTATTCCGAACCCACCCCTTCAACACCAAACCCTCAAATTGTTGCTTCACTCGTAGATTTATACTTTAATCCTGGACTGCTTTCATTTGATTTTATCAAAAATCAATGTTTTACAGACACACATAAAAACTACAGAGCTACAATACTTTACACGCTTGTACTGAAGTGTTTTGAATTCTTAAAAAGGTAAAGGTAAAGTTTGTCTTGTTTAACGTGGCGAAGTTAGGACTACTAAATCCTTTCTACCACTCAACCTCATTACAAATTACAAATGTAAGAGGTGACTGCGGGGATCGAACCCGAGCTAGCAGAGTGATCAGCTCCGATCGGCTCAGTCGCACACGATTCCAACCCGACACAGGTCCGCTCTTATGTTGTGTATTTGAAAGTATTTTGTTCCTTTGTGTTCTTTATTTGTTACAAATCTTATAATCAATTGTTAAAATTATATTGTTCCGTTAATTTGTAAAAAAAGGAAGAGCAAATCATATTACAGCGTCAGAGACTTTCAGGAAGACGAATTTTAAATTATTAAGTTAATTTATCTTATATTCTCATATTTTATTATGTATTTTAATTTGTTGTTGTTGTTATTAAGCCTTATGCACTGAATGTGCCAATAGTCTCAATAATTATAAAACTTTGTAATTTACAAAAATGAGTTTTCGATTAATTTGTATTTTTTAACTGATCTGTCAACAAATTTTATGAAATAGCATCTGACAAAATAAAATTTGCTCTATGCCAACTTGTCTGAGGCAGTTTTTTTCAATTCATGCGATATCTGATTACCCTATTGATTAACCAATAGAAACGCAGAAAACTTTGTGAGTTTATGATTTATTCTATCTATTGTTATTTTGCATTTTAGTGTATATAATTATTGTGTTAGCAGTATTAATGAGTATTAAATATATTCAAAATTGGAAAAAGAACTGTCTTATTACGTTTAAAGTCTTCAATATTCCATAGAGTGATATTGTAGTTGTGTGAAAACTGAAAAGTAAACAATGCAGATTTTATACAACTTAACAGGGTGTAGGCTTGGTAAAATGCTTAACGCTGTGGGAAGGCGTCCAACACTAAAAAATGCTTTTCAATTTTTCATGACTTTAAAAATTTTAAACAATTATTTTTGAGGGAAGTTTCTGATTTTGCCTTCTATGTGTTTCATATATTAACTGTTTGCAAAAGTTTGTGTAAGTAACATACAATTACATTAATATTCATGATAACCCAGATAAAATTTTATGCTCCCAATCTGCTAAATTTACAATACATACTGAACTTAACTGAAGATTACTTAATCTCTGCCTAAGCTTGAATTGAAAAACTATTCTTTGATCATTTTTATGACTAATTTTTAATGAAAAAAGGAAAAAACAAGGCTAGTACAAAATATATACAATGTTGGAGGATTCTGTTGTAACTAAAGTGTCTTATCATGAAAGGTTAAATACATGCAAAATTACTCAAAAACAGGTTTTTATCAACAATTTGAAGTTTCTATACATTTTATTACATATTGAATCTGTTCACAATTTTGAACTAATCCTACATTTTACATTTGTTGAATGTGTATGTTAACAACTATTTTGTTTTAAACTTTGAGGTTATCTGATGAAGGCAGTTTTGCTGTTGAAAAGCACCGCATAATAAAATTATAAATATTGTTTTTACAGAAACAAACAGATATGATACTGGTTGCTAGGTCTTCATCAGTCTACAAGAAAATAACAATAAACATGAACAGTTACAAAATTGAACAGTTTTTTATGAATTTCTCCAGCTTTTGCTTTTACATTACTATTGTATTTTTTTGTCATATGGTTTTTGTAACTGTTCATGTTTATTTTCTGTTGACTGATGAAGATACCAGAAATCTTCGTATCAAAATATATTGAATTTTTAAATTTATACATGTTTATCACTAACAGACGAGCTTCAAAAAATGTATAAAATTGTTTTGAATTAAAATTTATTTTTCAAAAGTGTTTTAGTTGCATTCAATTCATTTTAAACTTGCATCTAATTTCCTAGATATATCCTGATGATTCATAGATATTAACAACGATTTCTAGAGTGCATTTTAAAACTTAACATATAAAATCGTAGAGATTAATAAAAGTAAGAGAGTCAAAGAGTTGACTTAACACACAAGCCAGACCGACGGTGACCTATATACTCGAATGTAGAACACCCGGTACGAGTTGAAACCCACCTCGTGACATTTGCAATCTCGTATCGGCGGTGTTATAGTGATACCTTTGTTCTGCGATATTGTCGGTTGTGTCGCAATCAATGTGTTTATTGCTTCCGCTGCACTGAACACGATATACAGCACTCACTATGACTCGATGAGTGATTTTATTAATAGTCTTATAATTGTCTACTAAAATTACCATTTTAGCTCAACTCAAAATTGGATTGAGGTCAATAAAACTCACCATTTAAATCACACCAATTTTTCAATGAGCAAATTACTCAAACATAAAATTATTGAAAAGCAGCTAGTGAGAAGAAGTACCAAGTACAAAATATATAAAACTTTAATAAAACCTGTTGTTACCTATGGATTTGAATGTTGATGCCAACAAGTAACAAATATTGCAAATCAACAATGCCTAACAGGAGAGTTCTGAGAAGAATATTTGGCCCAACTCAAGAAAACGGGATTTTCCGAATTAGAAACAACGAGGAACTCGAAAATCTCATGGAAGGACAAGACATTTTCAGGTTTATAAAGGCTCAGAAGCTCAGATGGTATCATCCAGAACGCCAGAAGAAAGGGTGGCAAGAAGATTCTGGGAACATCGTATCATTGGAGTTAGAAGAGGAAGGGGAAGACCGCGTCTGAGAGAGCAGGATGGCGTGGAAACTGACTTGGCTGCGATGGGTGTGAGAGGATAAAGAGGGAAGGCCATTATTAGAGAGGAGTGGAGGAGAATTTAATGGAGGCCAAAGCCGACCAAAGGCTGAAGAAGAAGAAGATTTTTCTCTTCTCCTCAATTCGTAACACAGAAAAAAAAATTCATGCATAACAAGATACAGGGGAGTTTGACTCACCAGGACTGTCTCGGGCAGTGACGGGTTCGTTGTTCAAGGACCGGTTCAAGTTAGACTTCCTCTTGGCACTCTTGTCCCGGTCCTTCCTCAGGCTGGAGGTGGAGGAGGTGTCAGACAGAGGACTCTTCTGAAACACAACACAGATGACAAGTTAGTACATATTGACGCATAAATATTTACAACTCTGCTGCGCCGGTGGCAAGCCTGGGACTCACTAGTAGGAAAAGGAGGAGGAGCCGAGTAGTATCAACCTCCCTAAAAACCAGTCCTGTCCCAGAGGGTAGCACTTGTATCGGGACCCTTAACAGGATACAGTGAAGACCTCAACGGCAGCCAAGGCGAAAGATGGATCTCCGGCAGGCAGAGCTGGCGGAAGAGGCAAGACCCCACTGCCTTGTGGTCGAAGAGGATTAAAGGCTAAGGGAGGGGGCATACCCTAACAGAAAATGGCAAACAAAACTTTATGGAGCAGAGAAGGAAAATGAAACTTACGGTGCAGGGGTAGGATCTCCAATACTGGCGGCCATATGAGTGAGCAAGCAGGCCCAGGGGCGTCGTTATCCAGCGACTGCAATGTCAAGGCAGTGGACCACTTGGCAGATAATGCGTCAAGTGAAGAAAAGATGGTAGAGGCAGATAGACTGCAGACAAGGAGGAAGAAGGGGAAGATGTCCTGGAGGGTGAAGGACTAGCTCATCACAATCACAGCACCAATATCTTTAGGAGAAGTAGTCTGTCTTACTCCCAGGTCACCTCAGAGGCAACAGCTGGTTCCAAGAAGTGTCCCTAAAGAAGATAAAACAGAAGGTAGTACTCCAACAGCTAGAGCAAACAAGAAGAGGAAAGCGAATGGGTCTCCAAAAACAACCAAGGATATAGCAAATATAGTGCAAAAGCATTTCCCTCAAAAAGCATAATATTACAATTACAGGTTAGAGTCGAGCAGCTATTCAATGATTAAGCCAACATATTCCTGCTCATCAAAGTAAATAAATAAATATCTTATTTCCAGGATATTTGAAAATTTGTTGTAATAAAAATATAAGTCACAAGTGAAAAGGTATTCTTTACATTTTTGCTCGTTAATCTCACCGTTTATTGGCTTTTAGCGTGTAGCATGAAATTCCCTAAATTACCATAAAATAGCCACCATTTTAAAATGAAAGTTAGATCATCCTGGTAATTATTTTTCCATCAATGGTCTTATTGGGGATATAAATTTATGTTAGTTTGAGTCACATCCATAAATGGTGCCGGGGAGATAATAAAAACAATTAGTGAAAAATAAAGTGGCAAATGTGATTATGCTGACCCACGGAAAACGTTTTATTCTTTATTTTCTTTTTGGCCTGACCCATATAACTTTATCTGAAACTTTACTTATGGAGTTCCACCCTGTTAATAATAGTTAATAAATGCACCTTGTAGAGTATTTTTGTCATTCAAGGTTCCAGTCCAAACAATTTTAACTGGAATTTTTTTTTGACAGTTAGGTAAAAAAATAAAAGTTTGTCTTGTTTAGCCAGCCCTTAAGTCCCTCTATCACTCAACCTCACGATAGGTTGAGTCCCCTTAGAGTTAGGTTGAGCAGCTATTCAATGATAACCTATTCCTCATCAAAGTAAATAAATAAATACTGTAACTTTATTTCTTTGATCATTAACATATTCTATATTCAGTGTTTTATATTCTGTCAATATACAATAAAATAATAGTGTTGACTATAAAACTATACAAAAATATAGAAAATAACAAAATCTACCACTTGTAAGAACAAAGAGCTAAAAAGGTTTTTAACTATATACAGTAGTTAAATGCGTAAGATTACAAATTTAAACACCATTTTCCATGAATTTTCCCACTGTATAAATGAAATTGACAATACAAATTTCTTAGCTCACACTCAAAGTTGTAAAATTTTGAATTTGCCTGATGTTTTCTGGTAGTTTGGTTAACTTCTTTTTTAACAATTTATTGGAATTTATTGAACATTTCTAAATGGTGGCTATCAAAACTTAAGATGTTTTCACTACGGGTATTATAGTGGAAGTGACTTGACTCTACCAATTGAAATGTTGAAAAACAGAATAATTAAGTTTCCAATATGTAAAAGCGTAATGTCAGTATACCGGTTGATTTAAGCATTTCGACAGGATTCTCTGTTTTAGTTTTGCAATTATTCTTACAGCAATTTTGAAAAATCAACAGTCTGGAAATTTTTGTGACTCTGCAGTTTCCCCAAAAATTATACCATATAATTAATTAAGAAAAGGTTTTGAAAGTAGGAAGAAAACACAGCAGAAATAGCCATGAAGGCTTGAACAAAGGAGAAGGGTGGTCAACAGAATATCTAAGTTCAAAGACCTAACGACAAAGGCAGAAAGACACAGATAAGACACAAGGCACTAAAATGTGTCAGGCAGTTACAAGAAGATAAACGTGACTAACACAACATATCTTACACCTGTGACTCATTCTAGCTGCAAGAACACCTAACAGAACATTTCTTTTCCTCAGTCAAGCTACTGACATTTATACAGAGTGTCCAGTAATTACGCGATCAAACATTACCAAATGATTTGCCAGGTCATAATAAACAAAATTTCAAATAACACATATTCCTATCTCACTTAGTTTTCGTCTGTCTGTCTGTCGTGTTTTCACTAAATAATGTTATGCTGAGATAAGTATCAAAGGAGTAATTAAAGTTTTCCTGAGCACAACCTTTTATTTTCATATGTTTCTCAAATGTAAATAGAGGAGTGTGTTCAAGAAAAATTTAATAACTCCATTGTTTATCACAGCACAATATTTCAGTCTAAAATGATCATAAAACATTTGCCACGTATTGTTATTCTTGTGTATTCACCATAAAGTTTAAGGGTTTTCTGAGTTATAAAGGTTAAAAACTTAAAATGGCCGCCATTTTAAACCACAAGTAAAATTTGTCAAATTTAATTTTAAATATTGGTTTCAATTAAAGTAAAAATGTGTAAACTTTTAGTTTATAACAATTGACCTCGGAGATAAAAATTATTTAGTAAAAACACAGGCAGACAGAAAACGCTGGTGAAGTTTGATCCCATAATTATTGGACACCCTGTACAGCATCAATACTCTTCTTTGTTGACAAAAAAATGTATAACTCAAATTTAAAGAAAACTATGAATAACTTTGATGGTTAATATGTTGATTTAGAATGAAATAAAAATCCAAAACTATTTTGACACTACAGGTCAAGATCAAGACCATGGATGAGTTTTAGTTAAAAAGAAATACTTTGAAAATAATAAATTAAGTCTGTTGACAACAAAACTGTACAAAAATAACAAAAAACACAAATCTACCACCACTTGTAAGAAACAGAAGCTAAAAAAGTTTTTAACTATATACAGTAGTTAAATGTGTAAGATTACAAATTTAAATACCATTTTCCATGAATTCTCCCACTGTATAAATGAATTTGACAATACAAACTTCCTTAGCTCACACTTAAAAGTTTTAACATTTTGAATTTGCCTGATGTTTTCTGGTAGTTTGTTAAACTTCTTTTTACCAGCATTTATCGGCAATTTATTGAACATTTCTAAATGGTGGCTATCAAAACTTAAGATGTTTTCACTACGGGTATTATAAAAGTGACTTGACTCTACCAATTGAAATGTTGAAAAACAGAATAATAAAGTTTCCAATATGTAAAGAAACGTAATTGTCAGTATACCGGTTGATTTAAAAGCATTTCGACAGGATTCTCTATGTTTTAGTTTTGCAATTATTCTTACAGCCAATTTTTGAAGAATCAACAGTCTGGAAATTTTTGTGACTCCGCAGTTTCCCCAAAAAATTATACCATATAATTAATTAAGAAAAGGTTTTGAAAGTAGGAAGAAAACACAGCAGAAATAGCCGAAGGCTTGAACAAAGGAAAAGGGTGGTCAACAGAATATCTAAGTTCAAAGACCTAACGACAAAGGCAGAAAGACGCAGATAAGACACAAGGCACTAAAGTGTGTCAGGCAGTTACAAGAAGATAAACCCGTGACTAACACAACATATCTTACACCTGTGACTCATTCTAGCTGCAAGAACACCTAACAGAACATTTCTTTTCCTCAGTCAAGCTACTGACATTTATACAGAGTGTCCAGTAATTACGGATCAAACATTACCAAATGATTTGCCAGGTCATAATAAACAAAAAATTTCAAATAACACATAGTCCTATCTCACTTAGTTTTCCGTCTGTCTGTCTGTCCGTGTTTTTCACTAAATAATGTTATGCTGAGATAAGTATCAAAGGAGTAATTAAAGTTTTCCTGAGCACAACCTTTTATTTTCATATGTTTCTCAAATGTAAATAGAGGAGTGTGTTCAAGAAAAATTTAATAACTCCATTGTTACTTATCGCAGCACAACAAACTTGGTCTAAAAATGATCATAAAAACATTTGCCACATATTGTTATTCTTGTGTATTCACCATAAAGTTTAAGGGTTCTGAGTTATTAAGGTTAAAAAACTTAAAATGGCCGCCATTTTTAAACCACAAGTGAAAATTTGTCAAATTTAATTTTAAATATTGGTTTCAATTAAAGTAAAAAGTGTGTAAAGCTTTTAGTTTATAACTTAATTGACCTCGGAGATAAAAATTATTTAGTAAAAAACACAGGCAGACAGAAAACGTCTGGTGAAGTTTGATCCCGTAATTATTGGACACCCTGTAAGGCATCAATCTTCTTCGTTGACAAAAAAATGTATAACTCAAATTTAAAGAAAACTATGAACAACTTTGTTGATGGTTAATATGTTGATTTAGAATGAAATAAAAATCCAAAACTATTTTGACACTACAGGTCAAGATCAAGACCATGGATGAGTTTTTAGTTAAAAAGAAATACTTTGAAAATAATAAATTAAGTCTGTTGATTTACAAATAAATATATAACACTTCCACCTATTTAGTTTTTGAACTTTAACCTTTTCTTTCAGCCAAATAACTGGGAAAGTTAACTATTTCAGATTTCCAACACCCTCATCAATATGCCGTGTATCTGTGTCAGCATTTCTAGTTCTTTGTCAGGATCAGGTGCCAACTTTCACCGGGCGACCTGTAGGCCTGATGACTCAGCCGAGATGGGAGAGTGGATTGCTGGAAGCCGTGTAACCTTCATTCCCGAGTCAAGGTCAGCGAGTCCTATCCTCCGGCATCATCTCTACACTCTTACAAGGGAGTCTGCAAGATCGGATTAAGTTTCAAAACATAAATCTGTGAAGGTTTTGGTCATTTCCTTTTTTTTGGGACCACCTTATAGGACAAGGTCAGAGGATTCAGTGGACAATTATTTATCGATTTGACATTTAACACCAAAAGAATAGGTACTTGGTCTTTTTTTGAAGTTTGTTGTAGCTCAGTTTCAGCCAATTAGTGACTGACGATGGTACTCCACAGCAAGGCCGAAATATCTCAACCTAATTATGAAGTTTGGGCGCGGTGTGAACCGGAAGAACCAGATTATAGTTGTGACACCAGCCGCGAAACCCTAAGAGTTAGGTTTAAATCAACAAGCTGGAAAGATTACAAACAGAATTTAAATATTATGTCAAATGACTTATTAAAGATCTTAATTTGTATAAACGCTATTGACAGTCACATGTTTCGGATTTAAGTACTTCTCTAAATTAAAAAGCATAAATAGTTGGGCGGATGGTGTAGTGGTCAGCATAATCACCCGATAAGTGAGGGACCCGGGTTTGAGTCCCGGTTTGGTCCAAACACTTTTTTCTTCAAATTAATTTAGTAATAAATAGGCCAACTTGAAAGAGATACCTAAGTCCAACTTTAGACGAGAGATACATTCCTCAATTAAAAGTGAGAATATCTTTTCTAGGGCTAGTTAGGAACGTCATTATCTTGAATGTTATTCAGTAGAGAATATCTTGTAGAGATCACTATTTGAGATGCCGAACACTCTCATGAGGTTATTTTAAGGCAAATATGTGGTGAAGGATGAGTGTGATGAGTGGTAGTAATGAGTTATGAGGTGTAGTCTTGTCACAAACTAAGGCAGAATCTTCCTTAGAATGGGTCATTAATTAATAGCCCAATGACCAATGGAAATACAAGGACCAACGGATTAACGTGACTTTCGAACCACGCAGGTGATGGTCTGATACGATGGTGGGCGTTGATGCGGGTATCATCAGATGATCACTGAGACTATCTGAGCCGCTTTAGACCTATATCATCCTCAAAACCTGACCTCCATGAAGCTGGATTACAGGACCACGCCACGAGTCCCAGTCGATGACAAGATGACAAGCGTGTAAGCGAGTGTGACTGTGGAGTGGGCTGAATAAGGAGTGACCCCGATTCTCCCCGGCTGACCCCACATCCTTGGCCAAGGTCACCCTGCCTCGCCTCGAGACACCTCACCTGTCCAAGTAAGGAGATCTCGACTGTCTCACTGTCTCGACCCGGCTGCAGTAGTCTGGCGACTTAGGCTTCCGCACTTGAGAGGTCCTAAACAGCGGCTAGCTGTGGGAGCTTTTTAGCGAATTTCTATCGCCAGAGATTTAAAATCGCTATTCACAGTCACATGTTTCAAATAAACATTCAGATTTAAGTACTTCTCTAAATTTGAAGGCATAAACAGTTGGGCCGATTGGTGTAGTGGTCAGCATAATAACTCTGCAAGTAGGAGACCCGGGTTCAAGTTCCGGTACAAGCCACACATTTTGTCTCCAAATTCTTTTTAGTAATAAGTTGAACTATTTGTGGCATTAAGTAAAAATTTCAACTTAATGTTGATGACTTAAAAGAGTTTTCTAATTTATATGAATTTATTAAATAACTATTTAATTAATAAACAAATTCAAGAAAAATTTAATGAAAATAAGCTGTTGGAAAAATTAGTTTATTTCATGGAAGACTTTTTTGAAGAAGGTATACTACCAACAACACACTTAAAATATCAAAATTTCTAGTTTTGACATTTTCAATGTTACTTGTTCATGCAAGCTTCAAAAAAATTATTTTTTTAGAATGTTTTTTATGTATTTTTAGTGATTGAATAAATATGTCCTAAATTCTCTGGGGTTGAACATGGGGGACTACAACTATTCAAAACTCAATTTGTTTGGCTGCAATTGATAGTGGACGGGTGAAGACAAAACTTAACAAATAAATGTGTAAATCCTTAAACCAATTATTAAGGAAAGATAATGACAATTCTTTTTAGTTGGAAACTAATTACTAATAAGTCAATTCATGAATTAAACTCAACACTATTACTTCCTGCTTATTACCAAACAAAATTAAATTTTACCAAATTCAATATCACACAAAGAACCTAGTTTCCAATAAAACCTTTAATTTACGTTATTTAAGTTTTAAGTAAACCAGCTATTTCAGTCTTTTTGACTGGGACTCGAGGCATGGTCCTGTAATCCAGCTTCATGGAGGTCAGGTTTTGAGGATGATATAGGTCTAAAGCGGCTCAGATAGTCTCAGTGATCATCTGATGATACCCGCATCAACTCCCACCATCGTTTAGACATCACCTGCGTGGTTTGGAAGTCACGTTAAGCCGTTGGTCCTTGTATTTCCATTGGTCATTGGGCTATTAGTTAATGACCCATTCTAAGGAAGAGTCGGCCTTAGTTTGTAACAAGACTACACCTCATAACTCATTACTACCACTCATCACACTCATCCTTCACCACATATTTGCCTTAAAATACCCTCATGAGAGTGGTCGGCATCTCAAATAGTGATTTAGTGATTTATGACACATACATATCCAAGAATAAAACTGCATTTTAACAAGCTCGGGTGAGTCACAACCATAAAACCAAACAACGTAAACATATTTATGGTTCCTATGTACCTTGCACAACAGAATAAATATTTATTTTTATCTTCCTGTCAATACGCGGAAAACACTGCAACAATTGCACAACCGAGAAGGCGCACAAATCAATATTCCCGTCACCGGCAACTCAAACAATCTATTATAAGCGTATCGGATGGATTACAGCCGCTTGTCATTGGAACGGACAAGTGATTAATCAGCGATATGATAGGCATCAGGTCTGAGACGAGGGTTGTGTCAATGTCGTACACAGACAATGAAGACGTATTGTCGGCTGTCCTTCTGTTCATTCATTAACCAGACCTGATCGATTCTCCCTCGGGGGTCTAGTGTATTGCATTCCCCAGGGGGTTGTTTGTTGGTGGTTTTCTTTGCGAAACCAAAATTGGCTTCAAATTGGTTCAGAGGTTGAAAAACTGCTAATCACTGTGGTTGTGCGGGTTTGACAATTTGTTTTAGTTAAACAAGCGATACCATAGACGAGTTCTTTAATTCTTCTGGCGCCTTCGACTAATTTCCCGGCTACTACAATAGTAAAATTAGGCCCTTATTTGTCAACAGTGGCTTTATCTAAGTATATTAGTTTCTTTTTGTTTGTGTTATTAATTTTGTTATTGTTTGTCAACACAAAAATAATTTTGTACTATGACAATAAATATGTTTTATGTTTTGTCTTTAAGAACACAATTTTAAATTAAAGCTCCAAATATCCCAATAATAAACTTTCTATTAGCCTGAGGCCTTTCAAACATTGAGTGTTTATCATCCGAGTGTTTTTATTGGGCCTTAGGATAGTAAAAAGTTTATTATTGAAATATTTGAAGCTTTAATCTAAAATTATTTAAGACCTGATCGATTCTGCCTCGGGGTCTGGTGTATTGCATTCCCCAGGGGGTTGTTTGTTGTTGGTTTTCTTTGCGAATCCAAAATTGGTTTTAAATTGGTTCTGAGGTTGGGAAAACTGTGGATGTATTAAAGGTCTGGTTCTAATTAGACATAATTATTACTGGTCGGGTAAAATTTTGTTTAAGAGTGTCCAGTACCGGTCGGCCATTTTGATTTCTTTCACATAAAAACAAACATTTTCTCAAGGAACATCACGCTTACAAATTCCTTTTTTTTTAATAAGTTTGATTAATTACAATGTTAAATGTACTGCAGTGAATCCGCTGACTACTTTGTTTTGAAAATGCTATCAGTTTAATAGTTAAACAAAAAATATTGAAATACAACATTTCTTACTTTTGGATTAATATCACAATCTTATAAATGGGAACATTAACCTCAGCAGAATCTCTAAAATCTCTAAACAAAGTTTATTTAATAAAAATCCAATAAAAACTGGAAGAGTGAGGCGTCCTAAGAAAATGCATGATTTTACATTGTTCTTATGGGTTGAAATTCCACATCCACTCTTAACAATAAAATTAATGTTTTTGACACGAAAATATAAGTCATATCATGTGTTAAACTCCATAACATTGATTCCTGCTTAATAAATAAAAACTACTGATTTCAATTCCACACAAAGGATTGAGTTTCCAATAAAATATTTAATTCCTCTAATTTAATCAAATCTCAAGGTTAGATCAAACTGATCACTAAATCACTATTTGAGATGCCGGCCACTCTCATGAGGTATTTAAGGCAAATATGTGGTGAAGGATGAGTGTGATGAGTGGTAGTAATGAGTTATGAGTTAATTATCCCTTGGTATCGACTGTATTGGATTCACCAGTGGTTTGCTTGGCAAAACCAAAATTGGGTTTAAATTAGTTCAGAGGTTGGGAACACTGTGAATGAATTAAAGGTTTGGTTCTGATTAGATATATTTTGTGGATCAGTGACGGATTGGTACCACACGGAACTCCGAAGCTCATCACTCCGGTGGTACTGGTTCGATCCCCGCAGTCACCACTGACAATTTATTAATTGACTTCAACGTAATGCTAGGTAAAGGTTGAGGTTAAGTGATAGAAAGGACTTTGTAGTCTTCACTTCGCCTCGTTAAAGACAAACTTTGAATTGTTCTGAAAATTTTGTTTTTAAGAAAAGATTGGTCATATACTTTGTATAGCAGTGTTCAAATGACTCTTGAACAATTGATAATACAGCAGAGTCTTGTTTATCCGTTATAAACAGGCCAACAGAAGAGTGGATAACAAAGAAACCTTAAGAAAAGCCAATTAAAATTTTAAATAGGCTATACAAATGTTATCTTCTACTTAATAGACACATTCTATTGTTAAACAAAACTAATTATCATTCAACAAACAGTGAAAGAAACCCATGTAATAGTCACAAAACTTCACAATGAATGTAAATACATGATTTTCTTTTGACTTTAAAAAATTTTAGGTTGGATGACAGGTAATACAGATTGTCGGATAAGCAACACATGGAAATTGAGACTCTACTGGAGTTAAATACGTACTTGTTGACTAGAAACTACCCACCAATTAATGCTGATAGAAGAAACTAACCTCTTTAGAGATTTCAGGTGACGCAAGTCCCAGTCTTCCGTTCACTTCCTTTTTTTCACCGTTGACAGAGTCTCTCCTCGTCAGCGGTGAGGTCTTTCCAGCTTCTGCAACAAATACAATAGTCAAAAAAATTGTCCAAACTTTCAAAAATACTACCTTAAAACCATTTTTGAACGTGATGACAAATTCAGAAAGTTTATGAACCCTAATCCTTGTATCAAATTTAACAAGCTTGATGATAGCGTCTGCTTTCATATTGAGGTCTATGCAAAGCCTAAATCCTACGGGCCTAAAATCATTTGAGGATCGAGGTGAGGTCACTGGTAGAAGCTACTAAAGCAATGAAGCATGAGAGTTTGCAAAGGGCAAAAATGCCAACAATCTAAGTCCAAAGTATCTCCACAGGCAACGAAAATTAGAGTTATCATGAGTGAAGCACTGTTTTAAGAGGTCAAAGTCCCAAGGCAACTCTAAGAACCAAGCGAGCTCAGAAGCTCAGTACTCCATTAGTACTATCTAGAGGGTCTGCAAATTATACGGTATTAGCGAATTTCCTCAGAAAAAAATAGATATTCATGCCGTCATTTTTCAAAACTTTATATACATTATGTATATTTGTGTGAGCTCTACACAAATCACATTTTTGGACCGATGTTCATAAAATTTAATACAAAAAATCCTTTTGTAAATATCTTTGCAAGTGTTTAAGATAGCAAGATCAACATATTAAAAGTTCCCTTTTGGAGGGACTTTTTAGAAAAAACGTGGTTTTAATTACCTAAAGACATGAAGCTACTCTAATCTAGATGAAATTTAAGATCATCTCATTCAGCCGAAGGCTGCAGTGAGGCTATCAGCGTAAAGAATTAGAGTAACTACTTGTGAAAGAAATTCGTTTGATTCATTGTAGTGGCCTACCTGCAGAGGCAGCTTGAGAGCGGAGTCTTGATGTCCTAGTAGAGCGGATAGTGACGGAAGCACCTCCACTGCCACTGCTACTGGAGTTGACATCATGACTGCCGTACTGAGCTGCCAACTGCCGCCTCCTCTCCTCCTTGTACTTGGCAATCCTCTGCCTCCTTGCAGCATCTGTATCCATACATTCACTGCAACACACAGACATGTGTCAGTCTTGATGTCCTAGTAGAGCGGATAGTGACAGAAGCACCTCCACTGCCACTGCTACTGGAGTTGACATCATGACTGCCGTACTGAGCTGCCAACTGCCGCCTCCTCTCCTCCTTGTACTTGGCAATCCTCTGCCTCCTTGCAGCATCTGTATCCATACATTCACTGCAACACACAGACATGTGTCAGTCTTGATGTCCTAGTAGAGCGGATAGTGACAGAAGCACCTCCACTGCCACTGCTACTGGAGTTGACATCATGACTGCCGTACTGAGCTGCCAACTGCCGCCTCCTCTCCTCCTTGCACTTGGCAATCCTCTGCCTCCTTGCAGCATCTGTATCCATACATTCACTGCAACACACAGACAGCAGACATGTCAGTGTTGAATTTGGCCTGCCTTCAGGAAAATCTTCTTTAAGAAGGTCTTCCTTGTCAGGCTACGAATTTTGTTGAAAAGCTTAACCTACCGTTAACAGACTAATTCGGTTTCTTGAGTCATGAATCACAAGATGATCACTGTTAAACGCAGACAAAAGAGATGATAGTAGAGGGAACACAGACCCAAAGTGTTTTCTTGACTTGTTCATGATAATCAATTTCACAAACTGAACTTGTATGAAATTTGGGGAATTCTACTTTCTTGTCTTGGATCATCTCAATTATAACAAAACATGTTGCAGGCATCCCAGGTGCAAAATCTGCGGGGAGAAAGTTGAGCTGTGAAGTCTCCTTCGTCAGTCCTCCACTCTTTATCTTGTATTTACCGGTGATGGCAAATAACACTTATTCAAGTGCTAACGTTGTATACTCTTCAAAAGCGACTTCTGGGACCTTTACCGACAGGAATAAAGGTCACACTCTTGATTCCTGGCACTTTTATCGACGAAGTGCTCAATCCAACGATTCATCTGAAGGACACTCGCTACAAATCATGTCCGAGTGTAACAGCTGTGCAGCACAGTGTACACAATTAAGGAAAGAGGTCCAGAAGGTGGAAATACTTGTGCATTCAAGAGTTGACAATTAATTTCTGTATAACAATTAATTGTTATGTTTCTGTTTACATCTTTTAATAATTATTGATGTGTTGTTTTTTGTTGTTAAAGCTATGATTAAGCAAATTAAAATTTGCAAAATATAAGCACATTTTAGACTTGTTTTTTGTGTATGTTTTAATATATATATTACTAAATAAATTTGAAGACAAAATAAAAAAAAATATATATATATGTCAGTGATGCTGGTATGGATCATTGGCTTAAATGAACAACTTGTTCTATATGCGGATGACATAACTTTCAGTTTCAGCCTTTAGTCAACCACATAACTGGAAAAATATCATTCATCAATCTGAACTACTTGGTCTAACACTCCAATCAGCTCAACCTAAAATCAAATCATCACTTGTTCGTTTCAGGTTGCGAGCCAAATATTCAAAATCGTGACCCTACAGTCATGTTGGATAGAACTTAGATCGTCGCATGACAAAACCTTTTTGAAGTAGGCCTACACCTTGAGCTAGGGTTGTCATGGGATTGTTATGTAGACAATGTTTGCTGAAAAATAGCCTCAAACTTTATGTTTTTGATGCAGTTGTCCAAATACTGTCAGACTCAGGGACTTGTGACACATTATGGCTATTCTACTCATATCTTTATCAAGGATTCTGGAATATAACCCCGAAGAGGTTGATCAAACACTTATTTCTCCTGAATATTTGTTCATCCTTCAAAAGACAGTACAATAATTGCTCTGAAAAGGTTGAAACTGATGACACTAACCGGTTTCTACATCTTGAAAACAAATCTTGTTTTATTTATTTAATATCTTATTTTTAAAGTCAGACAGCACTGTACAATTATTATGTTGACTGTAATAAAATTACTATGACACATTTGTATGAAATGGATGAACAAAAAACAAACATTGAATATAATTTCAATTTTAAACTTGAGTGCTTGATAAAAGATTTTTTTGGATAAACCACTGAAAATATTTTAATTAAATTACTAAAATATTTTTAGTGGTTTCACCCAAAAAGGGTAAAATGTGATTAATGAAGTCACAAACTGGTATGAATAATATTTATAACATTTACAAAGTTTAGCAAAATTATCCTGATAATTATTATGTACTATAAATGGAATAGGTATAGAGTAGTCAATAAAAGTATTTAAAAACTATATATAAAAGATCAAATTAAACCCTTTATTAATTTTATATTCTTCAAATTCTGCTACTGAGTAAGGACCATGTTTTTTATTGCATAATGAACATCATAACCAACATGGATTTTAAGTTCTATGTGAAAAACAATAATCAAAAAATAAAACTAAGTAATTATAACTCAAAGTTCATTTATATGCTCAATCCATATTACATGCTGTACTTTATAAATCAGACTTTTATGAATGAAAATGTTTAGAGATGGATGTGGGACAAACAAACAAAAAAAACATTTTAAAACATTTTATTTCCCAATATACAAAAACATTGTGTTGGTAATAACAAAAACAACAATTACAACATGAACAAAATTACAAGCCACTGGTAAATATTATGCCAATTATTGTACAATTTGAATTTAAAACTAATTAAATGTATGGGACACCAGACTTCTGAAGTGGTAGGTAGTGGATCCAAATTCTGTAAACTATAAAACTTGTTGGTGACAAGATAATTTCTAAGTTCCGTCTTAAAAATTCAGAATTGTGAAGACCTTGCAATTTCTTGGAAGTTTTGAAAAGAATGTCAATTCCGACCTGAGATGGCAATTTTTGAATAATTCTAGTCTGTGATAATCGATTCTATAACTAGTTAAAAGAGCAGTATCATGACTATGAATATCACTGCCTTGTACTAAACAGCACTTATTAAGGCAAAATAAATGGAATCATAAATGTAAAGAGGTGAAGGAAAGGTTAGAATGCCTAATTGTTTAAAAATAATTGCGACCCGAGTCCCTGCTCTTTAAATTGCAGATTCACAATGACATACTTCTGTAAAACAAAATACTCTGCTGATTTTTGTCTGAGCTTTCACACAAATCACATTTTTTGACCGATGTTCATAAAAAATACAAAAATCCTTGTAAATATCTTGCAAGTGTTTAAGATAGCAAGATCAACATATTAAAAGTTCCCTTTGAGGGACTTTTAGAAAAACGTGGTTTTAATTACCTAAAGACATGAAGCTACTCTAATCTAGATGAAATTTAAGATCATCTCATTCGCAAGTAAGGCTGCGAGGCTATCAGCGTAAAGAATTAGAGTAACTACTTGTGAAAGAAATTCGTTTGATTCATTGTAGTGGCCTACCTGCAGAGGCAGCTTGAGAGCCGGAGTCTTGATGTCCTAGTAGAGCGGATAGTGACGGAAGCACCTCCACTGCCACTGCTACTGGAGTTGACATCATGACTGCCGCATGCTGCCAACTGCCGCCCCTCTCCTCCTTGTACTTGGCAATCCTCTGCCTCCTTGCAGCATCTGTATCCATACATTCACTGCAACACACAGACATGTGTCAGTCTTGATGTCCTAGTAGAGCGGATAGTGACGGAAGCACCTCCACTGCCACTGCTACTGGAGTTGACATCATGACTGCCGCACTGAGCTGCCAACTGCAGCCTCCTCTCCTCCTTGTACTTGGCAATCCTCTGCCTCCTTGCAGCATCTGTATCCCACAGTCACTGTCAACATTCTTATTCAAAATTTAAAGATAATGACATAACTGTATTTATATTTATGAACGATTTATTTTGTTTAAATAAAATGTGATAAGATGTCAGGAGCTGACATTCACACTTACCATACACCCACAAAAGGTCAGTTTAGAAATGAACATCACAGACTCAAAATTTCTAAAATCTTCCTCGGTATATAGAATTAAGTTGTTTAACAATCTTCCAGAAGGTTTAAACTAAAAAAATACTAAATTTTAAAATGCTGCTAAAACATTTTATAGTTAAACAAGCATATTATACCATAGACGAGTTCTTTAATTTTCATACTAATTAATTTTCCGCCTACTACAGTAGTAAAATTAGGCCCTATTAACAGTGGCTTTACCTAAGTATATCAGTTGTTTTTTTGTTTGTGTTATTACTTTTTTGTTAATTGTTATTGTTTGTCAACACAAAAGAATTTTGTACTATGACAATAAATCTGTTCATGTCCTCCACTCTTTATCTTGTATTTACCGGTGATGGCAAATAACACTTATTCAAGTGCTAACGTTGTATACTCTTCAAAAGCGACTTCTGGGACCTTTACCACAGGAATAAAGGTCACACTCTTGATTCCTGGCACTTTTATCGACGAAGTGCTCAATCCAACGATTCATCTGAAGGACACTCGCTACAAATCATGTCCGAGTGTAACAGCTGTGCAGCACAGTGTACACAATTAAGGAAAGAGGTCCAGAAGGTGGAAATACTTGTGCATTCAAGAGTTGACAATTAATTTCTGTATAACATTAATTGTTATGTTTCTGTTTACATCTTTTAATAATTATTGATGTGTTGTTTTGTTGTTAAAGCTATGATTAAGCAAATTAAAATTTGCAAAATATAAGCACATTTTAGACTTGTTTTTTGTGTATGTTTTAATATATATATATTACTAAATAAATTTGAAGACAAAATAAAAAATATATATTTATATATGTCAGTGATGCTGGTATGGATCATTGGCTTAAATGAACAACTTGTTCTATATGCGGATGACATAACTTTCAGTTTCAGCCTTTAGTCAACCACATAACTGGAAAAATATCATTCATCAATCTGAACTACTTGGTCTAACACTCCAATCAGCTCAACCTAAAATCAAATCATCACTTGTTCGTTTCAGGTTGCGAGCCAAATATTCAAAATCGTGACCCTACAGTCATGTTGGATAGAACTTAGATCGTCGCATGACAAAACCTTTTTGAAGTAGGCCTACACCTTGAGCTAGGGTTGTCATGGGATTGTTATGTAGACAATGTTTGCTGAAAAATAGCCTCAAACTTTATGTTTTTGATGCAGTTGTCCAAATACTGTCAGACTCAGGGACTTGTGACACATTATGGCTATTCTACTCATATCTTTATCAAGGATTCTGGAATATAACCCCGAAGAGGTTGATCAAACACTTATTTCTCCTGAATATTTGTTCATCCTTCAAAAGACAGTACAATAATTGCTCTGAAAAGGTTGAAACTGATGACACTAACCGGTTTCTACATCTTGAAAACAAATCTTGTTTTATTTATTTAATATCTTATTTTTTAAAGTCAGACAGCACTGTACAATTATTATGTTGACTGTAATAAAATTACTATGACACATTTGTATGAAATGGATGAACAAAAAACAAACATTGAATATAATTTCAATTTTAAACTTGAGTGCTTGATAAAAGATTTTTTTGGATAAAACCACTGAAAATATTTTAATTAAATTACTAAAATATTTTTAGTGGTTTCACCCAAAAAGGGTAAAATGTGATTAATGAAGTCACAAACTGGTATGAATAATATTTATAACATTTACAAAGTTTAGCAAAATTATCCTGATAATTATTATGTACTATAAATGGAATAGGTATAGAGTAGTCAATAAAAGTATTTAAAAACTATATATAAAAAGATCAAATTAAACCCTTTATTAATTTTATATTCTTTAAATTCTGCTACTGAGTAAGGAGCCATCTTTTTTTTATTGCAATAGTGAACATCATAACCAACATGGATTTTTAAGTTCACCTATGTGACTAAATCAATAATCAAAAATAAACTAAGTAATTATAACTCAAAGTTCATATATGCTCAAACCATATTACATGCTGTACTTATAAATCAGACTTTTATGAAAGAAAATGTTTAAAGATCTGGATGTGGGAGAATGGAACATTTTAAATAGAAGTACAAATGATTTTCTTTATCCAAAGATTATGATGTTAATTTTTTTCTTCATGTGTTATGTTTGTGGACTTTGAATTTTTTTCCCTGTGCCTCTTAATGGTTATTTTACTGCGTTCTGTGTACCAAAAAAATGTCGAACTTTTTAAACCTTACTGTCATTCAAGTCTCACGACTTGAGATGTTGAGATTATCTGAGCTTGACTTAGCGCTGAAACAGTCGTGTCATCTGCATAGAAGCATCTGCACA
The DNA here is from genome assembly GCA_018831715.1 of Matsumurasca onukii. Lineage (NCBI taxonomy): Eukaryota > Metazoa > Arthropoda > Insecta > Hemiptera > Cicadellidae > Matsumurasca > Matsumurasca onukii. Next base: position 17,621,246 of record CM032067.1, read on the forward strand.
GGAATGGTCAGTGGTCACTGATACAATGCTGTAGATAAGAACTGATAACAGCCGAGTGGCAAGGACGTCTTGTAACCAAGCTTCCATTGCAACACTTTCACTGAACACTACTGACTGCACAAGTAGCACACAGCAGTCGACTCATTCTCTCTGCTGTACACTGAGCAATGCAATCTTACATACCAGACGTTGAAATATTATTACAAATCTGCCGCCTCTAGGCAGCAAAGATAGTATTTATTTCAAACATGATTTTTTTCATTTTTTGTGTTGATAGATAAATAATTATATTACTTAGAAAAAGGTTGTTGTAATTTACAACTTTTAAAAGTATTTTGTAAAGCTTTTATTCAGGTTTTATGTTGTATTTAATTTGTTTACCCATTTAAATCCATGTTGTCACTGGTCATGTCTTTAATAAATCTGTGTTATTTTCAATCCGATTTTAATTTTTTGTATTGACATATAGAAAGAAATAATTAGAAATCCTGCATACTTTTTTATTTGTTTTATCGTTTTCCCACCATTTAAGCTAACAAAATTATAACTGGACACCATTTTCAAATTTTGAGTTGGACCTAGTTGATTTTTATTCTATGATTGTTTTCATCAACTTCAACATACATACTAAGTTTAATAAAAATTAGTAAAAATTGTCGGAGATAAAAATTATTTTCTAAAAAATACAAAACGAAGGATATTTAGTAAACAATGCGTTTTTGGAAAAAAGGTTATTCTTGAATTTGTCTTTATTTACACCCATACAAACGTTTCCCGAAGTATGGCACTTTACTTATGAGACACCCTGTATATAGTTTTGAAATATGACTCAGGAGGTGTTTGGAAGCTAAAAGCTAAAAACTGCATACCGCACCTTACTACTTCGTTTCTTTCTCTTTGGCAAGAGAAATGAAATGAATAGCTCTATTTACAAAGGAAATTCGCTAAAAGTTGTGTATCGATATAAACCAGCTGTTGTGGAATACACAAGGGACACTGTAGCCTGGTTAGCACGAGTGAAGGAAAACAGGAAACCACAGTCAAGGTCTCGGAATGGTAATTTCGCTGAACCTGCCGTGTCTGTATGAACGCACAGTACAACACATCTGTGTGTGTCTATGTATGGTGTAGTCATTTCTCAGACTTTCGTTGACTGGGACTCGTGGCGTGGTCCTGCAATCCAGCTTCATGGAGGTCAGGTTTTGAGGTTGATATAGGTCTAAAGCGAAAGTCTCAGTGATCATCTGATGATACCCGCATCAACTCCCACCATCGTTTAAACATAACAGACCATCACCTGCGTGGTTCGGAAGTCACGTTTTAAGCCGTTGGTCCTTGTATTTCCATTGGTCATTGGGCTATTAATTAATGACACATTCTAAGGAAAAGTCGACCTTAGTTTGTAACAAGACTACACCTCATAACTCATTACTACCACTCATCACACTCATCCTTCACCCCATATTTGCCTTAAAATACCCTCATGAGAGTGGTCGGCATCTCAAATAGTGATAGTGGTAGTTGTACGGGAGCTGTACAACTGAAGTGTTCTGACATGTGGTATGTTTCGTGTCTATATTTGCTTAATTCTTTCAAGTTAATATACTATAAGGCCGGTTGTACAGGTGACTGAACGAGTAAATGTTTAGACACTTCCCGGCAAGATGGTGTCTGAAAATCTGCCCTTGTACTTAGCCGATATTTTGCATCACAGTTGCTCGGATCTTCAATCTGATGGAAAATCGTTAGTGTAGAAATAAATTTCCTACAACGTTTGTATTTAACACTTTTCCCACCTCTGACGGTTTCGCTGCTAGATCGGTTTGAAGTTAAATTGTCGAAAATTCAACTTTTCGCTGTGTTTGGGTTCTTAGTTACGGTACTTATCAACCCCCCAGACATATAAAACGTATATGTGTGTATAAAACATATGTTGTATTTTGGAAAAACCTACAGAAAGTCACTCTATATTAATGAAAGTGTGGTTATTTGGCACATTCTCCAAAAACTCATTTTAAAAGATGCTTTTCTGTTTTTTCTAATTTAGTACAGAAGTTTTTTTCTAACAAGTACAGCTCACGGCAAATTATCTCGTTAAAAGAATTTTATTTTAATAAAAAATATTGCAGAGAAGAAAGTTTAAAAGCAATGTTGCCCAGATGGAAAGTTAGAGTGGCTTTAGTGTAGGACTCTCATGTCTGTGCCTTTATGGCTGAAGGCAGTAATTTTAATTGCATTATTTAAAGGAAAAACCATCTAAAAACAAGTGTTGCTAACATTCTTGAAGAGTGTGATAAAATCAGCTGGCAGACTTTTTCCTAATTACAATAATCGTTTACTTTTGTTTATTGTTTTTCAAGTTGTACACAATTACAATTGAACATATCCTTTTCTACAGTTTTTTATATTATTTTACAAAGTGTAAATTTAATACAATCTATCTCACTGATTGGTGATTTTCATCAATATTTTACTAGAAACAGAAATAATTTGTCAATACCATCACATAGATTAAGATTTTTGGAAAAAAGACAACATATAATTATAGGAATCAAATGTTTTAAAGCTTTACCGAAATTACTAAAAACACTTCAAATTTAATACAATTTAAAAACAATCTTAAAAATACTTTTGACTAGACCTTTATATTCAATCAATGAGTTTTCTGTTAAACTGTGCCTATCTTTCTCTTGTCTCTCTCCTTATCTTTATGCTAGTAATTAAGAATTGTTTGACGCTATTCATTGTATTTTGTACAATATGTGAATAAAGATTATTTTCATTTCATTTCATACTCTACCTGAGGACGTAGACAAATTAATCCCCCCGTTTTCCCCGTCGATTGGCTAAGTTACCTACAACACTTAACTTTCAATTTCACTTAGCTAATGTATCGTCTCAAATTACCCGCACGGCAATTACTCAATCAATGTTTCCTCTGCACGATCTTCTGTCCACTTTCATCCAGTAGCAATTACGCAGTCACTCGACCAGAGTGCAATCGTCAGCGGAAGCGAGTGTTCGGAACAAGGGAAGTGGCGACAATACTCGACAATCAACGCGGCCAGGGGACTGACAACTCTGATTGTTGTGATTGTTCAGTGATTCTAGTGATTATTTCGGTAAATTTTGCGGTGATGGGTCTTTGTTGAGTGTGTTTAACTTAATTGCTGTACTAGTGGTTGACTTCGAGGAATAAATCTAGAAGCAAATTAAAATAGCAGACGTGTAGCCACAAGCGCTACCGTGAATCCGAACGAATTTCCTGAAACTGGGAATAATTTACACTAGAATTGCTCTTAAGAGGCGAAAAGGAAACGTTTTCCCAAAAAATGTAGTTTATGCTGTAAAAAATAAATATTTATTATCCAATTTTGATTAAACTTGGTATCTACATTTATAACTCTTAGGGCCGTTTTTTCAATTGTCTGCTAACCAGCTGGTTAACTAACCGCCGGTTAAGTTGTTTACAGTCTGCAATGTTTACATTTTGACGCACCGTTTAAAACACTTTAATGAATTATTGAAGAGCATCCATGCAATAAAGGTATTATTTTACCTTTTTAATTTAACATGTATACATTATGCTACAAAGTGAAACTTTGTATACATTATCAGACAAAGTGAAACTTAACCTCAAAAATATCCAGCTTTCCTATTGGTTGGCTGCCAGTCCTACTTTTAACCGGTTAAGGCTGAATTGAAAAAAACGGCTCCTACTATGTGTAACAAAAACTAACAAAATCCAACCCACCACACCACAATTCCAGTGAAAACAATTTTCCACCACTATCTTGTTCTAATTGATATTTACCCAAACTATCAAAGAAGAGCAAAATATTAACAAATTAAAACTTGAATTTGGAAATATTTAGTTTAAAAACCACATTACTCAAGCCTTGGAGGATTTCTTGAAGATTATTAATCTAAAAAAGGAGGATTGTGTTACTTTTACTGCTGTTTCTTATTTATTTGTCTTATTTTATTTATTTTTACTATTTAACTTGTTTTTACTTAATGTATTTTTATTTGTCTGTTTTGTTGCTTATGCAAAACTGTTATTTGTCAAAGCGACAAAGAGTTTATTTTATTCATGAGCACAATATCGTTTTAGTGCTCATAATAATTTAATGCAAAATTGAAAATACTATTCTGTACTTACAATAAATCTTGTCCATACAATAAATTCAAAGTTCTTTTTTATTTTAATCATGACAAAAGTTGTCAAATAATTTCCCGTTTATATCAAAACAATGCACACAATTCTATTTTTAGCATGTAGACATCATTTTGTATTCAGAGAAATGCACAAGTACTTGTGTTTAAATATTGTAGATAAGTATGTTTCCTTCTATCAATCATAATTTGACATTTCACAAGAGGTCTTTTTTATTTCCTTTAGATTATTGTAGCTTTTTGAGTATTTTCTTTACCAAATTGTAACTTTTAATGAACTTTGAATTGATGTATACAGAATAATAATATACTAAAACTTGGAAATTATTTCTGAGCTCAACAACCATTTTGTCTGTACTGAAAATGTTGTTCTCTTGAATAGAGTTCTCTTTCTTTGTTCCCCATCACAAATGCAAAAATTTAGCTTTGTAAAATATTGTAAATAAACAAAATAACTTTATTTGCAGAATACATTAAAATTGTATTGCAAAAAACAAAATATATAGAAAACAACAAATTGTAATGCCATAATACACACATTTACTCACTCTTTGGAAAAAGGAAAAGTACAATTGCTATTAGGATTAGATTGGTTCAGAAATTCAGCAATAACACATCATAAAAGCATGAGGTACTAAATATTTCTAAACTAAACTTTGAACAAATTTTGTTATTATCCAATTTTATATTTACTGGTAATAAGTTTAAAAAATTTCACCAATTTGAGAAGGTAGTTTACCAAACAATTTTTTTCTGTGATGTTGAACACAAAAATCGTCTTATTGGCTACTTGTGTATGGAGGTCCCTTGCTAAGTTAAATTTTTAAATTGGCAGTGCAGGAAAATCTCAAAAATATAAAGGCTTGAAAGAGTCATTAGACCTAGGTTTTCTTAAGTTTCACATCAGTGAACTCTAGAATTTAAATTACCCAAAATTTTAACTGTTTTCTTTTAATAAAAAACACATTCAAAAAGTGTGCAAGCACTACTTCCTCAAAACATAAATTTATAATTTTAGTGAGAAATATAAGGTGTAATATGCCGTGAGAAGGACTTGAGGAGAGCAGAAGGCGATAGTTTTCTTAAACAGAATATATCAAAATATATATGATATCTGTTTTTACTTACGGTGGCTGAGGCGATTGTAGTGTAGCTACCATATCCTCCAGGGGGCATCTCCCTTCCTCTCCTGGAACACAAAAAACAACAAAATAAAACACCGAAGAAATTCAAAAGGCTCATACAAAAATTTATTTTGAAAAATGAACATTAAGCAGGTGAGAAGCAAGTTTCATGTAGCATCATGGGCAGCATACTCGGGGGTAAGGTGGGAACATGATACCCGGCTTTTGGGTAACATTATTTTTAATATTTTGAAATAAAGCAAAATGTTTATAAGAATGATAGAATTTTGGATAAAAAATTGTATTATTTGTTGTCTGGAATTTCAAGTGAATGCATTTTTCCACTATCAAAGGAATGGGGGAGTTGAGTGCAAGTGATAATGCTACTGTGATATTGACTTTTAAAGCGTATTAAAAAAAAGCATATGAATATAGCAAATAAGATAATTGGAACTGAAATACATATCAGTATTATTGTTTTATCAGTATTATTCTTGAGGGATTAACACGGTCTTGACATAAAAAATAGCGATTATAGTTTTTTGGAGGGCTACAACCAAGAGCCCTTATAGACGATCCACCACTGAGAGAGAATTGATGTATTGAATTATTAACCTTATTTTCAAGTTGGTTCTACAAAAAGGCAATAAAAATGTAGTCTTTAAGTATGTTAAATTTTTCTTCCAGAACACCCACAAACGTGTTTCACGGGTTATATTTCTTTAATTTTCTTGAGGAGACCCCCACCACCACCCGATATGCAAGCCCCCTAAAAATACCCAGAGTTCTTGTGTAGCAACTCGTATTCGCAAGAGTCCCAAATTCCCACTCCCAACAGCTCTATACTTATTAACTATATCACTAAATCACTATTTGAGATGCCGACCACTCTCATGAGGGTATTTTAAGGCAAATATGTGGTGAAGGATGAGTGTGATGAGTGGTAGTAATGAGTTATGAGGTGTAGTCTTGTTACAAACTAAGGCCGATTCTTCCTTAGAATGGGTCATTAATTAATAGCCCAATGACCAATGGAAATACAAGGACCAACGGCTTAGCGTGACTTCCGAACCACGCAGGTGATGGTCTGATATGTCTAAACGCTGGTGGAGTTGATGCGGGTATCATCAGATGATCACTGAGACTATCTGAGCCGCTTTAGACCTATATCATCCTCAAAACCTGACCTCCATGAAGCTGGATTACAGGACCACGCCACGAGTCCCAGTCAAACCACAACTCAAAAGTAGCATTACTATTTATGTCAGAAATGGTAACAAAATGAACACAAAAGAACCATCTTGTTTATTTCTCAACTTGCAGTAAGTTAAGTAATTGCTATTTGAAAAATAAACCTTTCCCTTCCCAAGCAATTCTTACCAAAAGAACATTCCATGTTGAAACAATCAGAAGAATTGCTGAGAACAAAGCGTTTAGAGAGAACAACAGTTTCTTTGAAACTAAAAGAACATTTCAGATTTTCAACACTCTCAAAATCGTTCCTCAATTCTTGACAGCTGTTAAACAGCTTCGTATTTGTTTGCGAATTATCAAAACCTTTTGAAGACTCAAGAATATTTTCACAACTTATTGACAATCTTCGGCAATTCTTCAACGGTGTCCTCCCTTTTTGCGTCAGGGGTGGAATTTCTGGTGTGGGAGGATTTGAACTGTTTTCATCAAAGTGGAAGTCCTCAACATTGATATCGTTCAAGGAGAGGCTGCTTAATCTAAGACGATGTAACGATTCTGTAGAGCATTTTTCCGCTAAAACTTTTCTACCCCTATCATCAACGCTTTCTTTGAAGCTTTTTATTTCTTTGAGGTGTCCAAGCATTTTGCCAAAAAGCTCTTTGGTTTATTCCAATTAGGATCTAATCAACTCATTCACTTCAAAACTGCTCTTTTTTTCATAAAGTCAAGCAACTCTTCTTATGATCCTGATTTAATCGTCTGCAGGAATATTCCACCAATTTCTAAAAACTCTGCAAAGATATATTTTTACACTTGATACAAAGTGTGTTTTTGTACAGTTTTACGTCAAATAAAACAATGAAAAATAACTTGCATAAACGTAAAAATGTGTTTCTTTCTACCACAATGTTGACATTAGTTTTAAAAATAATTTCTGGCAAATAAGTTCTATGGCTCTAATCCAGCTGCCCAACTGAACTGATTATAACTAAACAAACTAAATAAAAACGATTAAAAAACTGTGAAAGAAATATTAGTTTTATTCAACTTGAACTTTACATACTGTTTACATCAGAGGCTTTGTTTACATTTGAATAACTGAACAAAGAAATCATATGGTCATACAAATTAAACTAAACAAAACACAGAGTAATATTTTATACCACCAACCAAACTAACTTTCCAGCAGCTGGGGAGAATTACATCAATAACTCGACAAATGTTGACTTCCTAGTCCTATAGAGTCTGTGGCTTGACACTTCTCTGCTAAACAACATATCAGTGGATTCGGAATAAGAATTTAGTTTATTCCATCAAAATGCTTGAACAAATACATATGTACATAACAGAACAATAATACCACCAAAACTAGTTGTAGGTGGAAAATACAAAAATAAAACAACAGATTACTGTCCAGTCTTACAGATAACAGAAATACTCAGTGCGGCAACTGTAGCAATGATTGAGTTGATGTTATCTCACAAACAAAGAAACATTAATATACCAATTTACAGTTAAGGTCAGAGCTAAATTCATCAACAAATTAATGACGTTTAAAATGTATGTTAAAATAATTATTACAGATACAAATAAACCGAAGCCTAGAGGAAAACTTGAATTTTATCTATGTTCACACCTCCGGACCAAAGCACTCAAGCGTTCCTGGGCTGGACGCCAACACAGACGCTATCCTCATAAACATGAAATACAGCCGGCTTTTCGCCAGCCCATACTATGAGTCATGAGTAACCAAGGACCGGAGAAGCGAGCACAAATATTAGAAAAGCCACCTGTGTTAACAGATCAGTGTCTTCAATTTCTAAAAGCCAATTTTTAAGTTTTTACAAAACAAGAATATGTTGTTACAGTTTTTAAGTGTGTCTGATAATCGATTGAAACATTTTAAACCTAAGTAAACAAATATTTTAATACAAAATTATTTATTAACTTATTAACAAGAAGGCGCGACGGTGAATGCATCAGCTCGTAGAAGATGGAATGTAATATCATCGACATCTATTTTCCACGGTCGTGTGATATCACGCTGAAAAACCACTTACTGTAAAGATAGATCTGTGAGGTCTCAAATCTACACTGACCAATCCAGACTCTATAGGACTTGGAAATTAACTTTCCTTGAATTATTTATGTAATTCGCTCCCAGCTGCTGGTAAGGGGCTTGAAGATTGGGGTGCTGGATTGGACTTTTACAGGCACGCCATGGAAATATTTGCCGGAAACAATTGTCAAACATTAATGTCATAACATTGTGGTTAAAAGAAATGCACTTTGGTCAATACAAGTTATTTTTCATTGTTTTATTTCATTTTTGAAATCACACCACTACAAAAACACCCGTTACCTTACAATCGAAAGATCCATCGCATACACTAGAAAAGAAAACAACTATCAAAAAGTTAGATGAAGAAAGGCGAACCACACTCGAAACTGTAGGATTTCACTGTGCCTAATCTACAGTTTCTTCAACTCCTTGAAGATAAACTGATAACGACAACAGACGTGATGAAACTTTGTATTGATCAACATGAATTTCCTTGTTCATCTGATGTCATAAACTAATTTAGTCATACCTTGATTTGTCGTTTGGTTAGGAATCAACACTTTGTTGTCATGAAAAGCTTGTAAGATTCAAGTTTACTAAAACTAGACTTTTATTATCAAATTTCCTCTGGAAAAATGAGATATTCATGCCGTCAGCACGGTAAGACCCAGGCCCGGGACAATGAAATGAGACCAACCCTGACCCCCAGACCACATTTTGAGCATTTTTAAGACTTTATACATATGTATATATGTGTGTACTCTCTACAAATCGCATTTTGTGTCCGATTTTTATAAAATTTGGTATAAAGCTACAAATGTTTCTTTTGTAAATATCTTAGTCAAGTTTGTTAATCAGCAAAATCGGGCTACCGGCAGTACCTTTTTGGGAAAGAGTTTTGGTCAAAAAAGTTGCTTTGATTTAAAAACAGTAAATTTCATTCAATTTTGATGAAATTTCAAATAAACATGAATTTTATAGTATCCATCAATGTACTAAAAATTATGAAAATTAATTGAGTCGTTTTAAAATGGCAGTCAAAAAATTGAGTTTTTGACCACCATTTTGAAACGACTCAATTGATTTTAACTCCAGCTGGTTAATGAACTCAAGCTAGATATTTGCAAAAGGAATATTTGTACCAAACTTCAGGAAAATTGGGCAGCAAATACAACTTGTGGAGTGGTCACAAGGGCCCAAAAAAGGCACTTTGGGTGTAATTGTTACTACGTTACAGGAAATGCTAGGATTTACAGAAGTGCTTATTTTTCAGTTCAGAGAAGAGTCGTAAGGTTTCAGCAGTTTTGTTACTCGCCGCATCACCAGGTCGCATGGATGAGTGTGAATGGTCTTGTTGCAACACTGCGTACTGCGGAGCTGAGGGAAAGGAAAGGCCTGCAGACTGCAGCAACTAGTTGCGACATACTCTGCAGTCCGCACACAATTAAACATCAGATGTCCTTTCAACTCGAGGCAACATCACTGATATTTTCAACAGAGAATATCAATTTAATAATGAAAGCATAATTTGTATCACTTAATGTTTTATTGTAAATTAAACAGAAATGTTTTGCCCAAGCATCATCAGAATATAAATCAAGTTAATGGAACACATGAAAATACAAAAGTTTATCTTTAAAAACAAACAGTTGGGAACACATTTTGACTGGGACTCGTGGCGTGGTCCTGTAATCCAGTTTCATGGAGGTCAGGTTTTGAGGATGATATAGGTCTAAAGCAGCTCAGATAGTCCCAGTGATCATCTGATGATACCGCATCAACTCCCACCATCGTTTAGACATATCAGACCATCACCTGCGTGGTTCGAAGTCACGTTAAGCCGTTGGTCCTTGTATATCCATTGGTCATTGGGCTATTAATTAATGACCCATTCTAAGGAAGAGTCGGCCTTAGTTTGTAACAAGACTACACCTCTTAACTCATTACTACCACTCATCACACTCATCCTTCACCACATATTTGCCTTAAAATACCCTCATGAGAGTGGTCGGCATCTCAAATAGTGATTTAGTGATTAGTGGAGATGTTGCAAGTAAAAATAAATTGAATATCCATACAAGTTAAATAAATATATAAGAAATACTACAACATTTGAAAACCCTGGTGATAGCCCTTTTGGTAAAACTCCCCAAAAGGACTTCCGGTTGTCCGATTTTGCCGACTAATGAACTTGACCAAGAAATTCACAGAAGGAACATTTGTACCCCTTTTCTTGAAAATTGGACACAATTATGACCTGTAGACTCTACACATATACGCATATGTAATTATGTATTTAAAGATTTGAACAAAAAAATGTGTTCTGGAGGTCAGGATCGGTGCTCATTTTACGGTTTTAGGCCTTGGGTCTTACCATTCTGACGGAATGAATATCTCATTTTTTTAAAGGAAATTTCATAAAAATGTTGGTTATAAAGTCAAGAAAATGGTGATGATAACCCAAACAAAGAACAGCTGATTGAGCTTATCATCCATCGACCAGGAAAACCTCACTCAGCAAAATCAACAAAGACAACACTGTTCTAGAGGAGATAATAATCCAAGCTCATCAGCGAGACCTTTAGAAAATAATAAAGTATGTATAAGAATTTCTGTATTAAATAAAAATATTAAATCAAAGTTAAATCCTCAGTTATTTTAATCATTTTCCAAGTGAATACAATTTACTTTGACCCATTTCCGGGAAAATTGGCTTAAAGAATTCATATTTGGAGAGCTTACTTAACAAAAATAACAATACAAATATTTTCAATGCTTGCTGTTTAAAATTTCAAAAATTGTATATCCAAGCGGACGCTGGAAGTACAGGTTTTGCCTAATGCAAAAAGCTGTAGCAAGTTGCATATCGTTGAAAGCGTATTTTCCCACCAAAAACTATTCCACAAAAAGTTATTGCCGTAAAAACTTTCAATTTTTGATACTTTAAACTTTTAGTTGAACAATTTCTAAGAAGTGTGAGTTAAAAAATACCTGTTCAACGATATTCTATGTCCTGTAGCCATCTGCAAAATATGTTCTACTAACCCCCAGCGAGGCACACCCCACTGGTGCCATCGGGCCAACAACTACATATGTAGAAAAGTAGATTCCCTAGAAAAGGTCTGTAAAATTTGGTGCGTTTATCCGGTGCCGATCAAAAGTTATAAGACCGTCTCCAGACTTAACTGACACCCTGTATACGAAAGCTGTGCGATGCTTTGTAATGGCTTCAGTTTCCTATCGTAGTTCAGTGAGACAAGAGAAAAAAGGATCCTTTACCAACAGTACTTTTCCTAACCCCATTATTTTCTAAAGATGTTTACATCAACTTTAGGTTTATGGGGAAATTGCTTTAAAGTTTTTTGTACTCCTAAAGAAAGCAACCCGCCATGACAGGTTATGATTAGATGCTTACTGACTAGGTAAGCGTAGGTTACATTCTTGACTAACATATACTTTCGCCAGATGCATATAAATTTAACTTTCACTACATGACTACAATCTACGCTGATGTCAGTAAAGTGGTGGAAGCAAGAACAGCCAGCCTCTTTAACCGAAAGAGAACGGCCAGATTCTGCAGCAAACCTCCAAATTATCCACATACACTTAAGGTCCGCCTCAGTGATCACCTCAGACAAAGGCTGAATTCATCCACCCTAGGAACACACGACACCCGCATGTAACAATTGGCTAAACAACGGGCCTTCTTTCGACTGGCGTGGCCTAGCGCTTGCAAAAGTTTACAACTGCCCGTTTATCAACTTTCAAAGTGATTTGATTAAAATTTCAAATTATTGAATTTTATTTTGATGTGTATCTTTTAAAAAAGTAGTCTTTTTTACATTATATTTGGCTAAAAAAGGGTTTGAGAAACCCTTCCATAAAATTGGATGCTAAATATTGTTTTTTTAAGTAATAGGCCTATTATTTTGCTGGCGGGAATATTACATAATTTTGTTTCAACCTTTAGAGTTCATAACAATGACAAAACAAAATTTTAAACTTGTGTATTCACAATGAGTCAGGCTTTCTAGTAGCATATAGTTTACACACTTTATTCGTTGCTACTTGCTACAAATAAATAGAAGTTAATTTCTGAACAGTCCTCGTTTAATTTTTTAAATGGGTGAAACAATGAGTCAGTGTTTAATTACACAAAACATTTCGATAACACTATGATAGTTATCTTTAGTTGTATGAAACAGACTAACAAAGAGAAACATAAAATAATTATGTAGTCGTGTATAAAACAATGATTTGAAACAAATTTGTGTTTATGTATTTCAAACAATTTTAATTTTATATATACAAAATTATTTTATTTTTCTATTCTTTATTCTATTTAGTGCAACTGATGATGATTATCATAGTATAATCGAAACGTTGTGTGTAATTAAACACTGTTTTTCACTGTGGTTTACCTAAAGTTTTAATTTTAAATTATAATGACATAAACCACATAACATAATCTTTGTTGTCAATACAATAATTATTGTGTGACATAAACAAAAACAACAACAAAAAAGAGTAGCTAACAATAAAAAATATATATAAAAGAAGTAAGGTAAATTCACCATAAAAGCTGAACAAAAAATGTTTGCTGATGTCCAAATAGTAAGCATTCATCATTATTTTCTAAGACCTCAAAATGAGAATTTATCACTCGATGAGACTTCCCTATAGAAATTAATAGAATTTTAATCCCATTTTGAAAACTGGGGCCAAAGTGCCAGGATGCATTAAAAGCTACTTTGTTTTCTCTAATAAGAATTTTTGAGTTAGGTGGCCTTTGAAAAAACTGGTTAAAAAGTTATAAAGGCGTTTCCACACTTTAAGCCTAATAAAGCTATATAACTTAAAATCGCGCCATTTCTTTCTGGTTTAAGATAGAGACTTCTAATTTGCAGCATTCATCAACATTTTTAAGACCTTCAAAATGAGGTGTCACTCGTTGGGGCTTCCCTAAAAGAAAATCATGGGGCTTCCCCAATCCCCCATTTTGAAAACTGGGACAAAGTGTCATTATGTACTAAAAGGTACTTTGGTTTCCTCTAATAAAGTGTACTGAGTTCGGTTGCGCTGAAAACACTGGTTAAAAAGTTATAAAGGCGTTTCCACACTTTTGCCTAACCCTGTATGTCTAAAATCCATAACATTTTAGTAACTTACTAACACAATTTGTAGACTGTATGTGTACATTCACAGAAAATAATAAAATCCAGTCAGGCATGCCTTGAGTTAAATATAATCTTTACATCAAACTTAGTATCTAAAATTTGGGTTTAAAAATATAAAAATGTGTTTTTATTAAATAGTCAGAAGTGCTCCATGTAAAAGTGTTAAGTTTCCTTGTAAGTTTCTGGACATGTACCTACGGATAACATGTAAAATAAGCCTTTCAGGATTTTACCTAATTTTCCTAAAGCTATCAATCCTGAAAATGTGTATACCATATTATTTCCTTATATAGGTTAGGTGTTTTCTTGTAGCTGTCTGTTTCTTTATTTGTGTTTGCTTTAAACTAATTGTTAGATTATCATGTAATGTACATATAAAATGTTCTGTAAAATAGTTTATTCAACAATTTTACCCCAACGAACATATTATTTGAATCAATGTTATGACTGCGACACAGTTCTGTGCCGTTAGCAGTGAATGTGTTCAAATAAATATAGATCTCTGCTTGTTCACACACTTTGTAAACTAACATTGGTTCCCGTATCAGTTGTTCTTTGTTTCTCCGTAAAGGTACTAATGTCAACACCTTAAAAAGCTGTAACTTACAAGTAATTCGCAAACCAGCGGATGAAAACCTGTCTTAATGGGTTTTGTACTGTAATGATTGGTCAGCCTATATTACCTGCTTTAAAGTATTTCATCGAGTAGATAAGTTAATTAAGCCTTCTTTACTGAAGACTTTTTGGTAGGCTACTCAAAGGGCCTATAGGAGAATTGAAAAATACCATGGATCCACCAAGCGTGAAAAAGCCTAATCGTATCTTAAGCTGGTAACCTCTTTAGACTGCACATTGAGCTCACTAACTACAAACCCGAAAAAAGCCATTTAGGTACTGCAGTTTAGAAAACCACAATATACACAAAATAATGTAATAGACCTAAATTGTTTACCAAATTGTAGTAGCTCCGCATTAGGCTGTTTGAGTCCCCATTAGACTGGATTTCAAGAGAAGCCAAACATTGGTTCAAAATAATTTGTTCAGCGAAAGTAACAACAACAACAAAATGCTATTTGCATTAGCTAGGCCTATGTCAACAACATTCCAAATATTGCATATACTGTGTGAAGAATTTATTAATCTGGTAAAATTTCCTCTACATCTTAAGTACTGTGTACAATTTTGAATATCTCCACTAATAAACCGCCAGTAAATTCACGGATGTTGTAGTAGGCATTATTTAGGACATCTGAACCATGCCAACTGTCCATAACCTAACAAATTAAAACAAACCCTAACTTACCTGTTTCATGCAAAGCTTCACTGTTAAATCCTTGAAACTGACATGTTGGAATCTAATCAAACTAAAATAAAGCACAATACTATCACTACACTAAATTGTTTAAAAATGTCTACAAATCACGAACCCGGCGCGAGTCTTTCTCAAATTAGCGACGAACAGTAACCACTCGATTGCGGACTGAGACTGACTGACAGAAAGAGAGAATAAGTGAAAGAAGAAATAGAATGACAGTACGGAACGGAACGAAGAGTAGAATGGCGGGGATGTAGGAAAGCAGAAGAGGAGAGGAGGCAAGCGCAACAAAGCGTGAAGCAACAAGCCAAAGTAGGGTTGAAGGGGTGTTACATCTTCCCTTCTTACATAATATTAATATACTTGATGGTCTCCTGCTAGTAACGTCTTGCACCGCAGTCGTCAAAAAATTTATATTTGTTCTTCTTTTATTATTTTCCTCAATAAATTCTTCAACAGAGTAGTATGTCTTTGGGATGGGATGGGTTTTTAATTTCCTTCTAAGTTTGTCAAATTGATTATTTTTACATCTTCAGGTAACTTATTAAAAATTTGTAAACCTAAATTTGAACCTTGCGGAACGTCTGTGTTTATATTTGAAGATAAATCAGACTTACAAGTCATAATAATATTTTTTGCATTATGACGTCATCGACATCAGGCAAACTCGAGCATGTCGAACCGAGGGGGGAGAAATAAGGCAAGAGATTGCATTGCTATCTGTGCTTGAGCTGCCGCAACTTTGTTGTTTTTGCTGCCTCAACAATTTGGCATCCATGCGTAATCTACTTACCAAAACATTATCTTTGGTCTCAGAAATAGTACAATCCATGTAATTGACTAATTGTCCATTATTTTGTATTATACATGTTTTACTAAAAGTGCGTAAATTACACTTGAGTTTGTGATAATACTTAACAATACATTATTTTTTATCATCCCCCTGCCTATTACTATACATTTTAAAACAATTGTTAATTCCAATTTTGTAGTTTTTTTTATTTTGGCTTAAACTCAAGTAGTTTGAAGTTTTTGGTACATATAGTCTCATGACCTTTGAATCATCAAGTCTATACATATACACGGTGATTTAAAAACCGGCCTTCAGACCACATCCCAAAACCCTGTAACAACTTACGATGAGAGAGATTCCATGATTATGATCAAGGCTATTAGCTATTATGTGTAGGTTTTATTAGCCCCCAGGGCTTTCACAAATTGCCGATGCGGGCGGTATTTCACGCCCCCATGGCGGGGTATTGGTAAAAGTTTTCAATAAGCAATAATCGCACCTCAGTTAAACTTCATTGGTTACGATACTGCCACTGCGCAAAGTTACCAGAAAGGAGTCTTGTATAATCACCGGACATAACGACATTGCAACCTAGGTGTCGAGCTCTAACTGTAAAAACTGTTCGTTTATCTAAATAAAACTGAGTTTTACTAACGAAAAACATGTTTGTATTGTTTAAAATTACATCTTAACAATTAATTTTACCCTAAATGGTCCTATAAACACGTTTACCTTATTTAATACAGCAAAACAACAGTGAAACAAGTATACAATAGTTGGTTTTCTAAAAATACTTTTGTATTGATCCACGTGTAGCAGCACAGTAGAGAACGGGTGTCCCGCTCTAGCGGCAAAAGGCTAAGCACTGCTCAAGGTCAGGCTGTGGCAATAATCGATTGAAGAAATAGTCGAGAGGTACGATACTAGTAGTGTCACTTCGATCGGTGCTGTCGATACTGTCGTAACTTGTATCACATGAAGTAGTATTTTTACTTCTATTCGTATTAGTTTTTCTAATCTACACGCAAGTCAAGCCTATGCATATATGTCTGGCCTGTGTAGACTTTATTTCAATTTTTACTTATCAATATTAGCGAGATATTTATATTTTAGAGCTAAGCAGTTAGATTAGGTAATTATTTACTTAGATAAAAGTTTATATTTAGTTTAAGTTTATTTAAAACAACTTTATACAAAAGGCTCATTTCGTTTCTTGATCAAAATAGCATTATATCTAGTACTCAATATGGATTTCGAAAAGGTGGAATTTATTGTTAAGCCTCGACAGTCAGATGAAAACCATGAGTATTTTTTAGATTTATCCAAAGCCTTTGATTGTATTCATCATACATTTTTAATACAAATTTTAAATTAACTTGGAGTTAGGGGACTTTCCTTAAACTGGATAGAACGCTATTTATCCAATAGAAAACAGATAGTGTCTATCAATAATTTAAAATCATACCCTGTGCAATTAAAGTTAGGTGTTCTTCAAGGTTTCATGCTTTTTAATTTGTACATTAATAGTTGTAAAAATACTGTTGACAATTCCATATGAATCATTCAGTATGCTGATGATCGGCTACTACTTTGAATTTCAGCAACCGTATAGTAGAAATGTTCAGTAATGACAATTTTTTAATGCACGTTACCAGTATTTCAAAAACTTAAACCTTAAAAGAAATGGAAAAAATCATTATTTTGC
Organism: Matsumurasca onukii; assembly: GCA_018831715.1. NCBI lineage: Eukaryota > Metazoa > Arthropoda > Insecta > Hemiptera > Cicadellidae > Matsumurasca > Matsumurasca onukii. The sequence goes on from CM032067.1 coordinate 17,638,792, forward strand.
CTTTTGTATTTTCTTCAAAATATAATATACCATTGCCAATAATCTCCTCTTCAAGAACTCCTTTAAAACAATCTTGAAAACCTGCATACATTTTAATTTTAACCACTGGATTAATAACGACAATGCCTTGTTTCATTAGGAGAACATATTATTATTGAAGTCAATAGCACAAGGTTTTTAGGGATGTATATTGATAAAACCTTATGCTGGGACAGCCAGATCGACCATATTTGTAGAAAGATTGATGTCTTCTAGTATATGACAGATGATACACTCTTATTTGTATTATGGAATTATATTGTTTTTAAAACTTTCTTAGAAATCCAAAAATACTATTTTTAATCAATTCAATAAAGATAAACAGGGAAAATGTTGATGAGAAAATATTTTAATCTTATCGGTTTCCAAGAAATAGATAAGATAAATATCTCCTGCCGTCGCATCACGGACAAAACTTTCAGTACATTGCGAGACGCCAAAGGACTCGTTTCGTGGGCGAAGTGTTTTGTAGTGAATTATTGTGAAAATCATAGTTCAGTGTGTTAAAAGTGTTATTGTTTAATTGCCGTGTTGTTTTAGCTTCGCAGTTTATTAGCGACTTGAGTTTCCAGAAAAAGATGCAAATTTTGAACGGGTGCATAATTTTTACGAGCTAAATAATCGGTTTCTTCGTCTAGGCTATTGTACCACAGAAAATCCAGAGGTTATCTGTGATTATACGTACTAAAATATTAACGCAAATCACTCGTTCTGGATTACATTCATTATTAGTACAACAAGACGTAACTAAAATATAAATAAATGCTTATTCTAACTGTAAAACTACGTTACAACTATTTTATTTCGTTTAAACATACCTTTACAGCGGTTAGTACAACTGGTATTTAAAGTTTGATAATACAGAACAAACAATAAATATATTCTTTTACATGTCCAAAAAAATTACAGTCAGAGATAAACTACAAAGGTATTCTCTAGGTAATCTGTGGTACAGTTTACTACTATTTGTCCAACCTAACCTTAAAAATATAAAATTCTAAAAATGAAATGAATGTGTAAAAGTTTTAACTATAATTACTTTATTAAATGTACGATAAGTATTTTAAAAACAATACAGTCAATTAATTGAGTTACAATATGCAAAAACTAATTTTTAAAATTTAGTTCAATTTAATAAAACAATCGCGCACGTAAGAAAACAAGTACTAAATTACGTTCAATTTTTCGCGTAATCAATTTAAATGACAACAAATTTAGCATTTTTCAAACATTTATTTAAATAGTATTCATTCACATATACAGTATATAAATAATTATAGTGTGTGATTTTGATTATCATGGATTTTTGTAGAACACAGATTTCGTGTTACTTTCTTTAGACAGCTGTTGCGTTTCCGGAAAAGTATTGATTATTTTTCCTCTCCTTGTAAATCCGTAGTCAATCGGTTCGGTCGGGAGTTATTTGTGAAAGTATCCTGTGTTTTGGATTATGAAATGATCTTTATGGATATTCAAGGTATGTGAGAGCTGGTTTTGTCATTATTAGGTGCTATAGTTAGTAAATAATTATAAAACCATCATGATAATTCGAGGTTGTGGCTTTGTCGCTGTGCTGGACTCTCTAGGCACATGAGGTAGATTTGTACTTTCGCCTTTGGAAATTGTGTCATAGAATTAAATATTCCAGACTTTTAAAACATTCTACACACATCATACCTCTACGGAGAGTATAAGGATTACCCACATAGTCTACTACGGATTGATACATACCAACCTCTAAAAATCATCAATTCGAGTTATTTGCAAACTGACATCAAAGACATCGTGTAGAGATTATTTTAAAAATTCAAAAGCTCTTACATTGGCATCAATATACATTTTTGCCCATGCAGTGTTCAAAACTTTAAGAAAATCGACGAGGCTAGTAGGTACTGCTTAGTTGGTAACAAAATTTCTCTTCAAGTTGGGATATTAACTGTTTGTTTTAGCAACCCCAATAACAAAATGTCTCTGACATTTTAACATTTATTTATACTGTAATTAGTTTTGCAAAACTTAACTCAATTCGCGGTACAGTCACGCGACACTGGTACTGCTTTTAGCGTCGAGCCGGACAGTGAACTTGATGTTAGTTCCACTGAAATCCACTAGGTAGAACTGTGTGCTCCAGCTGGTGCTGCTACTAGCGGCCAAGAATACAAGCTTGTCGGCAAGGTTGTGTAGGCCTACCCTTGACCATGGGCCTACTTATTACACCATAGGCCTACCTTCCAAGGACCCGAGAGGGAGAGAGAGGTGGGTCTGGGGCCCTCCCACGGAAAACTTTCAACCTTTTTGGGGAGTTTTGGGCTCTTTGAACCATTTTATAGTAATATGTGCACAATGGTTTTGGATAGCTTGGCGGGAAATGACTTTTAGTGGATCTATTTCATAAAGTTGCCAGTTGAAACATTACTTTTGTATAAAATTTGATTTAATGTAGGTTATAGTGCAGAAAGCCACATAAAATATATTTTTATTCATAGGCTCTTAAAACTAAAAAATTGCAACCCTTCATAAAACAATTTACTTTTTCCAACAGTTTGCCAACTTCTCTTTTGTTCATCGGCAGATTTAACGACCAACATATTTATTTTAGGTTGGTAAATTTAAGACTAAACTTTCCCAGCTGAAAAATGCACTCAAATTAACTTATCCAAATTGGAAAATTAAAAATGTATTTAAATTAACTTCAAGTTTAACTTGAATGATCTCAAAACTTTCTTCATGACTTTGACTTTTCTAACTTGCAAGTCTTTTAATAAAACTCCTTTAATAAAATTTCCTTGAACTGTCTCCATCTGACCTCACACAGAAGTCTGTTTGACTGTAGAGTCCGTTAGTCTATGCCTGTGCTATGAACAGATCTGAAAAGTTCCAAGGGTTTTGGGCGAGATTTAGAATTAATAAAAGGAACAGTCGGCCTTGGTTCGTAAAAGACACATACCACCATCACATTTACCATGCTGTCCATGCATCCCTTAATCACCCTCTAGGAGTTGTCGGCGTCTCAAATCAAAATACCATGAATGGATGTCTTTGGCGTTGGAACTTTCAATGGAATTTAGAATAATGTTCACTAATTACGAGGGTCGTCCAGAAAGTAAAGAACGTTTTGGCATGGTCAAATAAAAAATAAAGATATCAACGCAAAACTTTATTTACAAATGCATAGAACCTTCTTCTACTTTTCTACGCAGTCGCCATGGATTTCAAGACACTGGTTTTAACGTGGGACCAGTTTTTCCATACCCATGTTCTACTCATTTGCCGCCAAAAACATGAGCCAGGATTTCTTAGCTTCTTTGAGTTCCCTATCGTTACCAAACTGTTTTTTACCCAAAAAATCCTTAAGCTTCGGGAATAAGTGATAATCACTCGGCACCAAGTCAGGGCTGTAGTAGTTTCTTTTCTTGGCATAAATTCGACTTGGATTAAGCTCTTTTGATCCCAAAAAACAGTTGCCATGACCTTTCGAGTGTTTAAATTTCACACTTTGCATTTACCGGGGTTTCCAACTGTCGATGCCATTATTAATCACTGTGGACACGAGACGCGTAATCACACAGCAACGAGCCTACACTCAAACTGAAGAAGAAGAATGTAGCTAGCAGCTGCACGCGCGCTCGTAGTGGTGAGGGGTGTGCGCGGCGCGTGATGCGCAATCGTTCTTTACTTTCTGGATGACCCTCGTAAAACATGTACGTATGTTGCATTTAATACCAAACGTTCATGAAGTATACCGTTCTTTATCTTTCATTTCTGTAGTCATCCCTGACTCAAGTTTTGTAAAATTGATAAGAGTACTTCTGAATGATATAGTCCAACTCAATAATTCAAATAATATTTCAATTTGACACTGTCAGCGGACCCGTGGCCTGTTGGAATCGTGCACGACCCCAGAGCTGATCACTCCGCTGGCATGGGTTCGATCCCCGCAGCCAGCACTTACATTTGTAATGTGACTATACGGTAACGATTGGTAAAGGCCGAGGTTGAATGGTAGAGAGGACTTTGTAGTCCTAACTTCCCCTCGTTAAACAAGACAAACTTTTTCAAACTTTCAACATTTCCCTGTCCCCGTGCTTTGACAAATTTGGCAAAAGTCAAAACAAAACTAGCTTCTACCAACTTAGTATATTTATTATACGACATTCTAAAGTACTAAAAACAATACAAACGCTACTGGAATTGTTCGAAAACACTATAAACCTAAATTAAACAGAGGTAAAGGGGAACAAAATGAATTTAGAATAAATAAAATATCAATTTATTACAAAAATATAACTACAGCTAGGAGTGGTACAGTCTGTTTGATGGAAATAGGCAAGAAGGCAGCCGGGGTCTACTGTTCACCTGGACAGACAGTACACAACAATTACTTGGGGAAGAAATCATAATTGAAAACAGAGGAGAATGCAGTTATTGCTATCAAAGGTTATTATAGATGGATGCCGAATGGCTGAGGTAGAAAAATCAACATAGTTCCGGCAGCCCAAGCACAAATAGCGTTGCTAGGGATGTCTCAAGTAGAGCCGCTGACGAAAATCGCACAATTTGGTCACATTTGAGTCATCGACTTAAAAAAAAACTCCAGCGAGTGGTACCGAGGGGGGAGTAAGACGGTGAGAGACAGCAGCGCTATCTGTGCTTGGGCTGCCACAACCGAGTTGATTTTCTTGCCTCAGCCATTCGGCATGTATGTGTTCGTCTATCTATTATATCAGCTACTTTATCGAAATTTAAAGATACTATAAGATACATGTGTAAATGTATCTACAAGACACTGTTTTGACGTTTTAAAACTGTTAGAGCAAATAAATCTTAATCTATCCCAAAGTTGTTCTCATACAAATTCCCACCTCTTTGATACTACTATATAATTATATTTTGAAGATTTTCTTCCCATGTTTCATGATTATTAGTTTTACATTCAAATTGATCTTCGTTTAAGGGTCCGCCTCAGTGGTCACCGCAGGGAAAGCCTGAATTCGTCCGCCCAAGGAACACATGACACCGCGCACGTAACAACCACAGAGCATAATAATATACACATTATCATGCTCTGTGGTAACAGCTGACTAAGCAACGGGCCTTCTTTCAACAGATGCGGTCTAACTGTCAAACCAAGCGCTTGCAAAAGGCTTACACCATTACAGTACGTTTTTCACCATTTAATGCTTAATTGTTTTAAATTGATTTTTGGAAACTAGAAGAGATATTCTACTGGAGCTTGATTGTCGAGAAATAGATACGATTTCTAGAAAAGATCTTCATTAGTAATAATTTCTACATTTTAGATATTAAGGGTGCGCCTCAGCTGCGCGGCGACGCTTCAATGCAAACGGCGGCCAGTTTTTCATTTTTTTAAATATAACTTTTACATTAATAAACTTTGGAAAACAAAATTAAGTGTTCGAAATGAAACGTTTTTTTTCGAAATTATGTGTTTTAACAGTACAAAATGGAGTTTAAAAGCACTAAAACTTGTGAAACTATTGAACAACTTATGGAAAATCTCTATACACGTGCCAGAAAATTCCTCTAGTTTCCAAAAATATTATTTTTATTAATGTAAAAACTATTTTGAAAGCTGAAATTGGGCGCCGTAAACCCTTGCAAGCGCGTGGTATGACAGTTAGGTCGCATCAGTTGAAAGAAGGCCTGTTGTTTGTCCAGTTGTTACGTGCGCGGTGTCGTGTGTTCCTTGGGCGGACGAATTCAGCCTTTTCTGAGGACACCAATGAGACGGACCCTTGAAATAAAAATGTATTACGTTTTCAATATTTATAACAAATAAATAAAGAATAATAATGAATCTGCAAATTTATGTTTACAACGCATATAATTTACACCATTAAAAATAAAACAAATATATAATTATAAACACTTTACAGTTTATATTTTACATTTCTGAAAGCTGTTATATATTTAGTTTTATATATTTTTTATATATATTTCATATAGTATTTAGTTTTACGACCAAAACAGCCCCTAGTTTGAAATTATTACAAACATACTTTTGAGCTACTAGCTTCAAACCATCTACAACAGGCTGAAATGGTACAGCAGGTTGAATTTTGGCAATTTACAAAATTACTAGTTTTCTACATAAAGTGAATTTGTGCCTACATAGTGCTGGTCTATAATATACAGTATAGTCTAATCTATTCTAAATAAGCCAACTACTATTAGAGCTAATATTTACATTTATATACAGAGTGTCCCATAAGTAAAGTGCCAGACTCTAGAAAAAAATTATATGGGTCAGAATAAACTATAAAGAAAAATTAAGAATAAAACTTTTTTCCAAAAACGCTTAGTTAACCAGATATTCGCCATTTTATATTTTCACTAATTATTTATTATCTCCCACGCCACTTATCGGATTTGACTCAACCTTGGCATACATTTGTATCTAAGTAAGACCATTTACGGAAAAATTTCCGGCATGATCTAACGTATCATTTTAAAATGGTGTCTATTTTATGGTATTTTTAGGGCATTTTTGGCGTTACACCTTAAATAGCGAATAAACGGTGAGTTTTACGATAAAATGTAAAGAATACCCTTTTGTAGCAAATCTTATTACCTATCCATTGACATCAAGGACAAAGAAATCGATTAAGAATCAATAAAGTTATAGTGGAAACTGTGGCAAACATCAAGATAATAAGGTGGAAAGTTGTCTGTTTTCAGCCAGAGTTTCCACTATAACTTTGTTGATTCTTAATCGATTTCTTTGAACTTGTGTCAATAGATGGGAAATTGCTACGAAACGGTATCCTTTACATTTTATCGTAAAACTACTATTTTATTGTAACATTTTATTCGCTATTTAAGGTGTAACACCAAAAATGTCCTAAAAGAGCCACCGTTTTAAAACGATAAGTTAGATCATCCTGATAATTTTTCCATAAATGGTCTTACTTAGATACAAACTTATGTTAAGTTATAGTCAAATCTGATAAATGGTGTGGGAGATGATAAATAATTAGTGAAAAATATAAAATAGCAAATATCTGGTCAACTAAGCGTTTTTGGAAAAATTTTACTTTTGATTTTCTTTTATTTTGACTCATATAACCTTTTCCCAGAGTCTAGCACTTTACTTATGTGACACCCTGTATATACTCACTTATTTCATTTGAAGATACCTTGTTATGGTGAAGTATGAAAGTGAAACAATAGTGAATTGCGTTTTCGATATTTTGCACTATTGGAAATTAATTCACTCCATACAGGGTGTTTCCTCTGTCTGCAGTAGGTGATTCCCCCCTATTTCTGGACGCAGGATACGTCAAGACAAACTTCTGGACACTATAAAAACATTCCTCAAAGGGTGTTTCAACTTTCCTCTGTCAAGGTTAATAGAGGGAGAAGGTAACTTTCGAACACCTTGTGTGTGTCTAAAGCAGATTTTTTAGAGCAAAATGACAACGCACCTGTTGTCTAACGTTGAAAGATTATTAGAGACGTGTTCAATAGTTTTTGAGTGAAAAAAAGTACACGACGTTTCGGGATCTGGAATCTAATCCCGTCATCAGGTGAAAAGTAACCTTAAAAATAACACAAAACATTAGGAAATGGGCTAGCCTTAAAGTCGTCAGGACAAGCTGCATGACCACTCACCCACTACCTAATAACATAAGTTTTAACCTATTAAATAAATTTAAGAGACATCTGCAAATATTCCGATAATGTGAAATTTATTAGGCTGAGGCCTTTCAAACACCATCTTCAGAGGCACATCAAAACTGAAGGAAAATTTTTACAATTCAAATTAGTGAAAACAAATGCATATGTTACAGTAATAATTGTTTTAAACCTAAGAAAATTTTGAATTAAACAGAAGAAAAATAATAATGTATGCTACATAAAGTCCAGGTTAAACAAATTTGAGGAACGGAGAATTTTGAAGTAAACCGGGTTCATTATGTTAATAGATCTTCATTTTTGAGCCTGTGTAGGGGGATTCTTAACCTATTAAACATAAGAGCCTACGAAACAATACAATATGTACAAACCCTTAACGAAATTAAAAAAAGAACAAATCGAGAAATCGAGCACTTCCACGGCCAGTGACAGCTGCACACTGACTGGCCATCCGTCAGACAGTCCCATAGGTTGGCTTGGAGAAGCGGACGACTAATCACAGCCGTGAATCAAATTGATCAACCGTAACAGAGACACGGAAATACCTAATTATGCAAAGCCTATTTAAAACAGCTGCCATTAAACGTAAAAGTGATCGATTTCTCTATTTTCTTGTTTTTTTTTATTTCGTAAAGTGTTTGTACACGTTGCGTTGTTTTCTAGGCTAGCTGTTGTAAAATATAGTAAGTTAAAAACTAATGTTATTTAGTGGTGAGTGACAGGTTAGCTTGCGCTGATTACTCGTGGGTTTGACTGATCGACTGGGACTCGTGGCGTGGTCCTGTAATCCAGCTTCATGGAGGTCAGGTTTTGAGGATGATATAGGTCTAAAGTGGCTCAGATAGTCTCAGTGATCATCTGATGATAACCGCATCAACTCCCACCGTCGTTTAGACATATCAGATTATCACCTGCGTGGTTTGAAAGTCGCGTTAAGCCGTTGGTCCTTGTATTTCCATTGGTCATTGGGCTATTAATTAATGACCCATTCTAAGGAAGAGTCGGCCTTAGTTTGTAACAAGACTACACCTCATAACTCATTACTACCACTTATCCTTCACCACATATTTGCCTTAAAATACCCTCATGAGAGTGGTCGGCATCTCAAATAGTGATTCAGTGATTTAGTGACCTTTAGGCTAGCTCATTTCCTAATGTTTTGTGTTATCTTTTAGGTTACTTTTCACCTGAAGACGGTGTCAGATTTCAAATCCTGAAACGTCGTGTATTTGTTTACTAACAATTAAAAATTCCCGTAATAATCTTTCAAACCTCAGAAATTGCACCAACAAGAAACTTCAAACAAAGAACACCTGTTGTTGTTATCAAACGCACGTAAACTCACCTGCATACTTGGCGAACAGTGCTTGTAACGGTTACCCGGTGAAACGGTTGCAGAGATAACGGTTGTCCGTCACCGGTGGTTATTAACACATTGGGTCCAATGCGTTACACATCCTTTAAGCCGAATCTTACCTGAATTTACAAACAATCCTATTTACATGAAATCCTCATAACAGTTTTCTTACACTGGCGTGACAATTTTTTTAAATTTCCTTTGGAAAAATGAGATATGCATGCCGTCAGCATGGCAAGACCCAGGCCTGGGACTTTGAAATGAGCACCGAACCTGACTCCCAGAATACTTTCAGAGCGTTATTTTAAACTATGTATATCATGTTTACAAAACATGTCTTATTTTCACAAAATTGAATACAGATGTTCGTTTTGTAAATATTTCGGTCGAGACTGTTAACCAGAAAAATTGGACTATCGGAATCTCCCTTAGGGGGTCTTTTCACCAAAAAAGTACTTTAATGATCTAAAAACGGTAAACTGCATCCGATTTTGATGAAATTTGAATATGTTCGTTTTGAGGTTATTTTGTTGTTATACAGTACATCAATAAACCAAAGTTGTTTCAAAATGGCGGCTAAAAGTGATTTTTGCTATAACAGCGGAGTTATTCCAATTTTATTGAATTTTAAAGTTCGTAAGTCTGAGACCGAAGGGAAAAGCAAGTCTGTGAGCGTAGTGAACAGCCTCCAAACTCCCGTGATAATAGACCACGAAAGGCTGGCTGCTGAAGTGAATTAGAGAAACAAATTGCAAAAGAAATTCGATTAACACATGCCAGCGGCGCTTTAGCGCTTAGCTGCGTGTCGGCCTGGTTTTTATTTTAGCTTTTTTTGGTAGTTTTATCGTTATCTGACCTTCATTTCGAAAAAGAACTCTTTATTATCCTAAAAGCCGTTTGAAAGAGGGTTAAATTGCCCTGTCGAAATATTGTTTCTATGTTTTGTTTTCAAAATCCTGTCTGTTGCGTCTCAAAAAGCCGTGTAAAGCAAAACATAAGCTTAAATGTGTGCAGTATTGTTAGTGTAGAATGTACTGCTGTAATGTAATTGAATATACAAGGTGTCCCATAAGTAAAGTGCCAAACTCTGGGAAAAGGTTATATAGGTCAAAATGAAGAGAAAATCAAGAATAAAAGTTTTTCCAAAAACGCTTAATTAACCAGATATTTGCTATTTTATATTTTCACTCATTATTTATCATCTCCCACACCATTTATCGGATTTGACTCAAACTTAACATGAATTTGTATCTAAGAAAGACCATTTAGGGGAAAAATTACCAGCATGATCTAACTTATCAATTTAAAACGGTGGCTATTTTATGGTATTTTTAGGACATGTTTGGCGTTCCACCTTAAATAGCGAATAAACGGTGAGTTTTACGATAAAATGTAAAGAATACCGTTTTGTAGCAAATCTTATTGCCTATCTATTGACACTAAGGTCAAAGAAATCGATTAGAATCAACAAAGTTATAGTGGAAGTTAAGGTGGAAAGTTGTCTGTTTTCAGCCAGAGTTTCCACTATAACTTTGTTGATTCTTAATAGACTTCTTTGAACTTGGTGTCAATAGACAGGTAATACAATTTGCTACAAAACGGTATTCTTTACATTTTATCGTAAAACTGACCGTTTATTCGCTATTTAAGGTGTAACGCCAAAAATGCCCTAAAATACCATAAAATAGCCCGTTTTAAAATGATAAGTTAGATCATGCTGGTAATTTTTCCCCTAAATGGTCTTACTTAGATACAAATTTATGTTAAGTTTGAGTCAAATCTGATAAATGGTTTGGGAGATAATAAATAGTTAGTGAAAATATAAAATGGCAAATATCAGGTTAACTAAGCGTTTTTGGGAAAAATTTATTCTTGATTTTCTTTCATTTTAACCCATATAACCTTTCCCAGAGTTTGGCACTTTACTTATGGGGACACCCTGTATATGATCGGTTTTACAGCGTGTAAATTAAATAAATAAATATTTGTTTCCAGAAGACGGGTGGAAATAGTAACGTTGTAGAGAAGGTCGCAGTCCAACAAACCCCTTCGTTATTTGTAAGTACTGATACAATGAGTTTTAAATTTATAAATTTAAGATTAATATAATTTCTTTATAATCTAGTTATCCGGTTCACACCGTTTCCAAACTTCATAATTAGGTTGAGATATTTCGGCCTCACTGTGGAGTACCCACTTCAGTCACTAATTGGCCAAAACTGGCGAATTTTCAAATATGGTTTTGATTTTTAGAAGAAAAAAACATTTTGAAAAGCGTGAAAATGCAGTAGTTTTAGATCTTTAAACCCCACTTAAAAATATAATTTCAAACAAGTAGTATAATTTTCAAAATTCAATCCGTTCTAGATAATCTGTTTGACGTAATATAAAATTATGATACATGTAGAAAGTCATCATATGATAACAGTTTGTTGGACTTTTATACGCCCGTAGACTTCATTCATCGGTCAGACAACATCGTAATTTTTACGCCCTTACTTCTCAGACAGACTCAACAGGAGTTTTTACGTATGCAAAGTGGCGGTAAAATGACGATGTTATAGTCTGCCCGTTTAAAGAAGTGCACTGGAGTAAAATCACACGTTTGTGAGAGGCTAGAATCTACGAAACCTCATGTCAACTTTGAACGCGCGACTTTTAGTCCCTTTAAAGGAGTAACAAATTTTCAATTTTAATTATAAAGTCTGAGATAAAAGTCAATATATTTTATAAATGAATTTGGAAGCCGATATTTAACAATGCTCTTAAGAGTGGACTGTACCTGTCGGCCATTTTGTTTCTTGTCCAATAAGAACAATGTAAAACAAGTATTTTCTACGCCTACAATTTTCAACGAACCGTTTTGAAATGGGTTTGACTCCGTTGGCCACTTTTTTTGGAAATTGTATCATTTTACTAGTAAATCAATAAATTCAAATACAAAGATTCTTTAATTTTATTTATGTTACGATTTTGCCAATGAGAAAATGGAAATTCGGCTCAGCGGAGCCAATAAACATTTAATGCACTTTAAAACAAAGTTAATTTCATAAAAATCCGATGAAAACTGTACGTGTGGGGTGTCCCAAGAAAATGCATGTTTTTACATTGCTCTTATGAGACGAAATTCAAGGTCACAGTCTTTACTGCGCATTTTGTACATTTTCAAGTGCACAGTAATTTTTAATCGCAAAAAATTTAGAAAATAGGCTTTAAAGTTTTTTAAGTATTAACCTTACATTTCAAACTTGAAATGGAACGTTTGACAATTCCGTCTTAAAAACTGCGAACTTCTTTTTTCGCCATTTTTTACCCATAGGCCTATTGCAAAAGAAAAAACACAATAAATTAACAGTCTTAAAATCAAAATAATAACATAACCATCTGGCAAAAACCCTTTATAAACAAAGTGCAAAATTGACGCTTTTCATTTTTAAAGCTTAATCATTAATGCAACAGCAAACAGCTTTAAAGCTTGAGCTTAAAACCTTATTAAGCTCATTATATTACAAACACTTACATCCAAACTAACAGGGGTGGTTGTTAAAGCAAATGAAACAAACAAACAGAAACATCCATAAACGCACATTATATTTACACAAACAAATCTACAGTTTGAAATAAAAGCGAGGCATACAATACAACTAAACTAATAATATGCTATATGAGCAATTTATGTATATAGCTTAACACTTAAGCACTACGCTATTAACATAGGGTAAAGTAATTTATTATATATATATATGTATGTATATATACGATAAAACATTTTATATATATAAATCTGTATACCGAAGTGTATGTGTTTTAAATTTGTATATTTTTCTGGAAAGAAGTTTTTTTATAAAATAAAAAAGCACCAACAATGATAAAATATATTTTTGACTAGTACATTTTGCAGGCATATTGGTAAAAACTGTTTATTTGTCCCGCCTAGAAATAAAACACCACAATGATGAAGACACTATTTACAATAATCTCCTACACGTTTTTACAATAGTCTAAAACCAATAAATAAAACCTTTCAACTAACTTCTATTTTATAATTCATTTGACACCTTTAAGCCAAAACGATTCGATAATACTATATTAAAGTAATTCCTGGCTTAATTTATTTCAAAATAATAAATAATAGAACAGTTTCACTGTTGTAGTTTCTAAGATATAACACAAACGGTGAATATTGTGAAAATTTCTGTGTACTGAACAAGGAAATTTCGTGTGTTGAAGTGGGAAATTTCGTGTCGTGTGGTTGGTAGACATGTGCAGCACGTGTGCAACGAGTGAATGCAGTTAGTTTGCACACACAGACAACATCACAAGCAACTAGCCGGTTAGCAGGGAATTCAGGGTGGAAGGGAGAGGGAATTCCTAACTAAATTTCCCTTTCAGGGAAACGTCTACAAGATAGTTTACAACGGTAACTTTGCGTAACAATTTGGTCTACAAGCAGCTATTCTATGTATGTACAGTTTATAATGACCTAATAACTTTAAATTGAAGTATTAGTTCTAAATGTTGGCACATTTGTTATGATAACCTTTCGGGACTGCAAAATTGACAATAGATTAAGCGATTTTAGGCGATAAATTTAGCTGGCTGAGGATTGTATACAGAAAAAATACTTTTGCATGATTACAATTATAGCATATCTGTACATATAAAATCTAAATACCACTCACTCACAAAATAAAAAACAGAAGCCTAGAAACTTTAAAATTAGCGTAAAATAATTTTGAAATCGTTAGCTTCTAAAGGCTAAACTATATCCCAAAACACTTCTCAAATTGATTTTCTGATCCTGTATCAAACGAACAAAAAAATTCTAGTAGATTAAAACTTGACATGGGGTTTATTATGAGTATTTTGGATGTGCAATAAGATGGGGTTTTCGAATGAGGCCATTCAATTTTGAGGTGTAAAAGAGTTTTGAATTTACCAAAATTACCCTAAAACATTAAAAATGTTTTTGTATGTTGTATGAAGGTTATTTTGATCTATAAAGTATTTATAATTTCAAAACTAACTACCCCGTCTGCTAATAATTTCAGAAAGATTTCGGTAAAATATGTCAACACGAAAAATAGACTCGACCTTTTTGCCACATTAGATGAGCCTCTAACTTATAGGGAATTCAGCTGAGCTGTCAAATCGCCTCTAAATGATAAGGAATAGGATGATGGACGCCATGGCGAGGATGAGGCCCAGGATGGTGAGGAAGTCTAGACCAGCTAGCTGGTGAGCACATGCCATGCACACTACCAACAATGCAGCAGGATCACACTTAGTACCTTCGTCTGCCACTGGAGTGCAGTCCAAGGAGCATCCTTGAGTGGAGTCTCTGGAGATCCTGGACTCCACGGGGGGAGACTTGCAGTCCTTCTCCAGCCGCATCTTGGGACTGCTGGAGTCTTCTGGAGAAATCTCTTTGGCGACAGTTCCTTCATCCAATTCTTTTGATTGCGGTGAAGAATCATTTGTCAGGTCATACGTATGATCACCACCGGAGGAATTTTCAATTTGGGAAGTTCTTTTTGGTGAATTTGACGTGGGCTGGTCTTCCGGTAAAACTAGTGGGAATGGAGAAGTACTATTGGATTGATCTTGGTTTTCTGCAGAGGTGAATTCTGTAAGTGATTGCAACAAGGAGAGATCATCTTCAGGCAATGTTAGCGAAAATGAAACGTTCTGTTTGGATTTATCTTGCTCCTCGTTAGTCGATTCTGTTTGAAGCACTGAAACTTCAGGCGATGATGAGGATTCGTCCGGTATTCGTTCAAGTGAAGAAAAATAAGTTTCTTCTTGATCAGTCTTAAGATTTCGTATTTCAGAACTTGTTTCTTCGTTCGTATCGATCCGATCATGTAATTCCTCTCTATCTCGCTTCTTTACATCTCCATACATTTCAGATATTACTGTTGTATCACTATCTTCTCCTTTCGGTGGTCCGAAGTCAAAGTCTAAACTTTTGGTCAGCTCTTTCAACAGGTCAGTCATACTTCTGCTTCCTTCTATTTCAATCGGTTTGTCTGTAACAATCGTCTGTTTGTTTTCTAGTTTGTTGTCGTCAGTTATGTTAAACGTATTCAACTTCACAGGTTTGTGAGGAACTATCTTGCCTATTGGAAGAGGTTTAAGAGGCGACGATGTAACTAAATTTTCTTTTACTGGATTCAACTCTTTCGCAAAGTTGTCTTCTTTCTCAATTTTCTTGATAGGTTTTATATTTTTGTCAAAATTGAGTTCGTTTAGTTCTTTACTCAGCTGTTCACTGGCCTCCTTAGCTTCTCTTGCCAAAGCTGCCAATAAATCTGATTCAGTTTGATCGTAGATGCGTTCTGATTGGTTTCGCTGCTTGTCACTTTGATGGGTGAAGGAATGGCTGTCAGGTGTTGGACTTCTTCGAGCATTAAACGACGTTTGTTTGTTTTCAAAAGGTAAATTTATTTTCAAAGGTTCTATTTTCACAGGAACGTGTCTGATGGGTGAGTCAGATTTCCTGAAGAATGGGTTAACAACGTCTGTTGTGTGGCGTCTCTCAGATGCATGGGAATGACGAGGACTGGAAGTTCGAGGAACTTTGGGATAAAATGAAGACTGCTGTGATTCCTGAGGCACCAAGGTGACTTTGCTACCGGTTAGGGTTTCTGTGCTGGTCGTTATCAATGGGGAAGATGTGCCTGTTGAATAATGCCTGGAAGCTCTTGGAGTAGCGTCGGAGTCTTCACCACTTTGAATCTTCAACTCGTTCAATTTTCTGTAGCTTTTCAGACCGTCCAAAGCAACATTGTTGTTACTGACAGCATCCGGCACATCTGTGAAACTTTGAGACTTCTCCAAATCTATGTGAGAGCTGTTGTTGTTGTAAATAAGATTGTTGTTGTTTTTCACCGCTATTGACTCCTTGTGAATTATGCTGAGTAGGTTTGCTGAAAGAGAGCGAACAGCTCGTTTCTTCTTTAAAACTGGGAAATCTATAAGGGTTGTATCTTCTGGAGAAAAGAGAGGTTCTTTGTTGTTGTCCTTTCTGAGATTTCTGAACGCAAGATCATCAGTAACTACATCAGGAGTCTTTCTCGGTTTGAAGGTTGGTCTGTAAGTTTCCTTGGGCGTTACGTGCAGGTAATCACTGTTTGGAGCAGGGGTGATGGGGCCCAAAGGTATTCCAAATAGAGGCTGTGGGTCTAAGACCCTCAATGCATTATTTGTGTGTTTGATGTTTCTGTACACCACGTCGTCTAGTGTTATGTCTGGTTCATTTTTCACCGGTGGTGGAGGGGGAAATTTCAAAAATGGAGGAGGGCTTAAAGTTGGAGAGACTAGCAAAAAGCTACCAGCTTGAGATACTACTTCTTGCTCTTGGGATGGAGGCTTATCCTTCTTATTGAGTCTTCTGTACGCCATATCATCAGTTACTTTATCTGGTACTGAGCCTCCTGGTCGTTTAATTGGAGAATCTATACTGTCCACAGATTCCATAGACGATCTACTGTAGTTGAAACTAGAATCTGATTCAAATCCTCTCGACTTAACCCAGTCATTCCAATTGGAAGGGTCCAGCCTATTGTTTTCGCAAATCGCCTTTTCTTTCGAAACTTTTTCCAAATATGCATCTTCGCCTAACCTCAGGCTTTTATAAATTGCCTCTAGCTCATTTAAAGCGTCTTCTAAGTTGTTAGATTTCCTTCGTCCGTCTTTCAAGTCGTTGTCACTGAAAACGTCAAAGTGTTCAAAGTTAGTAACAGCGTTGACTTTGGAGTCCCTTCTTTCTGGGGGTCTTGGAGGATTCAACTTTTCTTTTAAGGGGGAGATTTCTCGCTCTGAAGTTTCTGTATTTTCTTCCAACATGGATAAAGGTCTATATTCCTTACAGGGACATCAGCTGTATCCAGCACAGGTATGCCTATTTCATTGTGGGAAAATGTTCTGTTTGTTGGAGTTCGTGGACTAGAAATATCTCTAGGACTAGATTGATTACTGAGAGAACCTGAGGAATCTCCTCTTGGCATTGACAAGGGAGCCAACTTCGTCTTCTGGATGACTTGACCATTTTCATTGTAAGGACTATTAGATCTAGATCTGTCATTTGTTGAATTAATATTCAGCAGGTGCCTTTGGACAAGTTTGGGTGAACCTTCTGTCAAATGAACCTTTTTGGCGGTCTCTTGATCTTTCTGCTTCCAAAAATCAGCAGCGTTTTGAACTCCGGAAGGTCTGGCTCGAGATGTTTGTTGGACAGGAGGTTTTTGCGAGTCGTTTAGTTCTTGTGCTGTCTTCTGATTTTGGTAAGCTATGTGAATCGGCTTTCTGCTTCGTGGATGTTGATCTGTGTAGTAATGGTAATGTTGAGGCTGATTGTTATGAGCCAAGGTGGAAGGTGCAGAAGATCCTGTAATGTCAGAGTGTTGATGAGGAGGTTTCAGTATTGCATCTTGTTGTGCTGACGAAGACCTTCTCGCCATTGGAGGAGACAATTTAACTGAGTTTATTTTTCCTGGTATGTGGTGATCTGAACTAGACCTGTGATGCTTGTTCATTTGAGGATCTGATTGTAAATCAGTTTGTGAGCTTTGTGGAACCCGGTGGAAAGCGGAAACGCTGGATCCAAAATCGGTAAATCCTGGGTACTTTTGATTTCTGTCTTCAAAGGCGTAAGACATAGGTCTACCACTTCCCTCACCTTGGTGGCCATTCGTTGAAACTAACCTTCTATGAGGGTCTCTCGGAGGTGGCGGTGGAGGATTTTGATGTTTTGAAAACGTCTTCGGCGGAGATACTCCAATATGGGTTATTTTGGCTTCTACCTTTTGAATTGGCCTTGATATAGGAAACTGTAAGCCTGCCACTACGACGTTTTCATCATTTGGATGGCCTTGTT
This sequence comes from Matsumurasca onukii, assembly GCA_018831715.1. Classification (NCBI taxonomy): domain Eukaryota; kingdom Metazoa; phylum Arthropoda; class Insecta; order Hemiptera; family Cicadellidae; genus Matsumurasca; species Matsumurasca onukii. The sequence goes on from CM032067.1 coordinate 17,656,722, forward strand.
TGTTTCTAAAGTGCAAGTGATTCACATTACAATCATAGGAAGCACTCTTTCTGTTCAAAACTTCTTGGTTTCTTTGGGATGGCTTAGAGAGAGGAGTGTTTGCGATTAATTCGCTACTGCTTTTTGGTAATCTCGGAGGAGTTACATCCGAATACATTTGGCTCACCTTCTGAGTTGGATGACCTCCAGGAAAGTTTTTGCTTCTCAACTCCTGATAAGAGCCTGCTACTCCCTCTCTCGCGTGACTAGGAGGGAATGTGACGTAATTGGAAGAAGGGGGTGCCGAGGATGTGTAGTGAAGAGCGTTCTTAGGTCTGACCTTAGGACTTTGCAAAGGACTTGGAGTGGCTGATTTTGTTTTCGCTGTATACTTTGTTTCGTAATCACTAGATTCACAATACACAACTTTAGCTGTCCACCTGCTATTCGAAGGAACTCTTTCATGACTTTTACTTTTGTTGGTAAGCCGTTCATCAGATCTGGATATCCTGGAAGAAGAATTTGTTTGGAAATCTTTCATGTGATCTTCGTCCCGCGAAAGCCTCTTCTTGTACCTTTCCGTCCTCGCCGCTCTGGACCTTCTGCTCAAAGACCCTTCTTTTGAGCCCGTGTCCTCACATTTGGACCTTTGCATTGATGATGTTGAATGTCTTGAAGAACCTCCTTCATCGGAACTTGAATCCACTTTTAGCATACCCCTGTTTGCTTCTACCCTCGCTTTGACTTGAATTCTTCCTCCTTTCTTTCCGGCAGCTTCTAACGAGACTGAACTTCCTCTCATAAAATGATCTTGTTGCCTTTTCGCTAAAGACTCATGACTTCGTCCGACCAACCTTTCTTCCACTAATTCCTTAAACCTCGGATGATCAGAGTTAATTTCTACATTCTGCTGATTCTGCGGAGCTATTCTTACATGTTCAAATGATCCGGTAACATCTTTGCTTCCTCTATTCCTCCTTTTTCTCGCAGCTCTCCTTCTCTCCAAGAAGCCTTTCTTTTCTTCGCCATCCTCGATGGAAGAGCTGCTCTCGGTGTCACTGGCTTTCTTCTTCCGTCTGAAGAACCCGCCGAGGGACCACTTCTTGTCTTTCTTCTTAGGTTTCTCTCTGTCTCTGCTGTTCTCCGGTTGTTTCAGTGACGGCGGGGGGAAGTCTGGGTCGATGGCGTCGAAGGAGTCATTAGACTTCCTTCTCTGGTCTGTAGGCATGATCCTCAGCTGCCTCGTGTCCCAAGCACCACGTGACGAGTGCGTCACGCTGCTCACCGTCTGAAACATAGAAACATACATTTGTGAGCCAGCTGTTTTCTGTTTTGTTTGATTTAATTGGTGTTGTTTTGTTTCTTTATATTCGCTCAACACTTCGACAGGATTTAAGTGTGAAAAAACCTGAACTTTTGTGTTGAAGAAATCTATAGTATTTATTACAAGTATTTAAGCCTAAATTTGATCTTAAGATAATAAAGAAAAGAGTAGACGTACGATGTTGTATTGGTTATATACCAGTTTATGAGTAACAAAAAGACATATGAGATTTTTAAGGGTCATTTTATATCGTTCTCGTAAAAAATACATTTTGTTATCTACAATAAAAACATAACTATCGTGGCATGAGTATCGTTGGAGTAATCCCTTACAAGAACCCACAAAGCCACTAACATTGTTTAAATAATATAGTAAATAGTTAATTAAATTCAATTAAAAATTAGGACTAGTCCTCTCATCATTACGAATTAATCCCTCAGTCGTTGTCTGATGGGTGTACAAAGCTTTTGCAGCCTTCAAATATTGGAGCTTCAGTATCGCTTAAGCTACCTACTGTTAAAGAAACAGTTCGCTGTTTTACTTTGGTAAAACAAACCTCCGTACGTATTCTTTGTTCTAAAACAGCTGTTGATTCAAATAACTCACAGCGTAATGTACACGATGCCACAGATTAATCAAACCGTAACGCTGTTTGGGCAAACATGTGTTTTGTATAATCTGCGGGATCACACGGTCCGAGGCTACTCTGCGGTATATTACTGGAAACGCCGACGCTGGCCAAAACAATGACTCATCTCTGTTCCGCGTTTCAACTCTGACGTCTAAATTTAACAGCTGATCCACGTTGATCCAGTCAGGATAGGTGTGCTGAATATAGATAGTGCACGGGAACGATATTGAGCCAGGAAATATCTAAAATAGTAGAACTTCCCCTTGGGGAGGTAAAGGAAATAACCAAGGGTGGCGAACAGTCCAAAACTGAACACGAGGTTGTAACAGAGGGTTAGCAAAGTGAGTAACCCAAGCACGTCCTGATTGGCTGGCTGGTAGCAGCGGACGACCAACCAACCCTACACTTAAGTTCATTTTCGACGAGAGGGAGCATAGGGGTCTTATTTCAACTGAATAATTTATTCTGGGGATTGTCCAAAACTCGTAAATCTAACATTCCGATTGGCTTATACTGTAGTTAGTTATCGTAATGATTCACCGTGTAGTCTTTCTAAATCATTCTCGTTAGTCATTTGAACTCCTTTGTTGAGAAAAACTGACTCACTCATCAAAACAAGAGTTTTTCCTCCAATTAGCTATGCAAAACCATTTATTTTGTGTTTTCTGATACAGTTGGTCAGTCTGATCCACGTCTGTGATTGGTCGCCCGCTGCTCCCAGCCAGCCATATCACTGGTCAAGGACGAGGTTGTTTTCTCTAATTATTTTCAGTTTCTTAACGTTTTGAGCATGTTGTAATGTTTTGTTCTGAGCTAGTTAAAAAATTAAAGAATTTTAGAAAACAAAAAAAGGAAAACTCATGTTGTTTGGTGATGAGTTACTGGTCATCTTGAGCTGATTACTTCCAGGCTAGCTCATTTCCAAACGTTTGTGATATGTATTAGGTTACTATTCACCTGAAGACGGGATCAGAGCCCGAAACGTCGTGTTTTGTTCACTAAAATCTATAAAAACGTCCGTAATAATATTTCAACCTGAGAAATTCTACCATCGTCAACAACAAGCTTGAAACGTGAGTGACTGGGACACGTATGGTATAGCAAGTGTTAACAATATGGCCGCCGCGCCTCTACACAGGCGTGCTTTGAAACATAAACACACCAGAGAGCAGCACTATAACCCAAATACCTCCTCGTCTACACAAACAATACACTACACATCACGTGCTTGTGTGTGTGTGTAGGCGTGCCTCACAGAGGAGTTGTAGCTCTATACTGTATGAAGTGCTTCGACCCGAAGTGCTATAGTCCTGGATACCGTTGTTCGGAAGTTATGTTAAGCTCTAGGTCTATTCCATTGGTCGTTGGGCTGTTAATGACCAAATCTGGGGAACAGTCGGCCCTAGTTTGTAACAAGACTATGTCTCGTCATCTATCAAAAACACTCAACACAATCACCATTCATTCCGTATTCACCTTAAGAGTGCGCAGTAGTGACCTTGAATTTCGTCCCATAAAAGCAATTTAAAACACGCGTTTTCTTGGGACATTTCACGCCTACAGTTTTCATTTGATTCTTATGAAATAAACTTTGTTTTAGAGGCTTTAATTGTTTTAGTGACCCCACTGAGCCGAATTTCCACTTCCTCATTTATCAAACCGTGACATAAATCCAAAAAATGAAGAAACGTTGTCTTTAAGTTTCTTGTTTTTAGGTTTAAACTAATAATATTTTCAAAAGGTGATCAGTGGAGACACTGCATTACATTGTCATCTTTCAAATAAAACTTATTTCAAAAAGATCTGATGTCAATTGCGGGTGTAAAGTGTCTCAAGAAAATGCCGGGTTTTACATTGTTCTTAAGAGACAATAAACAAAATGGCCGACATGTGCTGTGCACTCTTAAAATACCAGTGGTGGCTCGCGTGTATTATGACAGAGGAGATCTGGTTAGGGCTTTTCCCCTTTCGGTCGAGCAGAACACAGTTGGTTTATTTTTACTCCTCATGTCTAATAAGGTTTCATAAAGGTGTATACCAATTTCAACCATCATTGGATCATTGACGTTATTCTTTAAGGACCACTTGGGGAAAGGAAACCAAATTAAACAGGTCAACAAGCACCCAATTTCGTGGCCAGAAGAACTAGGAAATGCCAAAATGCCAATTCTATACAATCGAGAACTTTACCATCGAGAAACATCGAGACCATTCAGCTTATTCATTTGATAACTACACATTTAATTTGAGGTACTGTATTTCCAAACTCTCATATCCTTCAAGAAGACCCACCATACCAAGAGTTCTCTAACATCATAGAAAAAACAGTTATCTTTTTTTTACGCTAATATCCACAAGTAGAGGATTTTAGAAAGAAATTCCCTCACAGGTTCCTCAACAGCTGTGAAAGAGGTTGAACAGTTGAAGTCATGCAGACTGATAACTACACAGATAAGCGAGTAATGCGCTGATAACAGCTGTACGTACTTCTCACAGCTGTCAAGTGAAACAGCTGTTGTGAGCTGTCATCAACAATGACAATGTCGTCAACATATCTCAACACTTTTGCAATTGCTGTATTTAATGTAGGTCTTGCTTTGGCCTTCGGCCTCAAATTTACGTGCTGTAACCTTCGGCTTCAGATTTACTACAACCGCGTCAATTATACACGAAACATTATAATCTAGTTCTTCCGGTTCACATCGCGTCCAAACTTCATAATTAGGTTGAAATATTTCGGCCTCGCTGTGGAGTACCATCTTCAGTCACTGATTGGCTGAAGTTTTGACGCGGTGTGAACCGGAAGAACTAGATTATAGTTGTGACACCGGCCGCAAAAGCCTAAGAGTACACGAAACATTATTAGGCCTATTTTTCATCACTAGGTCCTAAATGAGCTAGGATCAAAAGGCACTTTAGGTACGATTGATGAAAGATACTTCTATCATGATGCAAATAATAACGAGAAATAATAAAATATGTAATTAATATGATAAAGTAACAGTATTTTGAACTCGGCATTCTGTTTTTGAGTAACAGCTGTTACACTATTTTCCATTAAAATTTAAAACAAACTCGTTGAAACAGCTTATGTCCATGCCACAAAAAGGAAAATTAAAATAATTCAAACCTTAGGGAGTAAAAAGTCATGAAAACAAACCTTAATTTTCCAAGAAATAATAGTGCAACTGTTTCCAATACAGTACATTTGTCTAAAGCAGCTGTTTAGACCCCCAAAAGTTAAAAAGACGTTTTTATCCCAAATAAGGGTTCCTCTCCACCCCCTCCCAATAAGGCTTTGATGCTATAAAACTGCACTTATGAACCGAGTTCCACTAAACGTGGTAAAAATGCTTGTAATACCTTACCAAACATGTGTTCCAAAAATTAAAAAAATCCGTTCAGGCAGGCCAAAATGGTGGCTAAAAATAGTTGTTTGCCACCATCTTGGTCTGCCTGAACGGATTTTGTTAATTTTAGTACACTTGTCCGGTACAATGATTCAAATATTTATACAGTTTTAATCAAAATGGATGAAAAATACAGTTTTATTGGTTAAAACCTCGCTTTTTTGGGAGACACGCCCCCCAAAAATCATTTCCGGTGAGCCGATTTTGCTTGATAACAGACTTAATCTAGAGATTTGCGAAAGGTAAATGTGTACCAAATTTCGTGGAAAACGGGGAAAATGCGACCTGAAGAGTGAGCACAATATATATGCTGTTCGCCATTTTACCTCAGGGGTATTAGGAAACTCAAAACTACAAACCACTTTCTAACCGACTTCAGAAAAACGATCAGGTTATACAGGCGGCGATTATTTTTGTTCTAAGACGTTTGGTTCTATTTGACGATTAAAATGAATAGTTCTACTCGAATTAAAAAATCGCTACAAATGTGATAAACATTTAGTCGGTATCAGCTAGTAGACTACAGGAGAAGAGGACAGGTAGGCTAATGCTAGCCTAGGCTTGTGTATTAATAAACACGCAAGTTGGCAGAGACGCTACCAGTGGTTCTCCCACGCGTGTTTTGCTCTTCGAACTGAAAAATCGTTTCCTGTCTTGTGCTCAAACTAATTACCTGTTTATTTACTCCATAAATTCAAACTTTGATTTTTTTATTTGTATAAATACTGACAAGGCGTGGAATCACACAAGGGTGGTTTGGTAACCAGGACACTAGACAGAAATATTGGGTGGGGGGAGGAGCAACGACAATTTCTCAACTTAAGAGTGCTCAGTAGTGTAACCTTGAATTTTGTCCCATAAGAGCAACGTAAAAACACGCATTGTCTTGGGACTAAATCACTATTTGAGATGCCGAACACTCTCATGAGGGTATTAAGGCAAATATGTGGTGTGGTGAAGAGGTGATGTGATGAGTAGTAATGAGTTATGAGTGTAGTCTTGTTACAAACTAAGGCCGACTCTTCCTTGAAAGGCCATTAATTAATAGCCCAATGACCAATGGAAATACAAGGACCAACGTCTTAACGTGACTTCCGAACCACGCAGGTGATATCTGATATGTCTAAACGATGATAGTAGGAGTTGATGCGGGTGTCATCAGATGATCACTGAGACTATCTGAGCCGCTTTGAGCCTATATCATCCTCAAAACCTGACCTCCATGAAGCTGGATTACAGGACCAATTTCAGGATCAACACAGACAATTTTGTGTAATGCTATTCTATTGACTGGGACTCATGGCATGGTCCTGTATCCCGCTCGAAAATGAGCCAATGAGATATACTCAAATCTGATATCGACTGCAACAACAGTTTCGAAGCCTTTAACCGTTGATCCCTATCCCATTGGTCCATCGTAATCACTGAGACTATCTGAGGCGCTTTAGAGCTATATCATCCTCAAAACCTAACCTCCATGAAGCTGTTTTAATGGATCTGTATGCAATAAACTTCGTTTAAGTGTATTCAATGTTTCAGTGACTTCACTGAGCCGAACTTCCATTTCTCATTCATCTGACCCGTATATACATTCAAATAATGAAGAAACATTTATTTAATTTTTTTGTTTTTACGTTTAGACACTACAGTAAATTGTTGTCTTTCAAATAAATCTTATTTGAAAGATCACAGAAACGGGTTTAAAAGTGTTTTAAGAAATACTAAAATAAATTATTTTATTGTTCTTATGAGACAAAAAACAAATGGCGACAGGTATTTTCAGCATTTTATTATGTGATTTTCCCAATTAAAGTACTTCCCTTCCCATTTTTGAACGTTTCCAGAACTACTGGGTGGAAATTTAAACAACTTATAAATAATACATTTTTAGTCTTTAAAGATTTTTTTGCAATAATACTTGCACTGGTTTCAGATGGTTTGTGGAAAATGATCATTAAGTCGTCAGTTGAACACAACTCCTGTCAAAACCTTTTCATTTAATATAGGTCATTGTATAGAAAGTATGTCGCATCAAGTGTTTCATGCTATTAATCTAGAAGAGTTGAATATTCTTCATCAAACTATTGCCCCTAACTCTTCTCCCACTAGTTGCAAAATGACTTTACTTTTTTTGCAAACCCTTGCAAGCCTTTTTAACCTATTTAATTCAGGTTGGTAAATTCAAATTAAAGTTCTCAATTCAGAGACATTTTATAGATTGCCCATCTAAATTAGAATTTACAAGTGGTGATTTTATTTCAACTTTATTCTGAATTATCTCATAATGTTACTTCATTTAACTTTGATTTTCTAACTTTCAAGTCTTTTAACCGTTTAATTTCACTTAAAATCATCCCTTAAATTTGGGGGATCGGCCAAAACTTTCCTTGTTGCGACGACCCTGAATGAACCAAGCTACCCCTTCATATCATATCATAAAGGGTAATCTAATCTGAAGCTAATCTAATCACATTACATTCTCATTCGGCCAGTGATTCGGATCTCAGTCTCATTCTGACTGGGACTCGTGGCGGGGTCCCTGTAATCAAGCTTCCATCAGGTTTGAATTATAGTCTAAAGCCTCAGTAGTCTCAGTGATCATGATGATACCCGCATCAACTCCACATCGTTTCAGGTATATCCACCATCACCATTAGTTCGGAAGTCCGTTAACCGTTGATCCTTGTATTTCCATTGGTCATGCTGAATTATGACCCATTCTGAAATGTTATTTGTAACAAGACTATCATAACTATTACTATCATGATCATCTCAACTCTCATGAGTGGTCATCTCTAATAGTGATTTAGTGATTCATATGTTTAAATAAGATATAAAATTCAGATGTAATGTCATAACATTAGGTAACCTGACATTTCCATGCATGTAATGTGTTTTGTAATCAAATATTCTAGTTCTAACTCTTACAAATAATAATTATTATTTTAATAAGAAATGTACTAATTGTACTAAGTACTAACTAACACAAACACAGAGAGTACACCGTCAGTTGAAAGTATAAATCTTAAGAAATAGTTGTAAGTAAATTTTGATTGAAACCTTTTGTTTTATGAATAAAGTAAACATTAAACGTTGACGTGGTACAATCACAACTATTGACTCAATAAATCAATCAATACTTTTTATATTTTCATCTATAAAATACAGCATATTATCAATATTTTTAAAATTTAACACATACCTAGTTTCATGATTTTTTGCCTTTGAATAACTAAAACTTTAAACATTAAAGTGGCTAATTACATTAAACATTCGACAAAGTAATCCAAATACTTTGTTGACAACAAATATTTAGTTAGTGACAAAGTTAAACAATTCTATGCCAACAAAACACTAGTTAAAGTTTTCAAATATATTTAACACATTAATATAACAGGAGTAATTTTGATAAATATTTAATATAAGCGTATTTGTCATTTACTTCCAGTAGTCGTATTTGATATTTCTATACTTTCATACAAATAAAAGTAAATTTATGTTACGACTAAAGTCAACTGACAAAGGCAAAATATATCACAAATAAGTCCTTTGCTTGATGGGCAATTTCTTTACTTTGATATTTGATTTCAGACACCTAGCGTTTATTCCTAGAGTGTACTTTAGGGTGATTAGGTGAACATGGATGAATGGTGAGAGTGATGAGTTTTGATGGATGGAGGCGTAGTCTTGTTACAAACTAGAACCACAGATTGTGTCATTAGTTAATAGCCCAACAACGAATAGAATGGACCAACGACTTAACGTGACTTCCGAGCCACACGTTATTTACAATATTTACCCCCCACACGCAAACAACTCGTTTCAGGTAGCCTAACTATACAAGTAGCCTACCAACTACAACTATAGGCCTACAAGTAGCCTACGTCTGTATGTAACCTACTATAAAATACAAACCATCATAATATTCACAAACAAACCACCAGCGCACAACACTCCTATGTACAAACAGATCAGATAGACAGACACTGAACTTCTTGCTCCAAGGTTGGTTCGGGGCTCCCCGAGCGTATTTTTGGCCCTGCCCCCCTCCTCCCACCACACACATTCTGACAAAGAAACACAATTTTCCCGTCGCTGACTCACGGGTATTTATAAGGCGTTTGACTCTTTGGGGCTAAATAGATCAAAGGATTGAGGAATTTAAGGATGTTCTGTTCTTGGTAAAGGGGTGAACGCTTGATTTCCACCCCCTGGGTTGCTCGATGAGCTGTACTTTTCAAAGAGTTTTTGGAGGAAGGGGGAGGGGGAGGGAGGAGAGGTGCGCTGTGAAAAGATTTAATACAAAAATGTCATTAGCACCATAGAAGATTTTGAAGTATGTAGTTGGAACCATATTCTATTTACTATAACTGACAAGGGGACTTAACATTTTTTATTTGTAAATTTGTTTTGCAATTTTAAGGAGTATTTGGGCGGAGTGGTAAGATTAAATAAAAACTCCTTAAGAACCCAACAACGATAGTGGAATAATTTTACACAAATTAAAATAGTTTCTATTTTTTAATATAGCTCACAAGAGAATTTAATACTTTGATTTGTAACTACAAGTATGACAGTGAAGTTATAATGTACATGCCATTATCATGTATCATATCACGTCTTTGAACATTTCCACATCTCATGTGAAATAATAAAATTAAAATTTTTCCACGATTGTTTTGTACACATCCCAGAATAGATATACAAGAAATGGACAATAATTTCTCAAAATCTTTAAACTAAAATAAAAAAACGTCAAGAGCATAGTGGAAAAAGTCTAATATACGTGTATTAAAAATACATATGTAACAAAAACGCCCTTGGTTAAAGGAAGAATCAATATAATTCAAATGTATATATTTTATACTGTTTGTGGGTGGCTATAGCTCAGTGGTATAGTGCGCGCTTCGCAACAAAACAGCCTGGGTTCGACCGCAGTCATAACTTTACACGATGGCCACTCCCTGTGGTTCGGAAGCCGTTGGTCCATTGGTCGTTGGGCTATTAATTAATGACCCAATCTGGGGAACAGTCGGCCCTAGTTAGTAACAAGACTACACCTCATCATACATCAAAAACGCTCAACACACTCACCATCATCCCATATTCACCTTAAAATACCCTCTAGGAGTGGTCGGTGTCTCAAATCAAAGTATCAAACCAGTAGTGTTTTTGTTACATGTTCATTTCTTATTACCATAACAGCCTTGTAACTTTCAATCCTTCTAACACATGCTATATTTGAATATTGTTACGGTATCCTTCACTATTACCAATTATATAATGATAGAAAGGGAAACCAACGCTTGTGGTAGCACATGGAAGTAAGTCCCCAAAAGTGGCCTCAACTTTACTGCAATGGTCTTATGAATGAGTTAAATCGAGCGAGACGTTTGTAAACGTCACCGACTGTAAATAAAAACACACGCCAGTTTATAAATAGATAAATTTAATAATTTATTACAGCTAGGGCACTGAATATTCATTTCAAGAATGTTGTTACTTGTTTGTAATTTTGCTATAAAACAGTTGTTTAAGACACATGTACTGGCAGATAAAGTTGCCCTTAAATTCCCACTATCACTGAGATGCCGACCACTCTCAAGAGGGTATTTTAAGGCAAATATGTATATGGTGAAGGATGAGTGTGATGAGTAGTAGTAATGAGTTATGATGTGTAGTCCTGTTACAAACTAAGGCCGACTCTTCCTTAGAATGGGTCATTAATTAATAGCCCAATGACCAATGGAAATACAAGGACCAACGGCTTAACGTGACTTCCGAACCACGCAGGTGATGGTCTGATATGTCTAAACGATGGTGGGAGTTGATGCGGGTATCATCAGATGATCACTGAGACTATCTGAGCCACTTTAGACCCCTCAAAACCTGACCTCCATGAAGCTGGATTACAGGACCACGCCATGAGTCCCAGTCAAATAAAGATTTGTTTTGGTGATCTTTTTCTCCCTGGAGCCATTTTAATTATATTAATTTTTATATGGCAAGGACATCATAACTGGTTTTGTTTGGTCGGATTGATTGATATATTGTAAAGAAGTCGACCGTTGTAAATTTAACTTTGATACTTTGATTTGAGACACCGACCACTCCTAGAGGGTATTTTAAGGTGAATATAGGGCGAGTGTGTTGAGTATGATGAGGTGTACTAACTAGGGCCGACTGTTTCCCAGATTGGGTCATTAATTAATAGCCCAACGACTAATGGATGGACCAACGGCTTAACGTGACTTCCGAACCACACTCTAACTATCGATATAGCTACTATTTGACAGTTAGTCTATTCAAAATCGTTAGACTGTCGTTTTATTTTGTCTGTCAAATATATTCATTTGAGAAATGTCAAATGTGATATTTAAAAGCTTTCCTGGTTAGATATCTCTAAATTCATGTATCAACCGATCCATGAATAAACGACATATGACTTCAGACTTATGACTAAGTTGTGTTGACTCATGTACAACTAACATGATTAACATTTAACCAGTATACATTGCTAAGGGTTGGACAATTGTACTACAGTATAGAATGGCAAATGATAGAAGTAACTTAGGCTTACTTACTATGTAGGATGGAATTTAGCCCTCCTATTATGCACAGAGCTCTAGATCAGTTTGAAAATGTGCCCGTTAAAATATAATATAGGAGCGGGAGAATTGTGTGAAGCATTAGTTTCTATTGTTTCATTGGGAGCTTTCAGTTAATATAACTTATAAATTATCGAAAAAACAATGTAATTAGCGAATTTCCATAGGAAAGAGAGCTATTGACATGTTTAGAACTTTAAGCTTCCCAACACTTTCTGAGTCAAATAACAAAAACCTTTATATATTAGTTAATGTATATATGTGACCTCTCTGCAGGTCATATTTTTCTCAGATTTCGCAGCCATTTAATACAAATGTTGCTTTAGTTAGTGTCCACTGGAAGTGCCCTTTTCACAGTATTTATCATTTCATAATAATGAAATTGTTTGTAAACATGTATAGTAGGGTAATCAACATATGAACATCAAATCAACAAAACCCGTTCAAGCTGACCAAGATGACGGTGGAAGATAGCTTTAAGTGAGAAAAATCCCTCCCAAAAGAACAATTCTGGTGTATATTACCCCACCCGTTCCTAGGAATTCGCTATGATTCACGGTAGAGCTTGTGGTAGCGCGTCGGCTAAGTATATTATCTGTAACAACAAATATCTAGTTCCGTAATTGAAGCAGGCAAGCGAACACGATGCATAAAAACATGTAACTATACACGAGTAAATATCTCACTAATAAGGTGCTACGAAGCCTTATTGTGTCAAGTGAATCAGGTTAAATGAACCTACTATAGACACTGACACACTATAGTGTGATACACAACACTGCATGTACATGCACTCTGTGATGAGTGGACTCGGTTATAGGAAATTCGCTGAGATTCACGGTAGCGTTGTAGCTACGCTCAGCTATGTTTATCATTTGTGCCCAAATTCAATATACAATACCTACAGTGTTTCAAGCAGGCAAGTGATGTGAACACTGATGTGGGTTATTCATGAGCAGTACGGGCTGGCGAAAAGCCGGCTGTCTTTATATTCTTGAAAGCGGCGTCTGTGTTGGCGTCCAGCCCAGGTTCAATATACAGTGCCTACAGTGTTTCAAGCAGGCAAGTGATGTGAACACTGATGTGGGTTATTCATGAGCAGTACGGGCTGGCGAAAAGCCGGCTGTCTTTATATTCTTGAAAGCGGCGTCTGTGTTGGCGTCCAGCCCAGGTTCAATATACAGTGCCTACAGTGTTTCAAGCAGGCAAGTGATGTGAACACTGATGTGGGTTATTCATGAGCAGTACGGGCTGGCGAAAAGCCGGCTGTCTTTATATTCTTGAAAGCGGCGTCTGTGTTGGCGTCCAGCCCAGGTTCAATACAGTGCCTACAGTGTTTCAAGCAGGCAAGTGATGTGAAGTGATGTGGGTTATTCATGAGCAGTACGGGCTGGCGAAAAGCCGGCTGTCTTTATATTCTTGAAAGCGGCGTCTGTGTTGGCGTCCAGCTCAGGTTCAATATACAGTGCCTACAGTGTTTCAAGCAGGCAAGTGATGTTAATACTGATGTGGGTTATTCATGAGCAGTAGGGGCTGGCGAAAAGCCGGCTGTCTTTATATTGTTTAAAGGCAGCGTCTTGGGGTCCAGCCCAGGTTCTAGCTGGTTTTGTAAAATGATAACTTTTATAAATGCCACAACATAACTAGATTATTTATCTGTATTTTATGCATATAAAATTAAATAAATATGTTGTGTAAAACGTGTAACTATATACGAGTAAATATCTGACTAATAAGGTGCTATGAAGCCTTATCGTGTAAATGGACCTATGACACTGACACACTATAGTGTGATACACAACACTACATGCACATGTATGCAGTCTGTGATGACTAACCAATCAGGTTTCATAACATACAAGGTTATATTCATCAATACAATGCAATGAAGGGTCCAGTGTCTGCTAAAATATTTTAGCGAATTTCCATAAGAAAAAGAGCTACCGGGTAATAATGTCTTACGAAACTTCGTAGAACAAAACTGTACTTTAGTTTTGAGCTTTATAATTTCTCCTGAGTCAAATGGCAAAACTTTATATACACAGTAAACGATTTTCAGCCGCCATCTTGGTCTGGCTGAACAGATTTTGTTTGTTTTTGGTTAGATAAGGTGTTATTAGCGTTTTAACCAAGTTTAATCAAAACTTGGTAGCAAAAACCCATTTTTGGGGGAAAGGCTCCGCAAGGGAACTTTCGGTGGACCAATTTTGCTGGTCAATAAAGTCAAATTAGAAATTTATAACTCAAATATATCTTTACCCAATAACCCCGACAAAAATTTGTCCAAATTGTCAGACACAAATTCCTGTAAGAGTGGCCACAAGATTCGAAAATTGGGTCAAGAAAGGCACTACGGTACCTGTGTAGTTTTTACCCCGTTTCAGAAAATTCGCTAGGATTCACGGTAGAGTTATGGAGCGTCGTCCACGTTTATAATTTATACCTACGACACTAACACACTACGGAGTGATACGTATACATCTACATGTATGCACTATGATATGACTGACCCGCCAGGTTTCATAAGAGACAATTGGAGGTCGAATTAATGAATACACTGCGACGTAGTGTCAAGTGCATATTGTCGAATTTACCAAATTTTCACAGGAAATAGAGTTATTTATTTCTAACAAAAGGTTTTGTGCCAAAACAAAAGGCCATAATGGTTTTTAAGAAATGCTTGAAACACGTGTTGAAAATAGGTCAAAAACATGTCTTATGTCTGAGACTCTGTTTTTATGGTTTTGGCCAAACAGAACGAATCGTCGTAGAACCGAACAGTTTGCAGTTTTGACCTTTTGGGTCAAATCGCAAAACTTTATATGAAATGTTGTGTTTAACAACTCTACAAGTTGTAATTTTGTCAGATTTTCGTGAAATTTGGTGTAAATATTCCTTTTGTGAGGGAGTTTCCTCCCGAAAACTGGAGTTTATGATATAAAAACCTGTACCTATGTTCTGATTTTAATTAAACCTGGTTTAAACATTTATGACACATTACCCAACATGTTTTTATTTTGTATTTAATGATTTAATAAATTTCGTATGTAAACGGTTTTGCTATTTGACTCAGCAGGTGTTAGGAAGCTCAAAACTGCACCGTTTTGAAACCACTCTCATATGATTGCATTGAAAACATATGACGTCATATTACGGCCGTAATATAGCAGTCACCGTTTCCTAGGAAACCATAGCTTAGAGTGCACATGACCTGTCGGCCATTTTGTTTTTTTCCTTAAGAACAATGTAAATACAAGCATTCTTAACTCTTGAGACTCGTCCCACGCCTACAATTTTCATAAGACCTTTTTGAAATAGGTTTTATTGTAAAATGACAATGTACTAAAATTTCTCCGATGACCACTTTTGACAAATTATTTGTTTAAAAGTAAAACAATAATTTTTAATACAAAGTGTCTTCAATTTTTAATTTATATCACGGTTTATATGAGAAAATGGAAATCCGGCTCAGAGGACCCACTTTAAAAATGTAGTTTATTTCATAAAACCCGATGAAATCTGTAGGTGTGAGGTGTCCCAAGAATATGCATATACATTGGTATTATAGGGCGAAATTCGAGGACACAGCTACTATTGCACACTCTTAAACTCAACTGGGTCTCGTGGCGTGGTCCTGTAATCCAGCTTCATGGAGGTCAGGTTTTGAGGATGATATAGGTCTAAAGCGGCTCAGATAGTCTCAGTGATCATCTGATGATACCCGCATCAACTCCCACCATCGTTTAGACATATCAGACCATCACCTGCATGGTTCGGGAGTCACGTTAAGCCGTTGGTCCTTGTATTTCCATTTGGGCTATTAATTAATGATCCATTTTAAAGAAGAGTCGGCCTTAGTTTGTAACAAGACTATACCTCATAACTCATTACTACCACTCATCACACTCATCCTTCAACACATATTTGCCTTAAAATACCCTCATGAGAGTGGTCGGCATCTCAAATAGTGATTTAGTGATTTGAAACAGTTCAAAAACGCGCCACAGACCCTCCTTGGATCGGATACCGTTAGCATAATTTGTTGTAGAATGTAAACAAAACTAAGTTTTCAAGAAACTAGGACAATACGACTTTAATTGTACTTATTCTCATAAGCAAACAGCTGAGTAAGTTGCTGGAGCTGATAATTAGTGAAAATTACAAGCATGCAAATCAAACTGACGCTCAAGTGTTAAACACATGTTTACATTGCTTCTTCAAACAATTAACATAATTATATGCGAATTCATTACTGAAGAACAACACGAGGAGGTATCACAATTAAATCTCAGGAAGATCGGGCTTTGTGAATGGTGGAAATAAAAAACATATTGAAGTATTTTTTTACTGGTTGGCCAGGTCCTGAAATTCAAGGAAAAAAGGAAAGCGCGCGCTCTGATTGGCTCTTGAAATCAACCAATCACTGTACTCCATTTCTTGTTTTGTTTTTCTTCACCCCATCGGCCTCAGTAGTATTTCAAGTATTGCTGTCGAGCGCTACCGTGAATCCTAGCGAATTTCCCATTAAAGAGTATATTTGACACCGGTATATTTCCTATCCTTAAAACTGTTTTGCGATGCCATATTGGTCTGGTTGAACGGATTTTGTTGTTTTTTGAAAAATGTTGAGTGTGATGTCAAAACTGTGTATAGGTACCAAGTTTAATCGAAATCTGATTATAAATATATTGCTTAAACCCGTATTTGGGGCAAAGCCCCCTTCCCCCTTAAAAGGTCTCATCGGTAAACAGATTTTGATAGCTTTACAAAAGGAACATTTTTACCTCATTTCGGGGAAATCGGCAGAAATAATTTGTGACGAAATGATTTGTGTGTTTGTGACCACTCTACAGGTCACAAACACACAAATATACATATAAAGTTTTGCCATTCGACTCAAGAGGTGTTAACAATTTCAACACTGCAAACCGTTTTCTGCGACGTTCTGTTCTAAGTGGATATTTAAATGAACTAATTTCCCTATTTCTTAAGGAAATTCTCTAAAAAATTTGCAATTAATTTAACCTTACGGCGAGTTTAGACATATCAGACCATCACCTGCGTGGTTCGGAAGTCACGTTAAGCCGTTGGTCCTTGTATTTGCATTGGTCATCATTGGGCTATTAATTAATGACCCATTCTAAGGAAGAGTCGGCCTTAGTTTGTAACAAGACTACACCTCATAACTCATTACTACCACTCATCCTTCACCACGTATTTACCTTAAAATACCCTCATGAGAGTGGTCGGCATCTCAAATAGTAATGTGCCGTTCTAGGTGGATATTGAAATGTCCCCTATTTCTTAAGGAAATTCTCTAAAATATCTGCAATTAATTTAAGCCTCTACGGAGAGTTTAAACTTCAGACCACTGGAAAAAGTAGGTCAACAAAACAAACAATTTCATATGTATCAAGTACAGGTTAGGCCAATTAGATAAACTACAGAAGGTAACCATAACGTTTCGAATCAGTCTATCGAATGCCTACCTCAAGCCCTCAACAGTGGTTGTGTTACATGTATATTTATACTATATTAAACTTGAACTCTACACGTACCTTCGCATCAATGATATCCTAAATGAATACATTCACATATTACTTTGTACATTTGGCACTACTGTCACATCATTGCACTGCACTATCGATCGTGAATTCAATAAGAACTAACAACTTGATATATGATCTCGAGCACTGTCAATAGTTTGTGATTGGAGTTAGGAATAACCTGGCCAAGGCCACTGTTATCTGGAAGTGCTGCCAACAGTTCGGCGTTACTTTTCCCTCCGCCGGGCCTAATTTTCCCTCTGTCGCAGCTACTTTTCCCTCCGCCGCGCCTATTTGTCCCTCTGCGGGATTTTACCCTGTGTCATAATGATAATTGCTACAAAACAATGATAATTAGATTGAAAAACATTGAAAATCTTAGCTACTAGCGCTACTGTCAATACTACAGTGAAAATTACACTATAACTGCCCTTTTTGAGCCATTGTGGCCACTATACAAGTCGCATTTTAATTCGATTTCCACGAAATTTTAAGTGTTTTTTTTGTAAATATCTAGGTTCTTTTTGTTAACCAGCAAAATCTGGCCCTCTGAAGTGCCCCCAACAAAAAAAGGTTTCAGTAATGGGACTATACAAACTGTATTTATGAACTTATTTCCATGAAACTTAGTGTAAACAATTACGATACTTTACCCAACCGGTATACTAAAACTCAACAAAATCTGTTTGGCCAAACCAAGATGGCGGCTAAAAATCTGAAAATGTATACAGGGTGTCCCATAAGTAAAGTGCCAGACTCTGGAAAAAGGTTATATGGGTCAAAACAAAAGAAAAATTAAGAATACAACTTAAAAACTAAAAAACAATAACAAACTAAAACTTTTTATAGTCAGTGAGTTTCTGGCCCCCTTTTTATTTGGTTATTTGTATACATTTTCCGTGCGCCTATGTATTTTATTGGCAATGAATGATTCGACTTTGATTATTTTACAAATCAGTATCATGATTTTCTCGATAAATCAGTGTATTCGCGCCATTGAGGAGTTTGTTCTCTGTACTGTACGGCTGGCGTGTAGTTCCCTGATTCTCTGCTAGGAGCGCTAGCTGACAGACAACGTGCTCAACTAGCGACATCTGTTAGTAACGACTGGTATCAGACTAATCTTATTTTCTCTTTTTTACTGTCTACGCCAATGGCATTTTAATATGCTACTTTAAAATCTAAATGCATTCCGCACAAAAGTGATACGATGTTCGCTTAATTATCTATATATGGTGAATTATTTAAATGAATAATACAAAGCGATGACGCTTACAAAAAGTTAGTTTTTAGTTATAGAAATCTGTATCTTTGAATACAAATTTTAACTAAATCACTGGACATTATTAATTGTAATAATACAAAACGACTGTCAAACGTTGTTATAAGACAAAAGAAGAGTTATAAAATTTCAAATAAAGTGCAAAGATTTTTTTTTTCAAACCAAAAACAAAGTTATGTGTATTTTATAGTTTTAGTTTTTAATTTTAGTCGTGTATTTTTAATTTGTCATATCTATTTTCTTCTTCAACTAAAGATATCAACATAAGTATAGACGAAACATTTTGTAGTGTTTTAAATTAATACTTTTCCACTGATTTAACCAAAAGTTTAATTTATTTTCATGACCAATCATTGACAAGTCTTTGCACGTTAACACTTTCCATGCAACAAACTTGCGCGTGCGTCTGTGGCTCTTTCCTTGAGAATTTTAAAATAATTCCCTCGCAGCGCTACCTGTGCTTGGGCTGCCAAGCTATGTTGATTTTCCTACCTCAGCTTTGCAGCATCTATGCGCAATCTACCTACCGTAACGTAATCTTTGATGAAACTATGCATATTGGAGCTAATCCAGACCATCCTCCTTCTCATGTCTCCTATACACTTTCTTTCTTCGACCGCCCCAGACTGTGGCTTAGCCCTGACCAGACGTGCGGCTGGTTTGGAAAGCAAAATCAACATGGATAATTTGGCCGATGACCTGGAATGTGTTCAAGCTCTGGTTATACAGGGCGACCACAGAAACTGAAACCAGACACACTTTCACGCTAGAGTGCGCTGATCAGACTTGAAACTTGGAGAGTCGTCCTCCCCTCCCGCGGAGATACCGGGATGTTATCTGAGGTTGAAATATTATTATGGACATTTTCCATAGTTTTTAATCACTAAATCACTATTTGAGATGCCGACCACTCTCATGAGGGTATTTTAAGGCAAATATGAGGTGAAGGATGAGTTTGATGAGTGGTAGTAATGAGTTATGAGGTGTAGTCTTGTTACAAACTAAGGCCGACTCTTCCTTAGAATGGGTCATTAATTAATAGCCCAATGACCAATGGAAATACAAGGACCAACGGCTTAACGTGACTTCCGAACCACGCAGGTGATGGTCTGATATGTCTAAACGATGGTGGGAGTTGATGCGGGTATCATCAGATGATCACTGAGACTATCTGAGCCGCTTTAGACCTATATCATCCTCAAAACCTGACCTCCATGAAGCTGGATTACAGGACCACGCCACGAGTCCCCAGTCCAAAAAAAAATACACCAGAAGTCTGACATTTCATTTTTTACGTATTTTTATAATGGGGTAGACGCATCTTTAAATGTAAAAAGGGACTTCAGTCAACAATTATAACTGCAGTAACAGTTTTACTCGTTGAGAAGCAAAAGGTACCTCAGTTACCTTTAACAAAAAACAGGACGTGAATTTAGCCATAATTTTGGCATTACGTCTCCTGAAGTGTCGTATCAAATTATGAAACCATTGGTTAAAAGTTATGTTCATAATGTTTTTTCAAGGATTGGTCATGACAATAAATTAAAACTTCGGTTAAATAACTGGAAAAGTATTAAATTGAAACAAATAACAGGATGCTTCGGGAACTAGAATCTGATCTGAACTTTACGTTAAAAGTAAGCTGAAACATAACAAAATATTAGAAATTTTAGCTACTTTTCTAATGTGTTATGTTATATTTTAGGCAACGTTTCACCTGAAAACGGGATCAGATTCCACATCCTGAAAAGTCGCTTACTAACTATATGCAAAGTCCGGAATAATGTTGCATAAGCAGTTACTAGTCAACTGACAATGCTTGTCATTGATTTAAATGCAACACTTGGGTTTGGGAGCTTTTCATTTGAGTCTTGAGGACTATTTTTGACCAGTAATTATTTAATTTGTA
Organism: Matsumurasca onukii; assembly: GCA_018831715.1. NCBI lineage: Eukaryota > Metazoa > Arthropoda > Insecta > Hemiptera > Cicadellidae > Matsumurasca > Matsumurasca onukii. Next base: position 17,677,411 of record CM032067.1, read on the forward strand.
CCCGCTTAAACTCTACTTTTTGAAATCACCGAATTATGCGCAATATTCGACATTTCTCAACTTCTCCTAGCTTGCATACAGTATATTTAGGAACCCAGTACTCTGTGGGTTTCCCGCTAATGTTGTTGAACTCTGTGGTCAGCCAGCTGGGTTAAGTCACGTGATGGCGCCTGTAATCAGCTGTTAATGCGCTCAGCTGATAGTCTATTGTTGTCTCCGTTATCGACCTACTTGCCCTCACCCTCTGTCATCGTCTGTTTCCCTTCTTGTAAATGTACACCGAACTAAATTAGATTTAAATAACAGAGAAAAATAAAACACAGTTTAATAGTTCTTTAAATACAAAACTATTAAAAGATAAAACGAGTAACTTTTATGTAAGGGTTATATTTTGCATCTTTCGAACCTTCAACGGAGCCAATAAACAAAAATACAAATCAAGAAAGAACTATACAATAGCCACTTGGCACTTTTCTCTGAAAAAACATAATTAAAGGTAAAGTTGGTAATATTGTTGATTTTGTGTAGTTTTATTTTATTGAAGCTATGTTAGTAAAAAAACATCCAACAATTCCTAAAAGATACTTTGATTTGAGACACCGATCACTCCTAGAGGGCATTTTAAGGTGAATATGGAATTAATGGCGAGTGTGGTTTTGATGAATGATGGAGGTGTAGTCTTGTTACAAACTAAGGTCGGCAGTTCCCCAGATTAGGTTATTAATTAAAATGAAAAATCCCAACGACGTGATTTTCCAACCTCGTTTGACCACAGACAACATAAATCTATACAAACGTCCATTTCTTCGTTGTAAAGAAATTTAAAAATTCATTATTTGCCTCTTGGATATACATTTGACTTAAAATAGGTTTTTGTTACCTCAGTCAATATCCAAAAAGCTTTGTTGAGGGTTGTTACATCCTCGGGACGTTTCGATATGAAGACATCATCGTCAGACGTTTTTCTAATTTCGGTGTTTTATGTGAACTGTAAAATATGTTAATTTATTTCGTCGTATTGTGTTTCTTCATGTGTTTCTTCATTTTCATCTTTAATAACGAAGCCAACAGGCGGATTTTCTACAAAACTGCACGTCTGACGATGATGCCTTCACATCGAAACGTCCCGGGGATGTAACAACCCTCAACACAACTTTTTTGGATATTGACGGAGGTAACAAAAACCTATTTTAAGTAAAGAAACCACTAGTTTAATCACCAAATCCGTTCTGCATTCCGCACTTTATGACTTGACGACTAAACATTAAATACCCTATCCCGTAGGACCTCTGTAGGCTCTCATTCTCCGTGCCGCGACGGAAAGTAACTAGTTGCGTGATCTGTTACCATCCATGTATATGAAAGTGAGGTTAGTTTCCGTTCCGGAAGTGAACTGACCAGCTGTATTTAGCTACTGCTGACACTACACGCATATAATGACGTCATTAAGGAACAGTTTCTCAGCTAGAGTGGTTAATTTGCCTCATTTACTTTCTCTGATTCCGCGTGCGTTGAGAAAACAGCTGCGTTCATGACTTCATGTTCGCGCGGTGGCGGGAATTCTGCAGTTTGATTGGCCGGTTGTCTGTCATAACAGAGATTCCCAGCTGATCGTCCATAGAGAAAGAGGAGAACTAGATAAGACCACTATACAAACGTATGAACAAGTATAAAAAACGGGTTTTAATGATTTTTAGCATATATATTACTGAATTTCAAATAAATAGGTTATAATTACCGTATAATTAAAAGTCTAATTACTTTAACGGATATCTAGGATTAGCCTGTTTATTGTTTTAAAAGAGAAGAGTCTGGAATCGTCCTCCAAAATCAATGTCCTACCCCGTGAGGAAAAAATGTAGAAGAAATATGTACGATTTAAGATTGATAAAACCAGAAATAGTTACTCAAAATGCTCTCGTAGGACGCTCCCCAGTTTGGGACGCTATTTTTGTGTGTAGAGATTAGAAAAGTTGTTTTCCATGTTATCAAAGGTTGTCTCTAGGTTTGTATAACCTGTTTTTTTATCTTACGCCAAAGTTAGCAGTTAAAGTTGGCACAAAATGTACAAGCAATTTTTGACTTTTTTCGTGTATAAGGAACATAGAACCACTCCTACCCTATCATATAAACCAGATTTGTACGTTTCGGTTCATTAACGGCGTCGGACTACGAAGCCGTGTTTTGCCACTTTTTGAGTGAGCGGAGCAAAGTTGGAATATCGCTACTACCATTTCGCTTGACTGGCAAGGTCGGCGGCACGCGCGACTCTTCAAAGAACTGAGCCAGACAAGACAACCCCGAATTTTTTGAACAGAAGATAAACTTGAACTTGAACAGATTTCCACCTTCCCTCGTCTACCGGAGAGAATTAATCCATACTCCACTATTTCAGTGCTAAACATGGATTCTTGCTTAGTAGACTAATCCTCTTAAAGCCAAACTGGAATACAATTTTTCTTTTTTACCAGCCGTCCTACCATACCCAAAAGAAACTCTCTATAGACGGCTAACTTTTCGCTCCATGGAAAACACTAGTTCAACCACCGAATCCATACACCTCCATTTCTCCTCCCTCCCCCACTCATAACCATGCAACCGCTCTTGGGGATGGAATTGACGACTATTTTCCCTATCCCATTAGACCTCTGTAGACGCGTTGTTCTCTGTGATTCTTCTATCTTTTGAGCTTTCAGGGAGTAGCAGCTGGTATTGATGCAACGTTGGGTTAAACCCTTGACGTTAAAAAAGGTCGCAAATATTTTAGTGTGAAATGTTGGGTTCTATATGAAGCTTTAAAGCGTATAATTTGACTTTTTAGAAGATTTCAGATGAAAAAGGGTCAAAGAACCTAAAATTACGAAAATAAATTGACATTGCTATTATGCTGCTATACAAACCGTATAAAGCATGGGCACGATGGTTATCCTGCGTGTACTTTCAGCCCAGGATGTACCGCGCTGACTATAGACTCCACTGACGCGTGAGGACGATGAGGACGTACTCCGCGCAGGACCTTCCACATGGAGGCCAAGGACACATGAGTCACACTATAACCATTATAGTCACTGTGGAGCCCCATAACCATCCTGATAAACTGTATACACCTCTTCATGGAATTACAACTTCCCCTTTCTCCGTAGTTTAATCCAGCTTCATGGAGGTCAGGTTTTGAGGATGATATAGGTCTAAAGCGGTTCGGGGTGGGCGCTTTCAACAATATCACAATTATATGATGGGCAATTTCAATTTTGGGTACATTTTTTGAAGAAAACTCGCGCCAATATAGATTTAGTTTTGCCTTCCTTTAGGAGCTTGAATGGTGAAACCACTTACCCCCCTTTATACAACTTGACAAAATTTGAAAAATATAAATAAATGGAAGAAAGACGCTCGTGTGGTCTATCTAAAAGTATATTTACGAGTATAACGATAAAGCAAAGGTAAAGTTATGGTTCATGCTGTAAAATCAACATAGTTGCGGCAGCCCAAGCACAGATAGCGCTGCGAAGGAATTCTGACGCGCGCACAATTTTGTTCGTTCTCGAAAATTTGGTCACATTTAAGTAATCGACATCGGACAACTCGAGCATGTGGAGCCGAGGGAGGAGAAGGACAGCAGCGCTATCTGTGCTCAGGCTGCCGAACTATGCTAATTTTACAGCCTCAACCATGTGGCACCTATGCGTAATCTACCTACCATAACATTATCTTTGGTTACAGTCAAGTGACCAAGAGGTTTTGCGCACTGTGTAGAACAAATCACATGTTATTCAATACACGACAATGCTCAATGTTCACGCTTGTAGAGAAAAATGAGCCAAGGTCTTCTAGACTATAGACCGTTCAATGTAACCTTGTCCATTCGATGAGCGCTGTGATGGAAAAATTATATCGGGGACAACACGTTTCAATCTATTGAGTTTTGTAAATTTTAATTTTCCAGAGTTTTTGATAGTTTCAAAAGAAGTTAAGTCCAAGATCACACTTACGTATTTCTGACCTCATATGTTATTTGAATGAGAGTGGGATTTTATTAAAGCTTAGACAAAGAATTACCAAAAACACATGACTGCCTCTTCAAAACCAGCCAAAAATATACTAAAATCGTTAAAAATATCAAAAATTAGTTCATACATTCCTTTTAAAGCGTGGTGGCGAAACCTATTGTCAAAACTAGGTACAATCGTTGCCTACTAACAATAGTCCCCTTTTTTAAGAGTAGTCTACACGTCAAAGATGTCATGTATATGATAAAAGATGGCAGTTCAGTGCCTTATGGAGAAATATATGTACGCAAGACCTAAAAATTGTTAACTAATGCAAAACTAACCCTAGACTGAATTTGACCGGGCATTTCATATTTACGGTCAATTTTTACATATTCTTTCAGAAAAAGTCTCATTCTAAAAATTGTTGAAATGTACATAGGCTATTTGGTGAATCATAACATTTTGGTTCGCTGATATCTAAATTTATCGACGACCATTACTGTATTTACTATAATAATGTACTAAAAATACGAATAAATATAATTATTTTCGATAATAAATCGATCAATTATTCCTAAATAGTTTGTTACAGAAAATAGTCAAGAGAATAAAACCAGCTGATCAGTAGCAAACTAAAATAGTAGGCAAATAAATTAATTTTTGATACAGGATTAGTATTATATTAGGGACAAAATCGTGGTTTTGACATGTTTCTTCATTTATTGAACAGTTTTTACATTTTTAATCTCCAACGCACTTGGAAAAGTCACAAGGCCAGAATATCGTGCTCATTTAAATTTTGGAGCTATAATTTAGAAAACCCCAACCTTAACTGAACTCTCAGAACAGCAATGCAGTTCGAATTGAAATTGCGTCCGTTCTGAGAAACTAGAGTCAAATTGCCCATCATGATGCGGACCCCTGCTCAAATTACAAGACTAGTCACGTGATTAGGCCTTCTTGAAATAGGTTTCAACGGTCCAAATTGGTTTTAGGGGACATGTGAACATGTTACTTCTGTACTTTACAGACAGTTATACGCAATTTGTGACTTCTTCCTTGATTTCAAAATGGGGGACAGTTTTGGTTGAATATTTCCCACGTGTTCTGAATGAGCGTTTTAGACATTTTAGAACTGAATCAAGCTGCATGTCAATTGTCAAAATGGTTGGCTGATTTTGGTTTTTTCTAGTATAGTTTTTTTTTACTTTAACATAGTTACATGCTGTTTTGGTTGTGTTTGACTGGTCAGCTTACGCTCATTACTTTAGGCTAGCTCATTTTATATTATGTTGTGAGTCGTGTTTTCGGATACTTTTACCTGGAGTCGGGATCAGATTGCAGATTCCGAAACGTCGTGATCTTCTTTTGCACTAAATACAGAAATTTCCGTAATAATAATTCAAACTAAGATATTTTTACTATAATCAAATAATTAAGTACTTACACATCCTGTAAGCAACAATACAAAACAACAATTTAAATCAATAAAATCATTTTGTTTTTACTTTTCTAGTAACGCATCATATGGTCTTACTTTCATTAAAGTTTCTTGTTGACGTACTAATTCTGAGGTTAAAACATCATTACGGACGTTTTCCATAGTTTTTTAGTAAACAAAAAAACTCTTGTCGTTTGGTGGTGGGTGACTGGTCAACTTACGCTGATTAACTTTAGGCTAGCTCATTTCCTAATGGTTTGTATCATGTTTTAGATCACTTTCACCTGAAGACGGGATCAGATTCCAGATCTTAAAACGTCGTGTTCTACTTGTTCACTGCAAAACTAAGGTAACATCCTTAATATTTTAATCTCAGATGTTTCTTAGATTTTATTGGCAAATTTTCCTTGAAAATAGAGCTATTCATTTCTCTAGCCAAATAGAACAAAACGTCGTTGAAAGGTGCGGTTTGCAATTTTGGCTTCCCATCACCTCCTGAGTCAAATGGCTTAACTTTATATAAGTATATTTGGAACAAATGTTCCTTTTGCAAATCTAACCAGCTTGGTCGGATCATACGTTTCAAAATGGTGGCCATTTAAAGTTTTGTTTTCCCTATAAAATTGTAGCGATGCCATAAACGAACACAAAGTGCACCCTGTATAGTAGAGTTTTACTCTCTTAACCAATCAAAACAACTCCCGTTGCTCTAAAACCTACCGTTTTAAAGTAATTTCTGTTTAATTATTTAGTCTGAATTTCTGCACTTTGACATTCAGAGCACTGGGCATAAATTAAGCAGTTATGTAATTTACTAGCCTATGTTTCCTTGGATACAGAAGGTAAAGTCTTGTTAAGAAGGCGAAGTTAGGACTATACAAAGTCTTCTCAACCACTCAACCTCGACCTTTACCTAGCGTTACCGTAGTCACATTACAAATGTAAGTGGTGACTGCGGGGATAGTGTATAAAGAAATTTCGTCTGATTTAAAATAGACAAATGAAAACTTGTCCTGATTTATTGAAAATCCGCTAAGATTCACAGTAGCACTTCTGGCTGCGTGTCGGCTATTTTTCTCTCTACACAGTTTCTCGATGCTGTACAGCTACAACTTTGTACTGTCTGCATGCTATACGTTGTAAACGTGTCAACAGAACTAAACCATTGTTCACACTAAAGCAAATTAACATTGCAAATACCGCGCCTACACTCCGCCCGAGCCCAGCTGGCTGTGTTTACCCCGTATACTCTACAATACATTGTGCAACACACTTACAACGAGCCGACTGTAATGTGAACAGAGGCGTCATTCAAGACCCACGGGGTGAATCATCTGCAAGTGGGCATTGACGTCCTAAGAGAGAACAGAACTTTGTGGTTAAAGAATATGTTATGGTGAGTAGATTGCGCAGTGATGGGTGAGGCAGGAAAATCAACATAGTTGCGGCAGCCCAAGCACAGATAGCGCCGCGAGCGATTTCTACCTCTCTGGTCGATTCTTTGACGTCTTCGGCCTCACACTTACATCAGGTTTTGCTACATGTCATAAAGGGAAAACGAATTTAAAATTTCATTAAAAACGGATTACTCTTACCTTTTTACTGTGAAATTAACTGTTTTTAGATCGTTAAAACAGTTTTTGAATCAAACTGCCCCCCTAAAAGAGGAACTTTGGTCGTCAAATATTACTAGCTATAACTAACTTGACCGATAGATTTACAAAAGAAGCATTTTTAACAAGTTTTATGAAAATCTGACTTACGAACATACGACTTGTAGATATGATACACATATATACATACATACATTTGTTTATAACGTTTAGAAACAATTCTGTCAGATTAAGCTCATTTCGTGGTTATTTCTGTCCATGCTGACGACATGAATGTCTTATTCACTGAAAAGGAATTGTTATTATTTCTTTCGTATATAATAATGACAACGAACCGAAGGAACGTATCCGAGAGTATTATCATTCGTCGAAAGGGTTGTCAATTTGTTTGAAGACAACCAATCAAATGAGTTGTGCGTTAAATTTCAGCCAATTTGGTTTTCTTACGTATGGTGATTGGTGATGCGGCTGGTTTGGTACCGACGATGATACTGATGTTTGGTTTGACTTTGACTTGATATTATACCTGTATCGTGACAAAAAGTACCGTTATCACTAAATCACTATTTGAGATGCCGACCACTCATGAGGTCATTTTAAGGCAAATATGTGGTGAAGGATGAGTGTGATGAGTGGTAGTAATGAGTTATGAGGTGTAGTCTTGTTACAAACTAAGGCCGACTCTTCCTTAGAATGGGTCATTAATTAATAGCCAAATGACCAATGGCAATACAAGGACCAACGGCTTAACGTAACCCGAACCACGCAGGTGATGGTCTGACATGTCTCAAACGATGGTGGAGTTGATGTGGGTCACAGATGATCCGAGACCTGAGCCGCTTTAGACCTATATCATCCTCAAAACCTGACCTCCATGAAGCTGGATTACAGGACCACGCCACGAGTCCCAGTCCGAGTCATAGTGATAAAATTTACTATCGTTTATGATCGTGATAGTCTGTCCACGCTGACGACATGAATATCTATTTTTTCCCAAGAAATTCACTGAAAAGGAATTGTTATTATTTCTTTCGTATATGGCCAATGCGTCAACAACGAACCGAAGGAACGTATCCGAGAGTATTATCATTTGTCGAAAGGGTTGTCAAATTTGTTTGAAGACAACCAATCAAATGAGTTGTGCGTTAAATTTCAGCCAATCGATTGGTTTTCTTGCGTTGTATGGTGATTGGTGATGCGGCTGGTTTGGTACCGACGATGATACTGATGATTGGTCTGATATTATACCTGTATCATGTTTTTAATGAACGGGACCGTGGCGTGAACCTGTAATTCAGCTTCATGGTATCAGATTGAGGATGATATAGGTCTAATGCGGCTCAGATAGTCTCAGTGATCATCTGATGATACCCGCATCAACTCCCGCCATCGTTTAGACATATCAGACCATCACCTGCGTGCACGTTAAGCAGTTGGTCCTTGTATTTCCATTCGTCATTGGCTATTAATGACCCATTCTAAGGAAGAGTCGGCCTTAGCTTGTAACAAGACAACATATCATAATCATACACCACTCATCACATTCATCCTTCACCACATATTTGCCTTAAAATACCTTCCTGAGAGTGGTCGGCATCTCAAATAGTGATTTAGTGATTTAATGATCTTTAGCACGAAACTATACAAGTAACTAACAGCTGTTGTGTACTTTAGCACGACAACTCATTCACTTTCTCGTTGACGCTAGAGTAACATTTAGAAAGCAAAGAAAGCCTGTCGACAATTAACATTAATGACTTGACTAGTTGGTTTTATGACTACATTTCATGACAGCTGTTTGCACTTCATTAATTTTTAACATGGCTGATTCCTATACTGTATATACTATAGTGTTTGTTTTGAAAAGGAAACAGGTGACTGATTTCTCTATGGAAAGCAACAATTTGCAAACCTTTCGATGGTTTTTGGGCACTAATGCACCATTTTTAAAATATACGAGTAGTTTTTATCATTAAGTTGTATTTTCTTAGAAAGCAAATAGTTCTTCTCTAAATCTTTGATGGTAAGGAGCTGTTTGTTTTGATTCGCACTTTTAAAAAAACTCTGTTTTATGAAACCTTTTTAGCTGTTGGTGAATAATTTAAAATTATATAGGTACTTAAAAGTTATTGCTTTATTGTACGCTCGTTTGATAAAAATATCTTTTGTTACGTCTATTAAAGATAAAACAAAGGAGAACACAGTTCAAACATTGTTAAAAAACCAAAGGCTGCAATAGTACGATTGTGAAGATTGGAATCTTGGTTAAAAGAAAACGAGACCGAAAAGCAAAAAAGCGCTACAGCACCGCTGTCGAGACTATAAAAGTAAATTTTCTATACAACTTACATATATTTCAACAAAATTCACATTTTTCATTTAAACTTGTGTACTACTACTTACTCGTATTTTGCTGCTACCTACGTGGTTCGGAAGTCAGGTTAAGCCGTTGGTCCTTGATTTCCATTGGTCATTGGGCTATTAATTAATGACCCATTCTGAAGAGTCGGCCTTAGTTTGTAACAAAGACACCTCATAACTCATTACTACCACTCATCCTTCACCACATATTTGCCTTAAAATACCCTCTAAGAGTGGTCGGCATCTCAAATAGTGATTTACAACGAAAAAAACCATTTTGAAACGACAGAACGAACTTCCATAGTTTTTTTTCCATATTTACGTATAAAATTAAATATTTACCTTAAATTACGAGGAAAATATCTCGTATCTTAAGTAAATGTCTGATGGAATGTACTGTTTTAGGTAATTAAAACCATTTATTTCTTTGAAAAAATTCCCCTTCCAAAAGAGGACTTCCGGTTTGTCTGGCAAGCAAACTTGACCAAAATACTCACAAAGTGATAGATTTGTTCCAAAAAATGCTCAAAACGTGTTCGAAAATTCAATATCATTTATGGTCCCGGGTCGTGCTGACGATCTCATATCACAAAAGGAAATTAGCTAAATATTTTAAGCTCGCACACGGGAACCGTGTATGAAAAGCCCAGAATATTTGTGTCGAAGCGAGAGTTGTGTTTGAGACTGGAAGTGTTTGAAGTTTTGCCAAATTGTGTTTGAGACTGGAAGTGTTTGAAGTTTTGCCAAATGTTTGTCTACTTTCCGCAAGGTTTGGCCGCTAAACAGCTTCGAGGAAACGCTCATTTGAACAACACGAGTTTGATGTTTATATTTGTGCATTCGGCAATACTGAGTTCAAACCGTACAGATAGTTACTTTGCTTTGAGACACTGACCACTCTTAGAGGGTATTTTAAGGTGAATATGGAATGAGAGTGAGTTTTGATGGATGATGAGGTGTAGTCTTGTTACAAACTGGGCCGACTGTTCCCCAGATTGGGCCATTATTATTGTCCAATGATCAATGGAATGGACCAACAGCTTAACGTGACTTGAGAACCACGTGGAATGGTCATCGTGAAAAGCTATCACTGCGCCCTGGAATCGAACCCGGGCTGATTAGGTGGAAGCACGCACGTTGCCAATGAGCAATGCTGTATAGACACTCTAAGATATTTAAATTTAATAACTGAAGGGGAATCTGCGTTTAGTTTCCAAGCAATAGAAAAGAAATTGACTGAAAGTCAAATTTTACTTTCGATGTACTTACAGTCTCGGGTTTTATGCCCAAAGGTTTTTTAATAGGTTGGGAATTTCCTCTTACTGGCGAAACTCTTTTGGAAAAATAGATAATTATACATACCATCAGCATAGTAAGACCCAGAGCCGGGTCCGTGAAGTTAGCTCAAATCCTGACCCCGGAAAACGTTTTGAAATTTCTTTCGTAGATTGTATTCACATATTTTGCCTTAAAACTTGCAGTAAAACACCACGTAGACCTAAGGCCGAAGCGATACTATGAGCGGAGCGAACAGCCTCGTAACACTCGTGATCAAAAAAAATTGGAGGAAAATTAGAGGCTACAACTCTAACTAAAAGGTAACTAGAGTCACAAATTGTAAAGGAAATTCGCTTCACTCACGTCAGCGGCTCTTTAGTGTTTAACTACGTGTCAGGCTCTTTTTTTATACTTTTAAGCAATTAAACTCGATACTCAAAGCAGTATATACAAAGAGCAATACCGTTTATTTGGTTTTATATTATATATTATCAAGAAAGTACGGTATATGCTTACCACGTTTATAGAAGTTATAAATAGACATAAACACCCACCTGAAACAAAAAATGTCAACATTAGGACAATATTATCAACGTTAAAACTAAGTTTGCCAGTAAAATATTAAATTAGTAAAACAAAATAAACCAATCAAGTGTATAACTATTTTTATCTCTAGATCCTAAAGTGAAATTTTTCCATTCCAGCTCAAGTTTTACGTCCAAAACCTAGCGATTATTTTGCTAGCTATAACAAACCTGACAAGAAACATTGCTAAAACATTGTATGCAAATCTGTAAAAATGAGTTTTGTAAAGAGCTCACACAATATTACAGTACCTATAATTATGTATATAAAGCATATTAATAATGTTTAAAACGAGTTCTGGGGTCAAAATCGGTGCTCATTTCATGGTCCCGGATCTGGGTCTACCATGCTGACGGCTTGAATATCTCATTTTCCAAATTAAATCAACCCACAATAATTATGAACTGTTATTAATTCAGTTTCGGACTGAACCATTCAATTATATGTTCTGAACTGTACAAAATGTTCATACAACGATTATTATAATGTTTACTGCACCAAAAGTGAAAATATAAAGTTTGTCTTGTTTAACGATGTGAAGTTTCGACTACAAAGTCTTCTCTACCACTCAACCTCGACCTTTACCTAGCGTCACCATAAAGTAGTGTCTGCGGGGATCGAACCCGCGGCAACGGTGTGATGAGCTCCGTAGTCGCGCACGATTCCAACCCGCCCCCGTTATGCTTAATGAAGTTGTTACTAAATCACTATTTGAGATACCGACCACTCTCATGAGGGTATTTTAAGGCAAATATGTGGTGAAGGATGAGTGTGATGAGTGGTAGTAATGAGTTATGAGGTGTAGTCTTGTTACAAACTAAGGCCGACTCTTCCTTAGAGTGGGTCATTAAGTAATAGCCCACTACGCTGACTTCCGAACCATGCAGGTGATGGTCTGATATGTCTAAACGATGGTGGGAGTTGATGCGGGTATCATCAGATGATCACTATCTGAGCCGCTTTAGACCCATATCATCCTCAAAACCTGACCTCCATGAAGCTGGATTACAGGACCACGCCACGAGTCCCAGTCAAATTCTTTAATTTAATGTAACGATTATTTAATTTACAAGACATTAATTTAAAGAAACACTAAAATCCCTAGTCCTCAAAATTCATAACTGTGACAACACAGAAACAGAAAGTGAGTTTGTTGGTTACAACAGTTTTTGCGCCGCCTGGGACAGGTTAAGTTTCACCGCCTTCTAGAGCGCATGCGCAGTACAGTAGCGGCATCCGAAACAGCTGACAGAGAGACTGCAATTCCGTAACAGCTGATGTCGCAATTGTTACCGCAGATGTTGAGGTTTCTGGGGGTTATTATAATTAAATTTTAGCGAATTTCCTTAGGTCAAATTAGATGTTTGTGTCGTCGCTATGGCAGTAAGCACCGGTCCTGACTCCCCAGAACACGTTTTTAGCATTTGTTCGAAACTTCTATTCAAAAACAATAGGTCAGGTTTTGAGGATGATATAGGTTTAAAGCGACTCAGATAGTCTCAGTGATCATCTGATGATACCCGCATCAACTCCCACCATCGTTTAGACATATCACCAGCGTGGTTCGGAAGTCACGTTAAGCCGTTGGTCCTTGTATTTCCATTGGTCATTGGGCTATTAATTAATGACCCATTCTAAGGAAGAGTCGGCCTTAGTTTGTAACAAGACTACACCTCATAACTCATTACTACCACTCATCCTTCACCACATATTTGCCTTAAAATACCCTCATGAGAGTGGTCGGCATCTCAAATAGTGATTTAGTGAAAAAACCAATAGTGCTGGAAAACATGTATATTTGTGTGAGCTATCTACAGGTCACAATTCCCCGATTTTCATAAAATTTGGAACAACTTTTCCTTTTGTTAATATCTTGGTAAAGTTCGTCAGCCAGCAAAATCAATGTACCAAAATTCCCTTCGGAAGAGATTTTTATGAAAAAAATCTTTAGAGATCTAAAAATAGTAAATTTTATCAGTTTTGCTGGAGTTTGAATTAAATATGAATTCAATGTTACCCATAAATATACAAATAATTGTACAGATCCGTTTTGACGTTTTAAATGGGGCCAAAACTGATTTTTGCTATAACAGTGGAATTATTTTAATGAAATTTGTAATAACTTTACTCTTTATTGTATGTATTAAAACTCTCAGTAAAAAAACACGTATAAATTTAAGGTTGAAGGCTGCAACAAGGCTGAGAACGTAGCGTAGAGCCCGTGATCATCGCAATGCTGGTGAATTATATTAGAGAAGCGAATCGTAATGGAAGTTCGCTTCATTCACGCCAGCGGTGCTTTAGCGCCCACTTATCCACTACGGTCAAATTGTATCTTGTACTATTTCAAGGCTACTATTCAATTTAGATCTTTCTGAAGCCTTGCGGAGTTCAAAACATTTGGACGATACATAGTCAAAGATATATCTGACTCAAATCATATTTTATACACTTGAATGTCTTAATTGTATTTCTAGGTAACTGCTACAATCACGAGCTCACGATAACGGTTTGTTACGAAGTTTGTTCACGCACACAATCGTGCTTTCTCGTGAGTTCGTGACATAAAATCGTTGAGTTGAACACTTTGACACCTTCCGCTGCGTGCTTCACTCTGAGGTATTTTCTCCAAGGTAGATTCTACTGAATAGAATTTATATCTTTGGTTAAAAGATTCTTACCTCTGTGCTAGTTTTTTGGGCAAACCCCCATAGACCCCATAGAACTTGTTGAGTTCAGAGCTCGGGCAACTAACCGAGGCCGTTCCATAGACATATCCAATTTCTTGTCAGGCCTGAGCTCAACAGTTCAAAACGTTCATAGGTTTTTAACGTGTTCTAAAATTTCAATTTTCAAATCGTTGTTTATTGGGGTAAGTTATTGGGGTTTATTGTCCTGTCAATAATAGATTTTAATTTTAAGAAGCATATCTTAGAGTCTCATTACCTATCTATCAACACAAATATCAAGTGGTTCGGAAGTCACGTTAAGCCGTTGTTCTATTCCATTGGTCGTTGGGCTGTTAATGACCAAATCTAGGAAACAGTCGCCCCTAGCTTGTAACTAGATCACGTCTCATCATCCATCAAAACACTCACCCTTCATCCCATTTTCACCCTTAAAATATTCTTTGACAGTGGCCAGTGTCTTTAATCAAAGTATCAAAATATCTTTATTTCATCATCAGGATAAGTATAGTGTCTGAACCATTACAGTGTCAAGGCGAGTTGAAGATATCATTTAGGGAGTATAGAAATATTTTCAGGGTCCAAGATTTTCAAGAGGTCCAAATAGCCATTTTTCTCATGCATTCGAATCTTTAGGCAATGCATTCCACACATCTTGGCCCTCACAATCGCAAAGGATAAACCATTTCTTATTTATTCTTTGATTCCGTTTCATCTTTACATCAACAAATTTATTATATGAAAGACATAATTTATCCAGTTGATGAATTCATTCAGGGAGTATAGAAAGGTCTTCAGGTGTTCTCCAAACAACAGCTTTTCCTATTTGCCATTGTAGAATGATTCCGTTACATCAACTTCGAAAAGGGCATGCATCATTTTCCGAAGATCCAATGTTCCTTCTCTCCAGTGGCTCAGTTCCACGGCTGCCACTCCCTCCTCACCTCGTGGTCCGGTATGCATCTTCACTCTTCACCTCTGTCTGTCTGTCTGTCTGTGGCCTCGGGTTGTAGGGCGCAGCGCCGGACCCTGATTTGACCCATTTCACCCATTCACTTTCTCTCTTCTTTCTCCGACTCGCCTCTCCTCAGAGTTCTTTACTCTTTTCTCTTTCGCCTCAGGTTCGCCGGTGGTTCATCTCATTGTGGTGAAGATTTCTTGCAAATCATTGCGTTATGGGTGAGCATCGTTAGCAGTGTTCATTGGGCGCAGGGTTCAAGAATTATTTCAGAGAAGGATTTCTGCCCTAAGACACAGTGTTTAAATATCCTTTGTTATTATGTTAATGGTGTGTCTTTTCGTGCAAGGCAAACGAAGATTTAGAAGAAAACTTTAGCATGATTGTGATAAAAACTACAAAAAAACTAATTGCATCTTTAGGGTCAAGTAACACTGTCTATTTGTTTTTGAACACTAATTTATTGCAAAACTGCTTTAAATAACAATTCTCCACCAACCAATTATGATTTAGATCTTGAATGAGCGTAAACTTCATCACACCTAGGTTTCCTAAAGTTATATTCGATTAGATTAAAGTAGGGCTGGGATAGTACCAATTTTACGTCAACCAAAGATTTATGATACTACTTCGGTTATCTTCTTCTGGGAGACAACAAAGCCTTAAGATGACTCCCCTAAGCTCTAATAAGTGAACTTCATCCCATGATCGTTTATCCTAAGCAAAACACACCTTTCTTCCAGAACTCAAAGCGTCCCAGCCAAATCTCTTTTACGCGCTCCAGTCAAAACTAAAGGAAAAAATGCTCAAACTCTTCATACTTTACTGCGAAACCAAGTGTCTTTTTACCACCACTGTTTCTCCAAGCGTTTAACTCACTTTTGCAGAAAACAAAAGGGAATTTCACGCCTTGGATGATCAACTGGATTGACTTTCCCTCGTCAGCTGTGACGGGACAAGATGGCGGCGTGCAGAATGCAGACGACAAGTGCACCAGCTGTAGAGAGAGGAAGTAAAACATTCCTGTCAGCTGTCCTGTCACCAGCTGGAGGCTGAAGAAAGCACAACACAGAGTACAAGAACACAGAGAAAGTGATCAGAAATGGGTCAGTTTCTTGACACCTGAGTCCTCAGGGCTTGATGTTGTTGAACTGCAGGTGCTGGAATTTCCAAGGAAGGTGTCAGCTGCTCAGCAATCTGCTGACTGAACTCTGAATAAGAAAGTACTCAGCAGTTGAAGCCAAAGTCACAAAAAAATTGTTTTTAAGGAAATGAAAAGGAAAAATAACGCAGGGTTGCCAAAGCTTAAATGTTTCAAAATGATTATATCTTTGGTAGTCTAGTAAATACTATAACCAGAAAAATAAATTTTGAATTATTTATAATCAATACAGCTTATAAGACATAACTTTCAACTTAAGTTCCATAACATTGTTTGTTGCTGACGAAGGTTGAATTTCCGAGGTCGATGTATGGGCTGCCAAAAATTCACTAACCTATCGCTCCTAGGCCTACAGCAAAGACAATACGTGTGTATGTATTGTCTTTGCCTACAGTCAGTACTTGTTTTCAACGTATAGGGAAAAAGTCTTGTTAGACATTTTATACCCTTAGTAAAACTAACTCATTCATAAAAATATTCTGAATGTTTTCTTGTCCTCAATTGGCTGTGCAATAAGTATTTTTGTTTGTCTGTTAGAGTTGGTCAGTCTGATACACGTCTGTGATTGATCGTCCTCGTCTCCCAGCTAGTCAATCGCTGAGCAACAAAATCGATCCACCAGGTTTCTCCCTAACGGGGTTTGTGCTATGAAAGTATATTAATGATCAGATTTTGATTTCAACTTGGCACGTTTATGGCACCGTACCAAGTTTTGTACAAAAAACCAACAAAATCAGTTCAGCCAAACCAAAATGGTGGCAGAAAATCGTGTTTTATCATACACCTATTTTTTCGGGGAAACGGCTCTGAGTAAATTTTACCCCGTTAAAGACAATTCGCTAGATTTCACGATAGCGTTTCTGGCTACGCATCGACTACGGTTTTGTTCACACATGACCACGGCTCCATAACAACCTTTCGAAAAACATCCGGCCAAGGGCAAAGTAATCTTACTTCATCAGACAAAATCAAAATATGTGGGTCACTTCTGATGCGGGTCTAGAAGTTGAGTAACACAGTCATTACAGTTATTACTCGCTGATGTAAATTTCATATCCAGTCTCTCTCTTTCACAGTAAACCTATCTGGAAGTGAACCAGAGGAAGGTTTTAATAAATAAAGTTTATTTTGAACAGGGCTGGTGACAGTTTTAGCGCTTTAGGTGAAAGGTCTCGTGTATAAGAAAATGAAATGGATGTATATCTTTCATATGAGCGGATCCGTGGTGGATTGGTATCGCGCGCAACGCTGGTGGCGTGGGTTCGATCCTCGTAATCACCACTTACAATTTGTAATGTGACTAATACAGTGACGCTTGGTAAAGGTCGAGGTTGAGTGGTAGAGAGGACTTTGTAGTTCGCTTCGCTGTTAACAGCACAAACTTTACCGTATATCTAGTGAAAAGTTTTTGGAGAAATCTAATGAAGAGAATGTTTTCAAAACCAAAATAGTAAATAAAGTAAACAACAACAAAAGATTACTAAAACTGTTATATGACTTTTGAGGATAACGTAGGAGACAAGAAAAAATCTAACAGTTTTCGACTTCAAACTGACACAATGAAAGATTTTCAAAGACACCCCAGGTCGACTGGCAGCCATAAGCGCTAAAGCACCGCTGACGTGAGTGAAGCGAATTTACTTTACAATTTATTACTACAATTTACCACTCTCTCAGTTTTGCTTCAGTCTAAGCTTCAGGTTGCGTTGTCTTTTACTGCAAGTTTTAATACATTTCATGAAAGAAAACTCATTTCTAATTTCATACCGCGGGTATAAAGAAAAAATACTTTTTTGCCTCGATTTTGAAACTACTGAACGGTTTCTCATGGTAATTGGTATAGTGATGAGTAGACTACCTTCAAAATGAAAATGTTTTTGAACTTCATCAAAATCGGGTGAAGTATATAGGTATGAAACTGCTTTTGGTAAAACTCCCTTTTTTGCCCTTTCAGTATTTTAATTTTGCTGGGCAACGAACTTGGCCGAGATATTTACAAAAAGAACATTTATTAGTACATAATTATTAAATTATGTAGAAAAAGGTACACTTGTTGAGAAAAGACGTATGTATATCAAGTTTTGAAAAAATGCTGCTCGACGCGTATTAAGGGGGGTCTTACTATGCTGACGGCATGATTTGCTCATTTTCCCAAAAGAAATTCGCTAGTTAGAAACACTACCGAATCAATTTTTCATATAAACTGGAAAATGGCACATTCCAGCTTTTGCTGAATATTTATACTTATTGACATTCAGAGCACTGGGTAGAAATTAAAATTTGTCAATAATGGTAAACACCACTGTGTATTCAATAGAAGGAATTCACTTAAATCAGCGGTTGTATAATTTACTAGCCTGGATATCAGAAAGTGGTTCGGAAGTCACGTTGGTCCATTCCATTGGTCGTTGGGCTATTAATTAATGACCCAAACTGGGGAACAGTCTGCCCTAGTTTGCAACAAGACTAAACCTCATCAGCTATCAAAATATACATTCAACACACTCACCCTTCATTCCATATTCACCTTAAAATACCCTCAAGGAGTGGTCGGTGTCTCAAATCAAAAAATGTACAGCAATGATAATAGAAGCCTGTACAATTGTAAGCTAAGATATATTGTAAACCCTGTAGTGAGTGAAGCCCCAGAATACACAGATTACGTAATACAAGCCTAATGGGATCAGAAGGTGATTCAACCTCATGTCTAGGCCTAGACTGACACCTCCCTACTCCCTA
Source organism: Matsumurasca onukii (assembly GCA_018831715.1). NCBI lineage: Eukaryota > Metazoa > Arthropoda > Insecta > Hemiptera > Cicadellidae > Matsumurasca > Matsumurasca onukii. The sequence continues at coordinate 17,696,227 of CM032067.1, forward strand.
GTAGCTTACACGGTTTATACAAGGGTCTAGGCGTTGTAGGGGTTCAAGAGATGGATTTATCCATGGGGAAAGTTACAGATCTGGTGAAATTACAATAAGCTACTAGGTTGATAATACTGGGTAAACAGAGTGATACTTTGATTTGAGACACCGACCACTCCTAGAGGGTATTTTAAGGTGAATATGGGATGAAGGGTGAGTGTGTTGAGTGTTTTTGATGGATGATGGGGTTTAGTCCGAGGGCCGACTGTTCCCCAGATTGGGGCCATCAATCAATAGCCCAACGACCAATGAAATGGACCAACGGCTTAACGTGACTTCCGAACCAAGGGGAGTGGCCATTGTGAAAAGTTATCACCCGGGCTGATTTGGTGCGAAGCACGCACTATACCCTGAGCTATGGTCACCCCTCAGATGTAACGTATATCCTCCCTCTAAGGCGCTTTTGGCAAATTCGTATAGCAACCTTATTAACTATTAACTACCTGAAACCTCATTATTTTTTCAAAATTATAAGGCACATGCCAAGAGTACATGCAAAATGTCCAGCTTACCTCTAACCATGAATGAACTTACCAGTTACCACCCAATGAATCACATTACTTGATAAGGTCTCAAAACCGTGGGGTTTTGTACTGTACAACCATTTAGTTTTACCTGTTTCCGTGTTTCTATCTAGTCCATGCGAATCGTAGCTCTAAAAAGAACGCCATAATAACCGCTATCAGCTGTCAATTCACTTTCAGACAATTCAGCATAGAATATGTCACTATTTACCGTTCTACTGCACAAAGGTGATAACTGCTTTATTATCCTTGCACCAACAAACACCTGATGGAGCGAAGTTTCCTTATCTACTAAGGACGGTCTCGATCTGCATGACTTGGCACCAAGGTTAGACCTTCGTCCTCACTTCACTGCCTAGGAGGTTGAGGTCGAGGTTTCATCCGGGGTTTCTTTCAGGATACATTTAATTTTATCCGAAATTTTCGAAATAGCCGACACGCAGCCAGAAGCGTGAATCCTTGCGAATTTCTTGTAACGGGAGGATAATTTACACCGGAAGTAAAAAAAGGTAAAGTTTGTCTTGTTTAACGAGGCGAAGTTAGGACTACAAAGTCCTCTCTACCACTCAACCTCGACCTTTACCTAGCGTCACCGTATAGTCGCATTACAAATGTAATTGGTGACTGCAAGGATTGAACCCGCGCCACCGGAGTGATGAGCTCCGGAGTCGCGTGCGATACCAATCCGCCACGGGTCCGCTAAGTGCCATTTTGAGGGAGCTTTTTCCCAAAAATGGGGTTTATGCTATAAAAGCTGTATTTATTATCCGATTTTGGAGACACTTGGTATGAACATTTATGGTATAAACAATAATACCAAAAGTATAAACAAAATCAAATCAGCCGGACAAAGATGGTGGCTGAAATTTAGTTTCTGCCGGAAAATCATAAATACAGGTTTTATGGCGTTAAAGCCCTTTTGGAAACACTCTCCCAAAGGCTCCTCCCCCACTGTGGTGGACTAATTTTACTGGTTAATTAACTGGCCTAGAGATTTACCAAAGGAACGTGTGTACCAAATTTCGTGAAAATCGGACTAAAAATTCGACCTGTAGATCGGTCAGACAAAGTTTTTGCCTTGAATCAGAAGGTGTTGGGAAGTTCAAAACTGCAAACAGTTTTGTTCTACGACGTTTCGTTCCCTTTGGCGAGACAATTGAATGTCTTCATTTGAGAATTCTCTAATTCCATACTCCAGATTGATACTATTCGATCTGTGACTCGAATGCGGTATTCGAATGCAGGACCGGTCGCGAGTATTGAATGAAAGCGAATGAATGAAGGTCGAATTCTACGGGATCACAGGACTCACAAGACTTGCGCCACTTTTCAAACCGGTTCCTCTAATCACTAAACATACTTGTAAAATGCCAAGGAAATCACAACCAGTGTTATTATACAGACCAACTTTCGGTGCTTGGATGTCTTGGACTGAAAATAAATCATAACAGTCATGATTTTTTTGCTTGTATCAGCGATCGAATTCGAAAAAAAATAAAAACAGTACTTCCCTCTGTTAGCTTTGAAGGAAAAGGTCAGCCTCTTGGCATGCAGGAATTTATTAACGATGACAAAATCTTTGATTTCAAGTTGATGGTCTTTGCTAATGCTTGAAAGATTTGCTAGGAGAAGTTCAAATGGTTCAAATTGTCCAAATTGAAAATTGTATATTCAAAATGAAAAAGGCCACTCCCATGGTTCGAAAGTCACGTTAAGATGTTAGTAAAGTCAAGCCGTTGGTCAATTCCATTGATCATTGGGCTATTAATTAATTACCAATCCTGGGGAACAGTCTGTCCTAGTTTGAAAAAAGTCTAAACTTCATCATCAATCAAAACAGTAATCCCATATTCACCTCAAAATACCCTTTAGGAATTATGGGTGTCTCAAATCAATGTATAGTATAACTCAACAGCACCGATTTCAATAAACGTTTAGTAACTATGAAGTAACAAACTGGATCCAGTCACTAATCTTCTTATCTTACAGTCAATAGTTGCCCGACGAGCAGCTGCGTTACGAGGGTCGGCGACAAAGGGGTTTTTGAATCCCGTGTGTTGGGGGTCTGGGCGGGCCCCGGTACACCTTTTGATTATCAAATTGGACAACCGCTGCATGCGCTATGAGTAGACATCACATGGGTTGGCCCATCATTGCTTCCTGTGATTGTGCGTTATGTTATGGTCTCCTGGTACATCTGGAGTGCCGCAAGGATCAGTGTTTCTTCATGATGAGCATGTTGCATCTTATGACTTCCTGGTCCTTTTGCAGTACCGGTATTGCACGATCTGTGTGTTTCTTCATTATGTTTATGCTGCTATGTTCTGGTCTCCTGGTACATCTGGAGTGCCGCAAGGATCAGTGTTTCTTTATGATGAACATGCTGCATCTAATGACTTCCTGATCCTTTTGAAGTGCCCGTATTGGAAGATCTAAATGTTTCAAAAATTATTGCGGACTTTTATTTGTTTGTGAACAATCCTATCCTACTTACTGTAGGCTAGCTGATTTTGTGTTATATTCTAGGTTACATTTCATCTAAAGACGGGATCAAATTACAGAACTCGGAACCTCGTGTTCTTCTTGTTCGATGGAAAACATAAAATATTCAGAAATTCTCAACAACAACAAACTACAAAGAAATTTCAAGATCGGTGCTTTTTAATTATTTTTATGCTGCTATGCTATGAACTCCTGGTCCACCTGGACACACATTTTAATCACAACCATGGATTCAGCTGGATGAGTTTGTGTTACATTTAGACTGTATTTTACTATCATTATGGCCCAGTCGGACCATACGAAGTACGTTAACGCAGTCTTGAAAAGTTTCTTTGTCCTTAGACTTGCTTCATCTTTTCGGTTTGAGCTCTTTTTCTTTCAGCAGTCCAGACTTCTTCTCCCCTTGTACTCACTTCCCTCTGACCAACTTTCCAATCAAACACTTTTGTCCAATCACTCATGTCCGTTTGTGTGATACGTGCCAAATGCCGCTTTTAAATCTTCCAATCCGGTATGCTGTGTTTCTTTGTACAGGGTGAGTTTTGTCCCCCCCTCCACCTTAACTTTTGAAAAAGGAAAATGTTTTTAAAACTCTTTAGTGAATGTTTTTGTAGGATTCTGAATTTTTTAAGGTTCTTTGCGTCACTCACCCCTCACCCTAAATCCGGGGGTGCCAAAATTGTTAAAATATATTAACCCACCCCTTGTGGCAACTCAAAAGAAAGGGAATTTTAACACAAATTCAACGACACAAAGAAAAATGTTTTATCTTGACTCGTTGTTTTGTTGTACCAATTTAAAGATTGGGGGTTTGTATTTAAAACAATTGAATGGCCCTTCCCCCTAATTTGAGGGGGGTAACGCAAAGTACGTCAAAACAAACTTCAGAATCCTATAAAAACATTCCCCAAAGGGTTTAAAAAAATATTTTTCAAAAGTTACGGTGGAGTGAACTTTTAAACTCACTGTATTGAATTTCTATTTCATATTCCTGATTCGTAAAATTTATAAAATTATCACCAGCACTATGTACTTATGAGAGTTGGAGAAGGGTTTTACTAGGATTAATTGGAAGATGAGTTATGGGAGTTAATCATGTCCTGTGACTAATTGGTCTGTAAATATCTCAACCCAGGACAGGCGACAGACCCGCCCTAGTAAACTGTACGGGAAACGCTACCGTGCGTGTAATAGTGCGACATTTTAATAGCCAGAGCAGTTTTGTAATGACATTGTAATGCACAATAGAATGTCATGTCTTTAAAACGTATCTGTGAATTGGAAATTTAAAAACTTTTCCATTTGTTCGCAGTTTGTGTTGTGATTGGTGCTTGTTGGTTTAAAAATAAACCTTCCGGCACATTTTGTATTTTTTGCGTATAACATTATTGTTGTATAATTTTTAAGGTGGTTAAGTCATTTCATATCTATACTCTACCGATGGATAATGTCATTGATAAACCAAATTTGATACGTAAAATGAGTAAAAATAATGTTAGTCATTTGTCATATTAGTCTTGTTAGTAATTTCAATTCGTTTGTTGGAAAAAACTCATTCAAAAGAAATTCTTCCTTTCCGTTAGCTCCGCATAAATAGGCACGTTTGTGTTTCTCTGTTGCACTTGGTCATTCTGATGCACATATGTGATTGGTCGTCCGCTGCTCTTAGCTAGCCAGTCATTCGGCGGCAACTGTGAAATGACCGTGTATGGTTCATCTAATTCTTTGTTTCTTTGGCTCTTCTTTCATTTTCGTGTATGTAATTGATGATTTAATCTGGGAAACAATCAAACTAGTTTGTGTCAAGACTTCACCTTTTACCTTCTATCAAAAACATCATCACACTCATCCAGTATTCACCTCGAAGAGTGGTCGGTGTGCAATCATCAAAACTCTTATGAGAGTCCATCCAATATTGCCATTCTTTTCTGTTGGCTTTTAAAAGTTTAAATTATCAACGTTTGATAAGAGAAACAGTTGTTATCTGCACATAGAGCATCTGGTGTACTCTAGCTCCAAAAATAGCCTCTCCAGACATCAGGCGATCTCGCCAAACCTTTGCTACAAGTTCAGATTCCCTGCCACTATCACAATAACTACCTACAGCCTCCTGTGACCTTGACCTTGAGACCATGTGACCTCCGAACCACCATGTCTACGCTGGGTCACTGCCAACAACTCTACTCTAGACCGGCCATCTGGTGCTCTTGAACCAGGATTGAGCAGGCATATCAACGTGCTACATGTGCTATCCTGACGAATTTCTGTCAACGGGGATAATTTACCCAAATGTGATTTTGTGCGCAAAATGTGTCTGATGTCAATGAAACTTGGTACACACACGTATGTAACCGAAAATAAAATTACCTTCTTTGTAGCCTGGAGATCCTGAATGAACTTAGAAGCTAGATGTGGTGGTGACGATCGAAACAATAATGTGTGGGCACCTTTACCGTCCCCCCGCGTTGCCCCTCAATGAGTGTAAAGTTTCCCCATGTAAAGGTAAATAACCAGTGTATATAATCAGTTATAGTGTCACTGTAGTGTAGTGATCGTGCTCTGAAGATGGTCTTCTTAGACCGAAACTATCGTCAGCACCACATATCATCTAAGTTCATTCAGGATCTTCAGGCTACAAAGAAGGTAATTTACTTCAAATAGGTCCTGAAACCAGAAGTCATAGTTTATCAACAAAATCAGTTTGGCCAAACCAAGATGGCTACTAAAACTATTCGCCGCCATCTTGATCTGTCTAAACCATTTTTGGTACATATAGTCAATTACATAAATTAGTACACCAAATTTCAAAAAGCCGGATTATAAGTACAGTTTGTAGAGCATGAAACCCCTTTTTTGAAGAAAACACCTCCCGCCCCCAAAGGTCTTTTCGGAGGACAGATTTTGCTTGTTAATTTCATGGAAAACGAACAAAAATGCGACCTGTCATACAGAGAGTCATACATACGCAGGTTGTTTCAAACATCACTAAGCCTGACCCACCGTAAACATTAACAGGTCATAGTTATTTCACCTGAAGACGGCATCAGACTGGTGATGTCAAAACGTCGTACTTCTTGTTTACTTGACTGGGACTCGTGGCGTGGCCCTGTAATACAGCTTCATAGAGGTCAGGTTTTGAGGATGAAATAGGTCTAAAGCGGCCCAGATAGTCTCAGTGATCATCTGATGATACCCGCATCAACTCCCACCATCGTTTAGACATATCAGACCATCACCTTCGTGGTTCGGAAGTCACGTTATGACGTTGGTCCTTGTATTTCCATTAGTCATTGGGCATTAATTAATGACCCATTCTAAGGAAGATTCGGCCTTAGTTTGTGTTAAGACTACACCTCATAACTCATTACTACCTCTTATCACACTCATCCTTCACCACATATTTTCCTTAAAATACCCTCATGAGAGTGGTCGGCTTCTCAAATAGTGATTTAGTGATGAAAACGTCCACAAATACTCGTATTTCAAACTCATTATCACCTTGAAAAATGCTGCTAAAAGATCACGTCCTACAACTCATCTTGTAGATTCTCTACAACCCAACACAGGTAGCTGATGGGTCATAGATTAACTCCTAATGGAGGGTCGGGACGTTCACGCTTCAGCGGAGGCCCTGAGGGTAGAATTCTTGACATTTCCAGCAACCCCCCTCCCCCCATCAGAGTGTCTTGGAGCCGTCTGAGCCTCTCCTAAATTAGGCTGTTGTGTCTGAGTTACAAGATGTTAACTCGTCTGGAGTCTAGACCTCCGTTTTTGCTTCTTCGGACAGAATATATTTGGAACAGGGAAGATGTCTTTTAAATGGTCCTGGTAGGAATATTGTATAACATTTACATTCAGAGCATTACAACTTAAGAGAGGGTCAACTCAGAGAAAGGCTGAATTCGTCCGCCCTAGGAACACATGACACCGCGCACGTAACAATGGGCTAAACAACAGGCTTTCTTTCAACTGATGCGGCCTAATAGTCAAACCCTCCGCTTGCAAGGTTTACGTAGAAAGTAGATAGCGCTCTCCCGAGCAGCTGAGGTGGACCCTTAATTTCTACGAAAGGGTCTTATATGAGTATTTTATTCCTACGAAATTTACTAGATAAAACTGGTAATTCTTTCTACTAGTTTCAATAAGTTAAAGTGTGACGATTTATTCGAAACAGGGAAGTATCTCAAATGGTTATGGTAGGTTTTATATAGTATACAATTAACAATCCAATCAATTCGACCTCGAAAAAAAACAAAATCCGGTCATTTTGAATTTTAACAAAATTTTTGATACTTTTGCTTTGAGACACCGACCACTCTTGGAGAGTAATTTAAGGTGAACATGGGTTGAAGATCGAGTGTTATGAGTGTTTAGATGGATGATGAGATGTTATAGCATGTTACAAACTAGGACCAACTGTTCCCCAGTTAGGGTCATTAATTAATAGCCCAACGACCAATGGAATGGATCAACGGCTTAACGTGACTTCCGAACCACTGGGAGTGGTCATCAGTTATCACTGCAGCCGGGAATCGAACCCGGGCTGATTTGGTGCGAAGCACGCACTACACCACTGAGCTATGGCCACCTAAACATTCAGTTTTTAACGTATTTATTTTCCCACTCCTTGACAATCACAAAAGAGAGTATCATTATCAACTAACAATTGACTGTGATTATCTATTGAATAGGTCTCGTCATCTGCGCTCAAATCAACAGTTGGGTCGCATGTGTTCATAGTTTTGCCATTTGGTGTTCCATTCACCCTAGGGGAGTGGGCCTAGATTAGGGGGAATATAAAATTGGGGTGACCTTGATACAATTGTGGGGCGTGCATTGATTATTTTTTCGGGTCTCGAAAGTTCAGCGATACTTTTATAACAAAGGCTCAAACTTTTAAACCATCTGCCTCAATCAACCGGTAGGATCCAAATACTAAAAACATAGCCGACGCGTTGTCCCACGCGCTACCGCGAATCATGGCGAATTTTCGCTAATGACGGAGGGAAGTTTGAATGCGCAGTAGTGACTGTGACCTTGAATTTCGTCCCATAAAAGCAATGTAAAAACATGCATTTTCTTGGAACACTTCACGCCCACAGCTGTTTTCATCGGATTTGTATGAAATAAATATTTTAAAGTGCATTAAATATTTTAGTGACTCCGCTGACCCGAATTTTTATATTCTCATTTGTCAAACCGGGACATCAATCCAAAAATTTAAGAAACATTTAATCCAGCTGTAATCCAGCTTCATGGAGGTCAGGTTTTGAGGATGATATAGGTCTAAAGCTGCTCAGATAGTCTCAGTGATCATCTGATGATACCCGCATCAACTCCCACCATCGTTCTGACATATCAGACCATCACTTGCGTGGTTCGGAAGTCACGTTAAGCCGTTGGTCCTTGTATTTCCATTGGTCATTAGGCTATTAATTAATGACCCATTCTAAGGAAGAGTCGGCCTTAGTTTGTAACAAGACTACACCTCATGACTCATTACTACCACTCATCACACTCATCCTTCACCACATATTTTCCTTAAAATACCATCGTGAGAGTGGTCGGCATCTCAAATAGTGATATCTCGTACACTGAGGCGCACTCTTAACACGGAAATGTGTGGGTTCACAGCTTTTATAATATAAACAACTCCTAGACAAGCGCAATACCATATATCACTCGCATTGACAATAGACCTTGTAACATATGACCGAGAGCTTGGTACAAAGGCCTACGAACTCTATTGTATTCTAATCTGTAATTTATGGACGATTCTTTCTAAGAAGGTCGGATCCGTAATGATTGTATGTGAACAGTACGTTTTAGAATTGATTTTCAATGCATTTAATTTTATATTGGAAGATGTTTGGACACTATTGATGTGCTCCAATCTTGAATGACTATTAAAAGTTTAATTTTATTGATTTTTCGTTATTTTGGTGGAATTTCGAACGTTACCCTAAACAGGACATCGGGTCCACCTCAGTGGTCACCTGACATTTGTCCGTCAAAGAACACAAGACATCGCTTACGTAACAACGGGCTTTCTTTCAACTGATGCGGCCTAACTGTCAAACCAAGCTCATGCAAGAGTTTCGTAAAAGGTAGATAGCGCTCTTATGTGAAGGTTAAATTCGGATATGTTAATTTTTATGAAAAGAAAAGAGTGTATCTAGGTTTACCTGTGAAAATTGCATTAATACTAAAGTCTCGATTTTATTTTTCTCAAACCTCTGCAACGACGCTCTCCCGAGCAGCTGAGGCGGGCCCTTAAATCCTGAATACCTTTAATCTTGATTTAGAACCTTTTACGAAACCTGGTATTAGACCTACAATTTAAATGTACTAGTTTCCGTAGGGTCACATTTGATTCTTCGCTCAAGAGATTTGAGCCTCTTCAAAGATTCGCTAAACCAGCCGGCGGTCACGTGACTAAACAGCTTTGCTGTGACAAGTGAAAAGTGAGACCTCGCTCTGCTCTGGAGCGGAAGCTACTCTCTGGCGTAATTGAATTATCTGACAACAGCACGGTTCCCGTCACGCCCGGGCATTGTTTCCTACTTTGTACAAAACCCGGCCACAAAACACACAGAGGCGTGTACAAGTGAACAGGTGCTTTCTCTGTAAGGCGCGATAAGTTGTACAAGCAAAACATAGCCACTGGCGCTACCGTGAATCCGAGCGAATTAATATACTATAAAGTCGGTTGTACCTGCAGGTGACTGGTGACTGAGCGAGTAAATCTTAGGCACCCGCCTCAACCATATCTCTTGGTGTGAAACCTTCAAAATAATCTGAAAATAAGGCTCTGCCAAGTTGGTGGTCAAAAAAGATGGCGTCTGCAAATCTGCCTCTGTACTTAGCCGATATTTTGCATCATAGCGGCAAAACAGTTGCTCGTATCTTCAATCTGAAGAAAAATCATTAATGTAGAAAAACTTCCTACAACTTTTGTATTTAACACGTTTTCCACCTCTGACGGTTTCGTTGCTAAATCAGGTTGAGTTAAATTGTCGAAAATTCAAATTTCGCTGTGTTTGGGCTCTTAGCCTGTGCTGTCAAAGTGCCGTGTTATTGAACATGCCGGATTGTCTTACCACCGGAATATTATAAGTCTATCAAATAAATAAATAAATGTTTTATTGAATAAACATGTGTACACATACATTATATCACAATCGCCAATAGTTATTATTAGCTAAAATTTTGGCATCACGTTCAAACATACATAAGTTACACTCATACAGTCTCATTCACTCAAAATTCACCCGCCTGGCTCCCGTCAATCTATCTCTTTACACGGTCTCCCAATCACGTATCATAAACTCGTCTGAACTATAAAATGCTTCTGCGATAAAAAATTTTTTAAGGCGAGCTTTAAATGCCTTCGCCATTGGGGTACACTTAATCGAATTTGGAAGTTTGTTGACGAAATGAACTCCTGCCTGTGAAGGCAAAGTTCATGAACTACCGTTCAGTGTCTTCCAGTTCGGTAGTTCTCCCTGTCTCTAGTTTCGTGAGAGTGTACATCTATACCTCTTACGAGATCGCGTTTTCCTATAAAAAAGACAGGTTTCCAAAATATAGAGACAGGGTAGTGTCAACAGTTTTAATTTTTTGAACGCTGGTCTGCACGATTCACCTCTCCACTGAAGTTTTGCGATTGTTCACACTGCCTGATTTAGAAGAATGAACATTCTGGAAAAAATTGTTTTAGAGCAACCTCCCCACAACGCTAAACCGTAGGAATCAGCCCATAATATGCCGTTATCAGTATCTGAGTTGGGCAGTATTTGGACAATTGCCACAAAACATAAATGCCTGCAGAGGCCAATTTTGCTGTCTACATGACAATCCCAAGTCAACCCTCGATCACAAGGCGTATTCCGAGGAATTTCGTCGAGTAGACTTCTTCAACTTCAGTCTCATCCAACATTACTGTAGGAATAAGATCTGAGTCATTCTCTCGCAAGCAAAAGTGTATGAACGATAGTTTGCTTTGAGATTGAGCTCATTGAAGTGTTGGATTGAACTGTTGAGCACGATGAATGAAATTTTTCCAGTTCTGTGATTGACTTTGAGTTGAAACGGAGAGTCGTGTCGTCAAATATCGTAGACTATTTATTTCATTAATTTAAACACAATTCCCGTGAGCGCGATAATCGCAATAATTTGCAATAGCAGTGACCGATTGTACTATCAATGTCGATACTCGAATACTGAAATAATCTAATCAGACCGCGACCCATATGCCCTCTCTACAATATTATGCTTTAGTGCAAGTTATTCCGCAGTGTACAAACTATCTTTGAAAAGAAAAACACAACTGCACTTTTATCAACAAAAAGATAAATAGAAAGTAAACTGCAACACAGGCTTCGCACTAGTTAGTTCCGCGTAAAGATAACCTAACCTCAAAGTTGGCGAGTGACATCAGCTGATAACGTAAACAAACAGCTGACAGTACTGTAGGTTTCCGGCGACTCTGTGGTATTCTCGTCTACCAGCTGTTTCTGTTTGTAGGCCTAGGCTGTTGACCTCGTGTCTGATAAGTGGGTCATTCATTATTGACTTGACTTTAGCCAGAATCGATAATGACGTCAGCTTTATCCACGTGTTTCTGAATAACGGACAGATGGAGTGCTACCGTGAATCCTTGCGAATTTTCTATAACGTGGTAAAAATTGCACTTGAAGTCCTCTTTTTAACTCGTTTTACCCTTGTGACCATTTTACAAGTTTTTGTTAAATTTTCAGAACATTTGGTAACAAGTTTTACTGAAATCCGATCTTAACAGTTTTTTAACCTATAACCCCAATTTAGGAGGAGAAACGCCCCCAAAGGCTCTTCCAGTGGATCGATGTGTCTGGCCTCTACTTATGGATTTGCAAAAGGGACATTTTGCACCAAAATTTCGTGAAAATTAGACCAAAATACGATTTGTAAAATGGTAACACATTAAATATATATATAATATATATATTATAATAACAGTTTTGCCATTTGACTCAGGAGTCAGGAGGCGTTGGGAAGCTGCAAACTGTTTAGTTGTACGACGTTTCGTTCTCTGTTGCGACGTACGGCATCATCAGGCACACAAAGACGTACGTGCGTATTACGTATAATCGCCGTGAAAGTCATCTGTTGAATAAATATTTAAATAAAATAATACAGAACGCACGAAAAAACGACGGAAAACATTGGCAATATTCGCACTTGGCCAAGAGAAAGACAAAGATAAATCATTAAATCACTATTTGAGATGCCGACCACTCTCATGAGGTTATTTTAAGGCAAATACTGTATAGCCTATGGTGAAGGATGAGTGTGATGAGTGGTAGTAATTAGTTACGAGGTGTAGTTTATCACAAACTAAGGCCGACTCTTCCTTAGAACGGGTCATTAATTAATAGCACAATGACCAATGGAAATACAAGGACTTCCGCTTAACGTGACTTCCGAACCACACATGTGATGGTCTGGTATGTCTAAACGATGGTGGGAGTTGATGCGGGTATCATCAGATGATCACTGAGACTATCTGAGCTGCTTTAGACCTATATCATCCTCAAAACCTGACCTCCATGAAGCTGGATTACAGGACCACACCACGAGTCCCAGTCGATTGATGGGCACTCTCTGGCGATATAAATTGGATTGCTCTATTTCCTACGGAAATTCGCTAATAAACCCTAAGAGAGGTTTTGCGATAAGTTACCGAAATGCGACTGGTCATTTCATGTTTTCTAAAAAGTTATTTCATCCTTATTACTTGTACTGTATACAATTGGTTATACTAAAAGTATATTTTGTATTGTAATCTTCGGATTCTACACACTGATGTGCAAATCAAAAGACAAAGATTAACCCACATTTATGTCCTTTTTGTTCACTCAACACTTGAGTAAATATAAAATGATTTCCCTTTTAACGCGTAGGCAATTGATTTACGTATATTTAAACCTATAAAATCCTGCCTAACCTTCACAACAGAATCTATTGATTAATGATGATTAATTTGGGAGTATTTTTTCAGATTTTGCACTTGCAAATTAAATTGTTTTATGCTCGGTTAATTTTAATTTCCCGGTGAAAAATATTAAATAAACCAGGTTAAAAGTGAAGTTTTAATCAATCCCTTGTTGCAGCAAAACTATAACTACAATGTGAAGTTGAACGTTTTACAAACCTGTCAATTTTACGCACGCAAAATTGAGAAAAAATAAATGAATAATTTTAAAACTCAATAAACCAATAAAATTACATTTTAGGTTGTGAGACCTTTCACCAGCTAAGCTACAGACAACACAACACTAATATGATTAATATTATATTAGCTTTTCGTTTTTTCAATTGCCTGCTAACCAGCTGGTTAACTAACGGCCGGCAGTCTGCAATGTTTACATTTTCACGCAACGTTCAAAGTACTTAAATGAATTATTTGAAGATCATTCATGCAATAAAGGTATAGTTCTACCATTTTTATTGAATTTAACATGTATACATTATGCCAATATAGATAAATACACCAAAATTCAAAATCAAAACAGACAAAGTAAACCTTAACCTAAAAAATATCCAGCTTTCCTATTGGTTGGATCCTTGTCCTAATTTTAAACCCGGTTAATACTGAATTGAAAAACCAGCCCTAAAATAAAATATTTACCGCCATAGTAATCAAATACAGTAGTATATACATCTTGTATTGTAACAAAACTAAAATGCTGTGAAAAATATTCCGGGCATATAAAAATTACTCCACAGTTTAACTGTTTACCTACCAATAATCCCATGAGCGTGTACAAATATCCGAAAGTCACGTGGAAATCCTCACAAACGTGTACACAAACATTGTTTACATCTCACGCGCCCGAACTGACAACAACACTGAACTGGGAAGTGGGAACCAGTCCTGCCACTGCCACGCGGGGAGAAAATCCCTCCAGGCGCGGCTGAAAATCCCTCTTTATCCCGCAATCTAGAAACTCACGCGTATGGACGAAAACTGCTGTGTAGATTATGTATGATTATTTGACTGGGACTCGTGGCGTGGTCCTGTAATCCAGCTTCATAGAGGTCAGGTTTTGAGCATATCAGACCATCACCTGCGTGGTCCGGAAGTCACGTTAAGCCGTTGGTCCTTGTATTTCCATTGGTAACTTGGGCTATTAATTAATGACCCATTCTAAGGAAGAGTCGGCCTTAGTTTGTAACAAGACTACACCTCATGACTCATTACTACCACTCATCACACTCATCCTTCACCACATTTTGCCTTAAAATACCCTCATGAGAGTCGGTCGGCATCTCAAATAGTGATTTAGTGAGGTGTAACTAATATTAATATTGTACAATGTATGATTTCGGAAACGTTCCATTTACTTTTATGCTTATAAATTTAATTTGTAGGTTTAAGACAGAAATTTGTGGATGTGGAAATGCTACACTACACCTCCCAGTCACCAATTACACTTGTAATGTGACTAATACGGTGACGCTAGGTAAAGGTCGAGGTTGAGTGGTAGAGAGGACTTTGCAGTCCTAACTTCGCCTCGTTAAACAAGACAAACTTTACTTTTTTATACCAAACAATGTTCTATAATCCAGAGGTGTTTATAATATCGACTCAAAATTTGTTCTCTAGCAAATTTCATTTGTTTACCGCCGCAGCCCATAAAAAATCTTTATATCCCCAAAACTAACCTAAGAGTGAAAGGAACAGTTCACACTAGTAATAGCAACATCACCACATGAAAGTCATATTAAACAATCTACTGTACTGTATGTTTTTTAGAACCATAAAATGGGGCATTACAACATTTTTGTTTCTGCCAAAGCTGCCTGGCTCATTTTATATCAGCCTCAAGCATTTCTGCATTCTGTAAAAATCTCTACGACATTAGTTTTTGTTTAAGAGTGCGCAGTAGTGGCTGTGACCTTGAACTTTCCTCAATAAGAGCAATGTAAAAACATGAATTTCTTTGGGACACTTCACAACTACTTTTTCATCGGATTTTTAAAAATAAACTTGGACGTTTTAAATAATTTAGTGACTCTGCTAAGCCGAACTCCCATTTTTCATTTATCAAACCGTGACATCAATCAAATAATTGAAGACACTTTGTGTTTGAATTTCTTGTGTTTAAAAAGAACTGTTGTTTTTACATTGTTCTCATGCAGTCATGTGACAAAAAACAAAATGGCCATCAGGTACTTACTGTCATCAGGCACTCTTTGCACAATTTTCCATTTAAAGAGTCGTGATCATTGTAGAGAGTTGTTCCGAAGTCACAAAATCCTAACACTTCCGTCAATTTACATCCTAGAAACACTAACTTTCGTAAAAAACCCTTCCCTGTTTCCTATACCCTCGGTAAATCCCAATCTCAATTTACGTAACAGAAGCAATCTCCCAATACCAAGACACCGGACAACCTTTTCTCCATCTTCTGCAGTGCTGAGTGCGACTTTTTAATGCTCTTCCTGTATCTCTTAAACAAGAACCTAACAACAACAGCTCATTCAAAAGGCAACTAAAAAAGGTTCTGCTAGACCAAGCCTTCTATAAAGTCAGTGAGTTTCTGGACCATGAATGGTAGAGACTGAGTAAGCTAGAAAAACTCAGTACCACCTATTTGAATAGTGTATACATTTTGACGTGTGCCCATGTACCATAGTATTTAATGGCAAATAAACGATTTGACTTTGACTCTACGGTAGCTTACGTAGGCCCCGACTCTACTTGTTTAGAAGAAACTGTAGAAGTATTGCGCTGTCTTTTTGTAAATCCCAAAACACTATACACCAAACATTATGATTTCTCTCTTTTAAATATTACACTTTTAGAGTGATTGTTTCTACTTTCAATACTGAATATATTAGAAATACCTAAAAAGGGATACGAAAATCCCTGATATATGTTTTGCTGGATCAGCTGTTGGTGCGCGCGCAGCCGGACCCGGATGTCGTGGAACAGCTGATCAACTCATTGCAGTGTTGCCACACTTCCGCCACTTAATAATCAGCTGTTGCTATTACAACCACTCAGCTGTTGTGATAAAATACCTGTGTTCAGTCGCGGCCTACTATAGCTATATAAAATATGTTGGAAATAACTTAAAACAAAAATTCAACAATAAAATTATAAAATTAGGATGCTGAGGGCCTGAACTAGATCAGAACAAGGCCTTAGATTGCCCTCAATGATTAATATGATTATATTATGAATTATATCATAGACGCCGTCCACCCTACGTTTTGACTGTTTTGATATAATTTAATTTTGTCCGGCTTTGGAAGTTGTTGAATGAATGAATGAATGAAAATAGTTTATTCTATTGGTTTAGTGCTACAAATAGTTACAATAAATTATGGAATTACTCCTCCCAAAAAAATCTTGTGCTTGGGGGAGGGTCACCGTCTCTGAGTCCATGCACAACAGAGTATTATGTTTGTTAATTTGTTGTTCGGATATACACACCAAGGGTATATTATAAGGATCCTTAAACGAGGGGAAAATGTGATTTTTATTACATGTGAGACCGTAAAGAAAATTTACTTCACATAGTCATATATTGCGCAGTAGTGGCTGTGACCTTGAATTTCTTTTCATAAGAACAACGTAAAACATGGAAATTCTTGGGACACCTTGTACAGTTTTCATTGTATTTAAAATTAAATACACTTTACACTTTGTTTTAAAGTGTATGAAATGTTTAGTGACTCCGCTGAGTCGAATTTCCATTTTCTTATTCACAAACGTGACAAATTCAAAATTTGGCGAAATTTTGTGCTTAAATAATTTTTTTACTATTAAACTAAAAGGTTTTAAGAAAGTAGTCAACAAAGTCATCACAGTACATTGCCACCCTTCCAATAACACTTACGGAAAGGGTCTGATAAAAATTGTAGGTGTCAGGTGTTTCAAGAAAAATGTTTTTACGGCACAATAAAACTAAATAACCAACTATTTGAAGCTTTAACCCTAGATACAGTCAAATAAAAACAATAAATAAAATTTCAACGAATAGTAAAATCAAAATGTATCCGACCGTGACAGGACTCGAACCTGCAATCTTCGGATCCGAAGTCCGACGCCTTATCCATTAGGCCACACGGTCTAACCGAGCAGTGTCAAAACAGACAGTTTTCAGTCTAGCCAACATAGCCTCCCTTGCAAAACGAAAATTATACAACACCCGTCGTAATATTAATAGGGGTTGTATTTACTATTTGTACAGTACTATTTAATATTTTGTCTTTATTATTTATAGATAACTATTTATTATTTATGGTCAACTATTTACTATTTTGTATTTATTATTTATAGATAACGCCATTAGCTCAAAGTAAAAAGGAGTTAGACCCTTTTTAGGACTGATGCGGGTGAGAGTTAACATTTTACTCATTTTGGAGGAAGGGCTACTTCGAAATCAACTATTTAAGTACCTAAATCAAAACAACCTCCAACCCCATATTTGAATATACTGTACTGTATTTTGAAATTGTAATAATTTTACATAGTACCGTCTAATGATAAAACCCTCTTTTAGCTCTACCTGCCTGGAGATAGGCTATTATTTTCATATGTTTTTGTTACTTTAAAAAATATTATTATTGTATGTTTTGATGTTGAGGTTATCATGACATGTTACCGAATTAGTTTATTCTTTCATAGATCTTTTTGTAAAATATCTTTTTATTTATAACTCTCTTAATAATGTCTGGTTTCACTTTGACATTTCAACTATTTTTAGGTTTATATGTACCTTTATACTTTTTAACCACTGTACAATTTTTTAATTTTTACATACAATAATTTTTAACAGCATTTTTTTTAATACTTTTAACCGCTACAATTTTATTCTTACTACAATTATTTAAATATCAAAATTAAACTGATTATGTCTGGTTATTATTTATAGTGGTACGCCCATAAAACCTTTTTAATAAATATGTCTCACCACTTAAGTCTTTGTTTGAAAATTATTTTACAAAAGGTTACCGGCCGCTAGCTTTGTCTGTTTGATTGGATTTTGTGGATTTGGGGTACACAGGTTGAATACAGTAACACAATTGTTTGATCAAAATCGTAGCATAAATACAGTTTTTATAGCATGAAACACCATTAGTGGGCATTATCTCTTCGTAACAGCAAAAAAAACATTAAAATACTGTACATATTAAAAAAATTATTCGTGTTGAACAAAATAAAATTATAAACATAAAAAACAACTAATAAATTCGCTTAGTTATTAGCGAATACATTTGTATTGTACATACATACATTTAAATTACCTTAAAGGCTAAACTAAGTGTACAATTGAATTGAAAATTAATTAAGGGTCCGCCTCAGTGGCCACCTCAAAGGCTGAATTCGTCCGCCCAAGGAACACACGACACCGCGACCGTAACAACGGGCCTTCTTTCAACTGATGCGGCCTAACTGTCAAACCAACCGCTTGCAGGGGTTAGACAGTTAGGCTGCATCAGTTGAAGGAAGGCCCTTAGTTTAGCAAGTTGTTACGTGCGCGGTGTCGTGTGTTCCTTGGGCGGACGACTTTCAGCCATTCTCTGAGCTGACCACTGAGGCGGACTCTTAAGTGATGAACGAAAGGTGCTGAGGGATGCGGAAAAATATACATATGCAAGGCCGTACCCAGGGTTAAATTTCAGGGGGGGTAAAGCACCGAGGGTTTTGGGGGGTATGGAACAAACAAGCCGGGGGGGTCCTCCCCGGGAAAAAATGTGAAATTTAAGTGTAGAAAACGAATTTTTAGGCTGTTTCTTAGTTACCAAGAGTTTAAACGCCAACAAAAGACGATTAACTTAAAATTTTAGAAGACAAATTAGGATATAATAATGGGGTACTTAAATACGGAATACAGATTTAAGTTTTAAAGGAAACACATTTACTTCCAGAACTGCAAGTATGTAACATAATTTTACCTTGGCCCTTGATCCTTAGTGCATAAGAGTTTAAAAGTTGACAGATTATTGACTTACCATATTTCAAATACTGTGCAGCTGTTTCAAATACTTTCACTTATAACTTGGTTTACTACAAAAATAAATAAATTAACAATACAAATAGACCACACTACTTGAATACAAAAAGTAAGTGTATTAGATTGAAACACTCGTTAGATAGACGATAATTATATATTTTTTAAGTTTAGGCCTAAACAGGTGCATAATAGGAGGTATGAAATATTACGGGAGGACTCTCTGTGCTATGAACTGTCTTGCAACTGGCTACGATCTTGTTTTGACTGGGACTCGTGGCGTGGTCCTGTAATCCAGCTTCATGATGGAGGCATAGAATTAGTATAACAGTACTGTTATACTTATTCTATGATGGAGGTCAGGTTTTGAGGATGATATAGGTCTAAAGAGGCTCAGATAGTCTCAGTGATCATCTGATGATACCCGCATCAACTCCCACCATCGTTTAGACATATCAGACCATCACCTGCGTGGTTCGGAACTCACGTTAAGCCGTTGGACCTTGTATTTCCATTGGTCATTGGGCTATTAATTAATGGACCCATTCTAAGGAAGAGTCAGCCTTAGTTTGTAACAAGACTACACCTCATAACTCATTACTACCACTCATCACACTCATCCTTCACCACATATTTGCCTTAAAATACCCTCATGAGAGTGGTCGGCATCTCAAATAGTGATTTGCCAATGTGTCTCTCTGAGGGCTAAATATTTTCGCATTATCCGCTATCTCAGAAACTCCTGAACGTACTGGGTTGAACCCCTGCTTGGGTGGCCTTGTATGTTACAGCCTACAAACAAACACTCACCTATCACAAAGCCGCGTTACGGAATCACAAGATCACAATCACAAACGCACTCACAAACGCACTCACGCCGCGCCGCGTCACGTCACTGAAGCGGTCTGAACGACGGCAGAATTCTTCACTTCGGGCATTCTGCCATTGAGAACCCAACTGCGGTTATTTCTGTGCATCTGATGCGCCAGACTACTCTACTAACTGTCCTGCAGACATTTGCTTTACGTGTGTCATGAGATGTGACTGTCAATGAATAGTAAACATACCCTAGCGGGAGTCCTAGCCACAGGGGGATAATTCGCCGGAAGTGGCATTTTGGCGGGGCGTTTCGCCACAAAAATGGTATTGATTGCATCAATTTTACACCCCCTTCCCCAAAGGTGAATTGGTGAACAGGGGCGTAGCCAGGGGGGATAACAGGATGTATCCCCCACCGAAATGTCCAGGAGAAAACAGAACAATTTTACACGAATCTTGAATTATTATAATGTTATTAGAATTCTAGTCGTTATTCGAATGTGTCGTTATTGAGCGTCACCTTTTTTACAACATGCGCATTGCACAAGAACAGTAGTTTGTCATTAAGTGTTTACGTACCTATTATGTCTATAAGTAAGTAGAATTAAACGAGAAGGAGTGTCGGGAGCAGCGAGTGATTGACAGGACTGAGCGTGTCAGTGTGAGCGAGCGGTAGATAGACTCAACGGTTTAGCACATTTGTCAATCCATAGAGAAATAGAGGTAACCCCTGATCAAGTGTTGGATATAATGGCCGAGAAACCACGAACACTGTCAATTATTAGTTTTTAAAGTGAAAACAAAACAGGCTGTGATGACATTTTATACTTGATGATCTACTTAGTCTAAGGCTAAAATAACTTTTGATAATTTATAAATTTGAGATTCAGCAATGCAAATAAGTTTCTAGTTTTCAAACAACGATGTTCATCATCTAATTTTATATTGTGGCAATAGAATTGTTTTTTTAATTGAACAATAAACTTTTGTCAACCATGGTGTGGTTTATTAGCGTTTCCCAATTTTTCCTTTAGTTAATATTTTCTGGCTTAACTATGAACTACTACTGAATTTGACTTCTATACTATTGAAATGAACCTTGTACTAACTGAAAAACCTGTTAGAAAAATAAATATTTAAGGAGAGTTTCCTAATTGATATTAAAGAATTTCATCAATTTAATAACAGTTTCCCCACTACGAAAGAATAAACTTTTGACTCAACATTTTGAGAATGATTTCATACATTAAGGCTTAAGGTCTTAAATCTTAAAAGATCTGAAAATCATAGAAACAGTAGTCAAAAATGCGTTTTTGTATATATAATTTCAAACTATTTTCCGGGGGAGAGTCCCCGGACACCCCTGGTTGCTGGGGGGTATAGCCGCCCCCCTTAACTTTAGGAAAAGAAAACACTTTTCGAACTCTTTGGGCAATTGTTTTGATAGGATCCTGCAGTTGGTTTTGACGTACTTTGCGTCACTCCCAGTAAAACCGTGGGGAGGGCCCTGACCTGGTTTGCTGGGGGTATATGCCCCTTAACTTTAGAAAAAGAAAACACTTTTCGAACTCTTTGGGAAATTGTTTTGATAGGATCCTGAAGTTGGTTTTGACGTACTTTGCCCAGCCTAAAAACCGTGGGGAGGGCCTCCTAAATCTTTAAATGCAACCCTCCCTTGTGACACCCCTAAAGAAAGGTACTTTTTACACAATGCAAAGAAACATGTTTTTCTTGTTTTTTTGTCAGGTTACAAATGCTACAATTTATTTTTACTTACAAATTTCACAAATTTGATATTCCCCTCAGAGGATAGTAACTTTTAAGTCGGTTATGATTGCATTGTAAAGAGTCTTTGGCATTAAATAAACTTTTTTGTCTTTTCCTTGTTTTTTGTTTGTATAATAATTCTTTTTAGAAGTCTGCCAACAGAAGGAGGTTTATACATTTCATAGTCAATTTATCAACTACAAAAATAAACATGAAATACATAAGAAACAAATTTAAAATCAAATATACAAGTATTTAATTTTTTTACTTATGTTCGTTTATTTTTTTAAATTCAATAGATTATCTAGTTATTTCCGTGGACACCTTCAACTTTGACTTTCAAATAGTTACATTTATGTGAGTTTAGTAATATTTTATTTTTTGAAGGACCCAAGAGTACAAATTAAACATCTGTTCTGGGTTTTAAGTGTAAAAAGACAAACTAAGTATTAAAACATTGTGCGTGTGTTTGTTTCTATTGTTGCACAGTTTTGCCGTTTTTCTACAACTATTTGCTTCAACAACCTAAGCCGAAAGTCTAAGTCACACGTGTGAAAGTTTAAAATCAAAATTTCTTTTCGCGAAAATCAAGTATTTCGAGAATTGTTGTACAAGCATAAATCACTAAATCACTATTTGAGATGCCGACTACTCTCATGAGGGTATTTTAAGGCAAATATATGGTGAAGGATGAGTGTGATGAGTGGTAGTAATGAGTTATGAGGTGTAGTCTTGTTACCAACTAAGGCCGACTCTTTCTTAGAATGGGTCATTAATTAATAGCCCAATGACCAATGGAAATACAAGAACCAACGGCTTAACGTGACTTCCGAACCACGCAGGTGATGGTCTGATATGTCTAAACGATGGTGGGAGTTGATGCGGGTATCATCAGATGATCACTGAGATTAACTCCTTAGTTCATTTAATATACATGTATATTCTTGCATCGAATCTATTTTAGTAGTACACATTAACCCTACTATTTACATCACATGTCGATTTATAAGAATAGAAATGAAAGAAAGCTTTAATGCAAAGCTGACCTTGATACTAGTTCCACTCTTATCCGCTAGATGAAGCACGCGTCAGTACAAGTGCTGCTCACTGTGGATTCTTGCATAAGCAAGCTTTAATGCAAAGCTGACCTTGATACTAGTTCCACTCTTATCCGCTAGACTGAAGCACGCGTCAGTACAGGTGCTGCTCACTGTGGATTCTTGCATAAGCACGCTTTAATGCAAAGCTGACCTTGATACTAGTTTCACTCTTATCGCTAGACTGAAGCACGCGTCAGTACTGGTGCTGCTCACTGTGGATTCTTGCATAAGCACACTTTAATGCAAAGCTGACCTTGATACTAGTTCCACTCTTATCCGCGAGACTGAAGCACGCGTCAGTACAAGTGCTGCTCACTGTGGATTGTTGCATAAGCAAACGTCTGAGCAGAATCAAGTGATTGTATTTAGGTCTGTTTAATCAATATTAATACACAAATAAAAAATCAACACGAATATTACCCATTAATAATGTTTGTTACTATCGTAATTATTGGAAAACAACTTAGTCAACAGTTTGTTTAAATTGTATAGTAAATTATCCTCGCTTAGATCATGTAAAAAGTCAATAGTCGTGTCGCGAGCATTTTTAAACTTAAAACAGATTTTAACAGTATATACCAGGTATTTTTAAAGATTTAATCAAAATAATTTTTGTCCACCTCCTCATTGATAGGTCGTCCTGACGGTCATGAGGAGGTAATCACTTATTACATACCTGGGAAAGTAGAGAGATGAGTGAACATACCCAACGCTGTTTATTGAGTATGAAGACACCTATTCCCGTCCACACTATAGAGAACTACTAAAATGTAACATTATTCGTAAAGCTACGCGTATGTTCTCCTAGGTTTGCAGTACGAATTCTAATGCACAACACAATAGTATTCTCCTAGTTCCGCAAATTTGATTTTTTTTGTCAAGAGGGTAAATTAAACTGTTCATAGATAAACATTTGAAAAACGACAACGAGCGATTTAAAGCTTACTTCCAAGTTGACCGTGACTCTTGTAATATACACAAAATACCAATATCGTCCGTTGAAAAGCGGATAACTGCAATTGAATAAACTACAAGCAAATACTTACTTACTTGATGTCTTCATCTATGACGGGATTTCCCCGATTGATTGCGTCAGTTTGTTGATTTTACCTAAAACAGCGGTACATCAACGATTTCCTTCAGGCTGTAGATTGGTCTGCTTGTTAGCTTGGTTTTTAAAGTAGATTTAAACTGAGTAATGGTATAATTCTTTATGTAGTCCGGTAGGCTATTGTACAATTTTATTGCTGGTATGGGAAAACATGATTGTGTTCGGCTAAGCCTGCATCTTGGTATATTTAACTTGTTTGCTCCTCTTGTGTTGATTGTGTGTACTGAATTTCTGGTTTCAAAGTCCTGAAGGTACTCCCTGATGTACGCCAGAGTATTGTAGACATACTGTCCATAGACAGTCATAACTCCAAGCTGAAGAAAAAGAGGCCTACAGTGTTCCAAACGGCCAGAAGATGTTATAATTCACAGCTCGCTTTTGCAGTATAAGCAGTAAGCACATTGTAGCAGGAGCTAGAGTGACCCCAGAGTATAAGGCCATACAGGACATGACTATGGAACAATGAATAGTAAACATTTAGAAGATAAGGCTGAGTGACTCAATTTTAGTCACAAAGGTAGATTACTCTGCTTAATTTCTTACAAACATAGTTTATATGGCAGTCCCAATTTAACTTGGAGTCCAGATAAAACCCAAAAGCTTAATGTCTGCATCTGGCAACAGCTCCGGGTCAAATTTCTGGTAAACTACAGATTAAAGTCTGTGTTTTAGTTTCATTCAATTTTAATTTATTTCAGAAACCATTTTGGCCCATCTCATCAAATTTCGGACTCATGAATGGCTTGTTTTAGGCATGACCCACGGGTAATTAGAGAGGTATCATCAGCAAAGAGAAGAGTACGTTGATTAAACTCCAAATCATTGACGAGAGTAAGAAACAACAGGGGACCAAGTACACTTCTCTGGTGAACTCCATGAGCTAGGACCTGACTCTTAGAAAGAGCTCCTTTCACCGATACAGTCTGTTGTCTATTTGACAAGTAATGCCTTAATGATTTGTTTACATCTCCTTCAATCTTGTATTTTAAAAGCTTCTGTAATAAAATTTTATGGGAGACACAATCAAAGGCCTTGCTAATATCACAAAAAACAAGCGACAGAGATTCATTACGCTCAAAAGCATCATTTACCATTTTAGTCAAGGACATTAGAGCAGTAGCAGTTGAACGACCCCTCCAAACCCCGTGTTGACTCTCCGAAAACAGCTGATTCTGATCAAAATGATCAGAATAATAAATGTCTGTATAATATTTAAACAAATAATAGTAGGCCTAATAGTTACTTTCAATTCAATTCAAATAGCTTTATTGAATAAGGTACAATATGTTTGTACATCTCAATCGTCATGTCATAGTAATAAATAAAATAGGAGTAATAAATAATGAAAATAATTATATAGGTGACATAAGTGTCTTATATAAATAAATAAAAACTAGGCTAGTTACAGTAATAGATTTACATAAATACATTAAATTTACATTTAAGTTACATTTAATTTATTCCCTAAACAGGCAACCAACTGAGTTTATTCAGCCAGACAGGAACTCCTGAACGCTATAAGCCTCTTTATTAATGAGGTAGTCTTTAAGGCGCCGAAGAAAAAGTTGTCCCTTGCATTATTTTATTTCCCGGGGTAATATCTTAAAAAAGATAGCTCCAGCGCAATCCGTATCTCTTTAGGAGAGAGCCAAGCGATGTCTGGGGGTGCGGAGATTAGCTCCATGACGTGTCGACGGTGTCGGGAACCTGTGCCTGAACCAACCGTTTGTGGATGGGATCGTGAACTGACGGTGGCACTTATGACTTTGAGAATGTAGAGGAAAGGAAAAGTTAAGAGATTTAACTCTCTAAACACGCCTCTACATGAACTCGAAGGTGAATTGCCTTTTATTATTCGTAAGGCTCTCTTTTGTTCGATGAAAATTTTAGAAGAAAAAAAAGATCCACCCCATGCCTCAACACTATAAGACTTAGTGATGAGAAACAACCATGGTATACCAGGAGGACTGGAGGAGATTTTCTGTAGTTAGCAATGGGTACAAAGTTCTTAAGGCAAAGGTAATGCGACTGAGTCTATCACATAGTCCGGTATTATGAGCAGACCAAGTGAGGCCGGAATCGAAGGTCAAGCCCAAGAACTTCCACAATACCTCCTTTATTCCGAAGCTAACTCATGAAAATCTAACACAGGAAACTCATGAAGACCGTTTTTTCGGAATTTAATATTCAGTTATTTCTTAATAAATAAGTGTTAGTAGTGGCATGAATCACTAAATCACTATTTTTCTCATGAGGGTATTTTAAGGCAAATATGTGGTGAAGGATGAGTGTGATGAGTGGTAGTAATGAGTTATGAGGTGTAGTCTTGTTACAAACTAAGGCCGACTCTTCCTTAGAATGGGTCATTAATTAATAGCCCAATGACCAATGGAAATACAAGAACCAACGGCTTAACGTGACTTTCGAACCACGCAGGTGATGGTCTGATATGTCTAAATGATGGTGGGAGTTGATGCGGGTATCATCAGATGATCACTGAGACGTTAACACCTTAGTTCATTTAATATACATGTATATTCTTGCGTCGAATCGGTTTTAGTAGTACACATTAACACTATCATTAACATCACATGTCAATTCTTAAGATTAGAAATGCAAGAAAGCTGACCTTGAAACTAGCTCCACTCATATCCGCTAGATAGAAGCACGCGTCAGTACAGGTGCTTCTCACTGTGAATTCTTAAAACAAGTAAGCTTTTATGCAAAGCTGACCTTGATACTAGTTCCACTCATATCCGCTAGAATAAAGCACGCGTCAAAATAGTGCTTCTTACTGTGAATTCTGCACAAGTAAGCTTTTGCAAAGCTGACCTTGATACTAGTTCCACTCATATCCACTAGATTGAAGCACGCGTCAGTACAGGTGCTGCTCACTGTGAATTCTTGCACAAGTAAGCTTTTATGCAAAGCTGACCTTGATACTAGTTCCACTCATATCCGCTAGAATAAAGCACGCGTCAGTACAGGTGCTTTCACTGTGAATTTGCATAAGCAAGCTTTATGCAAAGCTGACCTTGATACTAGTTCCACTCATATCCACTAGATGGAAGCACGCGTCAGTACAGGTGCTGCTCCCTGTGGATTCTTGTATAAGCAAGCTTTTATGCAACGCTGACCTTGATACTAGCTCCACTCATATCCGCTAGGCTGAAGCATCACGCCAGTACAGGTGCTGCTCCCTGTGGATTCTTGTATAAGCAAGCTTTTATGCAACGCTGACCTTGATACTAGCTCCACTCATATTCGCTAGGTTGAAGCACGTGTCAGTACAGGTGCTGCTCACTGTGGATTCTTGCATAAGCAAACGTCTGAGCAGAATTAAGTGATTGATTTTAGGTCTGTTTAATCAATATTAATACACAAATAAAAAAATCAACACGAATATTACCCATTAATAATGTTTGTTACTATCGTAATTATTGGAAAACAACTTAGTCAACAGTTTGTTTAAATTGTATAGTAAATTATCCTCGCTTAGATCATGTAAAAAGTCAATAGTCGTGTTCGCGAGCATTTTTAAACTTAAGACAGATTTTAACAGTATATATTAATGTAGTTACTTTTTTTAAATTTGAATATTTTGTCCACCTCCTCATTGACAGGTCGTCCTGACGGTCATGAGGAGGTAATCACTTATTACATATCTGGGAAAGTAGTGAGATGAGTGAACATACCCAACGCTGTTTATTGAGTATGAAGACAACTATTCCCGTCCACACTATAGAGAACTACTTAAATGTAACATTATTCGTAAAGCTATGTTCTCCTAGCAACATAAAGTTTGCAGTACGAATTCTAATGCGCAACACAATAGTATTCTCCTAGATCCGCAAATTTGATTTTTTTCTGCAAAGGGGGGAAATTAAACTGTTCATAGATAAACATTTGAAAAACGACAACGAGCGATTTAAAGCTTACTTCCAAGTTGACCGTGACTCCTGTAATATACACGAAACACCAATATCGTCCGTTGATTAGCTGGTAACTGAAATTAGAATAAACAAATGTCTGTATAATATTTAAACAAATAATAGTTGGCCTAATAGTTACTTGTCCAGAACTATCGAACTGGGCAGCACAGAACAGTAGTTCATGAATTTGCCTTACAGACATGAGTTCATTTCGTCAATAAATTGCCAAAATTCTTCATTTCGTTTGATCAAAAGTGCTCTGAATCGAAAGAATTTATAAAGTTCGTCTCAAAAACATTTTGACCCCACAAGTGTTTTACAGTACAGACCAGTTAGTGTATGACCAAAGACAATACATACACATGTATTAACCAAAGACAATACATACGTACAAAGCAAGACATATACAATACATGTGTATGTATTGTCTTTGGTATGACACACAGCTGATAGTGGACTACAGTTGACAACGTTTCATCTAATTTGATAAAATTATACCAAGTGTTGTTCATATTTCAGAGTATATATTTAATTAATTTTTCCACAGGTAACCTTCCTGCGTGTTTTAACGAAAGTGTAGTAGTTGCAATTCCAAAGAAACTCAATTCAGAAAACGTTGACAATCTACAAAACAGTATTCTTTACATTTTATTGTTAAACTCACCGTTTATTTGCTATAAAAGATGTAACGCCAAAAATGCCCTAAAATTACCATGAACTAGCCACAGTTTTAAACTGATAAGTTGGATCATCCTGGTAATTTTGTCCATCAATTGTCTAACTTGAATACAAGTTTATGTTAAGTTTGAGAAAGATCCGATAAATGGTTTGGGAGATAATAAATAATAAGTGAAAAATATAAAATGGCAAATGTCTGGTTAACCAAGCGTTTTTGGGAAAACTTTTATTCTTGATTTTCTCTCTATTTTGACCCATATAACCTTTTCCTAGAGTCTGGCACTTTACTTATGGGACATCCTGTATACATTTTACTTACCTTCGGTAAATTGTCAAAAACTACGTAGTATCCTTTTTACGTAATAAAATTTTATGCTTGTACCACAATTCTCAAAATGATTTTCGCGAAAAAGATTTTTATTTCAAACTTTCACACGCGTGACTTGACTTTCGGCTTAGGTTGTTGAAGCAAATAGTTTTATAAAAGCGACAAAAACTGTGCAACAATACAAACAAAGACACGCACAACAAAACGCTAAAAATATAGTTAAACCGTAAAATTGTGAACTGACAAGCAAACATTATTACTTACCGGACAACATGAGCATTGAATTAGTTTAGAAGTATTTAGGTAAATTTCATAACAAATCAACTTTTAGACTAAATCCCGTAGCATAGGTACTGTAAAGGTAAAAAAGGTAAAGTTTGTCTTGTTTAACGAGGCGAAGTTAGGATTATAAAGTCCTCTCTACCACTCAACCTCGACCTTTACCTAGCGTCACGGTATAGTCACATTACAAATTGTAAGTGGTGACTGCGGGGATCGAACCCGCGCCATCGGAGTGATTAGCTCCGGAGTCGCGCGCGATACCAATCTGCCACGGATTCGCTAACTGTCGGCTAGTTCAAATTCAAAATAGTTTATTAGTTTCGACACTTAGCCACAAGCGCTACTGTGAATCTTCGCGAATTTCCAATACAATTAAAAAGTGTTCATTTATCTGTTTAAATTAGACGAAACTCTATCATACATACACTATTAGGTTTTTTGTAATTTATTTTTAAGTTTCGCATAATTACTCTTTAGGTAGGTTTTAATTGCAATAAATTTATATTGTAATGCTTATATTTCAAAATAAACAAACAACAGTTGTTAATAGTGGTTTTAGATATTTAGCGTGTTTGTTTCTGTTGTTACACAGTTTTTGCCGTTTTTATAAACCGATTTGCTTTAACAACCTAAGCCGAAAGCCCAAGTCATGAAGTTTTAAAGTGTGAAAGTTTAAAATAAATAATTTTTCGCGAAAATCTAGTATTTCGAGAATTTCTGGTACAAGCATTAAGTTTATTACAACGAGATTATTACGTAAATTCGATAATTTACCAAAAATAAAATGAAATGTGTGTCACAGTAAAAAAAACTAACAATCGGTTAATATGAGAAGAACACGAAATTATAATTATTTATTATTTCCGGTTTTTATCAGCCTGCAAATATTGCCAACCACGAACGTGACAAGTTAAACGTACATGCTGAGTCGTTTACGTCGTGGAATTGAAGGCGCTAAGAAAATGCCTTCCGACTGTCTACAGATCACGACACTAGCGCTCGTGGGAGCAAAGCGTATAACCCTACATTGATTGTCAACTTGTAAACAAACCAGCAGACGACATAGCTGTTTGTATGTACGTATCTGTTATTTATACAGAGTGTCGGGTAATTACGGGATCAAACGTCACCAGGTGATATGTCAGGTAATTTACCCAAAAAATGTCCTATAACACAGATGCCTAGCTCGCTTAGTTTTCCGCCTGTCTGTGTTTTCACTAAATCATTTTTATTTTCGAGGTCAATTAATTTACAAACTTCAAACTTTACACATTTGTTATTATAGTTGATACCCATATGTAAAGAATAAATTTGACTCATTTTCACTTCCAGTTTAAAATGGTGGCCATACTAAATTTTCTAAGCTTAATAACTCAAACCCCTTAATTTTTATGGTAAATACGCAAGAGTAACAATATGTGGAAAATGTATTTACAAACGTTTTAAGACCAAGTTTGTTGTTCTGTAATAAATAGTTATGGAGAAATATAAGTTTTACTGAGCGGACTCCTTTGTTTACATTTAAGAAACATATGTAAATACAGGAAAACGCGCTCAGGAAAACGTTTCTCCTAATAATTGTCTCAGAACAACAAACTTGGTCTTTAAATGCTTATAAAATCATTTGCCACGTATTATTAGTTTTGTGTATTACCATAAAGTTTAAGGGGTTTGAGTTATTAAGCTTAGAACATTTAGTATGGCCGCCATTTTGAAACTGCAAGTGAATTTTAGTCAAATTTATTTTTAAAATATGGGAATTAACTATAATTACAAATGTGCAAAGTTTGAAATTTGTAAATTAATTGACCTCGGAGATAAAAATTATTTAGTGAAAAACACAGACAGACGGAAAACTAAGCGATATAGGCCTATGTGTGGTTAAATGACCTGACAAACCACCTGGTTACGTTTGATCCCGTAATTACTGGACACCCTGTATATTCTTCATGGATTAAGAAAGGGTACGTCCCTCTAGACTTTAGTTTGCAGGATCATAGCTTCACATGATTTTGATTTTTGGAGTGGCTTGGTTGGGGGTTTGGTCATTATGAATGTTTTATACCTTTGATTACACCTAGTAATCTTATCACATATTGTTAATAATCATAACGATATTATTTTTCAACGCAATACTTTAGTGTTTTGCACATTATTAAAATGATTGTTAAAATTAGGTTTGTTTGAACAAATTTCTTACCTTTCTCGCATTCCTGATAAACTGTGTGCTCTGATAAATACATGGAACAATAAACTAAAACAACGGTACCAATATTTGAGCGTGGTTATGTTTAATTGTTTACTTTAGCTGCTCCGACAGGCGCAACATCAGTAAACTGATTACTGATCAGATATTTGAATAATACTGTACAGTATAACTAACTTCAAAATGCATTATTGACCTTATTTCTATAAGTAAAAGTAATTTCGTTTAAATATTTAATTCGAATTTCTGCACTTTGCCATTCAGAGCACTGGGTGTAAATAAGAATAAGAATGTATTTATTTTCTTGATTATTTACATAATACATAATATACATACATCATCTAAATCAGACAATGTAAATTCAAAAGAAACAATGAAATCTTCTACTGTACCTGCCAGGGCTGAATCTTACAGTCTAAATGAATACTGCAGTAAGTATAATTAATCTGTTATATAATTTACAAGCCTACGTTTCATTGGACACAAAAAGTAAAAAGGTTAAGTGTGTATTGT
Organism: Matsumurasca onukii; assembly: GCA_018831715.1. NCBI lineage: Eukaryota > Metazoa > Arthropoda > Insecta > Hemiptera > Cicadellidae > Matsumurasca > Matsumurasca onukii. The sequence continues at coordinate 17,728,038 of CM032067.1, forward strand.
TTAACAATACCAATTTAGGACTACAAAGCCCTCTCTACCACTCAACATCGACCTTTACCTAGCGTTATCGTATAGTCACATTACACATGTAAGTGGTGACTGCGGGGATAGTGTATAGAGATATTTCGTCCAATTTAAAATAGACAAATGAAAACTTGTCCTGATTTATTGGAAGTTCGCTAAGAATCAAAGTATAGCGATTCTGCTACGTGTCGGCTATGTTCTGTATAAAAAACTGTAACATTGCAATTTATATTGAATTATAATTGAACGATAATTGGCTTCACACCTTATTTTTCAATAAATAAAACTATTTTTAATAGAGTTTTATATTAAAATACTACGTATCCTTGTAGAGGTTACGTCACCTACAGTTTGTAGTAAACATAACCTTCAAATTCATTATGCAACGCTGTTTCGGTTCGCCACCACATGGGCGCGCCACTGATCAGCGGGACGGCACGAAATTCCCGCATTTCCCCGCTCTCCCTCTGGCCAGCCTGCGCGCATGTGCTTTTCAAACAGCTGAAAAACGAAATTCCCTCATTTCTCTTCACCAGGTCGTCTGCTAGTGACCGCGCAGCGAGAAGTTCGCGATTTTACACGAATGAGTGTGTGTTTATGATTATTGTGTGAACAATTCTACAAAGATGAAAGTCGGAGTGTTATTTTCTGTTTTAGTTTTCGCCACAGGATTATTTTCTACCAACGCTTGGGGTGAGTTTGCACATTGATGTTACTCGTGTTTACTATACTACGAGTCGGTCTATTTAGATCCACCATCAGACCGCTGTCTTCCCGCACGTACACCTCGCTAACCCGCTCTCATTCATTTCAGTATTCAGTTTAAGTTAGCTAGGCTGCAAACTATCGCGCTTAAAATTGTATTAATTGAATACAATTAGTTTACATTTAATTGTTAGTTTGCTTTTTTGATTCGATATAAAATAACTCTGTGTTTTAAAACAACAATTAAAAAGATATATTAAACCTATTATACTTATCTAGGCCTAAACGTATACTTTGAGATTGATTGGTTATCCTGTTTAGTTTGTCTCATTTACGGGGTTTTATTTTGTTCTTTCGTGTTTTAATTTGATGAATAGTTTTTATTTCTATTCAGTAATTATTACATTAATAGTGTGTACTGTAAATGATAGTTATATAGCCTACGAATCTACGATTTTGTCGATAATTTCGTCTACTAAAAATATATATACTGTACCACAAAACTTAGTTAATAACTTAAAAATTATTAGTAGCCTAAGTTTTATTGTTTTGACTCTCGTCTTATCAACCCTGAATAATTGTACACACATAATTGTTTTGACGTTAACTTGGGCAAAATTGCACGTTAATGCATAATTATAATCTTTTTAACTATTTTTTTAATGTTACTGTTTTAGCCTATAGTGTATATAGAACCTGTGGTTTGTTTATATTATTGTTTTACAAAGCTGATCTTGATATGGTTTGACCTTTGAGTTTGAAGGGTCAAAAGGACGGCGGTGATTATTTTTATCATAAGTTAAAATTAATTAATAGCTGTTTATATTACGCGTTTTTTATTTAAAATTCTGAAAGTTACTTTTTATTAGTGAGAGTTCTACACATGTACTTTATATAGACCTGACATAATTACTTAAGTAGCCTAAGTGTGTATTTTATTGTTCTCATAAGTAATTTGCGAGAAAATAATAAAAACATAACCCTTAAATTAACATTTAAGCGTATAACTCAATAGAAAGATAATGAACCTAAATTACCGAATTAAATGTTAACTATTACTGGAATGAAGTATTTATCGGGCCTGAAAAGTGGTTTTATGTTTTAGTAGTAACTTATATAATCACGATAATATCATTAGCAGTTCGACTCGTTGGAACTTTGTCTACCACTCGTACATCATAATTTCTAGCAGGACAAATACCTCGAGATAAAAATAAACAATGGCCCACAGATCACCTGTAACCTTGACCCAGTGACTTGACATAGTGATGAGTCGGCAGATCTTTTCAATCAGCTGATCATCTTATCAGCTGATATCCTCGCAGCGAACGGCAGGTGTCTTAACACATGATATTTCTTTCTCATAGTAAAATATAAAATATAAAGCAACTGTAACGACCACGTCAAAACGTTAATAATAATAGTTTATTGTCAAATTGTACAATAAAATTTGTTATTTTTTTTACATTAACATAAAAACATACGAGTAACATTCAAACCCCCTAATACCACTGGTAAGACTCAAATAGAAATAAAGCTTTACAAATTGGTATGTGTCCAAACAATAATTTAGCTGTCCAGAAACTCTCGTAATTTATAAAACGATTTTTGAAGCAAGTACTTTTCAATGTTGGTTTTAAATTGTTTTGAATTTATATCTTTAATGTTAGTGGGTAGTTTATTATACAATTGCCTACCAGCTTCCATAGGAAGCCTGTCACAAATATGAAGTCTGTGGTAGGTTGGCTGAATCGATTGGTTTCTGGTGTTGTATACATTGTTCTGTTCAACGGAAGAATATTTTGACGCAAACACAATACCGTTTCTAATATAGAGAGATGATCATAGAGAGATGATAATGGCAATATTAATAATGATTTGAATGATTCTTTGCAGGCATCTCGATAATTTAGCCTGGCTATTATTCTTATTGCCATCTTTTGAAGTACAAAAATCCTTGATTTCTTGTTTCAGAGGAGTTTCCCCATAAACACAATCCGTAGGAAAGATGGGGATGTATAATGTATAGATGTATGTATTCGTTGGTTTAATGAAAATAAGAGTTTGAAACGACTAATAACACCCACAGATTCGTAATAACAATAAAGTACTGTTTACGAGAATCAGCTGTTTTTAGATATTAATCTGTGTTTTCCGTTTTGTACTACGACGTTTCGTTCGATAATGCAATGGAAATTAATAGCTCTGCATCTCGCTTAGAATCTCGCTAACAACATGTTTATTTACAAATTATGACCAGCCATTACCAAATGCCTTGTTTTTTTCTGGACCCTAACCGTGATGGTACTGTTTGTTCAATTTCAAGTGTCGCACCATTTTAAAGTGCCTCGTCTCTTGTCTGCTACCTTGGGAAAAGAATAATCTAGTCAGATAACGAAAGCTATGCAATCACAGTAAGTTAGGTAGAGTAGATCTGAGACATTCTTGATCAACTTTTCACAAAATCAACATTCAAATCACGAACAGGCTTGGCGCTCATTACGTAGAAACCCGAGCAAATAACACAGATTAACGGTATAAACCTGGTTATTGCGTATAATTTGCTTACGTCCAAAATTATGTAGACGTATTTTCCACTCTCGGAACGCACGAAAGTGGTAATTTTACTTTTTGTCGCAAAGTCCGGTGAGGTGTTGACCTTCATGAATACCATTTACGCAAAATGTATCATTTAAATAAAACGAGGAAAATGGTAACAGGAAAACTGGGATTTATACAGACTGATTTGTTTTCAATCGGGATTCATTCATATAATAACCCGTGACGCATTACTATAATATTTACTATCACACTATCTATACGACTGGTCTTGTAAAGTCTGTTTCTTTACAATTATCACTACAACAGCTGTTGTATCGTATTGTAGCCTATACGTCACATGACATGTGCTACGATTCATGAGTGTAACCAAAGACAATGTTGTGGTAAGTAGATTGCGCATGGATGCCAGATGGTTAATTAAGGCGGCAAAATCAGCATAGTTGCGGCAGCCCAAGCACATATAGCGCTACCGTCTTTCTTCCCCCTCGGCTCCACATGCTCGAGTTTGTTTGATGTCGATGACTTAAATGTGACCAAATTGTGCGATTTTCGAGAACGGACGAACTTGCTCGTGCGTCCTTAAAAAAAGGCCATTTTGTCAAAACTGTATATACATATGTGTATCATCTGTACAGGTCACGTTTTAGTCCGATTTTCACCAAATTTGGTACAAATTTTCCTTTTCGGTCGAGTTTGTTAACCAGCAAAATCGAACCATCGGAACCCACCTATAGGGGGGGGGGGACTTTTCACCAAAAAAGCATTTTAATTATCTAAAATCCGCAAATTTCATCCGATATGCATTTTGTACATCACTGTACCAAAGATCATGAAAAACCATCAGGTCGTTTCAAAATGGCGGCCAAAATTGTGATTTTTCGCCATAGCAGCGAAATGAGTAGTCCAATTTTATTAAAATTTTAAATGGGGTTTCCTTTTATGATATGGTAGGAATTTTTACTACCATTAAAAACCCCGTCAATTTGACGCCGAAGTGAGACTGAGCGTAGCGAACAGCCTCGTAAAACTCGTCGTAGCCTATAGAACATAAAACCGAGACCGAAGGCCGAAGTGAGGTTGTGAGTGGACCGATTTGGAGTAACAAATTGCAAAGGAAATTCGACTCACTCATGCCAGCGGCGCTTTAGCGCTTAGCTGCGTGTCGGCCCGGTTTATTTCTAAACTGGGATATACAAAATATATTTTCCCAGCCAATTAAAACTAGTCTTGCTCATTCCACTCCAGTGTCGACCCTGAACAGGCCTATGCCGAGCATCACCCGTGACGCATGCGCGGCGCGGAATCAGCGTATCGTCAACAAGTCCGGTTGCTTGCGCAAGCGCGGGACAGGTGACCGTGACCTTGGACTGGGTGATATCTGTTATCTGGATCTGGGGTCACCTTGGACCCCCCGGGTCCGGGGTGTGTCCAGCAACCGCGCCATGAGCAGGATAATTATCCTCTTCGGCGGACTTTGTTTCCGTTCCGTGTTTCCTCTTAAAAAACTTCTAGGTCAGTTATATTTTTTATTTGAACCTGCATAAGGGAGGAAGTGATTAATTGGCAGATAAGTTCCAGGCGCTTGTTTCTCAAAGTTATCCTTTGAGCTTTCTTGGTGATAGCCTGCGTGGTTCGGAAGTCACGTTAAGCCGTTGGTCTTTGTATTTCCATTGGTCATTGGGCTATTAATTAATGACTCAACTAAGAGTCGGCCTTAGTTTGTAACAAGACTACACCTCATAACTCATTACTACCACTCATCCTTCACCACATATTTGCCTTAAAATACCCTCATGAGAGTGGTCGGCATCTCAAATAGTGATTTAGTGGCATGGTTGCTACGGAATGACCTCCACCCTTCTGTCTTTTGGCGAGTCTCTCAGTTACTATATCCTCAAAAAAATATGATCCCTTACATGTCTACTGAAAACCAACGAAATCCGTTTTGCCAGACCTAAATGGTGGATGGAAACAGTTTGCCACGGTCATCTTATACGCATGTTGGCTACAGTGACATACATATTAAGTTTTATCGGAACAGGACCGTAGAGAGCATAAACCCCACCTTTTCGGATATAAATTATCCAAAAGTTACTTTCAGGGCTCTCCGTTCGTGGAAATTCGCTAAGGTTCACGGTAGCACTTTGGGCTATGTTCTTTTAATTCAAATTGAATACAAATCATTCCTATTTAGAAAGATTACCATATTTATAAAGTTTAGATACCAAAGTATGTGAAATGATAATCAGAAAATATGGGTGAAATTTACACACTTTGACTATGGCTAAAATTCCATGCAGAGCTACAAATCATCTTATTTTTTATTCTATATCACATAGTCTACTTACAATACCGTATAACTCTCAAATTCGAACCAGGCCGTTTTCAGAAAAACCATTGGTCTTTTTCCGAATTAATTTGATCCCATTTAATTGACTGGGACTCGTAGCGTGGTCCTGTAATCCAGCTTCATGGAGGTCAGGTTTTGAGGATGATATAGGTCTAAAGCGGTTCAGATAGTCTCAGTGATCATCTGATGATACCCCCACCATATATCAGACCATCACCTGCGTGGTTCGGAAGTCACGTTGAGCCGTTGGTCCTTGTATTACTATTGGTCATTAGGCTATTAATTAATGACTCATTCTAAGGAAGAGTCGGCCTTAGTTTGTAACAAGACTACACCTCATAACTCATTACTACCACTCATCCTTCACCACATATTTGCCTTAAAATACCCTCATGAGAGTGGTCGGCACCTCAAATAGTGATTTAGTGATATAATTGCCAACCATGATTCCATAACCTTGATTAAATCCGCCCTTGTCACGATTCTTCTATATGTTCTTTCAACGTCAAATTATTCACTAATCATATCACACCTAATATCCTCAAGAGTTCCGTCCAACCAAAACTGTAATTAATTCATTACAGAATGTCGTGAACCTTTTCAATCAATCCGGAATCCACTCTTGTCGGAAGTTGATTAGAAATTAAGTGTGAAATAATTTGGCGGCCATTTTGTCCCGTCCTTGTTCTTGAATGCAAAGGAGAGCGATTCGTCAAGCTTTAATTTGAATGAGGATTAAATCAGGATTAGAGACAGGGAAGCGACAGTTTCATAACACGGCGTGATTAGTAGTCGGTTCATTCGATCTATTCTAATCGATTGTGTCGGTGAAGGGGTCTTCCAATAGTGAAGGTTGTGTCCATGGAGTTTTTAATACGGTAGAAACTTAAGAGTGCACAGTACCTGTCGGCCATTTCGGGTTTTGTTACACAAGATCAATGTAAAAACAAGCATTTTCTTGAAACACTTCACGCCCACAATTTTAATCAGATCTTTTTGAAGTAGGGTTTGTTCGAAAGATGACGATGCACTGCAATGACTGCGCTGAGAACATTTTTGAAAATACTATTAGTTGTAAAAAGTAAAAGCCAAAAATTCACTATACTATTTAATGTACTTTAAAGACAAGTTTATTTCATAAAAATCCGATGAAAACTGTTCTTATGGGACGAAATTCAAGGTCACAATCACTACTGCGTACTAGTTTGTGGTCTGATTTATTAAAATGTCGACTTATTGTGGTGTCGATTTATTAAAGTCGCGACTTATTGTGGTGTCGATTTATTAAAGTGACGACTCATTGAGGTGTCGATTGATTAAAGTGACGACTTATTGAGGTGTCGATTTATTAGTGTCGACTTATTCGGGTGTCGATTTATTAAAATGTCGACGTATTGGGGTAACAATTTACTAAAGTGTCGACTTATTGGGGTGTCGATTTATTAAAATGTCGACTTATTGGGGTGTCGATGTATTGAAATGTCGACTTATTGGGGTGTTGATGTACGAGTATTGAAATGTTGTAACTATCCAGTATAGTGGTATCACTGAAAGGTATTGAAATGGCATTAAATACTATTTTTAATTTTAAACTTGAGTGGTTAGTCATAAATAATAAAATAGTTCTGGAAGAATTCCCTAAAAGTAAAATTTGTGGCCTTAAAAAATCCATGCGATTTTCAGAAAATACTGTGTTTACAAGAATTCTATAAACTGACATTTCAGTGTTTGAAGGTAGAGATCCTTTCACGCGAAGGAAATGAGTACGAGGTCGAACATGGTTAGGTGATCATCCACACGACGATTGAGGAATTTGAACTATGTTCATTGGACCGTAACACGCATTTCGTATTATGAAATATTATTGCTGATAGTTTTGTGAACAAGAAGTTCACGATGTTTCTTCAGGTGAAAGGCAGCCTACATCACAACGCTATAGAACCAAAGATACTGTTATGGTTGATAGATTGGGCATAGATCACACATGGCTGAGGCAGGAAAATCAGCATAGTTAGGCAGCCCACGAACAGATAGCGCTGCCATCTCTTGCCGTATTTCTCTCCCCCTCGGTTCCACATGCTCGAGTTTGTCCGGTGTCGACTGTCAATAACTTAAATTTGACCAAGTTGTTAATTTCTCTTGAACTAACGAAATTGCTCGTGCGTTAGTTGGCTCTACTTGAGACTCCTTCGCAGCGCATTCTGTGCGTTGGCTGCTTCAACTAGGATGATTTTCCTGCCTCAGCCATGTGGTTCTACGCGCAATCTACGTACCATAATATTAACTTTGATATAACTTTGCATCAGGGATTTGATCGAAATGGCAACATCGCTCTTAACCAATTTTCTTTTCAATATTTATTTATAAAAATAACACGATTCCGTCAGCAGGTAGTTCTCCCCATACTCCGATTTCTGCAGCTAAAATTTGGCGGATTAAAATTATTTTTATACGGAAATCACACAGCGCAGACAATGTGTTAAGGATGGTGACAATCAGTTTTCATGGCAAACTGTCGTTCGTGGTGTTCCACAAGGTTCTGTTTTAGGGCCACTATTATTTTCACTATACATAGATGACATAACCAACAAGAAAAGACAAATAAATGAAAATAAATGTTAGAACAAATAAAGACTTTTATTATTATTAAATCAGAAAAAATAACTTAGTTAGCTGACATTAAATTTATTTGATGTAAACGTTTGCAAAATATTGAAAGAATGGTGTTCCCAGTGTAAATACTAAAAAGTCCAGCTCACTGCGGTCAGGATAGTTTCCGGTTTAGATATGAGATGAGTAATTTACTGGGACAGTTTTGCAGTTTACAAAATTGTTCGTACATCGATTTTAAAAGATTCAACACGTTCATTTTTTCTGTTTTTATTCCTGTCCCTATTAAAAAGTTAGTTTTTATCGGTCTTTTGTTAGGTTGACAATTAAAATTCAAATGTACCCATCAATTCGAATATATTTGGCAACTGCTCTGGATTTTAGGTTTTATTTATCCAAGAGGTATAGTATTGTTGAATAGTTTTGCAATTTTCTTTTGTATACCTTGACAGAGCGAGATGCAAAGTTAAAGCGGTTCTAGTGTAAAACATATCCGATAAATTAGAAAATGAGTTAGCCTAAAGTGATTAGCTGATGATTATTCAATACGCAACGTTATGCAATAAATATTCTTCTTCCTAGTAGGATCATCTGTTTACGTTTGTATTTAATACGTCAGCTGATTTCCTGGAGGAAGGTGAAAATGTATGTGATTTGAAAGATAAGTGGCAAGTTTTATACGTTCAGGGCATTAGTTGACAGGGTTTAACGTTTGTTTACTAAATATTTTGGTTGTTTTACCAATATTTTGATTGGGACTCGTGGCGTGGTCCTGTAATCCAGCTTCACGGAGGTCAGGTTTTGATGATGATATAGGTCTAAAGCGGCTCAGACCGTCTCAGTGATCATCTGATGATAACCGCATCAACTCCCACCATCGTTTAGACATATCAGACCATCACCTGCGTGGTTCGGAAGTCACGTTAAGCCGTTGGTCCTTATATTTCCATTTGTCAATGTGGTATTAATTAATGACCCATTCTAAGGAAGAGTCGGCCTTAGTTTGCAACAAGACGACACCTCATAACTCATTACTACCACTCATCACACTCATCCTTCACCACATATTTGCCTTAAAATACCCTCATGAGAGTGGTCGGCATCTCAAATAGTGATTAGTGATATAAGTGAGTACCCTGTACTTGCTACTTAACCTGTGAGGCCTATTTTCGAAAACTTTTGGAATTCCCAACTCTGAACATAGTTGATGCGCTAAGGTGAATCCTAGCGGATTTCTGTATCGGGGGACAATTTACACCCGAAAAGTCCTTTTCTTTGAAGGTGGGGAGGGGGCGCTTATCCCAAAAAGGGGGTTGTATGCCAAGCAAAATGAATGTGTTATCTAATTTCATGAATTTACTATACTAAATCAAAAATCAACACAATTTAATCAGACAGATTATAGATCATGATACCAAGAAATTTTGTTGTGGTAACATCTTCCAGTAAATGATTATTTTAAAATTACTGTTGGGTTGTATTACTCAAAGTAACGCAATCGGTATTCTTCTTCCTAGTAACTCATCTGTTTGTGTTTGTTTGTACGCCCCCACCTGGAGGAAAAATAAAAGGAAAGATGTGAAAGATAAATAGCAAGGTTTACGTTGAGGTTCCGATCTCTTCTAGTTTAGGAAAATATAAAGTTCGTTAGTTTTAAAGTTATACTTTGCAAGCGCTCGGTTTGACAGTTAGGCCGCATCAGTTGAAAGAAGGCCCGTTGTTTAGCCGTTGTTACGTGCGCGGTGTCGTGTGTTCCTTGTGCGGACGAATTCAGGTTTTTCCAGAGGTGACCACTAAGGCGGACGGACCCTTTAGGGCGTCAGACCGTACTCGAACGTTTGTTCTTTAAGATTCTTATACCAATATAAATCAGTACGTTTTATCAAAGATCACGTTATAGTAGGTAGATTGCCAATTGATGCCACATGGCGAGGAAGGGGAATCAAAACAGTTCGACCGCCCAAGCACAAATAGCGCTGCGAACAAAACGACTTACGCACGCGCAAGTTTGTTCGTTCTCGAAAATCGAACGATTTGGTCACATTTAAGTCATCGACATCGGACAAACTCGAGTTTGTCGAGCCGAGGGGGAGAAAAACGGCAGCGCTATCTGTGCTTGGGCTGCCGCAATTATGATGATTTCCCTGCCTCAGCCACGTGGCATCTATGCTCAACTACCTACCATAACATTATCTTTGGGTCTATTTAGTACGTAGACCCATCTTCGAAAACATTTTTAACATTCGAACTCAAAGATAAGATCTCGAGGAAGTTATGCTGACAGTGAGAAGACAGCTGGGTGACTGGATGGATGTAGTGTACAATGTTTTACAAAGCTATATAGGTTAATGTGTGCGTGAGAAGTGAGAACTGTGACTGGTTTGTACCAGGCGCTGCAGTGTAGAGGTACATTCCTCCGTGCGTGTCCAATCTAACTCTGGCTATCAAGTCTGACAAAACTGTCGAAAACTCCTCTCCGAGAGGGCGAAGGCGTTTATGACTGGTGTGATGGTATAACAACAAGTAATAGTGTAGGGGGAACTTTAAAGCTTAAGGAAGTGAGTGTCTAGAATGTCAAAACACACGCAGTGAATTTCTGTTGGAAACGTGAAATATTCATACTATAAATAAATGTTTTATTGCATATTGCACATTTACAATAAATGTATCGCAATCGTCAAAATATGTTTGAGTATCTAAAATTTTCCTTGCATTCTTACATCTAAATCCCATTCAAACATACAGTCCCTATTCAGTCAGCCAATCATAGGGTTTCCAAATTGAATGCCATAAACTCATAAAATGCTCGAGAAATCAGAATTGTTTTAAGACGAGCTTTGAATGCCTTAGGCTCAAGGGCATTTTGAACGAATTTGGTAGACTGTTGACGAAATGAACTCCTGCCTGGGAAGGCAAACGTTCATGAACTACCGTTCTGTGTCTCCCAGTTCGGTAGTTGTCCCTGCCTCTAGTTTCATAAGAGTGTACGTCTGTACCTCTTATGGTATTACTTTTGATTTGAAAAGAGACACGTCTCCAAAATGTAGAGGCAAGGTAGAGTCAACAGTTTTAGACTTTTGAATGTCTCTCTACACGACTCTCTCCTTCGCAATTCGGCGATTATTCTGACTGCTCGTTTTTGAAGAATAAAAATCCTAGACCAATTTGTTTTTGTACAACCTCCCCACAAAGTCAATCCGTAGGATAAGTGTGGGTAAATTGATACCCAAATTATTAAAATTGATACAAATTGAAAAAGTTGTGGGTACTTTGAGACACCGACCACTCCTAGAGGGTATTTTAAGGTGAATATAGGATGGAGGGTGAGTGTGATGATGGATGATGAGGTGTAGTCTGTTTACAAACTAGGGCCGACTGTTCCGCAGATTGGGTCATTAATTAATTGCCCAACGATCAATGCAATGGACGAACAGTTTTGACCAATGATGCCAACTAAAAGTGGAACGTACTATAGATGGTGTGAGGTAAGTCAGTATACGTGTAAATTATCTCTGGAAACAGAACTCGCACGCAAATGGGAATGTACAAAATCATGTAGTCCTTGAGTGAAGATAAGCCTGGAATGCCGGCAACTTCTTGCAGACAGACAGACATACCGGACACAATCAGCGCAATTCTCTTCACAGAGGAGTTACGTGCGTTTAGTCACGTAGGCCAGCCTCCCCTCAACCCCCCCACCCTCTGCAAGACACAGCTGATCCCGTATTGATTGGCGGGAGAACAATCAGCTGACTGGGACTTGACCCGTCAAACTGGGTTCAAGATCATCTGTGGAGTCGCATTCAAATCGCGCGGGAACAGAGTTAGGGTTAATTGTTTATCACGAGACTGTTGTTGGTAGTAAAGAATTTTTATTTGGTACTTTTCGCTAACTCTATTAGTTTAGGGGTTGAAATGACAGGTTTAACTTTAATATCAGGTATTTCAAATTGCACTATAAGAAATACATCTAATGGACAAAAATCTAATTGAACAGATCAACTCTAACCAATTACTACATTGAAGATAAAAAGAAGAACACTTTTCTTCAACACATACTGAAAGTGCCGAATATTTTGTCTGAAATGTTATTTTTCGCAAATGAAATTCCACTATAAATACTTTTAATACTTTTTCTTTGAGACACGGCCACTCCTAGAGGGTATTTTAAGGTGAATATGGGATGAAGGGTGAGTGTGTTGAGTGTTTTTAATAGATGATGAGGTGTAGTCTGGTTACAAACTAGGGCCGACTGTTCCCCAGATTGGGTCATTAATTAATAGCCCAACAGATCTGTATGCTACTTCACCGAATGCAGCTGTTAGTTCGAAACTTGTCATTTTAATTTTGCTACTAATGATTATCAAAAAAACATCGCCCGTTCTCAGAATTTGGTAAACACAATTGAACGAGTATAATCTGAATAACTTTTTTCTTCGGTTACGAGGAATGGAACAAAACTCATCATAGTTAATGTCTTGTCAAGAAGATCGAATTTGATTTACTTAGGATTTTCCTCGCCAACACCAGAATTATTATTATTACAGTGCAATCAATATGAGTTATTTCACATGCACCATGACCCAGTTGCAAAATCGTTTTCGTTTTCCTTCAACGTTCTTAATCAGCTGGTAATCAACTATCCCGGACAAATCGACGTAATTAACGTTTAGACTCGTAATAAACATTCCAATATTTCCTGCTTGTTTTCCTCTCATTTTACAGCGGAAATAGAAAACACCATTTCAAGAAAAGCTGTAAGCAAACGCTAATTTCTGATTGACATTTTGGCATACCTACGTTAAAATATTCTATTTGTTCATTTCAATTCAACTTCTAGTCAAGCACAAACAAGTAACAGTTGCTGGCTATTGTTTACGTAAATACTGCATTTGCATTTAAACTCTTGGTAACTTGACCTCATTGCCTAGAAACATATTAGGAAATCCCCAAGACTATTTATTACAATATGAAAAGTCATTGATAACGGAACAACGGTCACAGGAAGGTGAGCAGGGAATTTTCTTTCTGTTGCGAAAGGCTGGCAACACTTGGGACAAATATAGAACAGCTGACTTGACTGATGTCGTCTGCTACTTCGACACCTGATTGACCAACATAACCTATAAACTAGAACAATACAATTCATGAACCTGACCTGAACTGAGAGTAGTCTAGTTATTCTATCGACATTATGTTAGTTAGATGTGAACTTAGTTGATTAATTTATTGCCTGCGTGTTTAGGTTCTTACATAAGGACTACTGTGTTTACTTTTCCTAAATGCATGACTATGTGGCCCAAAATAGAAACACATTTCGCCTAAATCTTGTTTGTCTGGCAACAGGCTTCCAAGGCCATCAAGACCTACGTCAAAAGCTGAAAGTCTGGCAAGGTGCGAGGATTGGGGTTAATAAAAATTTTCTAAAGTGTTTTTCCTTCATATTCTAAATGTGTTAGGGTCTAAATTGACCCTAGAAAAGACAAGGTATTCGCTAACAGACTTGGTGTGTTAATAGAGACAATTTTCTTTTTGTTTTCGTATGTTTTTATTGTTTCTTCCTTAAAAGTGATTACTATTATTCTTGAAACACTATCTGTTACATACGATTTGTGTAGGTCATTTGTAATTCAAACAATTGTTATAAAATATATTAACGTTTTCACTACTGGGTATGGACAAATATAGCAATAAACTGTACAGAACTTTATTTTCCTCATTTATTACGATCTTACAGTTTCCTTGTTTTGATCTTCTAACTTATCGGACTTAGTATATAGTTTGTAATTTTATTTGTCTGCTTACTTTTCGTAATTTCACGTCCTAATTCTTATATTAATTGTACGTATTTTTATTGCATGCGTATTTCTTTTCTCAAGTCGAACACGTTTCAAATCCTCCTGAAATTCCCCATTAATTATCAAAACATGGATAAACACATGGGATTAACCAACAAAATTAAACCAATTAAATGCACTTAATCTGTGTGTACTTTGTTGTTTATCTTTGTGCTGCGCAATAGTAATTCACAAACCAGCTGATAACTGCACCTAGAGAGCGAATGAATACTCTGTGGTATCGAAACAGCTGATAGCGGAGTGGCATGAATTTGCAGGGTCAAGTTTAATATTCAAGGTTATTTTCGTTCCGTTCTTTACTTTCACGTTTCTACAGCCACACCTTATCTTGAGTGGAAATTAATTCTAGCTTATCTATTGAAGTAGGCTGAATTGTTTCGCAACACCGATAAGTTTTGTGTTTTACCACAGAATAGGCGGTATCTAGGTACAGTAATCTGTGGTTTTACTAACCCAGAGAAGTCGAGTGTAGAGGATTATTTTAGTAGTTTGTTGTATTATACTGTGTTTACTGAAGTTCGAGCCTTAGCTTTTCGTGTTCTATTACCACGGAAATACGAGGCTGTACCTTCCGCTCACAGTCTTACGTCGGCCTCGTCCTACTAGTTTTTCGTTGCCTGGCTTCGGTCTTCGGCCTCAGGCTTACGTTTATACCTTTTATTTATTTATAAAACTTGCCTTTAGGATATATAAAACACTTGACAAACAAAATGGTATATTTCTGAAAAACTCTTATTCAGCCAAAACAAAATTTGTTAATTTTTAACCTGGCCATTTTATAACAATTCTACAAATTCCCATCTATCCTCCACACATGTCATCATACCGAAGTGAACGGCACTGAGACAGTTGAAATGCTAGGCTCTGCCGACCGGTCGGCCTCCGCTATCATTACACAGCCATTGATCATTATACAGCCATTGATCATTACACTGCAGCCATTGATCGGCGATCGCACACACGATGTAGGAAGTGGGTTAGGCCATTCAATGCTGTAATGTAGTTCAGCCTATTTGTTCTACTACATTATTAATGGCCAGGGCTACTTCCTAGGTTCTTGTACGCAGTTCGCTTTGCTTTATGCCTTGTTAAAGCTATTAGCGTGGTGACATTGAGCGTTGTAATTGGTAATACATTGGTGGACTTGTCTTGAAATTCCAATGACGATGGTTGATTTATTTTAATTGGTTTTGAGACGGGTTCAGAAATCGAAATTTTGGAATTTGATTGGCGACGGCAAAGCGTCGTGGTCCCTTGACAATTTTAAATAATCTACGAACATAACTAATATTTTGTGTTACTTAATATTATGTGTTATTTAATCAGTAAATATTTTAAATGAATTCGAATTTTTCACATTTAATCAGCAAATATTTTAAATGAATTAGAATTTTTCGTAGTTAACACAACCCAATAGAGTAGTTTAAATAAGTAAAAATGATAGTTTAATCAAAGGATTATCTCAAAAATGTTATTTTGACGACCTATCTTGGTACAAAATTATTGCGACCCTGCCAGGATTCGAACCTGGAATCTTCTGATCCGTAGTCAGACGCGTTATCCGTTGCGCCACAGGGCCGATGAGTGTGGGCGACAACAGCGCTACTTGGATTCTGTCTCGCCTTTCTCCTACTGATAATATTCACTCTTATGTATAAGCCCAGATTTGCTTTATTCTTTCGGAATGGGCTTTTTCTTCATATTTTACACTGAGTTTTAAAATTACATAAAAATAGGTATACACCTATTTTATTTTAAAAATTGTTTAAATTCAGGTTCAGGGAGTTTTGTTTTTAATGTTAATCAATTAGAAAGGACGTCTCCCCCAATTTAAGATTATTACATTTTTTTAAACTTTGTTTTATTTTGAAGGAAGAAGGTGCTCAATATTAGAAAGAGTAATAAAAATAATTTTTTTTTACCTCGTCCAAAATAAAAGTTTTTAAATATTGGTTTTGATGTTTAAAATTATTTGTATTTGTTTTATTTATTTTGTTTTTATTTATGTTTTTTACGACCACATAATTATAGGATGACTTTAATTAATCAGTCCATTATTTTCATCTTATTAAGGCAGCTGTTTTGTGTTCATCCCAGTACTTTTTCATTTTGTTGTCTTTCTTCTTCGGTGAACATCCTAGCAGCAACTTTTCTTTTGGATTTTAGGTGAGGGTATATCTGGTCCTTTTGTATTTTTTTACTATTCAGATTCTTCTTACTAATTGTATTGTCAACTGTTAAGTCAATTTCTTTCAGGTCTTTTTAACTACGGTATGTTTATTGATAACATAATGAATTTATATAGTTCAAAAATGGTCTGGCTCAATCAGACTTCCCCATGACACTGTGCTGTGGTTGGCCCACCCCACCTTTGAAAATCTGGGGTGTGGAGTACCCCCCTGGTTCCTTGGTTTCGGTTACTGCCGTGAAACAAAACTTGTAGAAACTAAAGACTAAATGCTATTCCGGCTCTTTAATTACAGTTAACCCATCAATATTTTTACTGAAATTGTATAAATTTTATCACTTATGATAAACCCAATAATTTCCTATAAATAAAATAAATACAGTATTCAAGTTTGTGGTACCATACACTTCAGAACTCTGTACACAATACAAAACAAAATCATATGTTCACAAAGTAACAAGTTTTAAAACTGTAGTTTTAAAAAACTTGGAACTTTTGGAGGATTTGGCCAAATTGTTGACCAACTGACCACCATTAAAGCTACTGAGCTCAGTAAAAGTTATCTTGTTATTCTTTTCAAATACTGTCCGCAAACACAAAATCCCATTTTAGAGGCCATTGGCTTTGTTTAATACATTGAAGAAACTCATGAATGGCTGAGAAGGAATTTCTGATCTGCGTTTCCTTTCACGAATATTTTTCAATGTATTGACTGTGTTCGGACAATGTTTTCCTCTATTCTTTGAAACATATGTGAACGTACATGCTAAAAATTGTATGTTTTGCAGAATTTTACTCGCTGATCTTGAATCTTTTAGTTCATCATAAGATTTCTAAAACAAACCAAAAGTTAGAATTTGATAAGCAGTATTTTTTAGGCTTACAACTTTTTCTGTTTCCAGACATTGCGGTAGCGGTGAAGGACACCATACAGTTTGTGAACGTGAGCGGCGCAGTGGTCGGCAATGTGTCGGAAGGCATGTCGGAGGTGCGTGCGCTGGCGTACAACGCAGAACTGCGCAGGATGTACTTCAGCGACAACGAGAGAGAGGAGGGCAGTGTGTTCGAGCTGTCGGTGCCAGTCAAGATGGGAGCAGAGGGACAGAGAGTCAGCGTTGACTCGGTGGTCTCAAGTAAGTTTCAGTTGAGGAAAAGTCATATTTTTATAAACTAAATCTGAGGGGAAACAAAACAAGGGGAAAATCAAGCCCTATAAGTCAAAAAGGGTGTCTAAAAATGGGTTGTTTAGCAGGTTTGTTTTCTATGCAGACGATACGTTTGATTTACTCACAGATTCATGTCCAATTGCAGAGCAAGCTCACGACGTGAAGGGTATCGCTTACGACCCGATGACAGGGATCCTGTACTGGAGTAACGGCGGGGGCCACTCTATACTCTGGCTCCGGGTGGGGTCTACAGGGCAGACTCAGGCGGGGCAACCTTTGCTGCTACTGGGAGACCAAATCCCCATGGGCATGGCCATTGATACTTGCAAGAGGTAAGATCATGTTAGATCATCAACACAAAAAGTCCTCTAAAAACCATTTTTCATCTTATTTTCTTAGCCTCGGTTATTAAAAAGGTTTCGGTTTCAAAAGCCCTTGCTTTAAGGTGTGAATGACTTGTTACCTCAAGAATTGCTGAGTTTTCAGTAGCTGAGATAATTTGACCCGTTTCTAGACATAACATAGGAAATGCAAGAACCAGTCATATTTGAAGCTTGACCAACTCAATCTACAGAGTTCTGATATTGATTCACAAAGCCCTAAACCTTCTTCAAGCAAAGAGGATTATAAGCTGAACAGAATACTGTCCAACACCCAAGGGCTGATTGTTCTTGTTTTGCCATGCAGTGTTTGCTTCTCTTCTATGTTTAAAAAGTAAATTCCTTCTGTATTCCCTTCAAAGGGTTCATTCAGCATGATTGTTACACAGGTACTTGTACTGGACAAACTGCAACTCCGCCCGACTATAGAGCGCTCGTTGTTGGATGGCTCCGGGCGGCAGACTCTGGTCAGTTCAGACCTGGAGCTGCCTTACTCTGTAGTGGTTGATCAGTCAACGGACAGACTCTACTGGGCGGACGAGAGGAGCGGGCACCAGTTCCGCATCGAGTCCACCACCATGGACGGCAAGGACCGCAAAGTCATCATTCACGGTATGCAGACGCCCCTCAAAATCTACGTCCTATAAAAGTTATTTCACGGTATGCTGGCAGTACGATCAAAATCTACCTCTTATAAAATTCAGCGTTGATTTTATGCTGACGATACGTTCAAAATCTGCTCTTTATAAAATTTCATTCACAGTATGCTGATGATACTTTCCAAATCTGCTTCTTATAGAATTTCTAAAATCTTGTCTGCTGGTAACCTGATAATGTCAAGTTTCTAACTTTTCTGGTAGTACTCAATCATTTGACATTCGATCAATCATTATCTGGCTCTACTAGCCTTATTACAGGGCTGTAATAGTCGGAAAACCGAGAAAAACAGAACAAGTTAGGGAGTTCAGGGAGTTTTGTCTTGAACAAATAAGTACCATTTTGTCTTATTACACTTATTAAAAGATTGTGTTTTATTTCAACCACTGTTGACATTGTCGCCAATATTTGCCGTTGATGGAACTGGTGTCTATTAATGAAACATTTCAATGGTGCCAAAAAAAGGTAAAATTTGTTTTGTTTAACGAGGCGAAGTTAGGACTACAAAGTCCTCTCTACCACTCAACCTCGACCTTTACCCAGCGTCACCGTATAAGTCACATTACAAATGTAAGTGGGTGACTGCGGGGATCGAACCAGCCACCGGATTGATGAGCTCGGTCGTCGGCTCAATCCGCCCGGGATCCGCTAAACATTTTAAATTTCCAGGAAACTTTTTAACAATTAAAACAAGAAGATCTTTATACCTGACCATTTAACAGTAAAATATACTCATACAAAGCTAAAACAAAATATGTTTCACCACTTCTAGGCAGGGAATTTAAAAAAATAAAATGCAAATATTTAGAAACCTCGCAGAACTAATGTACCACTGGCTTGTTTTCAGGGTCGAATCATCAACCGTTCGCCCTGGCGGTGTCCGCTGGCAACGTGTTCTGGGCGGACAACACTCACTCGATGGTGTGGCGCCTGCCACTGGACGGCAGCACTAGCAGTCCTCTCCCGGTGCAGGTGTACGACAGCACACCCCAAGCCTTGGCCTCGGCACAGAGTGGAGTCTGGACCCACGACAGGTGCAACCCCGTCACTGAGCCCAAGATGAAGGTAGAGTACTTGTCTCTTAATCAACACAGGGTGTCAAAAAGCATGAGGGTGTTCTGTGAACAGCGTAAAGATCAGGTGGAAAATCAGGAAAATTAGGGCACTTGGCAGGGGTTTTCTGAGCCGAGAAATCTCAAAATCACTTAACATTAGTCTTATTTTGTAATACTTGTGTTACTGCCCTTTTAGCTATTTTTATTACGGACGGGATGAAAAGTTTAATAAACGTCGCAATTGCTTCATAGTACGAAAATTGTTGTGGATGATTCCATAAGTTATGATTTTGTGGCAAAAATGAGAATATGGACATTGTTGTTTTTTCTAAATATAGCTTTTTGCCTTTTAACCTTGGAGGAAGTAACTATGACTCTCTCAAGATAGCATTCTAACACTTATACCGAAACCATAGTCTCGTAACACTAACCGAAACCCTCGGCCTGATAGACCCCATATAAATTGTATTGAGTTTTTCAGTAGTAGCACTAACCGAAACATTCAATCTGAGAGACCTTCCATAAGCTTTGGCCAGAGAGCTCTACGCGCACTACGTGCATAGCTTCATGAGATCGTTCAGTCAGGTCACAAATTTTAATGAAATTAAACAAAAATATTATCTCTAGCTAGTGAAAGAGGTTGGAAGAAGGTACTATAATGGTGGACAATACAAGCATGATATTATAAGAATTTTACTCCCACTGAAGTGTCCGGCGTCTGTGAGACCGACGTTACGGTATAAGTGATAATGAGATTTTGTATATTTTCACCCAAATTGTACCTGAACTTTGCAGCCAACTATTCATGGTTTTAAGAATCAAAAATTAGAAGCTATAAACTACTTTCACTTAAGTTATCAGACAAGTTAGATTTTCCAAGCAATAAAATGTAAATTTGAGGAACATAGCTCTCTAGTTACCATCCTTGTTTTTGTAGGTGATTCCAGCGACAATAACAAAGATCGACACAAACCTAGTGTCTCTCGCCCTGAACTCCACCATAGATCACAAGTGTCACAACAACGGACTGTGGCAGCCGGACAGACAGTCCTGCAACTGCCTCCCCGGCTACTCTGGCACACTGTGCGAGGTAATGCCATCATGATGGTTGTTAAGCGGAGGAAAGTCTGTTAAACATTCTCTTGGAGTCTTTGTTAACAATACAGTAGACTCCCTCTCGTTTGTTCACCTCGGGACCGGATCATCGGCCAAACTATCAGAAAATACGAGAAAAATACGTTTAGGGGCTCTTTAGAGCTCCAAAACTGACGTAGTTTAGCTTCAGGCTTTTATGAAATGAATTAATATGGTCCAAAACGCAGCTGAGACCTTAGGTTTGCGACAAAATTCAAAAGAAACAGCTCAAATGAATAGTTGGTGTAGCCTATGTTTAGGCTATTTTGTGTGAAATCAACGTCTAGGCCGAACGAGAGGGATTCTACTGTAGTTTTATTGGAAGAGAGATTATTAATCATGTGCTCTCTTTGGTTGGGATTTAATCACTGCAGACAC
This sequence comes from Matsumurasca onukii, assembly GCA_018831715.1. Taxonomy (NCBI): domain Eukaryota; kingdom Metazoa; phylum Arthropoda; class Insecta; order Hemiptera; family Cicadellidae; genus Matsumurasca; species Matsumurasca onukii. The sequence goes on from CM032067.1 coordinate 17,749,105, forward strand.
TCCTGTCCAGATCAAACTTTGTCCAAAAGGAACCAATTTCAATTTTCAAAAATAATTTGAAAATATTTTTTTATTGTTTGGGGTTTATTTTGACGGTTTTAAACCCTCCTTGAATATGTTTTGGGCTTATGGCTCAGGACCCCCAAATTTGTTGTAGTTCCTGCCTTCTTTATTTATTTTCATTCTAAGTAGCAGGCAAAAAGAAGATAATTAATTAACAAATTATTTGTCAATGTACAAATATTTTGTGTTGACAAAAACATATAACATAAATAAAGAACATATTTACAAGATCAACTCACTGATAACAACCAAGCAACAATTTTTTGTACAGATAATTATAAATTAGCTTAAACTTTGATATGAAAATTGCTTATCTATTTTGGTCCACAAACTTACCCACGCTGTAGAAGAAATTGGTCACTAAATATTTTCTCAATTTTAATTTGAAACGTTTTTGATTGGATATTTCTTTAATTGGTTCCGGAAGTGCATGAAATACCGTAGATTTATTCCTGCTTAAGATGGCATTTTTTTATACAAGCAAATTCTGTGGGAAGTCAGCCTAAAATTATGTCTTGGTAATATCAAATTTTACAACTTCTAGTGGTTTCATATAGAAAAAGTAAAACAAACAATGCAACTACGAAGGTTGGTTTTCTAACGGCAAGTTGCGTCAGGTAAATGAACTAAGACCTAGCATTGACCTATCCACTCTAGTCCGCAAGCTTATTTACAAACAATAGCCAAACAAAATTAGTACATGTGAATTCTGTTACCATATGAACGAAGCAACTGTGCAATACGTTATAGTTCTGAAACATGAATAGATTAAATTAGGTTTATAGTTTATGTGGTTAGATTCATTGCAACATTTTTATCAAAAGCAAGAATTACACAAGCAAAATATAAATTGTTTAGCTGTTTAGAAACAAAGAATACTGCATGACAATTAAAGATATACGAGGGTCATCCAGAAAGTAAAGAATGTTTTGGCATGATCAAATAAAAAAATATCAACACAAAACTTTATTTACAAATGCATAGAACCTTCCTCTACTTTTCTACATATTCGCCATGGATTTCAAGACACTAGTTGTAACGTGGGACCAGTTTTTCCATACCCATGTTGTACTAATTTGCCGCCAAAGACTTGAGCTAGGTTTTTTAAAACTTTTTACTGTCTACGCTAGTGGCATTTTAATTTTGAGACTTAATCTAAGATTTTTTGTGGGCATTACCAAACGCTTTTTGGGAAAGCGGTCCAAACCCATGTTTCATGGTTTCACACCTTCTTGGAATTTCTCATCTTTAGCAAACTGTTTTCTACCCATAAAATCCTTAAGCTTTGGGAATAAGTGATAATCATTTGGTGCCAAATCAGGGCTGTATGGAAAAAATCCCAACGTAGACATTGAAGTTCAAGACATGTTCTTGCAAATGCGAGGCCAAGCATTGTCATGGATCAGCAACAATTTTAAAGCAATCCCGTCTCTTGTTTTGGATGGCACGTTGAAGTCGTTGGAGGGTTTCACCGTATGCTTCTGACTTAATCGTTTCCCCTCTCAACAGTAAAAAGGGTATGGAAAAACTTGGTCCCCACGTTACAACAAGTGTCTTGAAATCCATGGCGCTATGTCTGAAAAGTAGAAGGTTCTACGCATTTGTAAATAAAGTTTGTGTTGATATCTTTTTTTTATTTGACCATGCCAAAACATTGTTTACTTTCTGGAAGACCCTCGTAGTAAAAACTTGATTGTTTAAGACACTCTCTGTAGTTTGACACCTTCTCTGGTGACTTGCTAATAACAAAAATGACAGCAAAAGAAAGATTTTAGGATATTTTGTACTGTAGTTAAAAAGGCCGTGGGATACATTCTGAGCACTGCTTACAACATTGAGTAAAATATAACATTGACTGGGACTCATCGGCGTGGTCCTGTAATCCAGCTTCATGGAGGTCAGGTTTTGAGGATGATATAGGTCTAAAGCGGCTCAGATAGACTCAGTGATCATCTGATGATACCCGCACCAACTACCACCATTGTTTAGACATATCAGACCACCACTGGTTCGAAGTCACGTTAAGCGTTGGTCCTTGTATTTCCATTGGTCATTGGGCTATTAATTAATGACCCATTCTAAGGAAGAGTCGGCCTTAGTTTGTAACAAGACTACATCTCATAACTCATTACTACCACTCATCCTTCACCACATATTTGCCTTAAAATACCCTCATGAGAGTGGTCGGCATCTCAAATAGTGTTTAGTTATTTAAAACTTGTTGTACTAAACTAACGTGTTCAGATGTAAGTGAGTGCCTGTTACCTCATGAATCTCACCTTGAGTGTTGTGTGTCAGGTTAACGAGTGCACGGACTACTGCGTGAGCGGCGTGTGTCACCTCATCTCGGGGCAGAGGAGTTGTCAGTGTCTGGAAGGGTTTACGGGGGAGAGGTGTGAAACTTCCGTCTGTCACAACTTCTGCGTCACGGGCACCTGCTCCATCGACATTACCGGTGAGTTTCTGCACTGACTTCGGCACCCTACTCTTCCTGGTCTACAGTAGGCTTCCTCCTGTTCGGCCAGCTCGGGACCGGAACCTCAGGCGAACCCAGAAATGGCCAAACTATCCGAGGAAAAGACGTTTGGGGACCCTTAGAGCTCCTAAACTGGCAATATTTAGCTTTAGGCCTATGTTAAATGAATTAATATGCTCAAAAATGCCAATTTCATTCAGCAAAATCTTAGGATTTGGGACTGATTTCAATAGCAACAGCTCAAATTATAAACAATTTTAGATTTAGCCTATGTTTAAGCCTCAGGTGGCTGGCCAAACCATCCGACGGCCAAACTAAGTGAGGTTGAACAAGAGGGAGTCTACTGTATTTTAATTATGTGGTTCATTGGTGAAAAAGAACAACGAGTACAGTATGCAGACGCAACGACTGTCTGTTTGAAAGACAAATCAATCAAAGAACTTGAAACAGTGACATTTATACAGCTTAGCAAGACTTCAATGATCTTAATCTCGAAACAACGCCAAATAAATCTTTATTCGCTCAACTGAAGATGAGACTGCCCATTAAAATGTAAAAAATTATGAAATGCGTTCAAGACTCTTGATTTCTTTAAAGTTTAATTCAGCTTATGACACACTCAGATCGTAGTTGGAAAAGACCAAGATCAAAGAAGTCTTGGTGACAAAATTCCTCTGAATACACCTTGACCGAGGGTTGACGTGGGATTGTCACTTAGACAGTGTCTGTTTTAAACTGGCTTCAAATGATTATAAGATGACTGGATGGATGCAAACAAGTTTTCAAAGTTGTCTCTTGTCATCACCTAATTGATTGTTCAGATGTTTACTTGAGAACATGATTGTGAGTTTTGATGTAGATTATGTGTTAGCTGCGGTTTTGTTTCACTGGCGATTATTTTCAATCTACATTACTGTGCCATATTATTGAAATGTAACATTATTTTAGTAAATTGGCTAATGCCCAAATTTATCCAGACTATGCTTTGAAACAAATATAAATATGAAACTATCCCCAAAGTTGTTACAGTACATTCTCTATAATCCGCCGTCACAATCGACTTGTCCAGTAATCCGGCGCTGTGACCACATTTAGCTCCTGTTTTCAAGTATCTACTTGTCTGTAAAGCTCGTAACGTATATTTCATATGTATCGATTACTTCAGTTCACTTCAGACAGCCAGAGAAGTGTGCACTGTTTATTGCTAATCTGTGATTCCATTCAGTACGAGCCGTAAGATGCCGCAAATTAGCTACTCTATCCAAGGAATTCAACATCGGTAGATCATAAACTCACAGACATAATGAAGAAAAAGAATTTAATGATTGAATAATATTTTAAGAGTAATGAATCATTTTCAACGTAAGAAAGATTGTTCCTGGCCAATTGAGTCATTTTTAGTGATCCTCCACTAATCTGGCATTTTTGCTTATTCGGCGCTTCCGATCCCGATATAGGGCCGGATTAGTGAGATTGTACTGTATTTAGACTTGATCCAAATGACGATTAATAAGAAATATTCAGTGGAAGCAATGGGATCAAATATTAAAACCATCCAAAATAACCACTTGTATGTTTACAAGATTTTCAGAACGAACAGTTTCCTTTTTTTAAGGTTTGCTGTTAACGGTGGTAGAATTTCTGAGGTTAAAATATTATTACAGAGAGTTTTCCATTGTTTTTTAGTGTAAACAAAAAGAACACATCACTTTTTTAAATCTGAACTCTGACCCGATCATCGGGTGAAATAGCGTAACTCAAGTTGTTTTGAATAGTATGATGAGACTTGAGATAAACATAAACATATTTATCGTCATAGTACAAAATTCTTTTGTGTTGACAAACAATAACAATTAACAAAAAAAATTAATAACACAAACAAAAAACAACTAATATACTTAGGTAAAGCCACTGTTAACAAATAAGAGCCTAATTTTACTACTGTAGTAGGCGGGATATTAGTCGAAGGCGCCAGAAGAATAATTAAAGAACTCGTCTATGGTATAATATGCTTGTTTAACTAAAAACCGTTTTAACGCATTTTTAAAATTTGAAGTATTTTTTTAGTTTTAAACTTTGTGGAAGATTGTTAAACAACTCTATTCCCATATACCGAGGAAGATTGTGAGAAATTTGTAGTCTGTGATATTCATTTCTAAACTGATAATTTTGACGAGTATGGTAAGTGTGAATGTCAGCTCCTGACATCTTATCACATTTATTTAAACCAAATAAAATTGTTTCGTAAATATAAATACAGGGTAATGTTATAATCTTTAAATTTTTGAATAAATCTTGACAGGACTCACGAAATTTTGCTTTAGCTACGATTTAGATTGAAATGAGTGAGACTAAGACCATATGGTGCTGCAGGTCAACCGCAGTGTCACTGCAAGGAGGGGTTCTCGGGAGATCGCTGTGAGGTGAACTTCACGCAGCAGCAAGAACTGAAGGATGATCTGCAAGAAGTGTGCAAAGCGTTCTGCAAGATGTGGTCCCAGTCCAACAAGGACCACATCCAGCCTTTCGACGTCTGCAGGTAACTGACTCACATTCAATTAATTAATTTTTGTACGTAGGAGAAAAGTTGGAGTACCAAGTAAGAAATGAGTGGACAGCGTCAAAAATCTTTTGTTTAAGTTGTTAAAGGTAGAAAAGGTTAAAGTTTGTCTTGTTTGACGAGGCGAAGTTAGGATTACAAAGTCCTCTCTACCACTCAACCTCGACCTTTACCTAGCGCACCATTAGTCACATTAAATTGTAAGTGGTGACTGCGGGGATCGAACCCGCGCCACCGGAGTGAAGTCGCACACAAGCCGGCACGGGTTTGCTTGATACTCAGTTTTGATCAAAATAGGAAATGTTACTTATGCACTCCTTGTTTGTTTGAACAGCTGTTCGGAGTACGAAGTGATGCCCCCGATTGGCTCGGAGTGGTCACATGACTACACAATAGCCGGCCTGCTGGTGTTCTGCTTCTTGCTGCTAGTCGCCACGACGATGCTGGGCCAGAAGGTAAACAAAAACTTGATTGAGAGACTAATAGAATAAAACTCATGGCCATTCTAATAATAAAGCAACAATTTGCAATTAACAGGTTGTGAAAAGAAATCTTAATAAACAACACAATATTTTGTAATGTTGTCTAAACCTAGTTTTGCCGCACATATTTAAATTTTGTCTTCAACTTAAAAAGTTTTACGTGTAGTTCAGCTCTTTTGCAAACTGAAGCAGATTGAAGAGTGAATTACGACTTGTTGTTCATTAAAATTTATTGCAAACAGAATGTCATGGCAATGTCGTAAAAGAGTGTGCCTTGGTTTCATAAGTGCTCTGACTTTCATCATGAACATGTAAAAGTATAATCAAAAGATGATATTGACTTAAAATGTCATTACACTAAATAATATACTTTAATATAAATAGAATTCAATTATATCAAAGTATAGTATAAATAGAATATATTAAAGTAACTTGTCTAAAAACGGTAAATGAATTTTGGTATTTTATAACGGATTTATAAATAGCCCTTGCAATATTGTTTTATGGTCTTAGTTACAAATTAAAAACCGCCTAAATCTCTTTCTTACTGAGTCCAAATATTTTTACTGTTGAGAGTTATTTCAAGGTCAAAATTTAATTTGAGTAATTAATATCATACCCTCTTCAACGATTGAATCAGGCCTAAAAAGTAACTCGTACTTAATCTTTACCTATATAGACTTAACACTTGAATGAACAGACATGGTTTATTTGCACTAAATATTTAATAATGTGTACAAGACATAAAAACAGGTGTTTTGTCAAAATAATCATAATATTTCCTGACTGGGACTCATGGTGTGGTCCTGTAATCCAGCTTCATGGAGGTCAGGTTTTGAGGATGATATAGGCCTAAAGCGGCTCAGATAGTCTCAGTGATCATCTGATGATACCCGCATCAACTCCCACCAATTCCATTTTGTCCTTGTATTTCCATTAGTCATTGGGCTATTAATTAATGACCCATTCTAAGGAAGAGTCGGCCTTAGTTTGTAACAAGACTACACCTCATAACTCATTACTACCACTCATCCTTCACCACGTATTTGCCTTAAAATACCCTCATGAGAGTGGTCGGCATCTCAAATAGTGATTTAGTGATAACTATGGATTCTATTTCATAGCACACCCACATCCTTGAGTGACTAATGCTGAACGCTTGTTCCAGGTGTACATGCTGCGCAAGCGGCCACGCATCAAGAAGCGCATCATCGTGAACAAGTCGGTGACACCGCTGACGTGCCGGCCGAACCATCCCGGCGGCGGGGAACAGTGTGAGATCACCATAGAGAACTGCTGCAACATGAACATCTGCGAGACAGTGAGTAGCGGAGTGCTTCACTTGTGATACGGAGTGCTTGCCTGTGCTAGCTAGTCGAGGTGTCAGCCCGCTTAGTTCATTGAAGAAGTCACCCTGTTGTGTATCTGAAAACGTTGCCAGTATTTTATGTAGGGCTCAGCAGGTCTGGAGGGAAAAGTCCTGACAAAAACAAAAATCTAAAAATCAGGCTAGAATTTGCTTAAAACAAAATTTTTGGGCGAGAGGGATTTTTTATTATTGAATGGTTTTAGCAATGTTTTCAGAACTACAATAGAGTGGCTTCAAGTAGTATCTAGGCTCAAGAATTGACCAAAAGTATAAACAACGAACTTGAAACTAAAAATTTTGAATTTATGGTGGTGGATTCCTGAAGAACACAGTAGGTAAATAAAATCTAACACAGAATACAAATATATAACACTAAGCTGGCTGATTTCCTAGACTAACCAAGTATTGTTGTACCTTAGCAACTTTTCGATTGCAGTGTTTGTATTTTAGCAGATTGGTTGTGTACTTGCTTTTAGGTGATTAACGGTAGACTAATACGGAAATGAAGTTAGTTAATTTCGGCAGCTACCCGAGAGCTTTAAAAGTCTTGTTTTGTGATAAGTTTATTAAACAATACTATTGTAAATAAAATTGTATTTGTATGATTGTAAATAAGCACAGTAGATGACATTAATCTAGCCCCTTTGGACCACTCCAAAGACAGATAATTTCAACGTAGTCCAGGGAACAGGAATTCAGAGGAAAATCTGGAATTGTGTGGGAGTTTTATTTTTAAAATGGGAAATCTTTACAAGGTAGGTTGTAGAAGTCATGGTTTCGTCGCGGAACTGTAAACAGGAGTTGAGAGATCGCTGCCAGCGAGATCTCTTAAGCGAATGTATGACTCTCTTAGCAGTGATAACTATGACTCTCTTGAGATAGCCTATTAACAGTTCTCCTAGATGTGAATTGAAGTCTGATAATAATGTACCCCAAAACAATCAACAAAATCACCTGGGAAAATACGGGAATTTTGTTTTTCCTAAACCCTAGACTCCCTGTTAAATCAAAATCAACTACGTAGTTAAATTGTCAGAAAGGTATAAAACCTTATTGTGCTATGTCGTCTATGTGGGGTAGTTTGACTGCAGAATTAAAAAAAAATTTTGAAATATCCAGTAGCTGCATGTCAAAAAACCAGGTGCCGGATTACGAAATTGCCGAACCATCACGCTAGATTAGCGGTCTTCTACTGTAGCATTGAAACGTACATTGATAAATGTAGCGCAAGTGAATTTAATTTATATTGTCCTTCATAACAATGTTAGTGGAGCTCAAACCTGTGCAATCCAAATACTGTATGGTATATGAAAAGTATTTAACCCTTTTGATGTACTTAAATTAACTAACTAAAGTATCACGCTTTAAATATGTTGGCAATTACCAAATATAGCATTATACTGCATGTAGGTTGTAGAAATGTATTTTAATATTTAGGTTTTATTATCTGTAAATTTTAGCTGCTTGCTGGATGTGTGTTTGTTTTGTAGAGTTATTTGTAAACATATTTCGCTTGTTGGTTTTGAATGTTGTGAGATAGTAGTAGATACAACTGCTTTAAAATATTGATTTATAAATAATTTAAAATAAGGGACCATAAAAGACATTAGATAAAATTGGTTCAACTGCTCAAAACCTTTGTAATAATGTATTGTTTGTGGAATTAAATAGAATCTCTAAGACTGATAGGCAATTTAGGTTTAAAAACTTTGTACTTAAAAGAATTAGTTTTGTACTTTTATAAATTTTTTAACTGTGATTTTAGCAATTCAAATTCTGTTCCTATAAATCTCCTAGAACTTGTTTATAAAGAGTTTGTACACAATTACAGTCTTTTTATTCACCCAATTTATTTACTAAACTATTGAAACTCGTGCGGGACTATAGAAACATATGATTGGGTTTCATAGACTTCCACTTAACTCAAATTTAGGGCTGTTTTTCTATTACCTGCTAACCAGCTGTTTAACTAACCACCGGTGAGGTCGTTACAGTCTGCAATGTTTACATTTTCACACAACGGTCAAAACACTTTAATGAATGATTGATGGTTATTCATGCTATAAAGGTATTCTTTATTAAATTTAACATGTATAAATTATGCTAAAATAGTTTAATACAAACTGTAACACTAAAATGCTAAATCAAAACAGTCAAAGCAAAACTTAACCTCAAAAAATAACTGCTTTCCTATTAAGATCAAAGGCTTCCGGTTTACACCGCGTCACAGTTGAAATATAGTTACAACTAAACGTTTCGACCTCGCTTTGGAGAGTCATCCTCAGTAGCTGGTTGACTGGCTGAGCACCACCTACTGAGGATGACTCTCCACAGCCAGGTCAAACGCTTAGCAGTAACTATTTCAACTGTGACGGTAAACGGAAGCCTTAGATCTTAGTGATGACACCAGCCGCAAAAGCTTAAGAAGTTAAGATGCTTTCCTATTGGTTGGCTGCTGGTTGAATTTTAACTGCTGGTTAAGGCTGAATTGAAAAATGGCCCTTAACGCTGTAGATATTTGCTGTATTCCCGCAAGTGTTTTGTGGTTTTGGAGTTGACATTTTAATATATTTAATAATGAATGCGTATTAACTCTAAGTAATACAATACTGCCTGCAAAGTCTGACATAATATTAATCAAGCATGTGAATTGATTTGATAGTTTAGTTGGTCATTTATCTTTGGTTATTAACCCAAAATTAACATTAATTTTTGAGCCTATGATTAGTTTTTCTACTTATTAAATTAGTTTGAAGTTAAAATGACTAAATATTTCCATTGAATCACATTTTGTATTCAATTTTACCCAAGAAAAACTCAACAAGGAGAGTCATTGGTTTATCAACTGTTAGAAACACAAAATAACATTGTTATTTTTCAAATTTCATTTAAATAAAAACTAAAATAATAACATTTTTATATATTTACTAAAATTACTACAGAAGTTACAGGGAACTGGGTTGCCAAATCAAGCTATGGAGTCGTAAATAGTAACCTACAACGGTCAAGATCTTAAGAAAATAAAATAAATTGTGTTGGAAGTAGGCATTGAATTATCTGGTACAAATAATCTTAATATATAAAATTATTCCAGTTTTTGTGGGAAAGGTATAACTCAAGAACGGCTCTACATATTTAACTCGCCCTTTGAGCTTGCTGGGGCCCCAGACCCCACTTGGCCTGCAGCCTCGTATTTTGGGGGCATTCGCAACGGTTTTGCCGTTATGATGCAAAATATCGGCTAAGTACAAAGGCAGATTTCAGACGCAATCTTTTTTGACCGCCAACTTATCAGAGCCTTAAAAAGGAATGTTTTCTGAAGATTTCACACTAAGAGCTTCAAAAAGACTACTCTCTTGTGGTTAAGGAGGTTAGCATGCTGGGAAGTGCCTAAACATTTACTCGTTCAGTCACCAGTTAACCGGCTTTATAGTATATTAAAATTCATCTTTTTTCAAAATTTCCTAGTTTTTGTAGAGTGTTCTTAACAAAAAAAAATAAAAATCACACGGAAAATTACAGAAAACGTTTGTGATAAATATTATATACAAAGCATACAGGTGATAAACATAACACAACTTTAGCAAACATATGGTGTTTGTTGACAGGACATTGTCTGTCGGGTCAGCTGCTGTATAATATGTAATTTATTGTTCTCTCGTGTCTGCTAGTTGTCAGGAAAAGTGTGATGGTTGTGATACAGCTTCTAAATTGCAAAGTCAGTCATAATGACATAATAAAATTTCAAACCTGTATAGAAGCAAACTTTCTTTGTTGCTTGATAAGAACTTAAAATAACTTAGTTTGATCAGATGAAGAAAACATTAAAATCCTGATTTTTGCTTCTCGCCAAAGTTACTCCTGCGATGTTCGGAAAACTATTAAAAATTATGAGAGATAAATAAATGATCAAGCAAAAGTATTTTAAGTAGAGAATAGATTCTCAAGTATAGTTTTTCTCAATAGCAGGAGTAAAATACATCATTGATATTTTTCTGAAGAGCCCTCTTAAATTCTCTGAGTGATCGAACCTGTTCTAGTAGTCTCTGGACTGGGACTTGTGGAGTGGTCCTGTAATCCGGCTTCATGGAGGTCAGGTTTTGAGGATGATATAGGTCTAAAGCGGCTCAGATAGTCTCAGTGATCATCTGATGATACCGCACCAACTTCCGCCATCATTTAGACATATCAGACCATCACCTCGTGGTTCGGAGTCACGTTAAGCCGTTGGTCCTTGTATTTCCATTGGTCTATTAATTAATGACCCATTCTAAGGAAGAGTCGGCCTTAGTTTGTAACAAGACTACACCTCATAACTCATTACTACCACTCATCACACTCATCCCTCACCACATATTTGCCTTAAAATACACTCATAAAAGTGGTCGGCATCTCAAATAGTGATTTACTGATTTCCAAGTTTTAACCGTAGCGGTGATTGTTGCAGCCATGCTTCGAACCCGAGTTCCGGCAGCCAGACGACCTCATGTCACGTTCCAACTCCCGTAGCGTCAAGGACGAGAAGAAGACGCTACTGGGCAACATGGAGCTGCCGCCCGACGACCTCTACTGACCCCCCGACGTAACCATAGTCGGACCCGTTGTTGACGTTGTTACTTACGAGAATTGTTGAATCGTTGTTGTTCCAAGAGCGAGGCGGATTTCTTTGGTATACTCGTCGGTGTTTGTCGATAAATGTGAGATGACTAAAGGCGCTGTTTGTTAGCGGTTTTGAGTAGTTTGAATATGATGATTTTATGGGGAAAGCATTAATGTAGAATGAGTGAACATCACTAATGATGATTTTTTCTTAGCACTGTCCTAAGGAGGAAGACACACCAGATAAGGGAAGAACTTCCTAGCTCCTAAACTAAGATCATTCAGGGAATTTTTAGTCTTTTTCACGCTTTGGTAAGGATAAATGTAAATAATTTGGGGCTCATATTTTTAACAGTGATGAAATTACTAGTACAAAAATGCAACGTCTTAAAAAGTAAGTCATTTTTGTTTTACCAATAACCATTTCATATTAACTGTTATTCATACTACCCTTGGCATTAGCTATTTAAATTTGTAATCTAAAAAGGTTTTCTTCAAATTTTTCAGATATGAAAGTTTTTTTTATTCAATTGCTACAGAAAAATACCTTCCCCTGCAGGAGGAATCAACAGAACTCCCCTAGAAATGTAAGCAAAACTTTAAAAGAAAACTAATTTTTGGCCCCCTCGATGACTCAATTACTCTTGAAATTCCCTCATTTTCCTAGACGGGCCTCTCCATTAGAAATATTGACCCCTCGAAAATTATACTGGACAAAACCTTGCTTAAGAAACAGCGAAATTGTCAAAGTTATTACAATCGATTGCAAGTTTACCAAAGAAATCCGCTTGTAGAAAATAGTTCCTATTGGATCTTATTTTTGTAAGGCTGTGTGGAGGGAGGGTAAGATTAGATCCAAGACTGTGTTTATATAGTATTAAGTAGTGCTGGGTCGATTCACAAGTTACGATTTTAAAATAAAAAACAACTTTTCAAGCCACATATCAGATATTAATAGCTCGTTATTTCACAGCGACTAACTTTTTTCTTAAAAGTTAATTTGCCAGTCACCACGGGGCTGTGCGTTAACCTTAGCAACAAATTAACTTCCGACTGTTGTCCGAGGCGGGGCTCGAACCCGTGAAGTTCGGATCCACAGACTCTCGCTCTACCAACTCAACCACTACGGCAGCTTATCAATCGAACGATCAGGAATTGTTAAAACTGCTGCTCTTTCGATTGATTTCAAAACTGAACGAATCGATCCACCACTAAAATTGTGAGGAGTGTGGAAAATGCCTTGTGTTCATTGAGATTCCACGAGCATAGAATATTGTGTATTGTAGAAGTGGCGGAATATCTCGACTCCAGAACTCTCTTCCTTTGTTATGATTCGAAATCATCTGTCTTGCCTCAGGGAAACTCAAACTACATTAAAAACATTAGCGTAATTTTACTCCACATTTTAGGAGTGACGGTCGCAAAAACCTTGAGATAAAATGCACGTTTTTGTTTCTTCACCAAAGATGTCAAAGCCCAGTTGTTGTGTTTAAATTTTTGAATCTCAAATCTTAGCCAGATCATCCAAATTCTCTGAGTTTACCCTGAGGCTTAGCAATAAGCTGTGCCTATACGTAAATTGTTGATTTTTTAAATCATAACGTTTTATTTCAACTAAGGAGGGTCAGATGATTGAACGTAAGTCGGATACTGCTAAATATTTGTATACAGGCCTACACTACTCATTGCAAGAATGCGGAGTGAACCTGGTGATATTGTAAACGGAAGTGTCAGTTCAGTATATTTTAAATGGCCATAAAATCGGTGTAAAATGTGCCAAAAAGCGTCTTCATCAAATTTTCCAATAAGTTTAGCGCTTTCATGAATCTTAGACTTTAACAATTTGCAGTAAGTGAGGTTAACTATAGATAAAATTATCAGATTTTATTCTAATTATGCCTCCAACTGAGATTGCAACATGAAACAAAATTAATAATTTACAAAATATCAAAATTTTTTGTTGCCTGTTTTATAAAATATAGGTGTCTTGTCTATTAACCTTAGAAATCGGGAAGTAAATTTGTATTTGTAACCGTTGGAAAAACTCCTTGAAATACACTTGAGTTTTTATGAAAATTCTATCAGCGGAGGGAGCAACTATGACATTGGATTTTGAGAGAAAATATTGATCACTATGATTAGTTATTAGTAGTGATTATTAATTGATCACCATTTCCACGGTGCTATCGGAAAGCACTCTTTACTTATTATAAGTGACACAATTTTTAAAAGCTGCAGTAATATTTCTAATGAAAAAATCTGCTTAATCAGAATTTTCGCTAATCCGATCAGGGTCCGGTCCCAATTAGTTCGAATCAGCAGGACTAGTGTATTTATTTTAAAAATTAAAGCTTAATACAATATTGGCTAGCAATTTTTGCACAGATTTGTAACTTTTCAAAACCAAATACCGAACTGAACTTCTTAAATGTAATTTTATTTCGTTGTAACTATTATTGTTTGAAATGTGAGGATTCAGGCTTTAAATGCCTTAAGGTTGGAATTGTGATATATTGTACTACCAATGAAGGAAAATGGTGCTTAATCAGTTAAGTGTATATATACTTAAAGCGGCTATATTAGCGAAAGTTCTTTTGTAAACAACAAAAATGCTTTCGCTTTGGCTTCCAAGTTTTGTACCAAAATGGCCTTTAAATGTTGTACATTTAAACAAAACTCCAACCACACATTACAACGTGTGTGGATTTCTGTACTTTTATTTATTTTATTTAATGAACAATTTTAAGTTATTAATATTTAATTGTGCCAATTTTTTGCTCAATTTATATGTTTTCTGTAAGTTTTCTCGACAGAACTTATCTTAATTCTGTTGATTTCCCACCCTCTATCTCCAACTGAATATTATTTGTCTTCCTCTTCATGTTTGAAATGACAATTTTAATATTTACTATGTCATTAGTAAATTGATCTTTATAAAGAATGAATAGTATCTATTCAGCGAGAATGTACAACAATACATGTTTGTAAATGTATTAAAACAAATCATACTTAAATATTGTTAATTTTTTAAAAACTAAATTTCCGTTAATGGTTTTATGTGAACATATCTCAGTGTTCAATCTGTACTTACGTTTCCTTAAGACAACATGTTACTTAATTTTTTGATTTATGTATGTTCCAGAATTAATTCTTATCTAATTTAGTGGTTTTATGGTGTTAAAACGTAGAGTTTCATAATTTTACTTGAACATTATCAAAAAGACAATTTTTTGCATTTTATTGTATGTGACCATTAATTTGAAAATCAAGATTCAACCTTTTTGTTCTTTTTTAAATTGTTTGAATGGCCTTTGTACTATATTTTAGTGTGATATTAAATTGTATACTTAACCATTTTCCTTAAAGTTGACATTTTTAATATAACAATGTATATGTGATTTAAAACTAATTAAATTTATCAATATTTGTCAATATATAGAAGAAATACCAAAAGGCATATTTTGTGGACAAAGGTGATTATTAAGTATTTTTGTTTAGTATTAGCTTAGTTAAATTATTAGTCTTTAGAATATTTATCAAGGAACCGGACATACAAGTTATGATTCTAAACGTTGATTTCGATTCAGTTACCGTTCTAGTACTTTCATTTCTGTTTCTTTTTAGAGGATTTAATTTAAATAAATCTATTTAGTTTATACGGTTGTTGTTTTATTAAAGTAATTACCTATTAAAAACTTCTGTTTGATACAGTGATATGAAGCAAAATATTGTGTTATTAGCGCAGTTGAATTTTCAGTTTTCAGTGAAGTCACAGGTGCAAAGCATTTTTCCAGTTTGATGTTAACACTATGAAGCGAAGCCCGAGTCCTGCTCGGGCCGTCTACTGAAGTAGTCCCGGACCGTGATGCGCCACACACTTGGAAATTGATACACGGTCTGAGCGAGTCGATCCGAGCAGTGACAATCCTGGCTTGGACTAGACTGTCTTGGAATCGCCCACACACTGGCGGTTTTGGACAATTTTGACGCAAAACGCGCCGAAACTGCGGTCCGGGACAGTAGTGTATGGGGCCCTTTGAGGCCCACCTTCTTCCTGAAGACACTCCAGGTTAACCCTTTGAGGTCTCGTGTCGACTATAGGTCGACAAACGCTATTTCCTTTTGAACACTTGGATGTCCAGTATAGGTTGCGGTTGAAACAGTCTCTGATATGCAAGGACTACGCTACACTAACGGCACCTAGCAGAGAACACCGAAACTACCACTCCCTCCCCGACGCCAACTCACTAGCGAGTTTAACAGCCCGGTGGTTTAGTGGTTATAGTGACGGACAGTTGGACCCTGTCTGTCACAGCGTGGGTTCGAATCCCACCCGGGTGCGCTCTGGTACGGTGCAATGCTAGTCATTGGATCATTCTGGGTGCAGGGGCAACAATGACCCGCTGAGGATCACTGAAGAGAAAATGGCTCATCAAATCCAGTGAGGCGGAGAGTGGCACTTTTTGAGCTTAGGGAGGCGCTAAATCCCCGCGCTTAGAGGAGTGGTTCAATGACTGGTAATGCTCAGTACCAGAGAACGGTTTTGCTGAAATTTTGCTTACAGGGGACTGGAGAAACCCATACAAGAGGCTTTTTACAAAAATTTAAAAATAAAATGAGACCGAAAAGGGTTAAGCTCACACATCAACACTCAGCTGTGCGGTATAAATGTATATTACAAAGGCTTTACAGTAGATTTGCAGATGTGATGACTAATCGCAAGAGCCGTCCCGCCAGCCGTCTCGCCAGCGCTCGTTGACTCGGCTACAGTCGAAGATGGGCTTGCCGGTGCGCTGGTTCACCAGGTTGTGCATCTCGCACAGCCAGCGCGCCAGCGTCTGCTGAGTCGTCACCTTCGGCGGGTACATCGAGATCCTGCAACGTACCAACACCATCAACACAGTGTCAACATCGGAATCCCAACGTATTGGTACATATAAAATAATCCAACGTCCACCTCCTGTAGCTCCTATCTGGAGCAAAGGGCCTCGACAAAGACTTGCCAGCAGACTCGGTTAGCAGCCAAAGCCTTCACTTCTCCCCACTTTAAAAGCTTCGACATCGACAGTTCTTCTCCAGGTTACTCTTGGCCGACCTCTTCTTCTGCTTCCTTGGGGATTCCAGTCCAATGCCTCCCTTTCAATTGCATCTGGCTCTTTTCTTAGGGTATGCCCGATCCACTTCCATTTGCGTTTCAAGATCTGCTTGTCTATCTTCTCTTCACGAGCCCTTTGCCATAGAGTTTCATTGGATATTACTTCAAATAATCCAAACTACTACAAAAATTGTTAAATAAAAAATGTAAGATTTACTACCACAACTTACTGCTGTCTGAAGTGGTCGGCGCAGGATTTACACGGGTAGAGTTTCGCGAACTTTTCAAAGAATATCCTCATGTCGTCCTTTGTCTCTTGCGAGGGGTTGTCTGGGTAGTAAGCGGCCATTGTGTGCAACAGACCCCACGTATTCCTGCCTGGAACAAACACAAGGTTATACAGCGCAGAGTTGTAGTCCGGGGGTCATGCAGGCACGTTTCGCACATCTAAACCATATATTGCTACATAACGTTTAATTTCGATGCTTTTGCGCTTTGCTGCATTCTTGCCACTACTAAGATTAGGTGAGCAGGGTATGAGGACTTGTGATATTCCTAGCACGTCAACCGAAGCTTATTGTGCACCCCTGGTCCGTTAGAATGGAAGACCTAGATCAGTACCTTCAATGAGATCCAAAAGTTTTCTTCCAATCTCAACGTCTGTCTCATCACCTGGCTGTGAATTGCCAAATAGAGCCCTTCTCCTGACCCCTAGCCTATCACAGTCTAGTATGATGTGTTCGGCCGTCTCCTCAGATTCGTTACATAGCCTGCACTCCAGAGCCTCGGTGTAAATGCCAAGAGTGTAGAGATGTTTCTTGAAATGGCCGTGTCCAGTGATGAGAGCAGTTACTTGCTTTACCTGACTCTGACTCAATCTCACCAACCAGTTGGTAAAGTGATTGCTTGACTCTCTCACAAGTGTCCTGCCCAAAGTCTGACCAGAGTAGCTTTGCCAGCGTCGACAGTGCTCTTTTCTGGATCAAAGACAGATGGCGTGGAAAGCCGTTGTCTTGCTCACGCCACACACAGGT
This sequence comes from Matsumurasca onukii, assembly GCA_018831715.1. Taxonomy (NCBI): domain Eukaryota; kingdom Metazoa; phylum Arthropoda; class Insecta; order Hemiptera; family Cicadellidae; genus Matsumurasca; species Matsumurasca onukii. Next base: position 17,766,783 of record CM032067.1, read on the forward strand.
TCCGGCCCGATGTAAGGTGTGCAAGCACCCTCCTTGGCCAGTCTGTCTGCATTCTCAACTTGCTGTGTTGGTAGAACTTCTCACTCGAACTTCAAGTCAAGAGCATTCTCTTGAATGTAGATGTTATATAACTGACCAGCGATTATTGCCAATGTTGCACTCTACTTTTAAATGGTGCAATCTAACCGAAAATATTTGGTGAGCGGTATAAAGTAAGTAGCTATTGACTGCATAGGTTGCTGATTATGTGTTGTTATAGTGCTTGTTACACCGAGAGAAAGAAATTTAATAAAGATAAAGATAACTAGGAAATAAAAAACCACCTGTCACTGTATTCAAGGTCAAAATACATTAAAAGTTCGGATTTTGCTGCAATACATACTTCAGTCCTTCATTGGTTCGCACATTTCTCCTATGAAGGTTGTTAAATAGTTTAAAAACACCCTGTATATAAATAAATGTAGAAGAAAGAACAAATTCACATCTCACCCAACTCGTCTTTATCCAAGGGACAGTTTCTGTGAGGCTCGGACGAAACGGACATAACATCAGACGAACCCTGAAACAAAAATCTGTCAAAACTGGAAGTAACATAAGTTTTAATAGAGCACAGTAATCAATGTGGAATTTTTCTGCAAGCATAGATTTATTGATGCTGCTACATATAAAAACCTTTACGTTCGTCATCAATTACATTTAGTATTTCAGACTTTAAAACTTAAGTTTTCCATAAGAACATAGTACTTGAAATTCCACAACTAAAGTTATATAAACCCAAACTCAATTTTTTTGGTTTTTAAATTATGTAGCAGCACTGACTCTATGCTTCCATAGAAAAACTTTTCACCTTTAATTTCGTAAGCCTACCTAAAACATCGTTTGCAAATTTTCCCATGTTAAATTCCCTATTCCATTTAAACACCGCTTGGGTTCTATCCGCCCTCTTAACTTATCTACTTTAACTTACTGAATATTAGTTTACAACCCTACCGCAGAATATGCTGAGCCAAGAATACGAGATGCGGGCTCCTTGCTTCTTCGTCTCATTGTTACTGATGAGGTTACACAGCACAAGTAAACAAAAGATTTTAGTTGAATTTTCAAACTCAAATTTTAAACGCAGTTACATTTAGGGACATTAGTCAAAATCATTGTTAGTTTTAATAATGATACTTATCCAGTATTTTTTGTAAAAATCTTGCAATCCTGAAAGTGGAACTTGAATTTGTAAAAAAAGAGTGAAACTATTATTTTGAAATCCATGAAGAATAAACAAACAAACATGAACATATGTTCTATATCTTTAGTTGCTCTATGTGTTGTTGTTGGAAATTCTCTAGTGCACCCACAACAATAAATAACAATTTTAAGCATCAAAAGTTATTTATATATGTAACAAATTGAAACCTTAAGTTAGGTTTAGAATAGAATCACTATTTTTGTTTAAAATCAGTGTTTTGCATAAAAAAGAAGAAGTGTTTAGAAATGTTATATTGGAGATTCCTACAAGACACATTTCTTGTCATCCCTCTCAATGAACTTGGTTAAACCAAAATTTTTTTACACTTATTGTTGTGTGTGAATATTTGTATGAAAGAGTGCCTTAAGTAGTACAAAAGTATATAATTATTGATTTTGTAAACACAAAAGCTGCCTTCAGTACAGTACTGTACTTTCACATTTTGCAAATAGGACTATTCCCAAAACAATACATGTAACACCTACTGAATTAATTAGCGTCAATTTTCTCGAAGAAATTGATAAAATGATTAGAAGTTCAGTAAAAGAGATTCTTGCGCTGCCAAGTGACACACCAAATTCTTTTTTATATGGGCCTAAAAGGTTCAAAGGTCTGGGTATTATTAGAGCTAAGTGGGAAAGTTTTATTCAACATATAAACATGTGCTTTATTTTAAAAGTTAAAAATGCTCATGTCGAAGAACTTATAAACATCCCATGTCAAATTACCCGATCCTTAATAAGATAGGAATAAAACCTGATGAAGTTTTATCAAACAATTTTGAGAAAAAGGACAAACAAAATTGGCATTACTTCTGATCAATACTCGGTTAAGGAATTTGACCTTTGGTCTAACTTACCATGTAAAGGTAAAGAGTTGCACTATTCAAGGAAGTGCCAAGCAGTAACCAGTGGATATATTCAAAAGCGGACTGACTACAAGTGAGTGGATAAGCACTGAAAATGGTTGCATGTGTTGTGCCAGTGCGCAGCTTACGGGCGAAGCCAGGGCCGGAACCCTCTGCAGACATTGCAGAGCCAGCTCCCTCTCCCGTCCTTGGCTCTTGTCCTCACGGTGCATTGCTGCGGAACACAAGGCATCATGCTGTTTGGTCTGCTATAGCTCAAGAGTTAAAGAAAAAGGCTGGCAAGTAGTGGAAGAATTGCACTGTATAGCTAAAGGGGCTCTAACAGGCGGTTAGATATCCTAGCATACAACCAAAAGACCAAGACCGGATTCATTATTGACCCCACAGTAAGATTTGAAACCTCCTTAAACCAACCTGAAGAGGTAGATCTTGAAAAAATATAACGAACCATGTGAAGACTACCTAAAACAAATTTACCAATTGAATTCCATCTATGTAATTGGCTTATTGATTGGATCCAGAGGAACAATTACTAAATTTTTCTTAATTTCTTAAAAGCGATTAGGTCTTCCTCCAAATTTAAAAGCGTAATTACTCTTATAGCGTTAAAGGATCCCATAAAATAATTCAAAATCACTTATATTCCAAGACCTAAAGTTTCATAATTATTCTATTTTATATAAATATTTATTTATTTTTTATATATTTTTAAATATTATTTTGTATGTTATATTGTTTTACATTTTATATTTTACATTATGCTTTATTTTATAATTTTTCATATTTTATATATTGTTTACTATTTTATAATTTTTACTGTGTCGTTTTGGCAAAGTTTATTGATTAAACTCAGTTTTGAAAAAATATAAATTTGGAAAACCAGCTTCTAATTTTTACTCAAGATTACAATGACCTTCCATTTAAAAATTTTAAACTCACAGCAACATTATTTAAAACAGCACCTTTTTTGACTGCAACCTTCTGCATTGTCACTTTTTCGCCACTATTCTGCGGTCTTAAAATTCTGTCCATTGTCGCCCTGTTTAATAGAGAAGTTGTCTTTTAAAATTACAAGCTAAAACAAAGAAAAACATGCATGGAGCTGTGTAGACGCCCAAGATACCAACTTGCCAATCATATTTAATCCTAAATTGGCTAAAAAAGAAGAAAAGAATAGAATAAAAAAGGAAAACATCCTACATTGGCTAAAACTCCACAACCTCCTTCCAGAAGAATACTAATCTCAGGACAACTCTCACACATGGCTCGCAGGCTGCTTTTCTAAATGATGAATAAATACTTCATGGTGGTGATGAATAAATTACAAATATTTCTAAGAAATAGTTTTAAAATATCAAAACCAATATTATAACTTTCATTTAGGACGAAACTTTTCAAACGCAATGCCTTTATTGTTACGTCCGTACAAACATATGTGTCTAACTATCTAAAATATACAAAAAGCTGATGGAATTTTAATTAGAATCCTTTTTTATGACCTGATTTGAATTGGTGTTCAATCTGTCCGCCCTAACATGCAACTAATCCGTTCCATTGTGAAGTCACTGTAAAGTTACATGGATTTTGGTACACTTGAAATTGTTATCAGTTACATTATACAAAGAGTAACATTACAACTGTAGGTTAATCAATTACGGTTTTGATGAAACTGTCCCAGTTTACAACATAAATAGAATTAAGAACAGGTTTTAAAGTTCCAATGGCTCTGAAACTTTACAGCAAGAGTGAATTTATTGTTTAATGGGAATGAATAGGGTTATCGAGACTTGCATAGGCCCCACTAAATCTGTATAGTTCAAACCACAGTTTAAATATTGAACCAAACTTGAATGCTCCAGGTACATCTAATGAATTTGAACCGAACCTACACTAAAGGAACCTTTGTTGACGGGACAGAATCTAAACCGAACCTAGAGATTAAGTTCAAACCTAACTCTCCTCGAACGTTGCGATATGAACTAAACTCTACAGGTACATTCACAATAAACTTCTCACAAGCGAATAACCTAGACCTGAACCATACGTTCATTTTGTACACTTCCGAATTGGGTTGGCGACCAGCCGATTTAAGGATATTGAAGCCTTTTTAGTGCGCTGTTATTATTTTCCTCACCTCATCTTTGGCTTCAGAATCCGGTTTCTGATCTCTTTTCATTTTAGCCCAAGTTTTGAAATCATCACATGCTCTGCAAGTTGAAGATTTGCCAGGGCGTCCACTGTAACTGCTTTCTGATCCAGCTCCACCTAAATTGAATTTGTGCTGTCCAGTGTCTTGAAATGGTATTTGATTAAAACTGTATAAGAAATATTTCAAATATTCTGATAAAACTGAAAACATAACGTTACTTTGCACTGTAGTCTGTAACAAATTTAAACAAAGCTAGAATCTAGAATTCTAGATACTTCTTTATTGTTTCTAAGTTGACTTCTTGCAGACAGCTTAAAATCAGCTGATCCGAAGCCTGAGCACAGATTAGCTTATCATAGTTATCTGTGTGAATTGGGAACGTCACCTGTGCATTGTGCCATATGAAACTGTAAGACAGTTAGAGAGGGAGGTTGGTTTGACGTGATCGTCGGGGGTGTAAAAACGTGCTACGGACATGCACATTGGGCCGTAGAGTAGCCCAGCGACAAATGGAATGGACCCGATGGCTTCAGAATGTGTCTTTTCTGACTTCCGAACCATGAGGAGTGGTCCTCGTGAAAAAAGTTACTACTGCAGCGAGGGGAAGCTGGGACGATTTACGCCAAGTACGCGCTGTACCAGTGTAATACGGCCTAGCCCCTTAAAAGAAACGATCCTTTTAGATTTATACACATTGTTCATAGATTCATAGCCCCTTTACTTTTATATTGGGCCGGAGTTCAATATAGCACAGCACGTGGCCCATCGCTTAACCAGACATATACTGATAATTTATTTATTCCAGAACATTTATTCCAGCCCTTTTAAGGCTCGGTTTTGAGATGCAGGGTAACTTTAGAGACGTGATCAAGAAATGAGGATAGTTAAGAATAATAATGCGTATAACGGTATAGTCTATCAGGGTAAAAGCATTGCTTTGGAAAATTAAAGTATATTAAGTAAAAGTTTGATAATTCGGTGCGCGGTGGTAGTACTGCTTGTCGAAGTAAACAAAAAAATTCGAGGTACTGAAGTCAGGCCTATTTTCCGTAAGTATATATTTCGTACTGGATTATTTTAATAAATCAACTTACTTTCCTTTATCTAATACAAGAAACGTGTCAAACGAAAGTAACTCAACTGTCAGAGAATAGCGTTGTTGCATAATTATATTCTCACTAAGATATTTCACTAACTCAACGTTATAGAGGTTAGAATTGAGCTTCAGCATTTTTATTCCTTGACCATTGCATGTCACCACAAATATTCAAAATGGTGGTTTAATCTATCATCTTTTAGATAACAGTTTGAATTTAATACTTCCTTACAAAAGACTCCCGTTTGAACGAGTACTTTTTAATCTTTGAGGTTATAATGACATGCTGGAATTTTGAGTGATGGAAGTGATATTTGCAACTTTGTCTTTCATAGCTTTTTTCCTGGTTGTTTTGGGCATTGTTTGCTTGGGTAAGTAGAGGCTAGCCTAGACATTTCAGCTTGAAATATTGATATATTGTAATAATTGTCTTGTACAACAATATGAGAAAACTGATGTTGGTTAACCTAAGAAATAATGTGTACATGCTAGACATTCTTAGGCTTCATTCAGGTCTCTAAAAAGATATAGTGGCAAAATAATTTTTCATAACAAAAATTTTAGTTGAATTCAAATAACAATCTGACTTTTAAGTATATATCTAATCTATTACACTGTTGAATGAGTGAACAGTTGTGAACTAGTCTAAGGCCAGTTTTACATTAGTGTCAAAACATAGCACTACTCTCTAAAAGCTCAATTCAAGTAGATCTTCACTTAATTAGGGCGGTTTCCCCAACGTCAGTTAACTGAGATCGGCCGTTTAAACCGCGGTTAATCTCGAGGAGGTGTTTCTCCAAAATTTGTACCGTCAATTTGGCTGGAACAAACTAACTGGCCTCTGTAGGTGGTTTAAACGGCTGACACAAAGGTATACTAGTCGAAATAAACAAAAACCTAACCTCAAATTTGTAAATCAAAGACTAGCCTTCACATCCTATTAAGTTCACTAATACTTAGCCTATTACTTTTATAAATCGTCGTATCTCTTTATTATTTTTAAATGCACAATCAGTTAAATGGATTAATTCATTAAACTGTTGGAAATATTATTGAAATAAATAATATTGGAATGAATAACTCCTCAAATTTGGAAATCAAAGCCTAGCCATAATAGTATAAGTTTACAAATACTTAGCCAGTAGCCTACTTTTTAAAATAGTATTTTTTGTTTCGTTTTAAGTACATATTTAGTCAAATGGATGAACTGTTGAAAATATTAGAAGTTGAGAAAGAGGATTACGAGAATCAGGGAAAGAGTTAATAATTTCAGGAGATGGGAAGAAGCAAAAGTTTTTGAAAGATTTCGAATGAGGAAGGAAACTGCAAGATTATTGGCTATTTCTTAATTTGAATAGTGATTCAAAGTCAAAGTCTTTATTGAGCCAGATTAACAATTTACATGCATTGGCAAAGTCATACATAGTAATTTTCTTAACAAAAACCTATTCTTTGAGATCCACAAGTAACAAAAATCGAGCCTTGTCACATGCGGATACATTTTAGTGCACATTGAGTTTCCTCCAGTCCTTTTTTATCAACGTAGGGGAGTTGGGCAGAATGCACAAGTCCTCTGTTAGCAAAATCATTTTAAGCAAGTGTCTGATGCTCTAGCCGTTTCTTACCAATGGAGAAAAGTAAACGGAATAAGATAAAATTGCGATCAAACAAAATAGGCCTATCTTCTTCACATTGGGAGTCAGTAAACATAACCTCAACTCTGATCGAACACACTTTTTGTCTGTTTCTACGAAATCAAACAGAAAACAGACATGCGAGGTTTAATCTATGCTGTGCCAGTCAAAAGTTGGGGAAACGCCTCGGAGTTTAAACCCGAGGTATACATTTTTGATCGGGACAACGAGAATTTGGGGAAACCGGCCCTTAGAGTCAGCTGATTTTGGACCACAAAGTATGGTTGCTTTTAAATGTGTCACACAATGTTTTGACTAGTGGTTACAGTGGGAGTTTCAAGGCCAAATGATTCATTCCCACCCAGTCACGCTCTTTTTCAGTGCAATGTCTAGGCAATGGGTCCACGCTAGAAGTAGGGGCTCTAGCTTACTCTTATTTATTATCAATAAAAATAATATGGTTCATATAATCCAATAAAGTGGAAAACAGCACTTTTTGAGCTTGAGTGGACAAAACTGGAGCAGCTACTGTTATTGTTAGCGTCTTTCCAGTTAACAAATCGGCTTGATGAACTTAAGTATTATGATTCATTGGCTATTTACTAGAATGGTCATTCTCTACTTTAATTCAGTTTAGAGGTAACTTTAAACGTTTACATCAGACAGTCAATTGGTCAGTACTTTGTTTCACTCTCAGAAATCCTACCACCACCACCACCAACAAATTTCAAACAAAGAGTTAACCTTGTGATTTGTTTTAGGTTGGTACCTAGTTTGGAGGTTCATTCTATCGAACTTCAACTTCATCAGGGAGCTGATTGGTGGTATGAACGAAAGCCAACCAACAGAAGGCGAGCCAAGAAGAACAAACAGAGTTCGAAGAGCCAGAAGAGAATAGCCTTTTAAAACTAAGCCTACTTCAAACTTCCAAGATGAACATCCGATGCGCCAAGCCAGAAGATTTGATGAACATGCAGCATTGCAACTTGCTGTGCTTACCGGAGAACTACCAGATGAAGTACTACTTCTACCACGGGTTATCGTGGCCGCAACTGAGCTACGTGGCGGAGGACGAGAAGGGACAAATTGTCGGCTACGTACTCGCCAAGATGGAGGAGGACAGTGAAGACAACCCGCACGGCCACATAACCTCACTGGCTGTGAAGCGCTCTCATCGGCGTCTAGGTAAACCTGGGTAACTTAGCTACAGGGCACTCAGGGGGCCGCACGGCCACATAACCTCACTGGCTGTGAAGCGCTCTCATCGGCGTCTAGGTAAACCTGGGTAACTTAGCTACAGGGCACTCAGGGGCCGCACGGCCACATAACCTCACTGGCTGTGAAGCGCTCTCATCGGCGTCTAGGTAAACCTGGGTAACTTAGCTACAGGGCACTCAGGGGCCGCACGGCCACATAACCTCACTGGCTGTGAAGCGCTCTCATCGGCGTCTAGGTAAACCTGGATAACTTAGCTACAGGGCACTCAGGAGGGTCAGATTTTGTATACTCGTGAGTACTGTAAAACCTCTCTTTTATAGAGATAGCTATCAGACAAAAAGACTAAATAACATTTTTTGTATTTTGCTTTCCAGTAAGATTCGGGTGGTGCCCTTATGAGACAACAGATCAGTCAGACAAAGGGCGAAAGTGACAAGTTATTAGTGAATTTCCATAGGAAATAGAGCTTATCATTTCTCTAACCAAAACGAATGAAACATCATTCAAAAACAATTCAGTTTACAGTTTTGAGCTTCCCAACACCTTCCGAATCAAATGACAAAACTCTATTAATTATATACCGTATTTAAAATATATTGTTTTTAAAGAGAGAAAACAATAGCAAAACTCTGCCTTCTTTAAAACTGCACAACAAATAATAAATAATTGTTACTATTTATTTTGTAGCCTATTTTTTTTTACAATTTGTCATATAGTCTTGGCCTCACCATAGTCTTGGTATACATAACCAAGGACATGGATTCGGGAAGCCTTAGGAGCTTGCGAGTAGTAGCCTAATTATCAGAGGGATGATTGAAACTCTTCATTTACTTCACCCCTGCCTCACCCCCAACCCGTGCCATCCCTTCGGGTTCGCGGCTGCCCTGCCTTATCCCCAGGGTACTTCTCAATTTATCGCCGAATGTGCATTCCAATTTATTTCTAACGATCCCTAGTAATAGGACCTATACTTCATTCACGCTGTTTGCATATTTCACCGTTACCCGACCCATTTAACCGCATTTTCTCACTCGTAAATTTTACTTTACTGACAGTTTAAGCAAATAAAATAATATTCTCTTCTTATCCCTTATTTCATTACGCGTCTCTGCTCTTCTATTTCCTTAACCCTTTATTTCGTTGTGGACCACTCGCAGTACATTTCGTTAAAACATGAAAACTGTTGTTTGACTTCCATTTACAAAAACTTTCAAAAAATTATCAGTGTGTTGAGCTCTACTAAAGGCCCGAAAATTTGACAGTTTGCATTCTCTTGTGAGTTTCTACTTCATCCAGATGAGTCTGATCTTCTTCTATTCCTTTTGATAGCAAATCTTTACATTGTTGACCAAACTTTCACCTTAACGAACAGAATAATGTAGTGACAACTAAATGGTAGTATGACTGGCTAACTTATAGGAAAACTTTTGTTAGAGTTTTCAAGCAGCACTATACAAGATGCATTGCTTCCTGTTTGTCGTACAGAGCTTCAGCACATTTTTTTATAATTTTGATTACATACTACATCTATATAAATAAAATAAGACTTTTGTCTGTACATTGCAATGAATGCATCGGTTTTTGGTTATTTGGTGTTTATATACTTTGCAAAGACCGAAACTGGTGTCAAAAATTTTTTGCCTGTCTGTCTGTCTGTAACGTTTTTAAACCATCTTGGACTGCTTATAACTCAAAATCGGCTGGTGCTATAGCGGTGCAACTTTGTTTAAGGGTTTAGCCTATTACGGAGTGTGACTTTAGCTATACGTTATACCCATACAACATCTACAAAATAAATGGCTAAGTACCAAAGTGGGCACTGAACACATTTTTAAGGCATATTGGACCGCTTATAACTGAAAATTGACTAAAACTATGGTAGTGAAACTTTGTTTAAGGGTTTGAACCATTACGCAGTGTGTTTTTAGCTATATTTTGTATCCATACAACGTATACAAAATAAATGGCGAGGGACCAAAGTGGGCACTGAACACGTTTTTACGGCATATTCGATCGCTTATAACTGAAAATCGGCTGAAGTTATGGTAGTGAAACTATTTTTAAGGATTTAACCCATTACGCAGTGTGTTTTAGATATATTTCTTATCCATACAACATTAACAAAATAAATACTGAGTGACCTAACTGGGCTCTGAAAATGCCGTAATGGCGAGATTACTATGGCTCTCACACAAGATTACTATAGCCAAACATCGATAAACTCTTACTGTATTTGGTTTCCATTTGTCTGTACATTGAAATGAATCCATCGGTTCTTGATTATTACGTTTTCTTCCACTTTGTTAAAACCAAAACTGACGTATAACATTAAACACAACCGTGCGAAGAACAGGTACGTCAGCTGGGAAACTTAAAGCCCACTTTCAAAATGAAGGAACAGGTGTAAGGAACGATAGTTTGATGCCATTGCCCGAGCAACAGCCTGCCTTTGTACAAAAATACTTTAAAGTCATGATACTATAATTTTTTTCCTGTGGCGGAGCACGGGTACACAGCTAGTGTTTTAATAAAAAAAGACATGGTCTAAGGGAATAAAGAAATATTGGGCAAATTAAAGAAGAAAAAAATAATTTATTGATTCAATTTGTCCAATGTTGGTCGTAAAACAAGAGAATAAAAAGAGACATTGATCTTATTTTTCCAGGTCTGGCGCAGAAGCTGATGGACCAGGCAGCGATGGCGATGGTAGAGTGTTTCAACGCTAAGTACGTGTCCTTGCACGTGCGCAAGAGTAACCGCGCAGCTCTCAACCTGTATACAAACACTCTCAAGTTCGTCATCTCTGAGATCGAGCCCAAGTACTATGCAGACGGAGAAGACGCCTACGCGATGAAACGGGATCTGCAGAAGAACCCGGGATACTCTCTCACGATCGGGGCCAAAGGAGATTCCACCGATAAACCAGAGGAGACCAAAGCTATCGAGTATTGGGAAAGAATATGAATATTTTATTCATGTCAATATTTGTTTATATTAGTTCCATGTTGATTTGTGTCAATTTATAAATTAAACCATTTATTAAAAACTAGTTGAATTTTTCTACACTACTAGTTATTATTAAAAATATGGGATTATTTATGAGTTTTATTTATGTTAATGTTTCACTTATAATCATATGGTTAATATTTGTTTATATTTTAAAATAACCTGTTCAAATTAAATGGTTGTTTAAAAATATTTTTCTTCATTTTACAGTCAACACAATAGTTTGTTGTTCAATCATTATAAGACAAAAATGAATTTTAGAACGTTGGTCTGGAGTACATCATTTAGGAAAAGCTCACTGTTCTTGTAAGTTCTTAGTAAATCTTTAGTTTCAGATGAAAAGGTTAGGTTAAATAAAGAAGTCACTTGGAAACTGAATTTAAACATTGTTAGTAAATGACTATTTGTGGATATTTTGCTGCTTTGTTATTTTGTCAAAAAATTAAAGGACTGATGTTCTGTAAAAATTACATTAAAGAAAAGTCTTGTTCAAATGAGTGATTAATACAACCAAAGTTATTTAAAATGTTGGAATTTTATTATAAAATTGACAGATTATTTTCGAATAGTAAAAATCTATGATAAAATAGATTGTTCTGCCTCAAAGTTGAACGATTGTTACAGGATAGGTAGCAAAAAAAAGGACTTAGGCATGATTAATTTATTTTACCATTTAAGCTGTATTGATAAAATAATCCCATAGTAATGTCAAGTAAAAACTGGTTTATTAAGTTAGTTAACTGAAATTATTTAAAGAAAAATTAGGTTTCTAAAATCCCAAACTACCTTTGAAAAAAGAAAGCTACAACAAAGCTTGCTAGCTTTAAATTAATGTATGTTTTTTTGTGCTGCAGCTTTTTTAATGGTTAAAATCTAAGTCCTTGATGATGAGAGTAAAGCATCAACGTGTCGTCTGCGTTGGTGCTTTTTGTAAGACAATTGTGGGCGTGGCTTATTTCACATTGAGATCAAAACTTATTACTATTTAGCACTGAAATTAGCAAAGTACAGTAGTAAGATAATTACACTAAAATAATCTTGTAAAACGCTATTTTTTTGCCCCTTTTTTTATTTGCTAAACATTTTTAGATGTGTTTGACAGAGTAAAACTTCTGTCGGTTTTGCATCTGAGGGGAAAGTTCTGGGTCACATTGTAACTGCCCAAATATCCTTAAAATGTAAGGGCACATTTTTGCCAAACTGCTGAAACATTCCCAAATAAACAGTAACAATTTAAAAGCCCGTTAATTCAAACCACAATTGATACTAAGTCTTTAAATAGCTCAAAATTTACATTTTGGAACTTTTTACAAGAGTGACTTGTTAAAGCCCAATTTTTTCCAATCTAAATGGCCAAAGGTCAACTGTGGACGGACAACGCTTTCAAAAAGTTCAATCACTCAAAACCATATAAATTACTTTTAGAAATCTTCATCCATACACCATCTATAGTTGAAAAAAATCACCTTACGCACAGATATTGTTTAATTTGTGTTAAACTTCCAAACAAATCTGTTTTATTTTCCCCGAATGGCAATTTACAACATATGGTATATTTTCAAACTAGGCAATCTAGTGGTTTGAAATATTGCCTGAACATTCAGCATTGGACCTTAACTATAAAGTAAACGGGTATAACGTGTTGTAAACGTGTCAAATCAGCTGGTCAAGCTTGGTGGTGTTAATCTTGATACTTTTAATCACACCCTGTTTCACATTGCCAGGTCGAGGAGACTGTTTGCAGATTACAAATGGTACCCAGATCCAGAGTTCTTGAAGTCAGGAGAGTCGCACTTTTATATGCTCGACCCCCCGGATCCCAAGTGGAAAATCAAAAACTGGCAAAACAAAGTAAACACCACGTTAGTTTTAAGGGTACCATACTTACAGGAGGGTAGTGAGTATATGAAACGTTGATTATTTATTTTGTCCCAATCTTCAGTCAGTGTAAATACTGTAGAACCTCTCATATACGACCTTGGAATAACCAACCTGGTCCGCACGTTCGACATTGTGAGCCTGTCAAGACATGATGGTGACTCGTCTGCTCTACGCTTTGTTCTCCTGACACTAGCTTCCGTTTCATTCTGATCAGTAGCACAGAGTGACATAAAGTACCACCAAAACTGTCAGCTGATGCAATAAACTATTTTTCTACCTGTAAAAATACGTTATTTTGTTACTCCCTCCAACTCTTCGTCTGTTCCGGTCTCGTTATGGACCGATGAATCATGGCTTTATTAGGCGAAGTTAGGACTAGTAAGTCCTCTTACACTTAACCTGCAAAGTCCGATGTGAGGGGTTCTACTGTAATATCTTTTCTATAAATCTATAACCAAGACATATATATGGTGAGTATATAACGTACACATTGCTTATGACATTGTCCGTGAGAACTTGTTTTGACAGATTATAAACGGACAAAACTATTCAATTCTTGAGATCAAACTACTGTAAAGCATTTTAATTTTGGAGAAAAAATACTAACTACCTACTCAGGTATTCAATTCTGGTATCTCGAGAATTGAATGGTTGGGAAAAAATACTAACTACCTGAGTAGGTAGTTAGTATTTTCCCAAAATTAAATACTTTACAGTAGTTTGATTCGAAATGAAATAGTTTTGTCGTTATATCTAAGAAAAAAAAATGTTGCAAGTAACATAAAAATATTGTTGTTGAGTAACAAAAGCAACATTTAACTTTAGCAACATCTCAATAAATGACACGAGTCTATACAAATTTATACGTTACTGGGAAATAAATCAGTAAAATGAATCACAAAAATATTGTGTTCCAGAACTGTTTTCCTACATAAGGTTTGTTTTAAAAAGTGGTTTAATTTTTTTTCAGCATCCGTTTCCAGAAAAGAACATAAGAAACATGAAAGCCAACTTTGGACCCAATCACCCGGCAGCCCATGGAGTCCTTCGACTAGTGATGGAGTTGGACGGGGAGGTGAGAAAGTTTGTCTAGTTGAAACACTAGACAAAATATACTATAGAACACACTTGTCCCTTCCATGAGTTACATACGAGTTTTGCAATTATACAGCGTTAGGTTAGGTTGATTTCGTCTGAGCTGGGAGACATTCTTCCTATGAGTCAGTGAAAGTATCTGGTTTTGAACCTTTTTTTAACTTCTCCTTTAAGAGCTCGCAGTACTGGCTGTGATCTTGAATGTCATCTTGAAGAGCAATGTAAAAATATACATTTCACGTCTACAGTTATCATCGGATTTTTATGAAACAAACTTTGTTTTAAAGTGTATTACATGTTTTAGTGCCTCCGCTGAGCTGAATTTCCATTTTCCTATTTATAAGACTGTAAAATAAATCCAAAATGTGAACATACTTTGTATTTCAATTTCCTATTTTTAGTTGTTAAATAATACAATTTTTGAAAAAGTGGTCAGCAGAGCCATTGCAGTATATTGCCAACTTTTAAATAAAACTTATTTGAAAGTTTTATTTCAAAAGATCTGATAAAAATTGTAGGCATGAAGTGTCAAGAAAATGCTTGTTTTTAAATTGTTCTTATGGGACAAAAAACAAAATGGCCGACAAGTACTGTGCACTCTTAAAGTGAGTGGGAATAAACTAGGAAGTACATGCTCCCTCAGATGGCTGGCTCTAGATAAACTGATCCGAATGAAGTTAGAGTCAACATGGCTTCATTAATTTTCTTCTGCTATAAGTTCAAGTATCTTTATGCATAGTAACACTTTTTCTATAGAGGGTTTTTAGTTGTGCAATCTTAAAAATGAAATAAAGCCATGAAAAATAATTTGTATTAACATAAAAAAGCATTTTTAACCACAGTGTTAAATTCTAGCATGTGGGTTCCATGGGGTGCCTGAAGAACTTCCAGTCCAGCAGCGTAAACTTCAAACGCCCTCTCCAGCAGCTGGGGGCGGGTTCCGTCGATAGATTGGACAAATATTGAAATAGAGTCTGAGGCTTGTCAGAAATTAGACTTGAGTCTTCTCAGCTAAACGAAATGGCAGTGGAGTTGGAAGAAATGTGGTCCAACAAGACGATGTGATGTGTTTCATAGTAAATGATACAGTTGCTTTCGTGGGGAAACGTTTAGTGAATCCATCATCTCATAAAGAGGTACGAGGTCTGTCCAATAAGTTCGCGAACTTGTTCAATATGGCGGCCCTGAGGCGGCTAAAGCTCCACTAACTACATCACGTGACCACTGGACATCTGATGAAGCGTCAATGCTAGTTTGACAGTCGAGCTGTGCCTATCAAGCTGCCTGTGTCAGCTTATATTTTATCTGTTTTTTCTGTTCGTCGAAAAATGGATATTGATCAAATCACTGAACAACGAATCAACATCAAGTGATCCAGTGGTGCCCTCTCATCAATTTTTGCATTTTGGAAAAAGGACAATAACACAGGGGGCAAAATCTGGCGAATAGAGTGGGTGGTCAAGGAGGGTGATGGAATGTGTTGCCAAAAACTCACGAACAATCAAAGCAAAATGTGAAGGGGCGTTGTCATTGAAGATTCCATCCATCGCCTTGACACAAATTCGACCTCTAAGGCGCCTAAGGACCTCAACATAGAATTCAGATGTTCGTCTGCAATCATTCTAACAGTTTTCCGACGATCATCAGACACCAAATGTCGCACATGATCAATGTTTTCATCCACACATGAGGTTGAAGGTTGTCCCTGCCTTGCATCATCTTTAGCGTCTCCGCGGCCATCTTTGAAACGTTTAATCCACTTGAAAATGGACGTTTTCTTCAAGGCATTATCTCCGTAAACAGCCCTCAACATATCTGTAACATCTTGAGAGCTTTTCCCTAGTTTCACTAAAATTTGATGTTGATTCGTTGTTCAGTGATTTCATCAATTTCCATTTTTCGACGAACAGCAAAAACAAATAAAATATAAACTGACTTTGACAGGTTAAAAGGCATAGCTCGACTGTCAAAATAGCACTGACGCTTTATTGAATGTCTAGTAGTCACATGATGTAGTTGGCGGAGCTTTACGTCGCCTCAAGGCCGCCATATTGAACCAGTTCGCAAACTTATTGGACAGACCTCGTAATGTCAACTGGCCGCCACAGTTTTGTGATATTACACCGACAGACAACTTTCTGTAGGGATATGTGAAGCCACACCTACGCTGACAAGCCACTGACACTTTATGACATTTGTCATTGACAGAATTTATCCCCAGCAGCTGCCGGAAAGGGTGTTTAAATATTAGGCTGCTAGTTGGGAAGTTCTATGCGCAGGCCATGAAACACATGTGCCATAAATAGTTTTGAAATCATGTCGAAAAGAAATGCAATTTTATGTTGATATAAGTTATGTTTCATGGCTTTCAATCACTCAATTAAAAAAACACCCTTTACAGGAACAGTGTGAACAGTACAACAAGGTGAGAGATCTGGCGTGTGCTTCGTTGTTACAGATAATCGTGAGACTGGACCCGCACGTGGGACTGCTACACAGGGGCACAGAGAAGTTAATTGAGTACAAGACGTACGTGCAGGCTTTGCCGTACTTTGACCGGCTAGACTACGTGGCGTCGATGTGCAATGAACACGCGTACTGCATGGCAGTGGAGAAACTGTGCAACATCCAGGTGCCAATCAGAGCTCAGTATATCAGAGGTACAAGTCTATCAGACCATCACCTGTGTGGTTCGGAAGTCACGTTAAGCTGTTGGTCCTTGTATTTACATTGGTCATTGGGCTATTAATTCATGACCCTTTCTAAGGAAGACTTGGCCTTAGTTTGTAACAAGACTACACCTCATAACTCATTACTACCACTCATCCTTCACCACTTTGCCTTAAAATACCCTCATGAGAGTGGTCGGCATCTCAAATAGTGATTCTATTATATACTTTAAATAGCCGCAATTCCAGATACTGTATTAGGTTTAGACAGTGACATCGCAATTGATAGTGGAATAGCCAAAAGATCACTCCCAAAATCACAAACATACGTAACACCACACTGTGATGGTTGATTTGGTATCTGTAATGAAAGGTAAACTAAGTCCAGGATGCGCTCCAAAAAGTTTCAGGGTGAGCAAAATTACCTTGATTTTACCATAACTTCGACACTAAAGTTCAGATTATCTTCAAATTTGTCAAGGACTTGGGTGTGGGATGTAAACGCCCAGAACTTCAATTGAATAATTATGTCTAGTACTTTTGAGTAATAAGATTATCGCTAAAAAACCTACTCGACCTCTGATTAAAACCATTTTCTATATCGTGGATGTCGCTAAAGCTCATTCAGTAAAAAAACTTTCAAAACAGATTTGAAAATGACCTGTTTGTGTTTTTATCAAGAAGTGAACTTTATTTAATGTAAACTTGCTTCTCTCCTTATGTGTAAAATAAGTAAATCCTAACATAATGGCATATAAGTTTTCCAAGTTAAATTGTTTCCAATCCAAAGGTTTTATTGACAAAAAATCAACAGTGACTAAAGATAGTACTCCACAGCAAGGCCAAAATATTTCCTGCTAATTATTATGATGTTTTGACATGGTGTGAACCAGAAGAACTAGACTATAGTTGTGACACCAGTCGTGAAAGCCTAAGATTTAAACCTTGTTATCGAATTTCCTTTGGAAAAATGAGATATTCATGCCGTCAGCATGGTAAGACCCAGGCCCAGGACCGTGAAATGAGCACCAATCCTGACCTCCAGAACACGTTTTGAGCATTTTTTCACACTTTATATTTATGTATAGAATGGCCAAATGCCAAAACGAGCCTATAAACGGAGCGAATAAGAGTAAGAAAATGCAAAGGAAATTCGATTCACTCATGCAAGCAGCGCTTTAGCGTGTCAACCTGGTTTATTATTTCTACTCTTTGGTCCAGTGCTGTTTTCGGAGTTGACGCGACTGAACAGTCACCTACTGAGCCTGGGATGTCACTTGCTGGACATCGGCTCGTTGACACCCATCTTCTGGTTCATGGAGGAGCGGGAGAAGATCTGGGAGTTCTGCGAGAGAGTCTGCGGCAGCCGGATGCACGCTTGCTACTTCCGTCCTGGCGGCGTGGCTCAGGTGCGCTTACTAGTTAGCGAATCTCCCTAGAGAATAGAGCTATTCAATTCTATTGCCAGAGAGAACGAAACGTATTACGAACAACAAATAAAAAATAATCTACAAATTACTTTGAAAGCTGTTTTTATATGAATTTTTCCTGAATGTTTTGTCATTGTACAGGACATGCCGTTAGGGTTACTCCACGACATCCATCACTTCGGAGAGAGGTTTGAAGAGCGCCTGGACGAGGTGGATGACTTGGTCACGTACAATCGGCTCTTCATCGCACGCACCCAGGACATCGGAGTCGTCTCCGCCCACGACGCTATCAACTTGGGTTTCAGGTGTGTGACGAAGGCGTGAAATGCCATGCGTTTAAGGGCTTTTAATTGACTCTGTTGTTATTTTAAAAGCTATAAGGTTCTGGTAGCGGCAAAAAACTGTTTTCAGCCGCCGTCTTGATCTGGCTTAACAACATTTGATTTCTAGTACGTGTTTTACGTACGGTTCCACAAATTTTTACACCAAAATATATCAAACTCATTAAAAATACAACAATTTTTTAGCAGAAACCCTTTTTTTAGGGAAAATCCTTACTACAGGTCACTTCTAGTGGATCAATTTTGCTTATTAACAAACTTGACCTAGAGATTTACAAAACTTGTACCAAATTTTGAAGAAATTAGACAAAAAATAAGACCTGTAGACCGGTTACATTAATTTTATATATAAATGTTTGTCATTTGACTCAGGAGCTGTTGATAAGCTCAAAACTCCGGTTTTTTTTCTACGACGTTCTCTTTGGCGAGAGAAATAGAATCTAATCCGTATAGAAATTTGCTAATTAGTCAATAATTAATTTTTGTTACAATGTGATGAAAACATGTGATGTAGTGAACTACAACTTGTATAATCCTTAGTGGCGTTATGCTGAGAGGAAGTGGTATCAAATGGGACATTCGTAAGATGCGGCCTCACGAAGTTTACGACAGGATGGACTTTGATATTCCAATCGGCAAACATGGAGACTGTTACGACAGGTGAGATTGTAGCCGTTCTTTTCCAATCAAAATATGTTAACTAATCGAGGAAAGTAATAGGTAATTGTTTTGTAAATTCAGTAGAGTAGAGAGGGAAATACCTATTGTGGTTTTTATTGATAAATTCATTCTTATTCTTATTTGACAGTTTGGATTCAGTGATGCGTAAGTTGTGTTCTCGGGAAAGGTAAGTTTTATCAAGTTGTAAAGTAATAAAACTGCCCTCGTTCAATCAATCTAAAATTTGTTTAAGAAAATTCAGTCGGTTTTTGGTGGAATATTTTTTAATTAATTGGGTTTTCTACATTTTGTAGCAGGGTTGTAAAGGTTATGAGACATGTGTCTAGAAATGTTAAAGATTTTTGGGAAACCCAAATCTGTCAAAGGAAACATTTAAATATTGAGTTCAACAATTTCTCGTTCTAATTCTTTTGGGTTTTAGATTAAATTTATTCAAGTGTTGGATGAAAAGTCCACAAGCAGGGCCGATATCAGCGACGTGGTGCGACGCTGCCGTGCGACAGCATTTTCTTTCGAGGGGCGCCAAAAAGAGAAAAATATTTTAAAATTGAATACCGCGAAATGTGTGTATGATTTTTCATGAACACTTATTTGAAAATGTCAACAACTTGAGTTAAAGAACTGAAATTGTGCTTAAAAATATAGAAGACACTGAACCCGAGCGCTCGCCTGTTGTTTTGACAGAGTTAACCAATTGAAGAACGGAGTCAACCCGGCTATAATTTGTTTACTCTGGCGCTGCCGCCACCTTAGCTGCGCGCCAGCGCAGCTGCGCGTGACGATCGCCGTGACACCTCGCCTGCTACATAACAGTGCAGACTGCAGTCGCTCATTACTCTGAAGTGATTTGTAAACTACTTGTAAAATCCATTTACCAAAAAAAGGTAATGCTTAGATTTTCAAAATAAAATATCTGCATTTGTTATTTGATATATTATTTCATAATTAATTCTATTATTCTCCAAAGATTTTTACTTAACTCAAAAGCAGTCTTTTAATTCCTGATTGTTTAATTTCAGGTGGGAAACACTCTGAACGATTGAACTTTCTTGAAACAGGATCTACAGACGCTATGAATGTTTGGGTTGTTGGCGACTATTCTCACAACTTCATGTCAGTAGCCTCGGCTGAGCTGCTTTCAAAACTCAAGTTGAAAACTTATCTGAGGAGTACTCTTTCTCAAGAAAGATTGAACAACCAAGCTATTGTGTCCATTGAAAACGCATATATCATCATCGTTAGACTATGATACACTTATCAGCACATTTTAGAACACTATCAATCAATCAATCAAATCGCTTATCTGGCCCAACATGTACAGTACACGATTTTAAGGAGAACATGACTAAACCACATAAAACTTAGAATAAACAACACTCTAATAAAATGTGTAATAATAGAAAATTACAGCTTTCTTAACTGTGATAAAAATATACCTCAATTTAAAAAGTAAATCATATAAACACACACACACACAAATTGTAGAACTAAGATAGAAAGGTAAAAAACATAAGGTTTAAAGTTAATATTACACTTTAAGAGATTGCCTTAGGGATATTAATATTATTTTTATACAACTTAACACAAGATGGATAAACTAAGGCTAGGAAGACCCATTGTTAAATGATTCCTATTTGATTTTTCCTTCATATCTTAAAAAACTAAACAAAACTAGCTTTAAGTAAAAAGAAAATAATAAAAATTACATTTCAAAACTTTACATAGGCTACTTGTTCTGAACTTAATACTTTTTAATAAATTAATTTTAATCTGTACTTTGATGTATTCTTATTTTCCTAGATATGTAGCGCTTTGGCTTTTATTTGATGGTCATGCTTATCCTGTAGAATACTCTTTACATTACATATTGTACTTGTATTGTACCCTTTATTATATCAAGTTGTAGGGATCAATAAATCTCCCCTCACCATACACATCAGTAAGTTGCAGTGCTTAGCTATCATTTAACCGCTGAACCAAAACAATACTGTGCTCTAGGATAGTAGAGCAAGCAGCCGTTATATAACATAAAACGAATGCTGACTACTGGATTGTTAATGAGAAACTGTAAATAACTTTTTAAGTGTTATCCATATTCCATAGTAAGGGCGCCAAAACCAATCTTGCACACACAGTATTTGCTCTTAGGTCGGCCCTGTCCACAAGATAATTCTTAGCTCAAAATATTATTCCGATACATTGGATAGAATATATCATTGCCATCTCTAGTTGTAAGCGTATATCTTGACGACTGTCACAGATGGTTAGTGAGGATGGAAGAGATGAGGCAGAGTCTGAGAATCATTGATCAGTGCATCAACCAGATGCCTCCGGGAGAGATCAAGACCGACGACATGAAGATCTCCCCCCCGACCCGGGCAGAGATGAAGGTACAGTTGTATCTTAGATGAGCCGTTTATTGTCTATGTATGCTACCCAGTTGGCATAGTTAGCCAGGAAGCAAACATAACCGCATGCGAAGAACGGGTATGTTAGCTCAGCTAGGAAAGTTTATGCCCACTTTCAAAGTATAGGAACAGGCGTATCACAGGGTCAGTAATTTGATAGTACCCGAGAACAATGGTCTGCCTCTTTACAAATATACTCTGAAGGTGACAAAAAGACTGACTTTATATTAAAGGTGAAAAATGGGAACATTGGATTTTTTTTACCTTAAAAAATACTGTGATACTGTCATGATGCTGTAATACGAGGGTCATCCAGAAAGTAAAGAATGATTAGATCACGCCACAAGACACCCTCACCACTACGAGCAAGCGTGCAGCTGCTAGCTACATTCTTCCTCTTCAGTTTGAGTGTAGGTTCGTTGCTGTGTGATTACGCGTCTCGTGCCCACAGTGATTGAAAGCCCATCGACAATTGAAAGCCCGCTAAATGTAAAGTGTGAAATTTAAACACTTGAAAGTCACGGCAACTATTTTTTGGGGTCGAAAGGGCTTAATCCATGTCGAATTTATGCCAAGAATAGAAACGACTACAACCCTGTCTTGGGGCTGAGTGATTATCACTTATTCCCGAAGCTTAAGGATTTTTTGGGTAAAAAACAGTTTGCTAACGATAAGGAACTCAAAGAAGCTAAGAAGTCCTGGCTTATGTTTTTGGCGCAAATGAGTAGAACATGGGTATGGAAAAACTGGTCCTACGTTAAAACCAGTGTCTTGAAATCCATGGCGACTGCGTAGAAAGGTAGAGGAAGGTTCTGTGCATTTGTAAATAAAGTTTTGTGTTGATATCTTTACTTTTTATTTGACCATGCCAAAACGTTCTTTACTTTCTGGATGACCCTCTTATAATATTTTATCCATGGCAAAGCACGGATACACAGCTAGGTATAGGTACCGGTCACATTGATTCTCTCAGAGAAATAGCCCTGCCTTCCTATTGACTTCCTCTTACCTCCAGTTCTCGGGGACTGGTTCTTCTTGTAATACCACTACTTTGAAGTTTATATTTCATGATTTTCCCCTTGCTCAATACGTTTGTCCTTCTCGAGGCAAGACTCCACACGTCAGATCTTCCGTTGTAGCTATTAGGTCACCACTCTGTACTGCCAGTCCAAGTGTTACAGCTCTCGATGATGATTCGTCCATCTGATCCACTGTTGAGAACTTTGCCGTCACCCTGGCAAGGGGCCCTTACAGAGAAACAGTCATCTGGGCCAGATGACCTCCGGTTTTTTATCGAGGTTAATACTCCTCCGACTCCTCCTCGTTGCCGAAGTCCGGCTTGCCACCGGCTTAGCGGAGTTAAAAATTTGGTTTTGTATTTTTTAAAGAGGTGTTAAAACCGTGAAAACCCACCTCTCCTAGGGAAGGGACCCGGCCAAGGGACCTAACAGGAGGTTATCGGCTGACCCGGCCAAGGGACCTAACAGGGGTTATCGGCTGACCGGCCAAGGGACCTAACAGGGGGTTATCGGCTGACCGGCCAAGGGACCTAACAGGGGTTATCGGCTGACCCGACCAAGGGACCTAACAGGGGGTTATCGGCTGACCCGACCAAGGGACCTAACAGGGGTTATCGGCTGACCGGCCAAGGGACCTAACAGGAGGTTATCGGCTGACCCGGCAAGGGACCTAACAGGAGGTTATCGGCTGACCCGGCCAAGGGACCTAACAGGAGGTTATCGGCTGACCGGCCAAGGGACCTAACAGGAGTTATCGGCTGACCTGGCCAAGGGACCTAACAGGGGGTTATCGCTGACCCGGCCAAGGGACCTAACAGGAGGTTATCGGCTGACCGGCCAAGGGACCTAACAGGAGTTATCGGCTGACCCGGCCAAGGGACCTAACAGGTGGTTATCGGCTGACCCGGCCAAGGGACCTAACAGGAGGTTATCGGCTGACCGGCCAAGGACCTAACAGGTGGTTATCGGCTGACCGGCCAAGGACCTAACAGGAGGTTATCGGCTGACCCGCCAAGGGACCTAACAGGGGTTATCGGCTGACCGGCCAAGGGACCTAACAGGGGTTATCGGCTGACCCGGCCAAGGGACCTAACAGGGGGTTATCGGCTGACCGGCCAAGGACCTAACAGGGTGTTATCGGCTGACCCGGCCAAGGGACCTAACAGGTGGTTATCGGCTGACCCGGCCAAGGGACCTAACAGGGGTTATCGGCTGACCCGGCCAAGGGACCTAACAGGGGTTATCGGCTGACCCGGCCAAGGACCTAACAGGGGTTATCGCTGACCCGGCCAAGGGACCTAACAGGGTGTTATCGGCTGACCGGCCAAGGACCTAACAGGGGTTATCGGCTGACCGCCAAGGGACCTAACAGGAGGTTATCGGCTGACCCGCCAAGGACCTAACAGGGGTTATCGGCCGACCCGCCAAGGGACCTAACAGGAGGTTATCGGCTGACCCGCCAAGGACCTAACAGGTTATCGGCTGACCCGCCAAGGACCTAACAGGAGGTTATCGGCTGACCCGCCAAGGGACCTAACAGGAGGTTATCGGCTGACCTGGCCAAGGGACCTAACAGGAGGTTATCGGCTGACCCGCCAAGGGACCTAACAGGAGGTTATCGGCTGACCGCCAAGGGACCTAACAGGTGGTTATCGGCTGACCCGCCAAGGACCTAACAGGTGGTTATCGGCTGACCCGCCAAGGACCTAACAGGAGGTTATCGGCTGACCCGCCAAGGGACCTAACAGGAGGTTATCGGCTGACCCGCCAAGGACCTAACAGGAGGTTATCGGCTGACCCGCCAAGGGACCTAACAGGGGTTATCGGCTGACCCGCCAAGGACCTAACAGGGGTTATCGGCTGACCCGCCAAGGGACCTAACAGGTTATCGGCTGACCCGCCAAGGGACCTAACAGGAGGTTATCGGCTGACCCGGCCAAGGGACCTAACAGGGGTTATCGGCTGACCCGGCCAAGGGACCTAATAGGATGTTATTGGGGATCACAACACTGCAGACTGCAACACTGTTAAGGATTGCCACAAGGTTGTGTTTCTACATTTTGTCTTGAGTTGCCATAGAAATTATACATTGCATTGTTAATGTTAACATTTTTAATTTGTTAAACGACGAAGTTACTTTAGTAATTATATGTTACATTGTTACTTTTGATTTAATTTACTTCAATATGTACAAACCGTTGATAATGGCCTTTTTCAGACTGATTAAACTCTTAAAAAGCCATATTGTAATTTCATTAAAAATTCATAATATACTTTTAGATATGATATCAAAATATTCCGTAAATAACTTCAAAACTAAATTTTACACTTTGCTATTCAACAATCTGTTCTATTATTTAACTGAATTTTTATTATAAGCAAGTAATTAACTATAATGGGTTGTGATATGTAATTGCATTTTACAAGGTGTTAATTAAACTGAGACAGCTTAATAACTTTTGAACGGCACAAGATAAACGCACCAAATTTTACAGAGGTCTAAAAATCCCTCCTTCGCACGCTTATCTAGGGTCTATAAACTGTTTTCTACGTAGTCGTTGACTCAATGGCACCAGTGGGGTGCGCCAACTTCAATTGAACGTAAAATAATTATGTTACGAGAAGTCTTTCTGCAAATTTATTAAAATGAATATATTGATACTTTTTCAGACCTCCATGGAAGGCACAATAGCACATTTCAAGCTCTTCAGCACCGGGTTTTCTGTTCCTCCCGGCAGCACTTACACTGCTATCGAGCATCCGAAAGGTAAACAATAAAAAATTAACAGTTCTAATTGATTATACTACAAATATGCAGAACTAAAAATTTAAATAACCAACAGTCTCAAAATAACAAGAATTTTGTCGAGTAGTGCAATTTGGGCTCTCTAAAACCAAAAAGATTGTTTGTTTTTTCTAAAAGATTTTGCGTCTACCCTTCAGTGTGTAAATCTCTAAAACATTGTTTGCTCCAAGCCCAATATGTCTGGCAGTGTCTGGTAGCTCTGTAGAAAAGTAGTACACTAGACTTCCTCTCGTTCCACTACCTCGCGACCAGATCCTTGGTCGAACTAACCAAATGGCTGGACCAATGGAAATACAAGGACCAACGGCTTAACGTGACTTCCGAACCACGCAGGTGATGGTCTGATATGTCTAAATGATGGTGGGAGTTGATGCGGGTACCATCAGATGATCACTGAGACTATCTGAGCCGCTTTAGACCTATATCATCCTCAAAACCTGACCTCCATGAAGCTGGATTACAGGACCAGCCACGAGTCCCAGTCAGAGCACTGTAGATATGAACAGATCAAGCTTGTGTTAACAAGAGATGTTGTCTAGGTGAGTTCGCCTGCTACCTGGTGTCGGACGGCAGCAACAAGCCGCACGCTGCAAGATCCGGCCGGCCGGCTGGGCTCACCTCGCTGCCATCGAACATCTGTGTCGTCGTTGCTTCCTCGCCGACATGGTGGCCATACTCGGTGAGTGGAGGTGCACGTCGATCAGTAGTGTTGAGAGAAAACTCAATCGAGTTGTTTTTTCCTCTAATTCGAGTTATTCTCTTAGGATAGTCCTCTTAATAACACGGAACCCACTCAGAGATCACCCTATCCTCTTCTCATCTTTACAAAGAAATAGAGAAATCAAAAGAGTAAGAACGTAAAATGGGTTTTAAATTACCCCTGTCAATATCCTACGGTTGTGTTGAGCGTTGTTACATCCCTGGAATGTTTCATCATCAGACATGCTGAAACCATCATCAACTTCATCATCGGACATGAAGAAGTCCGCCTATCACATCAACAAGCCCTAACACAATTTTTGGATATTGACGGAGATCATTAAACACCTTATTTTCTGGACAAATGATATTTACGGGGCAAACAATGAATCTGTACAATCAGAGGAGCTGAGTGTGTAAAAGAAGGAATGAGCATGCAGTCGCTTGGGGTTAAGGTTGAGGTCACAGAGCAAAATGGACAGGAAATACTCTGTCTCCTTCACGGTCGGAAATACTCTGCATACAGTCCTGAGTTATAAAACTATCTCCTGCGGGGGTTGCCAGCGGTAGTGCTAGGTATTTGCACAGTTCTAGATATATTTTAAGACAACTAAAGTCAATAATTGATGGAGAAAGTAGAATGGAAGGCTGAGGGAATAAACAATTGTGAACAACCCAAAGAGAATTATGGGGAGAATCGGAAGGTGAAATTTGTTAACTTCCTAAACTTTGAACATGGTGTGTAGCCAATTTGGCATTTGTTACTGCTTTATCTCGCAACTACAGTCAACGTTTTGGCATAGTCAAATAAAAAAAAAGATATCAACACAAAACTTTATTTACAAATGCATAGAACCTTCCTTTACTTTTCTACATAGTCGCCATGGATTTCAAGACACTTGTTGTAATGTGGGACCAGTTTTTCCATACCCATGTTGTACTAATTTGCCGCCAAAGACTTGAGCCAGGTTTTTTCTGTCTACTATAGTGGCATTTTAATTTTGAGACTTAACCTAAGATTTTTTGTGGGCATTACCAAACGCTTTTTGGGAAAGCGGTCCAAACCCATGTTTCATGGTTTCACACCTTGGAATTTCTCATCGTTAGCAATCTGTTTTCTACCCATAAAATCCTTAAGCATTGGGAATAAGTGATAATCATGTGGCGCCAAATCAGGGCTGTAAGGTGGATGGAAAAAAAATCCCAACGTAGACGTTGAAGTTCGTGAAGTGTTCTTGCAGATGCATGAGGACGAGCATTGTCATGGATCAGCAACAATTTTTCTGAAAGCATTCCCCGTCTCTTGTTTTGATGGCACGTTGAAGTCGTTGGAGGGTTTCACCGTAAGCTTCTGACTTAATCGTTTCCCCTCTCAACATAAAAAACCTGGCTCAAGTCTTTGGCGGCAAATTAGTACAACATGGTCCCAGGTTACAAGTGTCTTGAAATCCATGGCGACTTTGTGGAAAAGTAGAGGAAGGTTCTATGCATTTGTAAATAAAGTTTTGTGTTGATTTTTTATTTGACCATGCCAAAACATTTTTACTTTCTGGATGACCCTTGTATGATATAACTGTTGAAAGTTTATTACCTTGTTTTGATTTAAACGCAAAACCCTTGTTTCAGGTTCCCTTGATATTGTTTTTGGAGATATCGACAGATGATTCTAGAAACTCCTCAATGGTTACCCCCCAGAAAGCCCCATGATTGGGTTTTACTGTTCACACCCTAAAGTTGCTAACATATTCAAAATTACCTTCCAGTGAAAATGATAGCCATAATTTGTAACAAAGATGAGTTTTGTGAGAAATAAAGTTTTTCAACTTTCTACCTTTATCTGTGTAAGTAGTTTAAAGGTTTAAAAAAATCATTTCTTTTGAAATTATTTTTATTTGTCTTTAATTTTGCAATTTAAATTCAGCTAGTAAATTATAATAGAAAAAGAAAAATAAGTTCAATGTAAGCAAATTGTTGCACATTCACATAACTTACTGTAAAAAACAATATATATATATATTACAGCCACAGAACGCTTTAAAGAGTTGCCATACTAAAATTAATTAATTAACTAGAACTATTCTACTTACAACAACTAGACACTTGTCGGTACTTAAATTATAGATTAATAATTACACAAGATCAATAAAGATTAAAATTAGTTGAATGTAGGTGTCCGCTAGTAATCAGTATTGGCTAGGGAAAACAAGTAGTTACAGTTATTAATTACTAGGATATCCAGCACATAAGAATTCCGGAAAACACCCAATACTGTATTGTCAATTTACAGGAAAATTTGGGAATCATGCGGGAATTTTGTTTCTAAACCAGGAAACTATGAGAAGGGGATGTCAAAATAGTGAAAACTGTTATTTTGTCGCTGACTCTAACGGGTGTGATCCCCCATAGAGATTGTCACAAGCCTTAACGGGATACTAGAATTCGTTACTATGCCATTTTCAAAACATCTTGGTTGCAATGTGATGACAAACTTCTTGACAGAAATAGTCCTGTGGACACCCTGTTACATACCGTACCACATCAATGTGGTGATCTCTAAGTATAGTTTAAAGAACATTATTAAATATGAGTACAATATAATGTTTCTACAAAAGAGCAGATTTGGATGTGCTCGAACAAAACTGACTTTCTCAATAGCCACACAGTGAACCTGGCTACCTTGGCCGGATTTATAACAAGACAAAAATATCAATAATTCATTAAGGATGTCTCAACGTAAGTCACAGTATCTCTTCTTCTATGGTTCTTTATCTGTTCAGTCACGTTGTGTCGTCTGCATACCCGCAGATTTGGTCACAGGCCCAGGAAGTTACACAGGTTGTAGTACTTGCGTTGTGAGTGCTTAGATCTCTCCAGGCAGCCGTAGAGTTCGTTCACCTTCAGACAGTCAGTTTTACTCATCATCCTCCGCTGCCCGAGCTTTGCACCCGCGTGCTTCGCTGTGATCGTCGGCTTGCCTTTGCCCTTGCTGGAACATTGTCAGGGCATTAGAGTGAATCAAGCAGGTAGGACTGTGTTTCTGAACAGGCGGGTGTCTAGAGCGCAAATGTTAGTAAAAATTAGAAAACAAACCTACTCACATTCATAACTCTTAAGTTTTTGCGGCCGGTGTCATCATATATCTAGGCTCGGTTGAGCATCGTCAGTTACGCTAAACGCTTTGACCTCGCTGTGGAGAGTCATCCTCAGTAGCTGGTTGACTGGCTGAGACCACTGCTGGCTGAGAACCAGCTACTGAGGATGTCTCTCCACAGCGCAGGTCGTAAACGTTTAGCAGTATTTGTATTTCAACTGTGACGCGGTGTAAACCGGAAGCCTTACATATTAGTTACTCACATTCAAATCCTGACGTAATCTTTCGCTTACCAAACTTTGCTTTGCCGTTAAAGCTTTCGGAACTTTTTACGTCTTGACTTGACGCCTTGAGTTGCCCGAAAAACCAAGAATTTTCTGTCGATACTTCCAGAACTTTTAAATTGTCAGACTTTTTGGCGAGATCTTAGAACCCAAGATTTCTGATATTGCTTTCAAAACTCTCTGCCCCATTAAATCCAGTACAAGATGTATTTAAAAGGTCAAAAATTAGTCCATAAATCGTTGTTTTCTAAACTTACCTGAAGAAGTACCTGCCGTAGTGCATGATGCTGTCGTAATCATACTCAAACTTGTATGTTGTATTCTCCAGACTCTGCTTGTCAAAATTTGACTGGAAACCTGAAATATTTCAAAAATATTTATCTTGCAAAAGGGAGCTTTGTCTCGGGACTAGAACGAGATGAACAGAGTCCTTTCCAAGAAAAAGTTAACATTGGCCAATCTTTCAATTTATCACACATACAGTTTCTTGTTTAAAAACTGTCATCGTTTTCCTCTAGCTCAGTACGAGTGGCTTACCTAGCATGAGAGTAAAATACTTTTAGACAGATTAAAATTCACTTGAAAAAAATCTATTTTGTACTTTTGTCCCAAGATTCTTAACTGGTTACCCTTATCCAACCACAAATAAAACTCAAGAAATGTCCTCAGTTTCAAAGCAGGATTGACTGACTGTCATTATTTGATAGCCCAACGACCAATCGAATGGACCAACGGCTTAACATGACTTCCGAGTCAAGGGGAGTGGACATCATGAAAATGTTGTTACTGCACTGAACTTGGTCTGATTTAGTGCGAAGCACACACTCTACTACTGAACTATGGCCCAAGTGCCCATTGACATGCCCAAACTCTACAATCACACTGTTTGAGATGAATACCTGAAACCACGTTGTCGAGGTGGATCTTGACGAACTTGTCCCGGTCGGCGCGGGACTGCTCGTGGAACAGACCGAGTGCGTGGAGCAGCTCGTGAATGGCCCGACCCTCGCTCCAGACAGTTCGGCCCCTTCTCGTCCGGAGCTTGCAGGGAGACAATCTGCGCACCTCCAAACTTGCCCACGTACGACCAACACCTGCCCACTCGAGCATTAGTTTGTAAATGTTACATGTTTTATATATTTTATTATATACAATCATGTTTACAGCAAAACTACCTAGTTTTTAATTTACCTTCAAATTCCTCTACCAAAGTTTTTTTTGTAAATAAAAAATAAACATATATTCTTATTTTAGATATTTTTGAAACCACACATCTGCTTGAAAAGCTTTCTTTATTCTTTTGTAAGCTACGAGGGTCATCCAGAAAGTAAAGAACGTTTTGGCATGGTCAAATAAAAAATAAAGATATCAACACAAAACTTGATTTACAAATGCATAGAACCTTCCTCTACCTTTCTACGCAGTAGCCATGGATTTCAAGACACTGGTTTTAACGTGGGACCAGTTTTTCCTCACCCATGTTCTACTCATTTGCCGCCAAAAACATGAGCCAGGATTTCTTAGCTTCTTTGAGTTCCTTATCGTTAGCAAACTGTTTTTACCCAAAAATCCTTAAGCTTCAGGAATAAGTGATAATAACTCGGCACCAAGACAGGGCTGTAGTTGTTTCTTTTCTTGGCATAAATTCAACATGGATTAAGCCCTTTCGATCCCAAAAAACAGTTGCCATGACTTTGCGAGTGTTTAAATTTCACATTTTACATTTAGCGGGGTTTTCAATTGTCGATGCCATTATTAATCACTTTAGACACAAGACGCGTAATCACACAGCAACGAACCTACACTCAAACTGAAGAGGAAGAATGTAGCAGCTGCACGCCACAAGACGAGTGGTGAGGGTGTGCGCGCGTGATGCTAATCATTCTTTACTTTCTGATGACCTCGTATAATAAATAATTATTAAAATAAAATTAATTAAAGAAATTCCTTCTTTTCGTCCGAATTACAACCTAAATATTATTTAATAATTAAAAAAGTAAATAATATTAAAAAATGACACCTCACTCACCCTTTAGGATATTTGATCGGCCAAATCAGAATGAAGTCTTTCGTTTTCCCATTCCAGGGCACGAATTTGATACAAGTCATAAAGTTGATAGTAGTTATTGCTTTGTATATTGTTATATAGTTGTCTGGCTCTGAAAAAGTAAACAAAATTCCACTGCATACTTTCATGTCACAAATATTCTCTAAAAATAATAAATGGAGAACAGTTTCAATTAATAGTTTTAAAACTATCATTTATAACCGAATCTTTGATATTGATTAATATTTGAATTAATCTAATTGATTGTGCCACATCTTGGATTATCGTTATACATAAATATTGTTGAAACGAAACAAACTAACAAAAACTGAAAAAGGTTTATGAGTTTTGAAAACTGAACGAAAATGTTAATTGTTAAAGTTGCTCACCGTATAAAGGACTGATTACGTAAGGAACAGTC
Organism: Matsumurasca onukii; assembly: GCA_018831715.1. Lineage (NCBI taxonomy): Eukaryota > Metazoa > Arthropoda > Insecta > Hemiptera > Cicadellidae > Matsumurasca > Matsumurasca onukii. The sequence goes on from CM032067.1 coordinate 17,798,866, forward strand.
CGATTCTCCCAGAGTTTATCTGGGAAAATATCCCACCGGAGACCAACTCTCCAGTGTTCGTAGGCCTGCAACATAAAAGTAACTCCATAACAACAATTTTACACCAAAGGGTCTTAATGGTCCAATTTGTAGTAATACCTGTGGTGATATGTTGGTGGATACCAAATTTTTTATTTGACGTAACCCGGAAAAAATTTGTTTTCACTTTTTGGCAAAGCCCCAAAATTTTATAATTCTTGATGGGATTTTGTAATTGTGGCAACTCAGCCAGCCTTGACTTTCAGGTCTGTAATGTCAATAACAAACCTTTCAGTACACAATCTGTTGTACAGCATTCATCCTGAACCAGCTGCTTACTGCACAGACCAAATTAATCTCTTCTAAAAATGAGTTGTCCTGTATCTTAACAATACAGGAACAGCTTGATAAAAAAACCCTCAGTTTCTAGACTCACTTTTAAGAGTGGGTAGTACCTGGCGGCCATCTTGAATTTAACTCCCATAAGAGCAATGTAAACGCTTGAGACACTTCACGGTTATTTTTCAACATAGAAACACGTTTAATGTGTTTGATACAAATTGTTCCTACGATCAAGATTTAAAAAAAAGATTCAATGATTACCAACTGAATTAACTTGGCGTTCATCAGTTTTCATTCCTAAATATTCTACAATAAAGTTAATTTGCGTAAACAAATAAAATGGATTTCCTTGTAGCCACCGTTTCAATCTCTTTTCAAAATATCTTTTTTCAGTGGTCTTCACAGTTCATCAGGCATACTGTTCCAGTGTTTTGCACCTGCATATCTTGGCTTTTGTTTTAGTGAGTTTTTAAAAATTGAAACAGACTTCCGCCGGTCAGTGGCTTCTCACTTGGGGGTGGTCCTAGCTCAGTGCTGTAGTGCGTGCTTCACACCAAATCATCCCAGGTTCAGTTGACGGGAGCAGTGATAACTACGATGTCGTGAAATAACACTTCCATTGGTAGAAAAAGGTAAAGTTTGTCTTGTTCAACGAGGCGAAGTTAGGACTACAAAGTCCTCTCTACCATTCAACCTTGACCTTTACCTAGCGGCACCGTTTAGTCACATTACAAATTGTAAGTGGTGACTGCGGGGATCGAACGTGCGCCACCGAAGTGTTGAGCTTGGAGTCGCGCACGATACCAATGCGCCACGGATCCGCTCGATTGGTCGTTGGGCTATTAATTAATTACACAATCTGGGAAACAAGACATCATCATCATCCATTAAAACACTCATCACACTCACCATTCATCCCATATTCAGTTATTCACCTTAAAATACCCTCTAGGAGTGATCCATGTCTCAAATCAAATCACTAAATCACTATTTGAGATGCCGACCACTCTCATGAGGGTATTTTAAAACAAATATTGTGAAGGATGAGTGTGATGATGTATAATGAGTTATGAGGTGTAGTCTTGTTAAAAACTAAGGCCGACTCTTCCTTAGAATGGGTTATTAATTAATAACATCATCAAAGTATCCAAAAAAGAGTATCAGGTATTGTAGTGTTGTGCTTTACCTCGTCACTGAGCGCCATGTCGCCCTGGAACAGCGAAGGTGAGACTTCCGGATCCTCATCATCCTCCAGACCTCCTTCACTCGCCGGAAGGTTGACTGCTCAACACACATAACAATAAGAATTATTTATTTCCATATTTGTGCATTGAAGAATTTGATAACATATGTTTAGACAATTAATGTTTCTCACATTTACAAATTTATTTTCACCATAATAGTTTTGTAATGTCCTTTGTATTACAACAGTTAGAGTTAAATTATTTTTCTGACCTCCGGATTACTGAACATATTAATAGGTATATTAATAGGTAAATTACCTTTAGAAGTCTGTCTAAAGAATCTTATACGTTGCTGGGTTGGGACTTATACGTTTCAACCCCACATATTAGGAGGTCATCACTATTTGGGATGTCGATCACTCTCATGAGGGTATTTTAAGGCAAATATGTGGTGAAGGATGAGTGGTAGTAATGAGTTATGAGGTGTAGTCTTGTTACAAACTAAGGCCCCATCAACAGGGTATGGTAAGTGTTACATATAATCGGCGTAATGATATGTATGCCTGATGATGACCCCCTATTATGAGGGGTTGAAACGTATATGTTGCAACCCAGTAACGTATAGGATTCTTACAACAGACTTCTAAAGGTAATTTACGAGGGCTGTTCAGAAATTAATTTCCGTTGTTGTGTAGTAAGTAGGCAAACAAATCAAAGTGTGTAAATTATACGTCATTAAAAGCCTGACTCATTGGGACTCCAAAAGTAAGCTTAAAATGTTGTTTTGCCATTTTTACGATCTCTTATTGTCGAAACAAAATAATCATGTTCCCGCCATCCAAATAGTAGGTTTATTAACTTTGAAAAATAATTTTAGTATCCAAATTTGGTGAAAGGGTTTCTAGAACCCTTGGTTAGCCAAACATATTGGAGTTTTGTCTTAAAAAGGGCTGCACGTAATTTAGTGATTTGCGAACTAAAGCAGGTCAAAGCGTGAATTTCGTCTGTTTTTTCACTATGGACACTGGCGGCAGAATGTCGTGCAATAGCTTAGAAAACCTTCTGTCGTGGTATGAAAAGTGCTCTGAATTTTACAGTGAATATGACAAAGTATAGGTGAAAGAATGCTCTTTAATATGAATATAATAAAACATTTCTAGGATATATGTGCATTTTAATACTTTTGAACGGAACTTAATTTAAAAACAGCCCTCTTACCTATTAATTTATTTAGTTAGAGTTAGCTAAACTTATTTCAAACATAGCAGACACATATCTACAAGCGCTACCGTGAATATTAGTGAATTTCCTATAAGTGAGGGGATAACCTCTTTTGGGGGTTTCCCCATGTGTTTATGATCTGATTTCAATGAAACTTTGTTTAAACATTTATGTATGACATGTGTACCAAAAATAAACAAAATCCAATCAGCCAAACCAAGATGGTGACAAAAAATAGTTTTTGAATGGGTTTTGCCAAATTTGTGAACACATTTTGGCTACGGTAACATAAATGTTTGTACTGAGTTTCATTAAAACCTCCCCCATTACAGCATTAATTCATTACAACACAATGTTAAATTTATAACTTTAATTAGTGAACACAATACCTTTTGACTGTTTAAGACTTTGTTTTGTTTTCTAATTCTTTATGTACCGGTAATCTAATAGTTAAGAATGTACCATAGCATGGAAAAAATATAAGAACAATTAATTAATAAAGTAACTACAAAGTAATAAAGTTGTCCAGACTTTGTCCTGTGCACAAAAACATGTTGAGTAAGGTTATTTAATGTCTATCACCTGTATGATTTGTTTACTAATTTGGCATAATATTACAGTAAAACTTGCCATAAATATTAAATCATAGACGTTTTCTGTATTTTCCAGGTGATTTTCTTAATTTTTCTTTTTGTAAGACATTAAAAAAAATGATAACTTTATTAAAAAAAGGTGAGTTAAGTCTGGGAAGCTGTTTTTGAGTTATGTTGTTACCAACAAAATATTTATTTTTATATTTTATTACAAGAATTTTCCTCAGTAAAAATGTTTAACGAGTACTATCAATCGATTTTTGTTTGTGTTTTTCTTCATTAAACAATAGATTTCCATAACCCAAAAACAGAAAAAAGTGAACTAGGCCTGCTATGTTTTTGTATAAGTGTTTTCATATTTTATTTCAAACATTCTGTTTTAATCAATAAGGGTGTTCAGTTAATAAATAGATGATCACTATAAACATTGCTTTAAAACAATTTGAGTACTATATCTCTTTGGTATTTTTTTAGACATAATAATACCTATTCCCAACAAAATTTAAGAAAAACAAAAGCTATCTACTCACATGTTTCAGGTATCGGTGGTTTCACAGTTTTGGAGAATGCAGGGAGATGGATAGCCATGTGTCTAGCTGTAGATAGATAAACAGCTGATAACAGGAAGAAAAAACACGCCTGAAGAAAGGACATCACAAAAATCCGCAGAACATCACAGAGAATAGAGCAATAATAGAAGAACAGAGAGAAATAAATAACAGTCACTCGGGAAAGAGTTGTGGCAGTCACTGACCAACGCACGGACAGACAAACTGCCGAAATGTCATTGGCAACTAACTGGACTGTCTGGTCTGGGGAAATACCCTCGGAAATCCCTCTTCGGGAGGAATTCCCTCATGAGAAGGTGTCTCAATTTTATTTTCTGAAAATGTTGTTAATTCATGAGTCCAAAAATAAGTTTTGAAATAAAGAAATGGAAAAAATTAGTACTTAAGAAAGTCATAAGCTGTTTGAGTTGATAGTGAAGGAAGACATTAGAAATTTAGTTCAATAAATATACTGTACTTATTACTGTTTATGTTTTATTCAATAAACATTACAAATTAATGTTTCTAAGTTTAAAGCTTTGTTCTAAGGTGTTTTTAACACTTCAAGAAACCAATATTGTCATTTTTATTTAATTGCAAGCACAATAAATTAAAATAATAATAATAACCCTTTTGTTTCTAATTGATATTTCCAATACTTTTTATTTAATAAGCTCGTGGATTATAATATTGTTATAAATTTTGTGATATAGAAATATCCTCCTTTATAGGGAAAATAACCTGTGTGAGGGAAAGTTTGTCAGTCTGTAATTCTTGTGAAAAATGTTTAACTCTTGTTATAAAATTAATAGAGTTCTGAATCGGGATGAATTTTGTTTTTCCCTCCCTTAAAAAAATAAAATGTTATACTTAAAACACTAAAAATATTTAGTTTACTAATTAAAATGAAATACGACTTGTATGAAAGAAAACATTAAAGCCAACCTCATCTAGTTTACAAACATACTCTCAAAATAAAAATCTTTCATCATCAAGTATTAAATTAAAGAAAACGGAAGCTCTTTCTAAACCCAACACATTGCTGAAACACATCTGAAGAAAAGGTGTTGTTGGTCAGAATTACCCTGCCAGGGAGAAATTCCCGCCAAGGTTTATGAGCAGCTGTGAGGTCAACGACCCCGCCTCTTTGCCCAAACCTGTTGGGATTCTAATCAACAGCTGATTATCATATGAAGATCTGCACCGCCTCCTCAATATCTGGCCCAGTCAGCTGTTTTACATATCTGCTAGTGGTAGGTAGTAATTGCTTATTGTCTCGGTTAACGGGCCGCTAAATTAGTCAGAGGAATTTAACCCATATTAGAAATCGTAAATGAAGTTTTTAGGAGTGGTCAATGGAATTCCTTCCAAAGTGTTGTCAAAGATGGTTGTGTAAAATTGTCTTGTCTGTAAAGTGAAGGAAATAATAAAACATTTCCTTTTATTTTTCAAAAGACTTTTAATATTTCTATCTATTTTCATTCATTCGTCCATTCCCTTTCAAATTTTTATCAGTCTACCAAAGCGGTATCTTCTCTGCAACAGCTCAAGTCTTCCTATTCCCAAATAATTGTTTACATTTTTCTAAAAACAATGTATTTACAACTCCTTAAAACTCTAAATCACTATTTGAGATGCCGACCACTCTCATGAGGGTGTTTTAAGGCAAATATGTGGTGAAGGATGAGTGTGATGAGTGGTAGTAATGAGTTATGAGTGTAGTCTTGTTACAAACTAAGGCAGACTCTTCCTTAGAATGGGTCATTAATTAATAGCCCAATGACCAATGGAAATACAAGGACCAACAACTTAACGTGACTTCCGAACCACGCAGGTGTTGGTCTGATATGTCTAAACGATGGTGGGAGTTGATGCGGGTATCATCAGATGATCACTGAGACTATCTGAGCCGCTTTAGACCTATATCATCCTCAAAACCTGACCTCCATGAAGCTGGATTACAGGACCACGCCACGAGGGAGTAGAACACCCTTCCTCTTAATTTGAAAAACAAACAGGAAAATTCAGGACAAACTTGAAATTGCGTTTAGCCAATATTGCCTACTACTGAGTCCATGACTTTACTGGCAAGGCTCACGCTGTACTTAGGTTTACTAACTAAGTTCAAATTAGGTTTAAATTACCTTTAGTCAGTAATCCAAAGGGTCTTATCACGACTAAGTTTGTATTTTTAACGCTGTAACTCTTGTGTAAGTAAAACATATGTTTTGTCCTAAGCAAACGTGTTGTTGTTAATTTTGCTAATAAACAACTTTAACCAATAATACCAATCGAATGATAAAAAAAAATGAAACAAAGGCATAATTTATTTAAAAATATCAACACTAGGAAAAGGATATTGGAATAAAACTCTCAGCCAACAAAACTTGTATTTGTACAAAATAAATTATTGTGTTTTATTATAGTATAATAATTATTTTTGTTTGTTCATTTTACTATCTCTAGATCTAAGCATTAGTGAACACAGAAACGGAACATAGTAACAAAAGAGTGCAAAATGGTAAAAAATAGTCATGTCTATTTGGGAATTAAAAGAAATGGTTTCATTTTCTTCTAAAAGAAATTTAGTAAATAAAAATGAGAAAATTAGGAACTGGTAAGCTGAGACCTAAAGAGTGGAACAAACAAAACCAGATTCCGAAATCTGTTGTAACAAGTTATTTAGCAAAGCAAATAATACAAAGACTGGAACATGGTTTGTGACTTGAAAACTACCACAAATTATATACAAGGTTTAAATTTTATTATATTAAATTCCCAAATTTGTTCATAGGTTCACAAAAATAATTTTTTCAAAGAAATCTATCAAGACACTAATAAGGGAACTAAAACTATAAATTAATCACATGATGAGCCCTTAAAAGTTCAAATTTAACTTATGTCTACTTTGGTGTTAAAACTAAGAAAATATACAACACTTTACAATAAAAATAATTTATAAAACAATAAATAAATTTATTATTACAATAAAATTACAGTTAGATGATAAAGGAATTCCGGGGGGAATTAAACATGTAGTTTGTAAAATTCAAATCAGTTCAAATATTTGAATCTGTGGAAAAGGTGACAAAGTATATTATTCAAAAAGTGTTTCTCTACAGCTATACACAGCTTATTACTTTCCAGCTGATAGTTTTGTCAATTATTACTGAAATTATGTTAATTTAATCGTATATTCGCCATTGTTCTTTAAATTTATAGTTAAAAGGTTTAGTTTTAAAGTATTTTATTGTTTTGATTAATTATTGGAAAAAATCTATGATTTCCCAGGAAAGCGATGAATGTTTTTATAAGGTCGTAATTTAAAACCGTTTTTGTTTATAAAGCAATTATACGGGAGCAGCCACTGTTCACTACGAAAATAGTCTCATGCAATTACATGGAAAACAAAAGTTCACCATCATAAAATAGCAGTAACGGCTTCCTAGGAAAGCATAGCTTTAGTTAGTTTACTTATTTCACAATACCAATTATAAAGGAAATAAAAGACGTGGGCAAAGACACTGGTTATTTGTTGTCTGTTGGTGCCTTTTTATAGTATCGCCAATACCACTTAAACTTTGTTATTATTTTGAAAAGTTTGATTTTAACAGCTTGCAGTAAATCCTGGTAGTAGTTTCAAATTGAAATTGGTCCGTGTTGAAGGTTCGCAATTACGATGACTATGGGTTGGCAAGGAGCTAGATCCCTTCTTTTCTTACGAAAGCAGAATTTAAAGAATTTAGAGTTTTTTACAGTGTATTTGTTTATTTAATGTATAAAAATTGTAAAAAAGAAGTTTTTTGTTTTAAAATTGGAACTTCATTTGTTCAAGATTTAGTTTTTGTGATAAAAAATTGCCAAATTATTTTAAGAAAGCATCAAACTCATTAAAGTTTAAATCTCATTACTTATTTTTGTATTTATAATAATTTTACTGACTTTTCATCCTTAAAATTTTTGTTCACGTAAAGTCTATGTTACATTTTCAGCTAGTCGGATATTACCCAAGCAACTCCCCCGGAACTCCTCAACCCGAGCGTTGTGGTGACTACCTGCCATAACTAACACTGTAGCCCATGTTCACCATGAGCGTGTCCCGGAGCGCAGGGTGCAGGTGCTTCTCCAGGTAAGTGGTCAGCAGAGGCTGAATCCCGCGCAAGAACACATCCTCCATCTCCTGTCCCATGTCTTGCTCCTCACTGTCCTGTAGAGCATTTGTAGCGTTTATTTGAGGCAGATCATGACGCAAAGACCCCCAATAACAATAATAATAACAATAACAAACATTACAAAAGTCTGGGAAGGTAAGTACAGTGCTGGCTGTAACTATCACAGCGGCAGTGTCCCCAACCACCCTAAAACCTGTGTTGGGATTTTATTGAAAAAAACAAATAATTACTACTTTCAAGAGTTTTCTTGAAACAAGTAGGAATCACCCAATCTATGATGTTAGTATTAAAAGCTTTAAAACCGAAACCAGGAGTTCCGGTCTCTAAAAGAGAGTCGTATTTTTTAATTATTAAAAATATATATATAGCATCACGATTGTTTCCATGGGGTCTCCTTAGTTAGATTCACTTACCAGTATTTAAATTTATACTAGTGGAATCGTAGAGTGGATTCGTATGATTGGTCGCGCGACACCGATCTCATCACTCGGTGGCGCGGGTTTGATCCCCGCAGTCACCACTTACAATTTGTAATGGGACTAATACGGTAACGCTAGGTAAAGGTCGAGGTTGAGTGGTAGAGAGGACTTTGTAGTCCTAATTCCGCCTTGTTAAACCAGACAAACTTTACCTTTTTTTTTAATTTCATATTTTGTCCTCTGATTTTTGGTGAAAACCGTATATATATTTGTTTTAAAAAATTTAGTAGCAATAATGAAATGAGTTGAAAATCACATGGGACAGGCAACTTCTAACAAACCGCCATAGCCATAATCTGTTAAATAATAGAGATAATTAGCATCTTCATCGACTACCCGTTGTTACTTGCTTTAGTCATTATTCGGAAACTAATCCTTGTGAACACACTTCCACTACTTTCTCAAAAAATAAAATTCAACTTTGAAATATATACAATCAAATTGTTACAATACACAGCTAGACCATGTCATACCTGGAGTTTCCTCTCGATGGTGTTAGGGTTGTCACAACCGTAAGCGTGCACACTGACAAACTGTGGGTCTAGGAACGTAGCTGTGGTGCTGACTGACAGACCGCCGTCTCTGCGCTGCGGCACTACCGTGAACCCGACGCCAGCACGGCGCAAGCGCACTGTCATCCGGCAGCGCTCAGCCGGAGTCACGATCTTCGGGTTCAGCAGCGTGTTGGCCTCGTTGTACAGCTTGACTGCACCTGGAGAAATAGGTGAAGTTAGGACTACAATTTCCACTCTACTATTGAACCTCGACCTTTACTCAGCATTACTGCAAATTCTCTTGAGAAGTTGTTAGTGGTGACTCCGGGGATCGAACCCGCGTTACTAGAGTGATGAGCTCCGGAGATACCAACCCGCTACGGGTCCGCTCTGTTATACTGTTGATTGAATCTAGGAAAGTCACTACAATTACGAGGCATGGTCACTACAATTTTGGGCCTTTAATTTAGAAAAGAGTACATTTTCTCAAAACTGGGCTTTATGTTTGGAAATGTATATAACATCAGTTTTTCAAAACATAAATTAAGACCAGACCCAACAATGGTTTTTCATTTGATAACAAGAGAATGGAAATTAAGGCAAAAAGAGAGGACAAGTTATGACTTGTTCAATGACAAAAAAATATTTGTAATATGTAACAAAAATACCAGAATTCTTTTGCTTTCAGCATCGCAAAGCTGCAGAAGCAGGTCATCACCAAGAAACGCATTTAATAGAATTTTCTAATTTTGTACTGTCGCCGCCAGAGGCATTTAAATTGAACTTTTTCTAGGTTTGAACGCAATCTACACTTTTTGATGATGTGATCCAAACCATGTGCCTGAGCAGGAATCGAACCTGTACCCCTCTGCACCAGAATCTGTGACCTCTATTGAGCTACCGACACAGTCCAAAACCTTAACTGTAAGTATTAATACACATTTTAGCTACAGATTATTATTTAAAGCAACAATTCCCACCAAATGTCTACTTCACTGGATTTATCAACCATTGTTAGTGTCCAGCAAGATCAAAATTAACATTTTAAATATAACTACCGGTGATGGATAGGTCCTTGAAGACCAGGCGAGTCTGCAGCGTGGCTTGGTGAGGGTCGAAGCGGCAGTTGTCTATACGAGCCCAGCGGTTAGGGTGTGACGGCATTCGCACCTTCATGTCTGTCACGTACATCTCGTACGGAGCCGTCCTCAGCGGTTGGTGAAGTGCGTACCCTGCGACAAACAGGGTAACAGTACAGTTTTCCAATCGTTATATTTTTAGAATTGTACAAATCCAAATAGAATAATAAACATTAACAACAATACTTTTTCTGTAATTACGCATTTGATCTGTCATAAAAACTATCAAATCCAAGTACAAATTGAATTTTTGCAAGTGATTCACACAATGGTTTAGATACCTCTGAATAAGTCAACAAAATAATAATGTACAAATATATGTAGGCAAGTGGTTAGTTAATTTTTTGTGTATGTTGGCCAGAATGGAAGACATGTAAGATTAATCAAGAATTGGTTGATTGGTAAACAAATAACATTAAGCAACAGCTGTTGTTCTTATTAATTTTTATCTTGGTTTTCAAATCTTTTAATTTTTGCACTTCGTTTCCCAAACACATGATCTGATTCAACCACACAGTAGGCAGGTCACAAAATATTCCAACTTTAATATAGCAGAATTAGTTTAGAAATACTTTTATGTTTTGCTGATCGATATTTTGGCCTTATCGCAAACAGGTGTAATTGTCAAGTAAAAACTAACAGGGTAAAAGAATTACAACAGAATCTCTCATATCCAACCCTAATGAGATGGGAACGAGGTCAGAACAAACAAAAAAAACTATTTTTACAGGTATAAAAATGAGTTAACTGCATCTGCTGACAGTTTGGAAGTACTTTATGTCACTCTGCGCCAACAATCAGAAAATATGTGAAGTGTGAAGGTAGTTACAGGAAAACAAAGCGTAGAGCAGATGAGTCACCGGCATGTCTCAAAAGGTTCACGATGTCAAGTGGCGGCCAGTCATGGGAGAGTGTACGGACTAGGTCGGTTATCCCAAGGAGTCGGTTATTCCAAGGTCGAATTTGAGAGACTCTACTATATGTATTTATTATCGTGAAAACGGATATTACCTGACAGATCGAGGGTCTGGGAGGTCCCGGAGGAAGATCTGCGCGTGGCAATGGTGCCGAGAGCAGACTCCAAGCGGTACGCGCACGGGTCGTGATGACTCACCAGCTTCGTCAGCGGTTCACTCATTATCCGCACCTCTGGAACAACAGTTTGCATAACTTTAAAACACGAACTTTCATGTAAAGCCGGGTTCAAGCTGTCAATTAATGTAAACAAAGTAGAGATTACTAACCAAAACACAGCTGTCATTATCACTTAGTAATCTATTGAACGGGTGCTTCTAGAAGATTTTAAACTCATGGTCGAGCAAATTCATTGAATGAATAGACAAATTAGAGATCGACTGGGACTCGTGGTATGGTCCTGTAATCCAGCTTCATGGAGGTCAAGTTTTGAGGATGACATAGGTCTAAAGCGGCTCAGATAGTCTCAGTGATCATCTGATGATGTCAACTCCCACCATCGTTTAGACATATCAGACCATCACCTGCGTGGTTCGGAAGTCACATTAAGCCGTTGGTCCTAGTATTTCCATTGGTCATTGGGCTATTAATTAATGACCCATTCTAAGGAAGAGTCGGCCTTAGTTTGTAACAAGACTACACCTCATAACTCATTACTACCACTCACCACACTCATCTTTCACCACATATTTGCCTTAAAATACCCTCATGAGAGAGGTCGGCATCTCAAATAGTGATTTAGTGATTACTTAAGGTCCTTCTAAATTTTTCTAGGTAAAGAGGACTATTTAGTTTATTTGTGTTTTTAGTTTAAAGAAACCCAATTAAATCCAAGCACTTTAAGGAGTGTACTCAGTTTTTAGTTCAACTAGACTTTTATCTGTATTTTTTAGTTTAATATTTTTAATTGAACAATTTATAACTCTTTTTAATTTGTGTATCCAAATTCTTTGCAAAAGCATAATTATTGTGGATTGGGTTCAATAATGCTGTTACTAATTGTTATAGAAAATCCCCCGTTAAAGTTAAAAATACAACCTTTTAATTGGTACTGACCTGGAGGGGGCTCTGTAGAGTTTGTCTGGTTTTGAGCTAAGCTTCTTGTCACAAAAAGCAGAGACATCACAAGCATCCATTCTGAGCCGTCCATCTCGACTCTGAAAACAAAGAACTGTTTATCCAAGTTGTTTCTTCCACACGCTCATGTCTAAACTCTAAACTATCACTAATCAAATTTCAGATTGATAATCGTTAAAACCCTTTTGGGACGTGCAGGGGTGCCCATCCCCCCTAAGACCCATGTCGCAAATCCCCCTCAATTTGGGAGTAGGCAGCACGACCAGGGGGTATGGGGGGAACGCCCCCAGCTCCCAGATAGTCTAGGGGTCCTCCAGAAAAAAATAGGAAAAATTGCATGCAAAATACAAGGTTTTAACAGTTTTAGAGCTTAAATTACCTTCTTTATAAGTACAGTACTGGTTTTGCTTTTTTGAATCAGACTTATTTTGTGAAAGTATAAACTAAAAGTTCAAAACATTAATTAATTATGCAAATTTAATTTTTCATTCTGACGCTGATCGCCGACGATTGGCAAGTCACATGTCGCGCCCTCCGCGCCCCTCAGGCTGCTGCCCCCCTGCACGGCGGGCTGCAAGGGTGTTATTTACGCCACTGTTTGTTACTGAACGTTACATCCAATAAAGAACTTTGACTTTTGCAATTGCAGCTTCCTTGTGACCTGCACTACTCTGAGACAAAGAGCTACTGTTTGCACAATTAAAGACTCCTTCTATTGTTTACCAACAAAGCCAGCAGTAGATTAACAGCTGCAAGCCGAATGCATTGTTATATAACTAACAAGCGGCTAATAGCCGAGACTTCCGTCGTCTGCTGGAACTATGAGAGAGAGATACGCCATTGTTCACTCTTGGAGTTGGGAAATGTTGAAAGAGAAAGTTGGCATCACTGCTGGATGCTATCACTGTGTACTAGTTGCGTGGGAAAATGGTAATTTCATCTTCAACGATTGTTTTTTTTCTTGACTAATTTCCCGTGAATATCAGAAATGTGCGTTCAAATAACTATAGTGCTTGTTAGAATATGTAGATAAATTATTCTAAGTGCGTTGATTTTAGAATTTGTATCAATTACTAATTAGTTTTTCAGACATTTTAGAAAGAAAAATTTATATGATCTGTTTTGCTGGTTCAGAACACCGAGACAGTTTTACTTTGATAAACATTTTTATCACTAGAAAAAAAACTGGAAAATACATTTGAAATGATCTCCTATGAAAATTTCAAATCAACTAAGGTGCCATATAAGTATAGTTTTTGTCACTAAAGAATATGTAACTGATACTTCAATTTAATAAGCTGAAGAGTCCAAATTTCCATTTTGTATAGTATGAAGGTTTTGAGGTTGGGTTCTTTATAATGATTAATATTCTCCTCCAAACTAGCTCTTTAGCTGTGAAACTCAACTTACCTATCCTCTTTGAATGAATATCCAAACAGAATGAATATCCATTCATTGCATAACTTGATTGATGTTATTTAATAATCATAGCTTTTATTAGTTTATTGTTATAACTACTTTGGCATGTAGTAAAGGTTTTTTTCTGATGTTGCTTAGTAAAGTATCAAAGTATACAACTTCTTTAGGCTGTAGCATCATATTGGAGTTCTTAAAGTTCACTAAATCACTATTTGAGATGCCGACCACTCTCATGAGGGTATTTTAAGGCAAATATGTGGTTAAGGATGAGTGTGATGAGTGGTAGTAATGAGTTATGAGGTGTAGTCTTGTTACAAACTAAGGCTGACTCTTCCTTAGAATGGGTCATTAATTAATAGCCCAATGACCAATGGAATTACAAGGACCAACGGCTCAACGTGACTTCTGAACCACGCAGGTGATGATCTGATATGTCTAAACGATGGTGGGAGTTGATGCGGGTATCATCAGATGATCACTGAGACTCTCTGAGCCGCTTTAGACCTATATCATCCTCAAAACCTGACCTCCATGAAGTTGGATTACAGGACCATGCCACGAGTTCAAATTGTGAATAGTGTATTTGTAATGAACTAGATTAAATTAATAAACTACCGTTAGTTAAAATCCAACTAACAAATTTCCCGCAAAACCAGAGAGTCCCAAAAGAATTGTTTCTCGGTACAGTACAAGTGTACTGAAGAGGTGCCGAGGTTTTTGTCAGAGCACTTAGTTCCGTAAGGTAGACCGCGACCGATCGATTTGAACCTTCCGTGTGGCTCATGACAATGCCGCTCTGAGCAAGGTCATTGTCTAACACAGCGGGAAAGTGGAAGTGGAGAAGAAGAACCACACAGAGTAATCTACAGCTGTCAAACTGTGCAAATTTATAATTTGTTGACATCAGCTGTGTTGTAGTGGCGTTCGACCTTGTTCTTTATCAAGGACAAAAAAAGGGATAGGACTACTAATTTTTTTTAAAATAACAAACTGTGGGAATGTTTAACGTGTTTTGAAGTAGATTAAAAATATTTCGGTTAAGGTGGGGTAGTGTGTGTACAGTACATATAAAAATAAATATTAGGAACAAGCATGGAAAAAAATGTTTATACCAAGTTGTATGAGTATTTTTAGATATCACAGAACTTAGGGAAAATCAGCCAACCACTATTTGTTCTATGTTATAGGTTTGGTGATATAAGTCTGGTCACAGTCGGAAAATTCAACAACATCATATATTTCAGTGTAATTTAAATGTCTCCATTTAACACAAAAAAGGAGCATTAAATTACAATTCAAAATTTTAAAAAACAGTAGGAATAATTTTAAACTCTACCCCAAACTCCAGCTTTCTTCCGCTGCGTTTAAGACATAAAGTTTTAATTATTAATTACCTTTTATTGTGCCTGTAGATCCTACAGTTGAGAATAAAGTGGATGTGCATTTCGCCCCGCTTGTGGGGCATCGTCGGCACTCTTATTGTCCTAAACTAAAACATATGGTACACTATTTATTGTCCTATATACACCGGGGGTGGGGGACGCGAACGCAATTGCGCATCCACTTTATTCTCAACTGTAGGATCTATAGGCACAATAAAAGGTAATTAATAATTTGAACTTTGGTCCTACACTGGGTTTCACTTCTAGTAATAGAGTTTTAATTTTGATACCCACTTGGCTTGTTGCTTTGAATTTCGTAGAAGTAACTGATACAAATTTGTATAATTCGTTTTTCCCCTCAGATTACTTTATATGCATGTTTAATAGAATTAAAAACTTAACATATCTTTAAACTTTCTCCTTCAGAGGGTCAAGATTTCAAGCCCAAGATGTAAACTGTTTAATTTCAGCAGTTGTTTACTTACAGTCCCGTATTTAGTTTGTGTTTAAATTATACTGGTAAAGATTTTTTGTAAATAGAATAGCAAGGCATACGTTAGACCTTGTCACCAACAATGTGAGGTTGTTATAAGTTGTCAATACAAATATTCTGATTTGGAGTTTGTTGGTTAAGTATAAAACTGTGTATAACTATCAATGAAATTAAAATAAATTTATAACTCACCGTAAAAAAAGTAAGAAGACTGTTAGATATGATGATAAGCAATTCCAGGATAATTTAATTTATGATAACGTACTTAAACAGGAATTGGAAAATTAGATTTATGAGTAGAAATTGTAGAATAAAGAGGAGCATGGAAAGGGTTGTTACCCACATGGCTGCCTGCTTGTAGACTGAGCCCCACTCTAGGCTTTCTTTTTCTGTTTTACAGTTGACTGGTAGGGGTAAGTGATTGGGTTTGGCGGGAAATTTGAATTGAATTTGTGTATGGGAATAGTTATAAAACGGAAGAAGATAAATATGTACAACTTATATATGAGTCTGGCTTAGAGGCTTAACCAGTACTTAAGATATAGATTTGTTATTTACTCTGTGTAACAACTAGTTACAGCTAGTCACAGCTGTTTTGTTCTCTCTTACAAAGTCTTCTTTTTTACAGTGGATCCATCATTTTATGGTGACTTCATCCCCTGATGTATCACAGTCTGAGCCCAGAAATGAACTGAGACATCTACGAAGTACGGGTAAGGTGCCATACTGTCCAAATCAATCAACTTGATAGTTTTGTACAATCGAAAGCTAAAACTATCAAAGTCTCCGTGTCAGTTCTCTTCCTTCTGTACTGTTAAAAACAACAGTCGGCTCTGAATACAGTAGTAACAAGATACATCTCAGATAGTCTCAGTGATCATCTGATGATACCCGCATCAACTCCCACCATCGTTTAGACATATCAGACCATCACCTGCGTGGTTCGGAGGTCACGTTGAGTCGTTGGTCCTTGTATTTCCATTGGTCATTGGGCTATTAATTAATGACCTATTCTAAGGTAGAGTCGGCCTTAGTTTGTAACAAGACTACACCTCATAACTCATTACTACCACTCATCACACTCATCCTTCACCACATATTTGCCTTAAAATACCCTCATGAGAGTGGTCGGCATCTTAAATAGTGATTTAGTGATCTCATCATTCATGAAAACACTCATCACACTCACCTTCATAATTCAAACTATTTCACCTTTGAATACCTTCTAAGAGTGGTTGGTGTCTCAAAGTAAAGTATTATAGTAGTCATGTCAGAGGAAATTTGTAGACAATTATTCCCACAAAATGTTTTCAAAACCGAGTTTAGTCAACACAATAAGTCTAAAGAAAATTTTACTTATCAAAATCTTAATAGTGGACTAGTGTCACACAATTATAAGTTTCAACTGTATTTTTTAAAGTAAAAATTATGAATAAAATATAATTTAATGCAAAAAAATGAAACGATAGAGTTGTGCACATTTTTGTTTATAAATCGCTACCAAGCAAAACAAAGAGTAAAAGTAAGCTAGTAAGAAAAGAAGTTAATGTAAATTAATAGTCTTCATAGGTACAAAAATAGATTCTTAAAATACAAATTTGTATACTGATTGAACAATAAACATCACTGATAATGTTTTTTTATTTCTTGGAAATCTCTCATAATTTAATTTAAATAGTGAGTTGCTGTGTAAGTAAATAAATCATATAAATAAAATTTCAAACATACAGAACCTAAAGTTTCTGTGATTTGACAAAGATACGTTAGCTCAAAATTAAGCGGTAATTCCCTAAAGCACATACAGTAAATGTTTGAGTTTGAATTGTTTTACAACAGTTTTGTGGAGACAAAATCAAAATTATGATCACAAGTTTAATTGTTTAGTAAAACACCTGGGTTTGTGTTTTGTAATGATTTCAGGTGACTCCTCATTTTCAATGGAGTACATATATAAAAGTGATTTCTTATGGTTAAGGGAAGAGTATTAAGGTTCAAAGTGTTAAGCTGTTGTTTATATTTTCAATCAACAATATTGTACTATCACAAAGGTAGGTGCCAGCGGATTCTTGTCCCAAAACACACTGTGCCAAAAAAAATTAACCAATGTCCTTTTGATGGTAAATTGACTTACAAATTGTGACTAAATCCCTGTTTAATACTTGTATTATTGTAAACAAATTATAACCAATTTGAAATTTATCAACAGGAAAATATTTACAACTTTTTTTGTCAGAAAGGAACTTTTGTCGTACAAGGCATGATTTCTATTTTACAACCCATTATTATTTCACTCTAAGGAGTTCTCTCTTTGTTTAATCTTAGGTAAAATTTTAACTACTGGTGTAAACTTCCTAAAAAATGATTAGTTTAAATCTCACAAATTCAACGAGAAAAAAATTAAACACCTAAATTATAGCTATAATCACCAGAAATTAACATCCATTTCACTATTTTAAAAACAAATCACAGATAACCAGATTTTAGTAGAACAAACAGCTGATTACCTGTGGTGTGTGAGAGGAACAGCTGTTGATCACAACACAAGACAGACTGACTCAGCTGACAGCTGACTGAGGAGAGAGTTCTCTGTGTCACGCCCGACGCTCTTCTCTTCGTCTTTCGCCTGGATCGCTGCCATTTGCTCACACAGCTCCTTTGTTGATGTACACGACACTAAATTGTGATACATATCTAAACAAGTTTCCCCTAGTTGTTAGGAATATAATTTGCAGGTTTTACATTTTCCAAAATGATTTACACTGTTGGAAATGTTGAAAATTGGTGTTTGACATAGATTGAAAAATAAATTGATTTTGGTATTCATAACAGAATTATAAACCTAGCCATTAACTGATCATAATAGTTATGTGAGGCAGCCTCTCTAGAAATAAAGTTTGAAAGTAAGGTTATTGATAGTGTGGGAGAGGGGGAATAAACATAGTAAAGGTGCCTCTCTGAATTTTTGAGCTATTATAATATTTTCGTTGGGAATGGGTAAAAAAATTCATTAGATTCGTAATCAAAATAATAAACCTGAATAACAAAAATATTAAACACTAAAATTGAATTTATTTGGAAAAATATTGGTAAATTTCATAACAAAAATTAATTTTTAAATCCTGTAGCGTAGTACGGGTACTGTCAGCTAGTTATAAAATGGTCCTGCTTTGCAATATATCAAAGGAATTTAAAACAATTTATTGAATACTCAATAAAATGCTCTGAAAGAGCCTTAAATTGTGTATTTTTGTGTCTATACCCACATTCCCTCCTCAGAACCTTGGGTCTGCTGCTCCTAAATAAAATCCTGGATCCTCCCCCGAGTAATTTAGACAAAGAAAAGCGCAGCTGGTTAAAACGTCACTTTTCCTATCTGTATTTAGCAGTCAGCTGGGTTGGGAGAGTGAATTTATCAGAGCAGAACTGCTGACTAGAGACTTGCTCTTGCATCGCTACACTTTCTTCTTCTTCCCATCAGGCCAGCTGTTTTCAAACAACCATCAACACAGCTCCTTTCAAACTTAAATTACTTAAGGCAACAATTTGATCAACAATTTTAAGATTTTAAAGCGTATTGATTTTGGCACTATTCACCAACTCTCCTTGATGTCGATGCAGAAGATTTCTCAGCTCGTGTTGTTAAACATTTCGTTGGAAATCAGGGTGCAGTTGAAATGATTTTGACAATTTTCAAAATTATCTGTCTTTAAGAACTCATTTTACCTCTGGAAATTTTTGGCTTGAGGGTATTTTAAGGCAAATATGTGGTGAAGGATGAATGTGATGATTGGTAGTAATGAGTTATGAGGTGTAGTCTTGTTACAAACTAAGGCCGACTCTTCCTTAAAATGGGTCATTAATTAATAGCCCAATGACCAATGGAAATACAAGGACCAACGGCTTAACGTGACTTCCGAACCACGCAGGTGGTGGTATGATATGTCTAAACTATGGTGGGAGTTGATGCAGGTATCATCAGATGATCACTGAGACTATCTGAGCCGCTTTAGACCTATATTATCCTCAAAACCTGACCTCCATGCAGCTGGACTAAAGGACCACGCCACGAGTCCCAGTCAAATGTCCTCTCTACCAGTTAACCTCGACCTTTACCTAGCGTTACCGTACTAGCTAGTAGAAGAAGAAAAAATATCCAATTGTGGTCCGAGTTGCATTGAGGTTGAAACCTATTTTTTCCAAGAATGCAAGCTCACAAATACAAATATAGGAACAGACTGGCCCATGGACTTGTGGACAGTGCATCAGAATGGCCGCTACAACATAACATACACTCCAATTCTCCAAACTTCAAGAAAATACTTTTTATCAAATAAATAAAGTTTTATTCTGTTATTGAAATGTAAATTTGAACTCCTCTATTTACATTTGAGAAAAATATGTAAATAAAGCTTTTTGCTCAGGAAATCTTTGATTATTATTTGTTGCAACACAACAAATTTGGTCTTAAAATGTCTGTAAAACATTTTCCTCGTATTGTTATTCTTGTGTATTTACTGTAAAGTTTAAGTTTTCAATAAGCAATAATGCGCAAAGTTATAGATGACCTTGAAGTTGGTGTAATATTGTGGGCGATTAAATGCAGAGCTGAGCTATTAAATCTAAATTATAAGCCGTGGATCAAAAATAAAAATTATGCTTGTTCTCTGTGCCATTCGCGAGAAAATGAAACCATTTTCCACTTTATATCAATCTGTCCCATTCTAAAAGATATAAGAAAACTTTATTTTGGGAAGATAGTTTTAAGCTGGTTAGAATTCCTGGATTTTTTAAATGGGAGGGATTGGTGCCTTTTAGGCAAATATATGCAAGACGCATGGATATATAGAAAACATTTGACAGAGGAGTTTAATTTTTAAAAGAAAATGTAAAATAAATTAAATCAAAATAATAAAAAATATATTTTAAAATTTAAAGAGGTGACTTTTTATAGTGAATTTGTCTGTTGTAAAACTATATGTTTTGTTTTAAGCTGAACAGTAATTTTTAGAATTTTTGAGTTATTATGCTAATAATGCAGTTTTTGTTGTTGTCTTGTTTTATACTAATTACTACACGGCCAATTTGTTTAAAGTATTGCTTACATTTGTTTAAATATTGTAAATTTGTAAAATATGTTAGATGTAGTTAGCTTTATTAAATACAGTAAGTTATTATATTTTCTCTGTATAACTTATGTTTTATTTAAACAATTTTCTATAAAAAAAAGTAGTAATCAAATTTTATTTGAATGCAATTGTTATTTTATTATGCCAATCAAACAGACAGTCATTTTGACCATGTTTAGTGAAGTGTAATTATTATTTGTGTACAATGAAAATAATTGTAAAATAAAGCACTTTATTTATTTAATTTCATATAAAGTTTAAGGGTTTTAGTTATTAAGCTTATACAATTTAATATGGCCGCCATTTTTAAACCTGAAGTGAAAATTAATCAAATTTATTTTTAAATACTGGTTTTAATTATACTAACAAGTGTGCAAAGTTTTAAGTTTATAACTTAATTGACCTCGGAGATACAAATTATTTAGTGGAAAACAGATAGACGGAAAACTAAAGAGATAGGACTTTGTGTTATAGGAAATCTTTAGTTTATTTTGACTTGTTAATAGTTAATACACCTGGTGAAGTTTGATCCCCTAATTAGTAGTTACTGGACACTCTGTTTGATAAGAGACATGTGCATGGACCTAAAACATTTGACACTCTAATAAATCAAATGGCTATGGCTATCTACATATTTTTACAACTATTTTTTACCTACATCTTTAGTTTTTAGTCGTCCTTGTGCACCAAACAAAAACAATGAAAATTAGTTAGTAGATTATTCCTCAAACAAGACTTAAGACGGTTGTGTTTTTAGCACATTGTTGATAGCTACCGTCGTCTGTCATCGGGGGAAGGAAAGTACAGGCTTACAAGTTAAGAAGGCTGTAATTTTCTATTATTCTTAGTCCTGTTCACTTTAAAATACGTGTACTGTACATGTTGGATGAATAAACGATTTTGATTTGATTTGATACAGGTGCATGTAGAAGGGGAGTCCCCGCTGGACCATAGCGCAAAACCATAGAATTAAAGTGGTTCAATTAAATCATATCCTTTCTTTATCCAGGAATTAAATCCAAAAAGTGGATGAACTGGCGAACTTTAATTTTAATTTGCCAATACACCGATCAAAACTAGGTGTTGATAGTCTCAGATAGAAATTCTCAAACGCGTTTAATCTTTAAAATTGTTTAAAACATACCTGTGAAAATAATTTCTATTGCTAAAACGATCCGAATATAGATCAAAGTAAATAGTTTATTGCCAGAAGGTACAGAAACGTATAGCAAACGTCATTTAATTTTATTTTACGCTTTAATCGGCCAAATAATAGCTGTAGAAATAATTGTTAAAGTATGCGGAAAATTATCTTGTTAAAGAAATTATATTATAAATATTGAAGAAAAATTGCTCGAGAGGCAGTATCGTAACCAATGAAGTTTAACTGAGGTGCGATTATTGCTTATTGAAAACTTTAACCAATACCCCGCCATGGGGGCGTGAAATACCGCCCGCATCGGCAATTTGTGCCAGCCCCTCCGGGGGCTAATAAACCTACTCTTATGGTAATAATGACAACATGCGGAAGGGGTTTCCAAGTCCCGGTGACGGCATCACTTCCGTTATGTGACACTCATAGTGTCACACTAAGCGCCTCTCCTGCGGTAACAATAAAGTTGGTTTATAGATCGAGACCTAAGATTCTGCAACTTTACCGTTTGGCATTCGTTAATCGATCCTATAATAGAAATGTGGGCGTACATGAAGAATTAGGGGAGTCGTATACAACGACATACTTAGGATTTTTGTTTACCTGCAAAAACAATCACCGTGTTTTAAAAATATACAAACATAATACTCTTGGTTAAAATAAATTGGTATTCAGGGAAATTTCTTTATACAATTTATTTCATTAAGGATGTTTGGTTTATACTGTATATTTTTAATCTTACGATGTCATATTCTTCAATTTGCTCCAAATTCAAATTTTGAAACTTACAAAACTTTTTTTGATAAGCTTGATTTGTATAAGTTCAAAAATGAACGCTTAATTGTAGTAGGAGATTTTAATTTACCAATAAATGGGGCACAGTGTGATTTATCTAAAGAAAATAAAATATGTAAGCAATTATTATTTTTCATGAATATGTATTCGTTAAAGTCATATAATAATATATTGAATTTTCAGGGTCGAACATTAGATTTATTCCTCTCAGATATTGACAATTTGCATATTACAGAAGACCCAGTCCCCTTAGTAAATATTGATAGGTACCACCCAGCATTAAACACTCATTTAGAAATTAATGAAAAAATGGTTGTTTTGGAAAAAATGTAAATGTAATTAATTATAATTATTGTAAAGGTGATTTTCTTTCTTTGTACAGAAATTTAAGAGGTACAGTTTGGAATGATTTATTTAACGTTAAAACTACAGACGAAGCAGTTAACTTATTTTATGATAAAATTTACTGTGTATTTAATTTAAGTGTGCCTAAAAATAGATCTATTCAATTAAAGTATCCTAACTGGTATTCTGTAAATTTAAGAAGATTAATAAAGAGAAAGGAAAGAATACGTAAGCAGTATAAGAAATATAGTATGCTACACTTGTTAGATGAATTCAAGAATATTAGAAGAGAAGTTAAACAATTAATAAAATTTGATTACAAAGAATATTTAAAATCCGCAGAATCTGAGATAAATAGAAATCCCAAATCAATTTGGTCGGTAATCAAAAGTTTAAAAGGCACAAACATGAAACCAGCTACAATGTTATTCGATGGTGAAGAAGTAGAGGGAGGAGCAAAGATAGCAGAGACATTTGCAACATACTGTATTTTATCTCTGTTTAGATAGATTGTACTTTGGACTCAGAGCAGCTTTGGAAACAAGCAAAATCCTCGCCAGTCATGAGTAATGCGGAAACATTGGCCTTTGATGAGATAACAAAACCTGAAATTCTTATCAGTCTGAATAAACTTAAGCCCAAAAGAACACTAGGGCCTGATGGTATACCACCATACATATTTAAGGCTTGTGCTGAGTTACTAGTTGATCCTTTACACTATTTATTCAATTTATCATTAAAAAAATCAATGTTTTCCTACTCTATGGAAACTAGCCAAGATTGTTCCAGTGCCAAAAAAGCAGCAAATAATGACATAAGAAATCATAAACCTGTTGCAATTTTATCACCTCCTACTAAAGTTTTTGAATCAATTATTTATGATAGACTCTTTTCTCATGTAAAAAAGTATATTAGTATTTACCAACATGGGTTTTCCCTAAAAGATCTATAAATTCTAATTTGTTAAATTTTTCTCAATAATGCATTGCAAAAATAGATAAAAATCAGCAAGTGGATGTTATTTATACTGACTTTGAAAAAGCCTTTGACAAAGTGGATCATTTGACTTTATTGTCAAAGCTGAATTATTTTGGTATATCAGATTCACTGATTAAATTTTTTTGTTAATATTTGTACCAACGTAAACAATTTGTTTGTTTTGAAGGATTCATTTCTAAAGAACACATTGTAGGCTCTGGTGTTCCGCAAGGCTCGAACCTAGGTCCCTCTGCTCTTTATAACTTTTATAAATGACATTCAAAGCTTTGTAAAAAACAGTAAACTTTTACTTTATGCAGATGATTTAAAATTATTTAAAACTGTAAAAAGTTTGCAGGACTGCTCTGAGCTACAACAAGATATAGATTCATTAGTCATCTGGAGCAAACGTCATTTGAAATTTAACATTGAAAAATGCACCGTAGTTTCTTACACAAGGAAATCTCCAAATTTTCAAATTACGATTGATTACAAAATGGAAAACATAGTTTTGAAAAGAAAATCAACTATTAAAGATTTAGGGATAATTTTTGATTCTAAGTTTACATTTAATGATCATGTAATCTCAGTTTTAAGGCTTCATATTCATTGGTGGGGTTTATTAAAAGGTCAAGTATTTATTTTGAAAATCCCAATTCTCTTAAGTTATTATTTTTTACACTTGTCCGATCAAAACTTGAATATGGAACGATAATTTGGAACCCTCATACTAATTATCTCTTAGATATGATTGAAAATATCCAAAAAAGTTCTTAAAATTTATGTACTACCAATGTTTTGGTTTTTATACAAATTTAGTTCCATATTCTGAATTATTGGACGTATTTGAAGTTTCTAGATTATCCAAACGAATTCAATTAAATTCCTTACTTTTTCTATATAAGTTATTGCATGTAAGAACGGAAGATGATGAACTTGTATCTAACTTAACTTTGCTGTTCCTCGCCTTTGCTCATACGTGTTTGTTCTCTACAACATTTTCCAGAACCAATCTGTTATTATTCACCTCTGAATAATATGTGTCGCGACTGTATAATTTAAACAGTCGTGAAGTCGATATTTTTTGCGATTCGTATAGTAGGTTCAAATATAAATTGAACAAAAGTATACAACATTTTTCATACAGCTGGAAGGCTTGCTGGTTTCATGTTTTATAGTGACAATTAATATTTTTTATTTGTTGCTTGTTTTTATTTTACTATGCATTCTATTTATACAATCTCTAAATTTTGTTATAGTTATTTTTAATAATATTTGTGCTATTTTCGCCTAGTATATGATTGGATGATAGATAGCTATTTAACAGTATGTACATATCCTATAGTTGTTCATGCTGTATTTGTATTTAATTATGTATTATGCATGTAAATATTTTATTTTAACATTAATGCTTTGTGTAATTGACTAATGCTGTATGAAAGCATTCAATAAAAAATTTTGATTTTGAATTTTGAATTACAGCTGTAGATTTATCCCGCTATTGGTAAATACACTAAAGATAAAATAGCTATATTAGAATCATTCTAATAAATAAAAATATATCTATTGTATGTTTAATTGAACACTGGCTCAAGATAGATGAAATTAACTTAGCCTCCCAGATGGCTATCAATTTAGTGCATATTGCAGGGATAAGCATGTTCGAAAGTGGGACCGCTATTTTATCAAAAAAATTCCATGAAGGCTAGGAGATAAAAGTTAGTCAATTTGTGAAGAGGTTAACTTTGAAGTAAAATACATTGATAGAAAATTTTAAAATTATAATTGTTTCACTATATCACTCTCCATCCGGGAATCCACTTAGATTCTTGGAATTAGAACATCTTTAAATTCCTTTCATCATGGAATAATTACAGTATATTTATCGGTGGAGATTTAACGCTAACTTGATGACTAAAGATAAGGACTAAACAATCAATAAACCTCTTCAAGCAATTTAACTATTACCACCAAAATAGTAGTCGATTCAGAGGAAATAATTGCCTGACAACATATTTGTTAAAAACAATCAATTAAATATTGTCAGTACATCTCTTTGTATTTCCTCATTCAGATCATGATGGTTTAATAATCAAAAATAATAAATACTGCAGTAAAAAATGTACAAGGTAACAATATAATCGCCAACAAATCTAGCTTAAATAAAAGACCAATTAAACTTTACTTTCCTGATACAAAAATTAAAGAGCTTCAAATTAGCTACTTTTATGACTGGCAAAGTGTAATGATTTAGAAAAATAGAAATCAGAATTAATGTTTGAGCATTTTAAATATTTTAGTAAATAACATTGATTATTTTAAAATTGTAAAACTTCCTCACATAATGGCATATAAATAAAATAAAACACAATAATGATTGGTATACAAGAGATCTGGCCATAAGAAAAGAAAGATTATTGTTCCTACATAAGCTACTAAATGTGGCAATAACACTAACGAATTATGCTTATCTCACACGGTTAAGTTTGAGTATAATTTATTAAATCAATCAATCAATCAATCAATGTTTGAGATGCCGACCACCTCATGAGGGTATTTTAAGGCAAATATGTGGTGAAGGATGAGTGTGATGAGTAGGTATGAGTTATGAGGTGTAGTCTTGTTACAAGCTAAGGCTGACTCTTCCTTAGAATGGGTCATTAATTAATAGCCCAATTGAAACGGTCCTATACAGATTCTGTTAAGAATGCCAAAATGATGAATAATGTAAGGTGTATAGAGACTAGCAGTAACAAATGCAGGGCTGCATGGAATATTAAGCAAAATACTGTCAAAAAACCATGTGCAGATATTGATATTGATCCTAATAGTTTTAATGCATATTTTGTTGAATCTGTAAATGATATTAAGCAATTAATAATAACGCTCACCCTAGTACTGATGAATTTCAATTTTATATGAATATGTTAGACAATAGATTTAATAATAATTTTACTTGGAAAAATGTAACTACGAACGATATTACTTCAGTTAAAAAGCTTAGTTGAAGAGTCCTGATATGGTATGTCAAATGATCTTTAAAAAAGTATAACCCAAGTGTAGCCTATCCTCTAGCAAAATGTGTAAATTCTTGTTTAAAGAAGGAATTTTTCCTGATGCTTTAAAAATTTCCCGTGTCTGCCCTATTTATAAAAGAGCCCTAAAGAACTACCTCAGAGTTACCGCCATCTCTAGTCCCAGTCTTAGA
The DNA here is from genome assembly GCA_018831715.1 of Matsumurasca onukii. NCBI lineage: Eukaryota > Metazoa > Arthropoda > Insecta > Hemiptera > Cicadellidae > Matsumurasca > Matsumurasca onukii. The sequence goes on from CM032067.1 coordinate 17,826,007, forward strand.
AAATTAATAGAGATCATAGTAAATGACCAACTTGTTAAATATTTTGATTCTAATAATATTTTTAGTGAATTCCAATATGGAGAAGGTCCACCATTGACGCTATGGATTATTTGGTTAGACAGATTCTTCAGTTTTTCAGGATAGCCTATGCTCAGGCTACCTTCTGTGACCTGATAAAGGCTTTGACTGTGTAGATGGAAGTAAATTGATAAAAAACTAGGATACTATGGTCATCAGGGCCCCTTTACAGTTCATCAAATCATATTTAAGTAATAGACGACAAATAGTCTCAGTGAATGGTTGTTGTTCAGATGAGGCTTTAGTGGAGTGGGTGTTCCACAGGGTTCTGTCCTGGGGCCACTTCTTTTCTAATCAATATAAATGATCTACCATTAGCTGTCAATCAAAAATTGTTCTTATGCCGATGACACTAATTCCTGAACATAAGTCCAAACTTAGAACATCTTAACAAACTGGTTAGTAATACTCTTGAAGGGGCTTCAACATGGTTCTCTGCCAACGGGTTTTGCTTAATCAAGATAAAACACAAAACTTAGTCTTTAGTTTAAAGCGTACAGCACAACTCTCTACTAACAACTATATCAATTCAACAAAGTTTTAGGTTCTGCATGTTGACACTGAACTGACGTGGTCAAGTCACATAGATTACGTCAGTTCAAGACTGTCTAGGTAGTATTTCTTGATGAATCGTCTAATACATTTAGTTCCAAACAATATGTAAGAACATCATATTTTGCCTATTTTGAGTCAATATTTAGATATGGGTTAATTTTGTAAAGTGGGCTAGTAGAAGGGTTGAGGAAATTTTAATTTTACAAAAAAAAAGTTATTAGAGCAAGGCCCAGGCAGATTCTGGAACACTGTAAACCACTCTTTACAAATCTGCAAATTCAAACCATTATAAATTTATATATGATCTTTTTTTTTTGTATTCTCAAAAACAGAGGAGTTACTTAAATTCAATTACGATGTCCATACCTACAATACCCGTAATAAAAAATAATGCTGTAATTAAACCTTGTCGCCTCAGTAAATCTCTAAATAGCCATACAGTCATGTCTATTAAATTGTATAATAAACTAAAACCAATAATGAACCTTTATTCACTTAAAAAAATTTAAAATTTATTTTTGGATTGGTTATTACAAAATCCATTTATTCCATAGAGGAGTTTTTGACAGTAAAATATTGATTTAAATCAGGTTTACTCTGTATTTAGCTCTTTACTGTATATAAAAAACATTAAGCAAATTGGTTATTTATTTATATTAATTATATGGTTAACAACTTATTATTGACTCTGGCTTATAGCCAGATGAACCATGACATTGTCAATAATTGTAAAATTCATATGACAAATAAAGATATTATTATTATTATTATACCAAATATAGTAAAACATGTATAAAAAAAGATAGAACCGGAACATAAAGGATATGATTATTACAGAGACGTTTGTCACAAAAACGTTTTCAAGCTACAGAAGAGAAAAGGGTTAGGAACAAAAACTAAGTAAAATTTAATATAAACAAACCATATTTAAAAAAAAAATTGAAACCCATGCTGATATAAAGCTACATATATACTATGTTTTCTCAAGTCAAATACTGTAAAAGGTACAACTATCTAAAATCTAAACCTTTGAACGCAGGGCGCAAACTACAACGCCGCCACACCAAGGAGGATAAATTTTATACCTGCTCTGTGCGCCACACTGCCCGACACCAAACCGCCCCCGCACACTACACCGGCCCGACTCGACCTTTTGTCGGAAATGCACATTTACCTCACTTCACTCGTGGCGACACGAGTATGCCGACGTCTAGTGACTTGGAAGAGGAACTAATGGTTACCGTCGCAGCCTACGAGTTATGCAAGAATTAACGTATACTTCCCTTATGTAAAAATGGTTGTATTCAAACTTACCAGTACCTACAGTTAATTTGTTCAGCTATCTCCTTCCATGAATTCTCCTTCATCCCTGTATCGTAATAGTTTTTATCACTAGGGTTGTACAAGTGAGTGTACAACCAAACTAATTATATCAGTTCTTTATCAAAACGCCGTGAAATTTTGAACACCAGCGGCAAAAGAAGTACTGTACCTCTGCATCACAGACAATGCGTAAAATGTGGGAAAATGACTCATCTAGAAGAAATTAAAGACCAGTTTTTTAGACCAGTTTCAAACTACTATTATATTACAACTTAACAATCGGATTTCCTTTATAAAAATGATATATTCATGCATTTAGCATGATTCTACAGCCTCAGCTAGAGCGAAGCAATAGTACACACCTATCGGTATCGCAAAATTCGACATGAAGAAGCATCGATTAGTTTTGCCAACCTTGACGCAACGTTCGATATGAAAAAGCATCGATTAGCTTTGCCAACCTGGCAACGTCGATATGAAGAAGCATCGATTAGTTATGCCAACTTGGTCCAGCTTCCACAGTCGCTGCTAGAGTAAAGCACTTGTTCACTGCTAGTTCCGTTATACCACCAAGAGGTGTCAGGGCAAGCAAGGTCAAATGTTTTGTCATTATAGCTAACCTAAAACACGTTTCATAGCCGCAAACAATTCTCATAGGCAATTTTATTGCATTATTGGTATCAATTGGGTTAAATATTTAGATTAATTTCTAGTTAAGTCAGTTTCAAATGCCAGTAGGATTGAAATGGTTAAATAAGGGGATATATTGAGGTAACACAACTTTATAGGTTCTAAGATATAGGCTAGTTCCGGAAAAGTGCTGGAGCAATTTACTGCTGTAGGACAGGTAACTAGGCCTACCATAGGCTCCACGGCTAACAAAAACTCCATTGCGTCAGCATCAATCAATTCTTACTCTCTGTAGGATTACAGGTCCAACAGTATACACATCCATTCCGCAATTTCAAAATGACGGCCTAAACCCATTGGATGTAAATAGTAGTTGTAAATAGTTACGACCGGTTTCAACATCGCAATATTGTGTAACTAATGGATTCTCGCACTGAATCCTTAGTATAGGTGTACGCTCTATATAAAGGATTTCACTATAACGTTCATCAATCATTCAATTTATACGAAGCTCACTGTCAGAACTCGGGCTTATCGCAACACTCCGCTTCACTCTTGGTTGACAGTATGGATAACGTCTATATGCAACGAACGCCCTTAGGAGTCCGCCCAAGGAACACACGCAACTGGCTAAACAACGGACCTTCTTTCAACTGATGCGATCTAACTATCAAACCAACTGCTTGCAAGAGTATACAGGGCCCGATTTTACCGTTCATAATAATATTTACACTAGCAAGAAATAACTCTAGTACAGTTGTCAGGTTTAGCATGGCCGGTGAGATGGGCTATAGGGCCATAAGCGGCCAGAGGAAATCTCAAGGCCACCAGCCATGCTAACCTAACGAACTGTATATTTGAAACTGGATGAGTTTACGAACACATGTATAGAGCTCGGTTATAGTAGTATACGTTTTAAATAGTATTTGAAACGTTCCAAGTTTTAGTGATTTTCAACTCCCTTTTGTAAACGTTTAACGCATAATCTCGAAAAATACGCTTACCCAAATGTTCCTCTAGTTCCCAAATACATCATATTTATAAACGTAAAAAGTATTTTGAAAGTTGAAAACGGGCCAACGTAAATAGGCGTACTCTCACAATGATTGAATAATATGTTCTTATACTTTCAACAAATCCAAGGATTACAGTATAATTTTTAGCAAACAAAAGGGCCGATGACTTAAAATGCGTTAAGTCGTAAACAACAGTTTGACTTGAATAGCCGACCCACTTTTCATTGATCGTTAGTTCTCAAGCCACAGATAACATAATTATTATTCAATCACATGATTATGCGATCTATGATATCGTGCAATGCGAGATAAAAGAGTATCGATTAGTTCCCGTTAGCCTTGAGCCAGCTCATACAGTCGCCGCTAGAGCAAAACACTAGTACATTGCTATCGGTATCGCACCATTCGATATAAAGTATCGACTAGTTTTACAAACCTTGACTCAGGTTCTACAGTTGCCGCTAGAGCGAAGCACTTGTTAATTGCTAGTTCCATTGTATCGCCAAGAGGTGTCAGGGCAAGCAAGTTGAAATATTCTGTTATTTGTTAGTTTGAAAGTGTTTGTTAGTTGCCGCAATTTAGGTTTTTTTTTCAGCTTGATTGTATGTTAACATGTAGTTTTATCTCTATAACGTGTCCTTGTTTTACTTGTACATATTTGTAATTGTAATTTTGACAAGCCATCAATTTTCATGATGTAGCTATTGTAAAATATTGGTTGGAATAGTCCTAGGTTAGTGCTTGTTAAGATATTAATTAAATGTAGTTCCTAGATTAGTAGTCCTCTGAAGACGGGTGGAGTTTCTAACTACCCGAAACGTTAGAGAAGTTTTCTCCGGAAGTGGCTGAAAAGTCCGTTCTTTCCTTTTACTTAATTCTGTTATTATTACAAACCAAAATGTGTTTGATTGTGTGAACACCATTTTTAATATTAGGAAACTTCACTACGTTAACTAATGGTGATATTGTTTAATATTTTGTGTTATTACTTGTTAAGTAAGTTAGTTTCAAAAACATGGTGGTCCATGGAGAAGTCTACACCGCTCTCGCTCCCTACTCCTCCTCCCCATAAACCATAGCGCAAACCCATAGAATTAAAGTGGTTAAATTAAATCAAAACCTTTCTTTATCCAGTAATTAAATCCAAAAAGTGGATGCATTGGTGAACTTGAATTTTAATTTGACAAAACATTGATCAAAACTAGGTGTTGATAGTCTCAGATAGAAATTCTCAAACGCGTTTAATCTTTAAAATTGTTTAAAAATATACGTGTGAAAATAATGTTTATTGCTAAAGCTATCCGAGTCTAGATCAAAGTAAATAGTTTATTGCCAGAATGTACATAAACGTACAGCAAACGTCATTGAATTTTATTTACGCTTTAATTGGCCAAATATTAGCTGCAGAAATGATTGTTAAAGTATGCGAAAAATTATCTTGTTGAAATCATACTATAAATATTGAAGAAAAATTGCTCGACAGCGATATTGCCATGAAAAACACCTAGATGCAATGTCAGTGCGGCTGTAGCATAATTAGCCGGATTAAATTTTGGCATATTTTCCTGGATTATACAAACAACAAACGTTATAGTGTTTTTTTGCGGCTAAAGAGTTTTTTGTAAATACGCCTCCGGCTTTCACTTGTTCGCACTGTGATGGGTCATTTGACGGAAATGGACCATGATGGTTCACTTCTCCACAGATGATCCGCGTAGAGGAATTCGGGAATTTCCGTTCGCTGTCGGATCGCTTCGTAAACGGAGCTCCTCTGACCACGCGGGACTTGCGTGCTCGGCTCTACTACAAGACGTTCGCGGTAGCGCCTAACATTCCCCTCCACACCCAAACTTCGCCCCGTGACTACAATTGCAGCTGTTGTGTTGTGTTGTGTTGTGGCTGCACGGTCTGATATGCTGAACAACGAAATGGCAATTTGCAGCCTTCAAATTGATAGTGCAAGAGAACGAAGAAAAAAGTTGTTATTTTAAAGAAGTTGGTGCCGCAGACATGAGTTTGAGGAAAAAAAAAAGAAAAAAATCAGTTAATGTACTAATGTTCCTGGAAAACATAAAAACAGAGGACGGTTAAATATTTGGGAGCGTGAAATTTTAAAATATACAAACAGAAATATTGGCAAAAACAACAATTCAAATTTGACAAAAAATGAAAAGCGTACGAAAACACACACAAATAACACCTCAAAGACGGTTTTATCCTTTAAAAATGGAAAGCAAACAACATCAAACGACCGACAGACGCGAAAGTCGTAACATTGCTATCAGGCATTGGACAACCAAATTCAGGTCAGTTATAATTTTTTTAAATTATAATTATTATTTTACCTTACTTACTTTAGTCTTCTTTTTTTATACACAATTTTTTATTGTAAACGACAATAAACAATGATTATTATTAAGTAAAAGCATATTTTAAAACAGCCACTTTTTTTGGTAGCGTTAATAATAATGTGAGACATGAGACAAACATAAATCCTGTTTGATGATTTATGTAATTACAAATTTTCTTGTTTTTAGGTGGTGCGCAGCAAAATTAATACAAAATGGTACTTAAATAAAATTGGAACTATTTTACAATTTAAAGACCCGTAAGTATTGCCTAACTTAGCAAAATAGTGTGAGACATGGAACAAACATAAAGTCCTGTTTGATTATTTATGTAATGATACACATTTTTTATTGTTTTAGGTGGTGGCGCACAAGAAAATTAAAACAAAATTAATTGTAAAATAATTATTTATTACCTTGTATTAGGCCTGTAGATCACAAAGTTGTTGTACTACTGGGCTAATATACAAAATAATAATAGTGAAATTTGGTCTACACTGGGTTTCACTTCTAGTAATGTAAATAATTGGCAAATAAAATTGGAACTATTTTAAATTTAAAGACCCCGTAAAGTATTGCCCTAACTTATAATCAGGAAATAGTGGAATCATGCATGTATAATAATGGTTAGAGGTGTACGGTATGGAAGGATTTCGTGCGTGTTGTGCAATAAATACATAAATTGTTTAAAGTACGAACTGAAATGAGTTAAAACCAGTTGAACAATGACGATTAAATTACTTTTCACCTGTGATACAACTAAAGATGTAATATTTTATTTCAGGTATGTATTGAAAACTATGCAATCGTCAATTTTCGTAAGTAAATTGTATAACAATAATACATTTTTATTACACAGACGTAACAGTAAATATGTCTACAAATGATCATAATCCGTCTGTAAACACCTTAAGTTTCAAATACTATTTGTGTAAAATTTTAAATAAATAAGTAGGAGCGAGAGCGGTGACACGCTCAGGCTCTGGCCACACCTATGGGTGCGGAGGGGAATGTTTAAAGTACCTGAACGTGTGTCTGTGACTCTACTCCCTAATATAGTTTAAGGTGTTATTAGCCCGACAACGTGACCTAGGTGAAGATCAACGCTGTGGGATCGCATATAATTATACAACTCCTTTTCCTTTCACTTTCTATCTATCAGACACTGACTCTTCCTACTATTTGAAATACCCATCTATACTATATATCAAAGCCACCGCTGAGAACCAATTTTAAATAAAGGTTTTAACTAACCAAAAATATGTTTTTACGTCATAAATAAAATTAAAAGTAAGTACAGCAACAAAAGATACCTTTTTCATTCAACACTAAATGGTTTAAACCGTTATAAAGCATTTTTAAACGCATTTTACTCGAGTTTTAGTTATGTCTACGGTGCTGCTACTTACAGTGAACTACTTCGAGTATGTCTAACGCGAGGACAAGACGCTAGTCAATCTTCGTTACCGACTCTGCACTGCACTCTGTACTACAATAAAAATCAGTTCTTGGCCGCCATTTGTGAACGAACGTTTTGATCGTTTAGTTATTGGTATTACGGTACTAAATACATAACTATTGTTTTTAACATTTTTCAACGATCGCATGAAGACTTACTATATTGTACATACAATATTATTCAAACCGCTTCATTGGTGAAATAATCCACCATAAAAAGATAGTCCGCATTTTGTTACCAATTTAGGTTAGGTTACTGGAGGATATTTTACATTTATTCGAAAACTATCGAGTTACTATGATTTGTACGTGAATTGTTCGCGGCAATGAACCGTGTTTTAGGTTAGCTATAATGACAGAACATTTGGCCTTGGTTGCCCTGACACCTCTTGGTGGTACAACGGAACTAGCAGTGGACAAGTGCTTCGCTCTAGCAGCGACTGTGGGAGCTGGTTCAAGGTTGACTATATTTATCGATGTTTCTTCATATCGATTGTGCGATACCGATAGTAGTGCATTAGTTCTTTGCTCTAGCGGCGTTTGTAAAAGCTGGCTCAAGATTGGCTAAACTAATTGATGTTTCTTCATATCGATTGTGCGATACCGATAGTAGTGCATTAGTTCTTTGCTCTAGCGGCGTTTGTAGAAGCTGGCTCAAGATTGGCTAAACTAATCGATGCTTCTTCATATCGAGCGTTGCGTCAGGGTTTGCAAATCTGATCGATGCTTCTTCATGTCGAATTTTGCGATACCGATAGGTGTGTACTATTGCTTCGCTCTAGCTGAGACTGTAGAATCATGCTAAATGCATGAATATCTCGTTTTTCTAAAGGAAATCCGATAGTTATGTGGTAATATAATTGTTGTTTGAAACTGGTCTAAAAACTGGTCTTTAATATCTCCTAGATGAATAATTTTCCCACATTCTACGCATTGTCTTTGATGCAGAGGTACAGTACTTCTTTTGCCGCTGGTGTTCAATATTTCACGGCGTTTTGATGAAGAACTGATATAATTAGTTAGGTTGTACACTCACTTTTTTTCAATTCAATTCCAAATAACTTTATTTCGTAAAATACATACATAGAATAATACATTTGTTTTGCACAAGTTTAAAATAAATATACATTTAGACAATATTATTTACGATAAAATAACCTCACATAGGAAAATTCCTGTGCGTGAGGATGAGCCTACGTAAAAAAGTATTATGTAGTTATAAACAAAGGAAATTCTTATTAAATTTTAATTAAGATTGGTTACACATTTAAAAAAAACAGTTGTTTACTAATATCATATATGCTAAACTATACTATTCTATTATACTAATACCGACACTTGGGAGACTTAACCTGACACATTCACACTCACTCATTCATTTACAACTGGTCACACACGTCTGCCTCTATTTGCGTGTCGGCCGGAACCCCGCCTCGTTATCGGTAAACAGTTCTTATCCGTTGTTCTGTACATCCCTACCTATGTCTTTGATCCATTTCTTGATTTCAGTTTGAAACCTGTCTTACTATGCAAATGAAACTGTTAATGGTACAGGAGACTTTAAATAAATAGTGAGAAGTAATAGATGAACATGTTGTAGAAATGTCTTATACAGTCTTGGCATACTATCCCAGATTTCGTGACGTTCTCTAGTGTTGTGTCCATGTTCTGTACGGTCGAAAATGTTACCTGAGTTTTGTAACACGTGGTCAATAGTGTCCGTACGTAAAGCTGTCGTACGTCAAATACGTTCATGTCCTTAAACACCGCTTCAGACAAGTAACGTCTGTTTCTAGTTCTGCTATAATGGCTTTTGAGTCACCAAGAGGTTGCATAAGACCCATAAGCTCCACCCCAGGTTATTATAACTCCTTCTATTATTGATTGGGCGTACGCAAAATATGTGGTTCGGATCTCGTTCATATCAAGAATTTCAAAATTCTCCCTATTTTCTTGGTTATTTCTTGTTTTATACTCTTAAGTACCTCAAGCATTGTCGGGTCGTCGCTGGACACAGATGCCGAATCTTGCTTACAGGAGTCACAACGCCATCCAGCTACGTCCTGAGGAGACATCTTGCTGAACTTGGCCACAGTCCTTATGCGAGAGCATACAACGTGGAATTCACTTGAGCAGTCCGAGCACTTTACAGAATCCTTGCTGATGTCACATGCCTTGTTACACTTGCTGCACACCATCTTCAAGCTATCTACTTTGAAATATTAAAGTGAACAGAGATGGACACTGAAACGTGAAATACAGAGAACACGCCGGTACCAACACGAAAGGTAGGTAGGTTGTCGATTCCGTGCTACTAAAGTCACCGTGCTATTGCCACCAACTTTGACTGAGGGTTGACACGTCCCGATTCCAGGTACAGTTATTGGCAGACTGGCCAGTAACCTCTTACGCATGTTTGCGATCTTTGTTAGGCAATCGACTCGGTTTGCCGCGAGTGAGGTCACTGCAAGCATTCGTGTAAGTATCTTCCGCAAGAAAATAATAAAACTGATCCGTAAAAAACAAAATTATGAAACACGAAGGAGCAAAAAAAGAAAACAAGGTCTTATAGTTGAACTATTTAAATTTGAACTATTGATGCTTTCAATGGAGAGGTTTTTTTTCCACAATATTAATTTGTATCCGACCCAACATGCAAAGTTTAATTATCCTGGAACGTTCGTGATATTAAATATTTAAAATCATATGTGTGTGTTTTTGAAATTTCAATTTCTTCTTAGGTCCTGTTTCCGCAGACGTCAAAACTACTTTAGAATACGTTTCGTTTGTATTTTATTTATTAATTATAAACTGTAAAGCTACGCTACACTATGAACTGTGTTTATAATTTGCTTATAATTAAATTACAATTATGTGTGTGTATACATTATACCCGTTTGCACTACTATTTGAAGTAATTCTAAAACATCCTTGGTTGGCTGTTATCTGAAAATGGCAAAAAGTGGTTTGTTCTTCCGAGGCTTGTAATGATGCATTCTAATAAACGCACTTAGATAGTATAAACACGTATTTTCCGCCATTGATGTAATTTCTATAATTCCTTGGAACAAAAACACATAGACATTTTCTATTGTCTTACCACAAGAAAATTTAATAAAGAATAATTGAGTTGACAGTAAAAGTGCAAAAAATCAAACACCACTAGCAATTATTCAAGCCGCTGTAGTTTTACTTTTTTGCACTTACAACGAACATATGATATTAACAAAGTTTGAATAAATCACTAGAAATACAAATTAATCTCCGGATGAACAGGAAATGGAATGTTGACCATTGCATGCACACGCCACGCATCGGGCTGGTATACCTGCGCTGAGACAGGTAGAGGGTTCTAGAATCGACCCTCAGGCAAGTGCACGGTGGCAAAGTAGCACTATCACCGGTCAGTCGCTACACACTACCAGATAACAGGAGCGTTCTTATCAGTAGGTCCTTACTCATCGGTTAACTGGACCGTTTTTTTTAATAACTTCAAAATCCTAGTGATAAAAACTATTACGATACAGGGACGAAGGAGAATTTATGGAAGGAGATAGCTGAACAAATTAACTGTAGGTACTGGTAAGTTTGAATATAACTATTTTTATATAAGGAAGTCTACGTTCATTCTTGCATAACTCGTAGGCTGCGACGGTAACCATTAGTTCCTCTTCCGAGTCACTGGGCGTCGGCATTTGCCTAGATGTAATGTCATTACACGGGCAGATAATTCCCAATTATTAGCGAGTAACTTTGCGCAGTGGCAGTATCGTGAGGTGCGATTATTGCTTATTGAAAACTTTAACCAATACCCCGCCATGGGGGCGTGAAATGCCGCCTGCATCGGCAATTTGGGCCAGCCCCTCCGGGGGCTTTTATAATGAGCGCCTCTCCTGCGGTAACAGTAAAGTTGGTTTATAGATCGAGACCTAAGATTCAACTTTACCGTTTGGCATTCGTTAATCGTTCCTATAATATAAATGTGGGCGTACATGAAGAAATAGAGGAGTCGTATACAACGACATTTCCCTGCAAAAACAATCACCGTGTTTTATAAATATACAAACATAATACTCTTGGTTAAAATAAATTGGTATTCAGGGAAATTTCTTTGTACAATTTATTTCATTAAGGATGTTTGGTTTATTCTGTATATTTTTAATCTTACGATGTCATATTCTTCAATTACAGCTGTAAGTTTATCCCGCTATTGGTAAAATACCAAATATAGTATAACATGTATAAAAAAGATAGAACAGGAACATATAGGGATAAAATTAGCAGACGTTCGTCATAAAAACGTTTTTTAGCTAAAGAAGAGAAACGGGTTAGGGACAAAAAGTTAGTAAAATTAAACATAAACAAGCCATATTTAAAAAAAATTGAAACCCCAGCTGTTGTAAAGCCACATATATACTATGTTTTCTGTAAAAGGTTCAGTTATCAAACATCTAAACCTTTGAACGCAGGGCTCACATTACAACGCCCCCACCCCGCCCCAGCGTTTACCCGCACACTACACCGGCCCGACTCCGGCCTTTTTGTTGGAAATGCACATTTAACTCACTTGACTCGTGACGACACGAGTATGCCGACGTCTAGTGCCGGAAGAGGAACTAATGGTAACCGTCGCAGCCTACGAGTTATGCAAGAATGAGCGTAGACTTCCCTTATATAAAAATAGTTATATTCAAACTTACCAGTACCTACAGTTTATTTGTTCAGATATCTCCTTCCATGGATTCTCCTTCATCCCTGTATCGTAATAGTGTTTATCACTAGAGTTGTACAAGTGGGTGACAAGTGACAACCTAACTAATTATATCAGTTTTTCATCAAAACACCATGACAATTTTGAACACCAGCGGCAAACAAGTCCCATTGCATCAAAGACAATGCGTAGAATGTGGGAAAAATGACTCATCTAGAGAGGAAAAATGACACTGCCTCCGGCCCCTCGGGGCGACCAGTTCCGAAGCAGGAAGGGGTCAGACCGTACATTTGAACCCTATCCGTTAGAATGTTAGATTGTAGCAATGTTCTAAGCTTGAACTATGCTGAGTGGCATGCTTAGCAACGGGTTTTGTGTCATCATCGTGATTTACACTTGAACGATGGCCAATCAATCTAACCCGTAATGAATTTGAGGTTTGGCCAACATAATCTTTAGACAATGTTTACAGGAAAGTTAGTAGAGCATTGCTAGATTCTAAGTTGAACCACAATTCTGCCCTTGACGCAACGTTCGATATGAATAAGCATAGAATAGTTCTGCCAACCTTGGTACCAGCTTATTGCAAACGCCGCTAGAGCGAAGGACTGGTGCTTACTATCGGTATCGCAACGATCGATATGAAGAAACATTGATTAGTTTAGCCAACCTTGAGGCAAAGCGTACTAAACGCCGCTAGAGCGAAGGACTAATGCACTACTATCGGTATCGCAACGTTCGATATGAAGAAACGGTGATTAGTTTAGCCAACCTTGGGCAAAACGGCAACAAACGCCGCTAGGCGAAGGACTAACCACTACTATCGGTATCGCAACGTTCGATATGAAGAAACGATGATTGGTTCCAGCAACCCAGAGGTGCCAGCTTGTACAAACGCCGCTAGAGCGAAGGACTAATGCTACTATCGGTATCGCAACGTTCGATATGAAGAAACATTGATTAGTTTAGCCAACCTTGAGCCAGCTTGTTGAAGCGCCGCTAGAGCGAAGGACTAATGCACTACTATCGGTATCGCAACGATCGATATGAAGAAACATTGATTAGTTTAGCCAACCTTGAGCCAGCTGTACAAGCGCCGCTAGAGCGAGACTGGCCGCCTATCGGTATCGCGGCGATCGATATACGGAAGAAACATTGGATTTAGCCAGCAACCAGGCCAGATTGTACAAACGCCGCTAGAGCGAAGGACTAATGCACTATATCGGTATCGCAGCGATCGATATGAAGAGCATTGATTAGTTTAGCCAACCAGGCGAAAGCTTGTACAAACGCCGCTGGAGGCGGAAGGACTAATGCACTACTATCGGTATCGCAACGATCGATATGAAGAAACATTGATTAGTTTAGCCAACCTTGGGCCAACGTACAAACGCCGCTAGAGTGAAGGACTAATGCACTTTTATCGGTATCGCAGCAATCGATATGAAGAACATTGGTGGTTTAGCCAACCTTGAGCCAGATTGTACAAACGCCGCTAGAGCGAAGGACTAATGCACTACTATCGGTATCGCAACGTTCGATATGAAGAAACATTGATTAGTTTAGCCAACCTTGAGCCAGCTTGTACAAACGCCGCTAGAGCGAAGGACTAATGCACTACTATCGGTATCGCAACGTTCGATATGAAGAAACATTGATTAGTTTAGCCAACCTTGAGCCAGCTTGTACAAACGCCGCTAGAGCGAAGGACTAATGCACTTACTATCGGTATCGCAACGTTCGATATGAAGAAAATTGATTAGTTTAGCCAACAGCCAGGCCAGCGTACAAACGCCGCTAGAGCGAAGGACTAATGCACTACTATCGGTATCGCAACGTTCGACATGAAGAAACATTGATTAGTTTAGCCAACCTTGAGCCAAAGCACAACGCCGCTAAGAGCGGGGACTAATGCACTACTATCGGTATCGCAACGTTCGATATGAAGAAACATTGATTAGTTTAGCCAACCTGAGCCAGCTTACAAACGCCGCTAGAGCGAAGGACTAATCACTACTATCGGTATCGCAACGTTCGATATGGAAGAAACGATGATTAGTTTGTAACCTTGAGCCAGCTACAAATGCCGCTAGAGCGAAGGACTAATGCACTACTATCGGTATCGCAAAGTTCAACATGAAGAAGAATCGATTAGTTTTGTTAGCACTTGACGCAACGTTCGATATGAATAAGCATCGAAAGAGTTCTGCCAACCTTGAGCCAGCATGTAAACGCCGCTAGAGTGAAGGACTAATGCACTACTATCGGTATCGCAAGGTTCGACATGAAGAAGAATCGATTAGTTTTGTTAATTTTGACGCAACATTCGATATAACAGCATCGTAAAGTTCTGGCCTTAGCCAGCTTGTACAGAAACTGCGCTGGAGCGAAGGACTAATGCACCTATCGGTATCGCAAAGTTCGATATGAAGAAAGAATAGACGTTTTGTTAACCTTGACGCAACGTTCGATAACCAGACCAGCATCGTAAGTTCTGTAACCTTGAGCCAGCGGCCCCAAACGCCGCTAAGGCAGAAGGACTAATGCACTACTATCGGTATCGCAAGTTCGATGAAGAAGAATCGTTTAGTTTTTGTTATGCCAGCGCAGCGTTCGATATGAATAAGCATCACGTAAAGTTCTGCCAACCTTGAACCAGCGGATTGTACAAGCCGCTAGAGGCGAAGGACTAATGCACTACTATCGGTATCGCAAGTTCGATATGAAGAAGAATCGTTTAGTTTTGTTAACCTTGACGCAACGTTCGAATGAATGAAAGCATCGTAAAAAAGTTCTGCCAACCTTAGGCAGCTTGTGCAAACGCCGCTAAGAGCGAAGGACTAATGCACTACTATCGGTATCGCAAGTTCGATATGAAGAAGAATCGTTTAGTTTTGTTAACCTTGACGCAACATTCGATATGAATAAGCATCGTAAGTTCTGCCAACCTTGAGCCGAACTTGTACAAACGCCGCTAGAGTGAAGGACTAATGCACTACTATCGGTATCGCAAGGTTTGACATGAAGAAGAATCGATTAGTTTTGTTGAATTTTGACGCAACATTCGATATGAATAAGCACGTAAAGTTCTGCCAACCTTGGGCGAAATGGCCGCAAACACCGCTAGAGCGAAAGGACAATGCACTACTATCGGTATCGCAAAGTTCGATATGAAGAAGAATCGTTTGGTTTGTTAACCTTGACGCAACGTTCGATATGAATGGCATCGTAAAGTTCTGCTGTGAAAGCAGCAGGCAAAAGCTTGTACCAAACGCCGCTAGAGTGAGAAGGACTAATGCACTACTATCGGTATCGCAAAGTTCGATATGAATGGCATCGTAAAGTTCTGTAACCAGGCAGCACGGCGCCGCTAGGCGAAGGACTAATGCACTACTATCGGTATCGCAAAGTTCGATATGAAGAAGAATTCGTTTAGTTTTGTTAACCTTGACGCAACGTTCATTATGAATAAGCATCGTAAAGTTCTGCCAACCTTGAGCCAGCTTCTACAAACGCCGCTTGGTGAAGGACTAATGCTACTATCGGTATCATGAGTTCGATATGAAGAAGAATCGTTTTAGTTTTATTCAACATGACGCAACGTTCGATATGAATAAGCATCGTAAAGTTCTGCCAACCTTGAACCCCAGCTTCTACAAAGCGCCCTTGAGCGAAAGGACTAATGCACTACTATCGGTATCATAAGTTCGACATGAAGAATGGTTTAGTTTTTCTGAAAATTGTTTGAAAAAAAATTGTATTATCTGCGAACCCACAGCGTTGATTTCCACCTAGGTCACGTTGTCGGGCTAATAACAGCAAACTATCATAGGAGTAGGGCAAGCACACAAGACTGTGTGGTCAGAGGAGCTCCGTCCACGAAACGAGCCGACAGCGAACGGAATTCCCGAGGCTTTCTGCGCGGATCATCCATGGAGAAGTGAACCATCTCTTCCCCATCATGGACCATTTTCGGTTAAGGGTTTCCGTCAAATGACCCATCACAGTGCAGGCTAAGTGAAAGCCGGAGGCATATTAACAAAACACTCTTTAGCCATCAAAAAAAAAACACTATAACTTTTTGTTGTTGTTTGTATAATCAGGAAATATGCTAAAAAACTAATCCGGCTAATTATACTACAGCCGAACTGACCTTGCATCTAGGATTTTCATGAGAATATCGCTGTGGTAATTTTATTCAATAGGTTTTTTGCTGTGTTTTTAACAAGATAATTTTCCGCACACTTTAACGTTATTTCTACAGCTATTATTTTGCCGTTAACGCGTAAAATAAATCTGTGAAACGTTTCTGTACGTTCTGGCAATAAACCATTTTTTATTTGTTCTATACTCGGATAGTAATAGCAATACAGTATGCAAAATTTTTCCAAATATGTTTTTACACCAATTTAAGATTAAACAGGTTTGAAGATTTCTATCTAACCTAGTTTTGATCAATGTTTGGCAAATTAAATTTATAGTTCACCAGTTCATCCACTTTTTGGATTTATTACTGGATAAAGAAAGGTTATTATTTAATTGAACCACTTTAATCCTTTTTTTTACGCTATATGGTTTTTTTATAGGGGAGGGAGGAGTAGGGCGAGAGCGGTGTACACTTCTCCATGGACCACCATGCTTTTGAAACTAACTTATAGCAGTAATAACTCTCAAAATATTAAACAATATCACCATTAGTTAACGTTATGAAATAGCAATTTATTAGTGTTTCGCTCCAGCGGCAACTGTATAAGCTGGCTCAAGGTTAACGGGAGCTATCGATACTCTTTTATTGTTCATTGGCGATATCATAAATCGCATAATCGTGCGACGTTGAATAATAAGCCGGCTATTACAACGTTTGAGGTCCATGGTGAAGAGGAGAAGGGGCGAGAGCTTCTGAAACTAGCAACAAGTAATAACTCAAAATATCAAACAATATCACCAATAACCCAACGTAATAAAGTTTCTATATTATTTGAAAATTAATAGTTCCAAAAATAAAACATTATTTTTAGCACAGTTATAAGGACAGATTATTTTGCTTACGCTGCTCTGACACCTCTTGGCGGTACAATGAAATTATCCGGTGAACAAGTGCTTCGCTCTAGCGGCAACTGAAGAACCTAAATCTGGTTTGCAAAACAAGTCGATACTTATATCGAGTGGTGCGATACCGATAGCAATGTACTAGTGTTTTGCTCTAGCGGCGACTGTATAAACTGGCTCAAGGTAACGGGAATTAATCGATACTCTTTTTATTTCGCATTGCGCGATATCATAAATCGCATAATCGTGCGATTGAATAATAAGCCGGCTATTCAGAGTCAAACTGTTGTTTACGATTTAACGCATTTTAAGTCATCGGCCCTATTGTTTGCTAAAATGTACTGTAATCCTTGGATTTGTTAAAAGTATGAAAATATTATTCGTGCTTTAGAGCCCCAAGGATAAAAAACATGTCCGCCTCAGCTGCGCGGCGACCATTTACTTAGAAGTTAGGGTTTACGTTGGCCCGTTTTTACCTTTAAAATGCTTTTGCTTTTGTAAAAGCCGTATTTGGAAACTAGAGGAGTTTTCAACACCGGTATAGAGCGTATTTTTCGAAATTATGCGTTTTAAGTTTACAAAAGTGTTGAAAATCACTAAAACTTTGAGAAGTTTCAAATATTATTTGTGAAACTATTATAGGAATCTATTATGATGAAACTATTGTAGGAGATCTCAGATGTAAGATCAGGGCAGAATGTCTTAGATATGGGTCCTCAGGGTTCATCTCAGTCCGTTGCTCTTTTTGATCTACGTTAACGATGCCAGTTCAGCGGTACAGCAAGGGCGAATCGTCTTCGGCATGATATTTTGACTCTCTATGTTTCAAGCAAATTCTATCAAACAACTAGAAATCGTGACATTCGAATAAGCAGAATAATTCAACATTTCAACGAGCTCAATCTCAAGCAAATTCATCAAAATCAAACTTTATTCAATTTTGTTTTGCAGAAAGCGACTCAGCGAGTTCCAGGTAATGGTGGACGGCACTGAGATCGAAGAGGTTACTCAACTAAATTCTTGGAATACACCTTGATCGAGGTTTGACGAATACTCACGTAGACCACGTTTGCTCAAAACATCCTCAGGGTATTTATGTTTTGAGGAAACTGTCCGGAATACTACTTAACTCAGGTAATTTACCCACACTTGGCCTACGGGTGACTTTGTGGGAGGCTGCACAAAAACAAATTTGTCTAGGATTTTATTCTTTAAAACGAGCAGTCAGGATAATCGCCAAATTGCGAGGAAGAAGAAGTCGTGTAGGGGCATTTAAAACCTAAAACTGTTGACTCTACCTTACCTCTACATTTTGAAGACGTGTCTCTTTTCAAATCAAAAAAGTAATACCATAAGAGAGGTACAGACGTACCTCTTAGCATTAGAGAAGGCAGGGACAACATACCGAACTGGGAGACACAGAACGGTAGTTCATGACAGACATTGCCTTCCCAGGCAGATTCATTTCGTCAACAGACTACCAAATTCGTTCAAACATGCCCCTGAGCCTAAGGCTTTAAATCTCGTCTTAAAACAATTCTTATTTCTCAAGCATTTTATGATACGAAGACAGCGAGTTTATGGCATTCATGGAGACCGTATGATTAGCTAACTCATTGGGGCTAGAGTGTTACACATTCGAATGTTGGAGAGAGTAGATTGTAAAAACTGTATGTTTGAATGAAAGGATTTTTTGATGTAAGAATGAAGGAAAATTTTAACACAGATTGACGATTGCGATACGATTTTATTGTAAATCATCCATAAGCAATAAATATTGATTCCTTTATTGAGAACTTAGGGAGAAACCGAGCTCTACATGTGGACAATAAACTCATATGGTTTCCATATATACGGCATTTGGGTTAAGCATGGCCAGTGGTCTTAGAGATTTCCCTGCTGGCGCTTATGACCTATAGCCCCATCTCACCGGCCATGCTAAACCTGACGAACTGTACTAGATTATTTCTTGCTAATGCTAAATAATATTATGAAAGTTGAAAACGGGCCTCATACCTTGCAAGCGGTTGGTTTAATAGTTAAAGGGAGCATCAGTTGAAAGTCCGTTGTTTGTAGTAAAGTTCGCAGTTTCCTGTGTTAGGTTCTACAGTTGCCGCTAGAGCGAAGCACTTGTTCACTGCTAATTCCATTGTACCGCCAAGAGGTGTCAGAGCAAGCAAGGTCAAATATTCTGTATATAACTATCCAAAAAATACGTTTGATTGTGTGAACAATTCATTTTCAAATAACATTGAAAACTTTATTACGTTAACAGCTGTTGATATTTTTGTTATACTTGTTAAGTTAGTTTTCAAAACATGGTGGTCCGTGGAGAAGTGTACACCGCTCTCGCTCCCTACTCCTCTCACCATAAACCATAGCGCAAAACCAGAACTAAAGTGGTTCAATTAAATCATAACCTTTCTTTATCCAGTAATTAAATCCAAAGAGTGGATGCACTGGTGAACTTTAATTTTAATTTGCCAATACACCGATCAAAACTAGGTGTTGATAGTCTCAGATAGAAATTCTCAAACGCGTTTAATCTTTAAAATTGTTGTAAAACATATTTGGAAAATATTTGTATACTGTATTGCTATTACTATCCGAGTATAGAACAAATAAAATGGTTTATTGGCAGAATGTACAGCAAACGTCATTGAATTTTATTTTATGCTTTAATCGGCCAAACATTAGCTGTACAAAGGATTGTTTAAGTATGCGGAAAATTATCTTGTTAAATCTATACTATAAATATTAAAGAAAAATCGCTCGACAGCGATATTGCCATGAAAAAAAATCCTAGATGCAAGGTCAGTGCGGCTGTAGTATAGATAGCCGGTTTAGTTTTTAGTAATATTTTCTTGGATTATACAAACATTATAGTGTTTTTTTCGGCTAAAGAGTTTTTTTGTAAATATGCCTCCGGCTTTCACTTGTTCGTACAGTGATGGGTCATTTGACAGAAACTTTAACAGGAAATGGCGCATGATGAGGAAGAGTAGGAAGCGAGAGTGGTGTTCACTTCTCCATGGATGATACGCGCAGACAAGTTTGGGAAATTCCGTTTGCTGACGGCTCGCTTCGTGGAAGGGGGTCCTCTGACCACACAGACAGTCTTGTGTACTAGGCCCTACTCTCTACTATAGTTTAAGTTGTTATCAGCCCGACAACGTGACCTAGGTGACGATCAACGCTGTGGGCTCGCATATAATGTAATTCGATTTTAGTATAAAAGATACCAGTCACATTCTACACTTCTATTGGAAATACCTATTTATACTATATATCAAAGCCACCGTTGAGAACCAATTTTAAATAAAGGTATAAACGAAACCAACAAATGGGTAGGATGGAAAGTCAGTGATAGTACACACCTATCGGTATCGCTAAGTTCGATATGAAGAAGAATCGATTAGTTTTGTTAACCTTGACACAACGTTCGATATGAATAAGCATCGATAGTTCGCCAACAGAGCCAGCTTGCAAACGCCGCTAGAGCGAAGGACTAATGTACTATCGGTATCGCAACGTTCGACATGAAGAATCGATTAGTTTTGTTAACCTTGAGCCAGCTACCACAAACGCCGCTAGAGCGAAGGACTAATGCACTACTATCGGTATCGCAACGTTCGACATGAAGAAGAATCGATTAGTTTTGTTAACCTTGAGCCAGCTTCTACAAACGCCGCTAGAGCGAAGGACTAATGCACTACTATCGGTATCGCAACGTTCAACATGAAGAAGAATCGATTAGTTTTGTTAACCTGAGCCAGCTACAAACGCCGCTAGAGCGAAGGACTAATGCAATACTATCGGTATCGCAACGTTCGACATTAAGAAGAATCGATTAGTTCTGCCAACCTTGAGCCAGCTTCTACAAACGCCGCCGCTAGAGCGAAGGACTAATGCACTACTATCGGTATCGCAACGTTCGACATGAAAAAGAACGATTAGTTTTGTTAACCTTGAGCCAGCTTCTACAAACGCCGCTAGAGCGAAGGACCAATGCACTACCATCGGTATCGCAACGTTCGACATGAAGAAGAATCGATTAGTTTTGTTAACCTTGAGCCAGCTTCTACAAACGCCGCTAGAGCGAAGAAGGACCAATGCACCATCGGTATCGCAACGTTCGACATGAAAAGAATCGATTAGTTTTGTTAACCTTGAGCCAGCTTCTACAAACGCCGCTAGAGCGAAGGACTAATGCATACTATCGGTATCGCAACGTTCGACATGAAAAGAATCGATTAGTTTTGTTAACCTTGAGCCAGCTTCTACAAACACCGCTAGAGCGAAGGACTAATGCACTACTATCGGTATCGCAACGTTCGATATAAAGTATCGACTAGTTTTGCAAACCTTGACTCAGGTTCTACAGTTGCCGCTAGAGCGAAGCACTTGTTCACTTCTAGTTCCATTGTACCGCCAAGAGGTGTCAAGGGCAAGTTTAAATATTCTGTTATTATTACAAACCAAAAATACGTTTGATTGTGTGAACAATTCATTTTCAAATAACATAGAAAACTTCATTACGTTAACTAATGGTGATATTGTTTAATATTTTGAGTTATTACTTGTTAAGTAAGTTAGTTTCAAAAACATGGTTTCCATGAGAAGTGTACACCGCTCGCGCTCCCTACTCCTCCTCCCCATAAACCATAGCGCAAAACCATAGAATTAAAGTGGTTCAATTAAATCATAACCTTTCTTTATCCAGTAATTAAATCCAAAAAGTGGATGCATTGGTGAACTTTAATTTGCCAATACACCGACCAAAACTAGGTGTTGATAGTCTCAGATAGAAATTCTCAAACGCGTTTAATCTTTAAAATTGTTTAAAAATATACGTGTGAAAATAATGTTTATTGCTTAAGCTATCCGAGTATAGATCACAGTAAATAGTTTATTGCCAGAATGTACATAAACGTACAGCAAACGTCATTGAATTTTATTTTACGCTTTAATCGGCCAAATAATAGCTGTAGAAATGATTGTTAAAGTATGCGAAAAAATTATCTTGTTAAAGAAATTATACCAGGAAAAATTGCTCGACAGCGATATTGCCATGAAAAGAAATCCTAGATGTAAGGTCAGTGCGGCTGTAGTATAGACAGTTGGTTTAGTTTTTAGCATATCTTCTTGGATTATAGTTCACAAACATTAGTGTTTTTTGCGGCTGGAGAGAGTTTTTTGTAAATATGCCTCCGGCTTTCACTTGTTCGTACAGTGATGGGTCATTTGACAGAAACTTTAGCCGGAAATGGTCCATGGGGAGGAAGAGTAGGAAGCGAGTGAGGTGTACACGGCGGACCCCAGGTCTTGTGCCGCCGATGTTTTCTCATCGATGGCTCGGCCCTTGTTCCCTATTAAGGATTGTTGTTATTAGCCCGACAGTGTGACCTAGGTGAAGATCAACGCTGTGGGCTCGCATAAAATGTTTATATTTATAATATACAACTTTACTAATATACACTTCTGTTGGAAATCCCCAAGTATAGTATATTTCAAAGCCATCGTTGGGAACCAATTTTACATAAAGGTATAAACGAACCTAAAATATGTTTCAACGTCAAAAATGCAAATTAATAGTAAGTACGTTATTTATATATACCTTTTTCTTTCAACACTAAATGGTTTTAACCGTTATTAAGCATTTTTAAACGCATTTTACTCAGCTTTAGCCCTGTGTACGGTGCTGCTACTTACAGTAAACTACTTCGAGTATGTCTAACGCGAGGACAAGACGCTAGTAAATCTTCGTTACCGACTCTGCATTCTGCGTCACAACTTAGGTCTTAAACAGTATCATCAGCATGGACGCTCATACTCGGTGGTAAGGGGGGAGATTCGGCCCCTCTGGCTTTAAGATTATTTTAATCTTTCTTAATAAAGCAAAATTAAAAAAGTTAGACATAAATATTTGTAGTTTTATCATTTGTTATCTTAGTTTCAAGTACATTAGTGCATTTTTTAGCACATTCGTTGGGAGGGTAGGTGGTTGAATGCAAGAAATAGTACCACGTGTTATACATGGTGATTAAACAGTCATTGGAATTTTGTTATTAAATCTTGTGCTTAATTGTATAGTTCTAAGATCAAGAGGAGAGAGCATCATCGTAAGGAAAGTGTCATATGGAATTGTTTTAACCTTATTTTCAAGCTAGTTCTACAAAATTTCATAGTGAATTGTTCTCCTTAAGTGTGGATAATGTTTCTTCCAGAACATATAAAAACGTGGCTTTTAGGTTACATTTCTATTGTGTTATGTAAGTAACTAAGCTGTGAGGAGATTATGTTGAGACATAAATGTGTTTAAAGTTCAAAATTTACTTGTTTTCATGCCAAACACCGGTAGTCCGGTACTTATCTATGTGCCTCGTAGTCTAGTTTTTAGGTTTAATAGCTGAAAATATTCAACACTAGTATTAAATTCTTCACAGGAACACTTAGCAGGATACTTATAAACCACTAATATTTTGGTTTGATACAGTTAGCAAAGTAGGCCTATCATCAGCGAATAAAATGGTGCCCTCATGATGTATAAATGAATTTTTTAAATCTATGTAAACCGAAAACAACAAAGGTCCCGGTATTGAACCCCGAGGAACTCCGAATTTTAATGGAGTTGAACCTGGTAGTGAAGTTCCTAATCGAACTTGCTGAGTTCGTTGAGATAATTACGACTTCAGCCAGTTTTTGGGAATCCCTTGAACTCCATAGAAATTCAACTTGTTTAACAATAACAATATATATTTGCTTATGTGTAGAAAAAAAAAAACAAAACAAAAATTAGGTTCTCGGGTGTTCTGTAGCTGAACCTTTTACAGTATTTGTCTTGAGAAAACATAGTACAGTATATGCGAGCCTTTACATCAGCTGGGTTTTCAAAATTTAAAAAAATATGATTAGTGTTTGTTTATATCAATTTTACTAACTTTTTTTCCTAACCCTTTTTTCTTCTTTAGCTTGAACACGTTTTTGTGACAAACTGCCTATTACAAAATTGTAAAGGTAAAGGTAAAGTTTGTCTTGTTTAACGAGGCAGTTAGGGACTACAAAGTTCTCTACCACTAACCTCGACCTTTACCTAGCGTCACCGTATTAGTCATTTACAAATAAGTAGACTGGATCGAACCCGCCACCAGTGATGAGTTGAGTCGCGTTATACAATCCGCCACGGATCCACTCCAAAATTGTACACAGTTAAGTTGATGTGAAGAGCCTGTTTGTGCTAGACGGTGCTGAGGCAAGTCAAGCTTATGGCTGAACCTAGTGGAGTGAGAGTGAAAATCGTTCCTAGTATGAAATAGGTCTAAGTTAATCTCGGTATAGACAAGTATGTGATAGATGTAGAGATTAATGACTGTAAGAATTCGGGCTTTAATAAATAGTGGTTTACAATGTGCCAGACGCTTAGCCTTACACATAGTTCTAACTACCCTTTTTGGATGATAAGAACATCAAGTACACTCGAAGAATGGCCCCAAAGGATAAGGCCGTAAGATATATGAGATTGAAACAATGCAAAATAACAGGACTTCAGATGTTCAGCTGCTACTATATCACTCAATTTCCAGATTAAGAAGCTGACTCTAGAAATTTTAGTACATAAGTAATTTATATGATCCGACCAAGTTAGTTTAGAATCTAAGAAAAAACCATCAATTTAACTGGTTCAAGTTGGTTATTTGATGAAAGACTCAAAATGAATGGATGTGTATGAATGGAAGAATGGATGTGTATACTGTTGGACCTGTAATCCTACACAAAGTAAGAATTGATTGATGCTGGCGCAATGGAGTTTTTGTTAGCCGTGGGGCCTATATGGTAGGCCTAGTTACCTGTCCCCACAGCTTTTAAAGAGTAGAGTAAATTGCTCCAGCACTTTGGCCGGAACTAGCCTAGGTCTTATAACCTATAAAGTGTTGTTACCTCAATATATCCGTTTATTTTACCATTTCAATCTTACTTGTGAGCGTGTAAATTTTGTTTTGAGTATGCTAGGAACGCCATGCATTTGAAACTGACTTAACTAGAAATTAATCTAAATATTAAACCCAATTGATATCAATTAATGCAATAAAATTGCCTATGTTATTTGTACGTGAATTGTTCGCGGCCATGAAACGTGTTTTAGGTTAGCTATAATGACAAATATTTGACCTTGCTTGCCCTGACACCTTTTGGTGGTATAACGGAACTAGCAGTGAACAAGTGCTTCGCTCTAGCGGCGACGGTGGAAGCTGGCTCAAGGTTGGCTAAACTAATCGATGTTTCTTCATATCGAACGTTGCGATACCAATAGTAGTTCACTAGTTCTTTGCTCTAGCGGCGTTTGTACAAGCTGGCTCAAGGTTGGCAGAAATAATCGATGCTTCTTCCTATCGAGCGTTGCGATACCGATAGTAGTTCATTAGTCCTTCGCTCTAGCGGCATTTGTAGAAGCTGGCTCAAGGTTGGCAGAACTTCTTCAAAGAATCGATGCTTCTTCATATTGAACGTTACGTCAAGGTTGGCAAAACTAATCGATGCTTCTTCATGTCGAATTTTGCGATACCGATAGGTGTGTACTATTGCTTCGCTCTAGCTGAGACTGTAGAATCATGCTAAATGCATGAATATCTCATTTTTCTAAAGGAAATTCGATAGTTAAGACGTGGCGATATAATTTTAGTTTTTAAACTGGTCTAAAAATTCTAAATATAATTGATATACCTCCTTTATATTGTTAAAACTTTGTCCAATCATCGTTTAAGGTTATCTACTGTATTTTATTACAACATTACTAGAAAACATATTTTCTAGACCACCACGAGTGATTTTAAAAAGACTCCCTAATTTAAAAGACACCTTGTTCAAACCAAAAATCCATTCAGTTGAAACATGCAAGAGAATTCTAACCATCCTAAACACAACTGTGATGTTTACGATAAAATGTAAAGAATTAAGTTTCGCTTCAAGTCTTGTTATCTATTTACTGACACCAACAGCATTCACATTGATTGAGAGTCAACAAAGTTAAAGTGGAAACCAAAGTTTTCACGATGGCCACTCCTCGTTGGTCCACTCCATTGGTCGTTGGGTTACCAAATTGGTATTTTGGTCGGTCCTAATTTATAACCAGACTATACACCTCATCATAATAAAAACACTCATCATAAAATACTTTCTTGCAGCGGTTTATAAGCCATAAATATTGCCTTAAGGATAATATTCAGGGAATGATTACACAAACAAGTGGCCATATCAAAGACGATTGTCTTTGGTTTACAAAACGGACCGATTTCATGCAATGTTGTGAAATAAATAAACCCCTGTCGGTTCGCCATAAAAACAGATACTGTAGTTACTATTCTCTGTGGTGAAACGGCTGACAATAGTGTTGTTCAATACAGCAGCTTCTTCCTCTCCTTGTACAAATGAGTTCATTTTGTCCTATTATTAGCCCCCGGAGGGGCTGGCACAAATTGCCGATGCGGGCGGTATTTCACGCCCACATGGCGGGGTATTGGTAAAAGTTTTCAATAAGCAATAATCGCACCTCAGTTAAACTTCATTGGTTACGATACTGCCACTGCGCAAAGTTACTTGAGAGAGTATTGAACAATCGCCGGACATAACGACATTGCAACTTAGACGTTGAGCACCAAATGTAGAACCCATTCATTTATCCAAAGTTAACTCAGTTTTATGAACAAAAACATTTTTATACTATTAAAATCTACATTTAAACAATTATTTTAATCTTAAATGGTCCCATAATAACTTTTACTTATTTAATACATCAAAACAACAGTAATACAAGTGCACAATAGTTTGTTTTCCAAAAACACTTCCGTATTGATCCGCTTGCAGCAGCACAATTCAAAACGGGTGTCCAGCTCTAGCGGCAAAACTTTGAACACCGCTCAAGGTCGGGTTAAATACATAGTCGACTGGTTCGATATATCGATATAGGAGATTTCTGCTTATGTTGATCATCCCGGCTGTAGAAAACAATTCGCTAGCTCATGAGGTCATCATTAATCGTACTCATTAATGTTGATGGATTAATTAGTAGGTGTAGTTGCGATTGCTATGTGGTTTCTTGTTTAAATGCTTTTGCAATGAACAATAATTATTCTAATTATTTAGTCCAGTTTTTCTATTTTGGTATTGGTATTATTCTATGTAGGTCAGTCCGTTATTTAAACCTCCTTGTTTTGGCACATAGATGTAGGTTGTGGTATCGAATTCTCTATGGAAAAAGTTAAGAACCTGATTCTGATTTCTAATTTATCAGAATCTCTTTTTACCGTATATGTGATATTAGGTGAATTTTCCTGTTTCACAGAAAATTAACGTTTGATAGTTTCACTCTGTTGTGCAACACGGTCAGTGGAGAAATATAACAGCATTATTTACTAGGTTTTAGCATAGTATAACGGATGATAGGGTGATATGTTTTGACTCTTTTTAGGTTAGACCTATCCTAGGTTTGCTGTTAATCATCGACCTTTCTATTTTAAATACAGTGGTAGGCCTAACTCCAATTTTCAACCACTTCCTTCACCTTGAAGATAGTAGGCTCTGAGTATATTTTACATAACTTGGCGCTGTATTGGCCCCTCTTCCGGGCTTGCATACTGACAAGAGGTCCTGGAGTTCCCGTTGTCTATCAAGTCTCATCGGTAGTAGTAATATTGACTAGGTGTCACAAGTTGCAATTGTGTCACAGATGTCTGCGGCTTGTCAAGAGATTTTTCCGGACATAGAAGACTTGATAGATGCTCAGGAACTGACTCCCAAAGAGAGATACAGCAACAAGAAGAATGTGACGGCAAGAGTGAAGAAGCGTAACACTCAGCTGACAAGTGAAGTGTACGAGAGTGAGGTGCCGAGAAGTGTTATCCCTGGCACCCAGAAGATTTATGTCAAGACGTGGGGATGTACTCACAACAGCTCTGACAGCGAGTATATGGCCGGTCAACTGGCTGCCTACGGATACACTTTGACAAGTAGGTGGTGTTTTTGCTGTTATGTTTGAGTAATTAATCATTACTTTTATTAAAGCCTTTGGTAGGTACTCACTTAAAAAGAATAACAAACTTTCTTTAATCAAAGACAGATTTTGGTACGTACCCTTCCTAATCAAAACTAAACTGCCCCTTTAGTGCTGATTTTTTATGAAAATAATACTTCTGACAAACCTAACTCTTCACATATTTAGGCCTAAGTAATTGCATATTGAAGCTGTATTATGATGACTATGGACACACAGTTGTCATGAAACATTTCCAAGACAGTTATCCATGGCATTACTGGGATTTTTGAGGTTTTAATGCGGCAGCTACTTTTAAAACTCAAGAATTCTCACCAATGTTTTCGGAACTTGAGAGTTGCCCATTTGGGCCCTGAGACAGTAAGGCTCTTGGGACCCTTGAATTGCCAATTAGGTTTCGGAACTCTGGAGTTGTCAGTGAGCTTTTTTAGTATCCTTAACAATTTAATCAGCCAATTTGTGTTGTTCATCTTAAGCTATGTTGTATATGTGAAAAAGGTGTATGCCGTTTATAAATAAATCAAAACCCGGTCTCAGGACCGCCAGACATTCTTGCAAAAGTATAATTAGCCTACTGTCTTTGCTAGAAAAACGGATCTTCATAGTAGTCCTATCTAGTTCACTACCTTGAGATAATGTTTTGTTTGCATCAGCATTAAAGATATGAAAACTAAAGCTCTGAACCGTAACTTAGTTTATTAAATCTGTCATATTTTCAGATGAAAAGGACAAAGCAGACTTGTGGCTGCTGAACAGCTGTACTGTTAAGAATCCGGCTGAAGATCACTTCCGGTAAACCACTGAGTTGGAACTATAATCTAGTTAATAACTAATTAGTGTTGTGTTATTTATTATGAAATAAATGCTCAGTACAAAGGCCTACTAGTCATCTGTGAGGTATAATTGAAGATAAAAAACCTTTAAACCTAAATACAAAATGATAATTTTTAGTTTGGTGACAAGGGGTTTCAGCCTTGAAGCCTCCCTTAATTCTGCCATTGGTAGTATACTAGAGTCTAGCTAATCTAAACTAATTGATACCAAACTCAGTTCAGATTAGCAAAAATTCGGATTAAGCGAAACTTTGGCATATACTGATGCTTTTATTACATGTTGACCTTATAAGGTCATATATTGGCTTAGAGCAACTAATATACTATATTTAAATGAAAAAAATTATGTATTTTATTCCTGTAGTACACTGCAATAATAAACAGTGTGGAAGTAACGTACGCAGATATGACAGACAGTACACCTGGCAGTAGGGCCTGGTGCACAAGAAATAAGTTTGAAACAAGAGATAAGATCGTGACTTATGTTGAATGCACGTAAAAACCATGTTTTTTTACAAACTCAACAATGTTATGAATTTCTTCCCCCTAACAGTGTTTGGATTATACAGATTTTCGGATCAGCGGAACTTGTTTTTTTCTGTTGTACATAATCTTTGAGGTCAGAAGAGTCATATTATAATATTGTCTTTGCCTTCTTGCTTGTGTTCACCTTTCAAATTCAATAAGATGACAAGTTGTTAATCACTCGGTTGGTTGGCAGGAATGAGATCGACGCTGGACACAGTGCGGGGAAGGTGGTGGTGGTTGCGGGGTGTGTGCCGCAAGGAGCTCCTAGGGCAGAGTTCCTACGAGGCCTCAGCGTCATCGGAGTCCAGCAGATCGATAGAGTCGTGGAAGTCGTCGAAGAGACTCTGAAAGGTAAATCTGATGTCAAATTGGCATAACCGGAACTTGTTAGCGTGTTTAGGGAAAAGATGAAGAACACTGGCTTAACCCGTACTCCTAAACAAATGGTGATAATAAAGAAGTCTTGGCGAAAAAGGGAGCTGTCATTTTGGACATTGTTTTAGGCGCTGTTGTTATAAATGCTATAAACATCAGTAAAGACGGTAGGCTTATGTTCATTGTTGCCAGAGCCCAAGACCCAGCTTGCGTTCCGCAAGGTCACGAGTTTGATCCCGGGCGTAACCACAGGGGTTTGGACGGCTTTCCCAAGATTCAGCTTTCCCACTATTGCTGTGAAAATACCTTTTATTCACTCAACCATGATATAACCAAGAATAAGTTGTCATTTCTGCTAAAACCAGGAAAAAGCTATCTTAATAGAGTCATAGTTATTCCCGCCGGTGGAATTGAGGGGCAGCTTCTGGTGTGCGCTAGGTCGTGGGTTTGATTCTCAACGCAGTTATTTGGGTTTCAGGTTTATAAAATTAAATCAGGTAAATAAAATGACTCATGAGTTTTGGAAAAATTTTTTGTCACCGGGAGTTTTAAAACAACATTTTATAATGCAATAGGTGCATTCAGAAATGATAGGAGAAATAAAACCGAAGTTAGAAGTTATCATTGCAGAAAACTGGCACATCTAACATACCGTGTGACCAAAATAGCACTCAAACATATCACAGCATAAAAATCTGCACTTGGAAGCTATTGCCGGAGTGAAGGACTCTTGGAAGCGATCTCGGAAGTTGAATGATACTCGAAATGGTGGGAGTTATACGGCACTATGAATGAGGCGTGGTACTACGTCAAACAGCATCATGGAATGAGGCGGCAAATTAAACAAATTGCCACTTTCAAAACTAGTGGCGGAAGGAACTATGACCTTAAAAAGTTTCATTTAGCTTTTCCAACCTGGAAAACTATCCTTTTAGACCCTGAAAAATTTTGAAAACACAGTAAATTTTACTTTAAGGCCTCAGTCAACGCAAGAGCAATGTTGACAAAATTGTGACTCATCAGGGAATCGATTCATACTAATTATTATTCTTGTGTTGCAGGAAACTCGGTGCGGTTGCTAGGGCAGAAGAGAGTGGCTAGCAAGAAGCAAGGTGGGGCTTCGCTAGCGTTACCGAAAGTGAGGCGCAACCCTCTCATAGAGATCATCGCTATCAACACTGGGTGTCTCAACCAATGCACTTACTGCAAGACTAAGCACGCCCGTGGAGAGCTCGGCAGCTACCCCCCAGGTTAGTAGAGGTAGTAACATGTTAGTAATGTTCGTTAGTCTTGTAAACGTGCAAAAAGTAGCTTAGTCGCTAAATAATAAATATATAAACTATTATATAAAATTAATAAAAATTAATAAATAATGTTTTTAGTGTTGTAAAACATGCATTGTCGAAGTCGCCATATGTTTGTGTGATCAATGATCACTTAACAAGTATTTTTCTTTGTCAGATTTTTACGAGATTTGGTACAAATATTTCTTTTGTAAATCTGTCCGTTCGTTGACCAGGATAAGTCAGTACACTGGAAGTGACCTTTGGAAGGAGGAAGTGTCCCCCTAAAAACAGGTTTTTGTGCTCTAAAAACTGTATTTTATGATCTGATATCAATTAAACCTGGTAGTTTATAGCAAATTGTCTTTTAGCCGCCATCTTGGTCTGGCTGAACGGATTTTGTTTATTTTTGGTACACATGTTAGGAACAGTGTCATACATTTTCATACCGAGTTTTAATGTGATAGGATCATAAATACAGTTTTGTAGCAAAAACCCTCATCTTTGCGGGGAGACGTCCAACCAAAAGACCACTTGCAATGTAAAGAAAGGGGGGTATTTCTAGAGAAAATTTGCTAGAATTCTAGGTAGCGCTTGTGGCTACACCTCAGCTATGTTTTTTCTCTTCTGCTAACAATTTCACTTTTGATCATGTTGAACTCCTAAGCTTGACTCTGAATGTTGCAGAGGAGATTGTGGAGAGAGCCAGACAGAGTGTGGCGGAGGGCGTGAAGGAGATATGGCTGACGTCGGAAGACACGGGAGCTTACGGTCGAGATATCGACACCTCTTTGCCGGAGCTGCTGTGGCGACTGATTGCAGTGATTCCAGAGCCTTGCATGCTGCGTGTGGGCATGACCAACCCACCGTACATCCTGGAGCACTTGGAGGTGCGTATACCAGGGTGTCGAGATTACAGGAACTTCGGGAACTATACGGAAACCTACGACGGGTTATTTTACAACGGGCGCTAACATGATACCTTCACAAAATAATTCTTACGTTATGGGCAGTAACCTGTGATTGGTAACAAAAGAGGTTTTTAAGTCTTAAGTTTAGCCAAAGTCGTAATTTTGTCGTAAATGCTAACGGAAAATTTGAAATCACCACAAACGGTATCGAAAGTCATGATTCTGTCACGGATGTTAAAGAGAGACTACTGATCGCTGCCGTTTTCTACAAATAACGTTTTTCATGTCTAATCTGAGCAAGAGTAACTATGACTTTTTTTTTCAATTTAAATGTGAGTTAAGCCGAATAGTTTTGTACCTCAAAACCAAGAAGTCAGTTAAATTTGTCCAGGAAAATGTGAGAAATATACTAGAATAAAGGTAAAAGGTAAAGTTTGTCTTGTTTAACGAGGCGATGTTAGGACTACAAAGTCCTCTCTACCACTCAACCTTGACCTTTACCTAGCCTCGACTGTACCAATTTGTATAGTCACATTACAAATTGTAAGTGGTGACTGCAGGGATTCAACCCGCGCCACCGGAGTGATGAGCTCCGGAGTCGCGTGCCATTCCAATCCGCTAATCCGGGAATTTAGTTTTTCTTGAAGACTGGCAAGCTTTAACCTACCTTGTGTGGTTTTTGTTGTTGTAATCATGTACATCGTGAAATATTTAATACAGTTAACGCCTTTAGAGATTCATATGAAATGTTAACAATGTTGCAGGAGATGTCAAAGATCCTGAGTCACCCGAGGGTTTACGCTTTCCTCCACGTCCCAGTGCAGTCGGGCAGTGACTCCGTACTTGCTGATATGAAGAGAGAATACTGTAGAGCTGACTTCGAGAGAGTGGTGGACTTCTTGAGGCCAAGGTAAGTGTATACCTGTATCTCATATAATTTATCATAAAGTCTTTTATTATTGTCAAAAAGTAAATACGTCATGAGCATTCTAGAAATAGACATATTTTTATTTTCCTCTGACAAAGGTCAGTCCTTTGTATAGGATATATCAAAATCAAAACAGAAATATATAAAAAAAAGTATTATTAAAATACAAGTAAAACAAAAACAGAAATAAAAGAAAAATAAGGAAAAATAAACAAAACAAATTTTGGCTTCTGTTGTTTAATCTTCTCTCTTAAATCATCTTCCAAATATTTTTTTAATTAAGTAATATACTGTTTTTGTGAGGAGTAATTTCAAATTTTGTTTCAATTTGGCTAATTTAACATTGTTGATTATAAAAAACTAAAAGACAAAATAAAATCTTTTAATTAAGCCCCCTTGAGGTTAAACTTGAACTCACGGTGCACTATTCGGTTTGCAGAGTGCCCGGCATCACAATAGCCACGGACATCATCTGCGGGTTCCCCACGGAGACCGAGCAGGACTTTGAAGAGACTGTGAGCTTGTGTGAGAAGTACCGGTTCCCCTCTCTGTACATCAACCAGTTCTTCCCCCGCCCCGGCACACCGGCTGCCAAGCTGCAGCGGATACCTCCTAGAGAAGTGAGTAGAAGTACAGTCAACTCCCGATTAACCAGGCTAATTAAGGGAAGGAGAGCCACGGATAATCCAAAAATTGACAAAATTGAGAGCACTGCACAGCAAGCGATTTAACCTATCGATCCGCGCTGTCCTTGAAGTAGCCTCAATTTCGGAGCCCACAGATTACACAATATTGTGCAACAATCACAGAGCGTGTAATTAGTGAAACCAGTATGTGATCCCTTCACTGTATTGGCAATTTCTTTTTATTTCATGACATCCGTTCCTACGGTAGTTGCTCATTATTTCAATTGTTTTTTCTAGTAGCTAACCCGGTTGATCCGTAACCCAGATAATAAGCACCCTGTTAATCGAGAGTTGACTGTAGGAGTCGGCAGGTCCCCAGGGGTCTACTAAAAACATAATTTTTTCGGAGGGTAATCTCAGGAGTTTTTTGGCAGGTAGGGGAATTTTTAGGGATTTTCGTAGATCCGTAATTTTCAGTGGGTTTTTGGCAATTGGGGGTTTTTGTGATAATTTTACCCTCTTTGTTGAAATACCAGTTTTCCAAGAAAATTCCAATGGCAAACTATGCTAGTCCCTATGAAAACTCAAGATCTAGTAAATGATGTTTAATTTGTTTCTTTTTAGGAAATTAATCCTATTGATTTACACTTTTTTAAACAAGATTCGATATTTACAACCCATTTGTTACTAACTTTTTGCGGTCTCATTTTATTTTTAAATTTTCATTAAAAGCCTACCATGGGTTGTCCCTGTAAGTGAAATTTCAGCAAAACCGCTCTGGTGCGGTGCATTACCAGTCATTGAACCACCTCTAAAGCTGGGATTTAGCCCCTAAGGTCAAAAGTGCCACCGCCCACTGGATTTGATGAGCCATTTTATCTTCAGTGATCCTCAGCGGTCATTGTGGCCCCCAGCCCGAAATGATTCAATGACTAGCATTGCACCGCACCAGAGCACCGGGTGGGATTCGACCCCACCCTGTGACAGACAGGGGCCAACTGTCCGTCACTATAACCACTTAACCACCGGGCTGTCTGTCGTGGGCTGTCAAACTCACACGTGAGTTGGCTTCGGAAGGGGGGGAGGGAGTGGTAGTTTTGGTGTTCTCTGTTATGTGCCAGAGAAGTGTAGTGCAGTCCTTACACATCAGAGACTGTTTCAATTGTAACTTATATTGGACATCCAAGCGTTCAAAAGGAAATAGCGTTTGTTGACCTATACTCGACACGTGACGTCATAGGGTTAGTGCAAATTCCTTTTTTAAATCTAAGTTTCAATTTCAAATTTTAGGACAATTTGTCAGTCTTTTGATTGAAGTTTGTTGTTGACGATGGAGGATTTCAGAAGTTGAACTATTACTGCTGACATTTTCCATCGTTAGTGAACAAAAAAGATACTGAAACGTCGTGATCCTTTTTTGTTCACTAACGATGGAAAATGTCCGCAATAATAGTTCAACTTCTGGAATTTGTCAGTCATTAAAACTATTTTAAAGTGAATTTATTGTTTTAGTGACTCCTCTGAGCCAAATGTCTGTTTTCTTCTTATTTGTAAAACTGTGACATATGTCCAAAATTAAAAAAAATCTGTATTTTAATATCCTTTTACTATTAAAATAATAGTGTTTTTAAAGAAGTTTGCAGCAGAGTTCACTGCAGTACATTGTCATTTTTCAAATATTACCGATTTCAAACCAATCTGATGAAAACTGTAAGTGTGAGAGTTTAAAAAAATGCTTGTTTTTACATTTTTTCTTATGGGACAAAAAAAATGGCTGACTGGTACTAAGCACTCTGGAATGCTGTTCTAGGATTTGTCCTCGTACTTCCTACTGGCTTATTTTTCAGACAATTGAATCCTACTCCATATACCACAGGAATTCATCGAATATATTTGAAAAATAAATTTTTTCCAGGTGAAAAGCCGGACAAAGAGGCTGTCGGATTTGTTCCAGTCGTACTCCCCTTACACAGATAAGCTCGGGACCAGACACACCGTCCTCGTCACGGAGGAGGCCTTTGACAGCAAACATCTGGTCGGCCACAACAAGTCCTACGAACAGGCATGTCTCAGAAGATTACATATGCTATGCTTCAACGTGCTTGTTTCCGATTTTAAATCCGAATTTAATGAAATTTGAAATGCGTTTTCCTGTTGTGGCATGTACTAAAACTTGCGGAAAAGACCACGAAAATCTGAAGTCGAAGTCCGAATCAAGGCTGTGAGCGTAGCGAACCAGTTTTAGCGAATAAGAGTAAGAAGTTACAACGGAAATATGCTTCACTCATGCCAGAGGTGCTTTAGCCCTTAGCTGCGTGTCGGCCTGGTTTCATTTCATGATCTTCAGATTCAGTTTTATGTTTATTAAAAACATTACTCATTTTAAAAATAATTTTGCAACCTGGGAGTAGAATCCAGGGTAGACGAATGTTTAGATAGTAATAAATTAGTCAATTACGAGGGTCATCCAGAAAGTAAAGAACGATTTGCGATCATGCGCCGCGCACACCCCTCAGCACTACGAGTGCGGGTGCAGCTGCACCGTTTCGTTTCCACAGTGATTAATAATGGCATCGACAATTGAAAACCCCACTAAATGCAAAGTCTGAAATTTAAACTCTCGGAAAGTCATGGCAACTGTTTTTTTGGGACAGAGAGGGCTTAATTCATGTTGAATTTATGCCAAGAAAAGAAACGATTAACTCAGAAACCCTCCAACAACTTCGACGCACCATCCAAAACAAGACACGAATAATGCTGTCAGAAAAATAGTTTCTGACAATTCTCGGCCTCATGCATCTGCAAGAGCTGGCGTGAACCTCAATGTCTACGTTGGGAAATTTTTAGTCATCCACCTTTCTGCCTGGACTTGGTGCCAAGTGATTATCACTTATTCCCAAAGCTTAAGGATTTTTTGGGTAAAAACAGTTTGCTAATGATGAGGAACTCCAAGAAGCTAAGAAATCCTGGCTCATGTTTTTGGTGGCAAATGAGTAGAACATGGGTATGGAAAAACTGGTCCCACGTTACAACCAGTATTTTGAAATCCATGGTGACTGCGTAAAAAAGTAGAGGAAGGTTCTATGCATTTGTAAATAAAGTTTTGTGTTGATACCTTTATTTTTCATTTGACCATGCCAAAACGTTCTTTACTTTCTGGATGACCTTGGTATAAATCATTTGACATAGTATTTAAATTCTGTTTGTAGTATTTCCTGCTTTTTTTATTTAAAAGTTGCTATTAATAGTCACTCACATTTTCGGATAAACATCCAGATTTAAGTACTTCTAAATTTGAAGGCAGAAATGATTGGGCTGGATGGTGTAGTGGATAATCACCTGGCAAGGGAGACCCTAATTCGAGTCACATTTTGTCTTCAAATTTCTTTAGTAATAACTAATAAATAATATGTGCAAGATGGCTAAACTATCAAGCTTCTTCCTACAAAATCAAAATTACCCCCTCAAAATAGCGGCAAAATTTACATTTTGTATTGTTAAAAGTATTTTTAGTGTTTTTAATTAGCAATTATTTTTTTTAGATTCTGGTTGAGAACCCTGGCCTCATGGGAACTACTGTAGAAGTCGAAATTACATCTACGAAAAAACATTGCATGATTGGAAAAATAATCGACAATTCGACAAAGCCTGCCGTTGTATCTCACATCCACAATCTTCTGAAACCATCACTAGTGTCTTTCTTCCTTGTAGCCTTGTTGACCAAAGTACTTTGGATGATGTTTGTAAATATATGATTTTGTTATAGTATAAATAGGACTGTTCTCTCTTTTCCTTTATCTCCAACCGAGGTTACAAAAAATAGCCCACAAGTGATACGGTGAACCCTAGTGAATTTAAGAGTCTCAAGTAGAGCCACTGACGCACGCGCAAGTTTGTTTGTTCTCGAAAATCGCATTGGTCACATTTTTCATCGACATCGGACAAACTCGAGCATGTCAAGCCGAGGGAGGAGGAAGGCGGCAAGAGATGGCAGCATTATCTGTGCTCGGGCTAACGCAACAACAGTACAGTCTCTATAATCCGGCCGTTCGCCACTCCGACACGTCCAGTAATCCGGCGCTGTAACCGTGTCAACTAGCCACCTGTTTTCCAGTCTCCACTTGTCTGTGAAGCGCGTGACGTATGCCGTCTGTATCGATTTCTTCAGTTCACTGCTGCAGAGAGCCAGAGACAAGATGTGTGTTTAAGGCCGCTTTCAGACGTCACGACTTTTCAGTGTGCTCTATAGATACGGCCCGGCGCGAGTGAGTCTGATCACAATGACAAGGGGCCGTGGCCGGCACCTCTGAACAGCTCCATATGATGCTATTGTAATCAAACTCACCGCGTGTCGCGGCGTAAGTCCACGAAAGTGGCATAAAACTAATCTGCGCTTCCATTCTGTACGGGCCGTGAGATGTTGCAAAACGTAAAAATAGCCACCCATGTTACTTTGGTAATAAAATGTATGTGATTTTAAAAAGATTAGAAAGTGGTGATAAGCTAGCTACTTTATCCAAGGAATTCAACATCAACAGATGAAACATTCATGCACATAAGGAAGAAAAAGAATGAAATTGAATCATCCTTCTACATAAGAAAGATTATTTCTGGCAAATTGAACCTTTTTAGTGAACCTCCACTAATCCGGCGTTTCCGATCCCGAAATAGGGCTGGATTAGTGAGATCGTACTGTATGTTGATTTTCCGGCCTCAGCCATGTGGCGTCTATGCCCAATCCACCTACCATAGTGTTGTATTTGATAGAACAAAATGTGGTGGAACAAAAAGTAATACAGTAGGTATAGGAAAGCTGAAAACTGATTTCTAATAAACGGATATAGCTTCCACCTAGCTTATAATTTAAATTTAAAATGTTTGAGGGTTTAATAACTATGAAAGACATTTTATATACAATATAAATTTAATTTACAAATAATGCTCTAGAAAAACAGTGTTTACTTACAGAGTAACGATCAAATATTACAAAATCACAGCTCTGTAGAGCACCAATAAATTTAGTTCTAAAATCTAACGTTATTCACTTAACAATTACACTACAACACATTAATCCTATTACTCCTGTGTATTATTTACAAAATAAATATATATAAAAAACCTAAGTGAAGCTAGTTAGTTACACGTTGTTATTTTACATTAAAGATCGTAAGATAATTACACAAAAAAAACAAATGGCAATTGGTAATCTGTTTGAGGGTTTTCTTTAAAGAATTAGTAATAAAAATGTATCAAAACTAAATGGATTAGAGAAAGTAGTTTGTTATAAATCGAATTTGTCGTCATACTTCACAATTACGAGGTTTTATCGGACAAAATATTCTACAGTATTTACTATTTCTCTTTAAGTTAAACATCAATCAGATCAATCCCCTTGTAGACATAGAAAAATTCACAAAACAAAGTCATAATTCTTTTTAATACACCTTCACTGAAGACAGTGGCAAAGATAATCCAATAATAGTCTGCCCAAGCAATCGATGACTGATAAATGTTTAACCTAGAAAATCCTATGAGAGAAAAGCAGGTCTGTACTTTCTGACAGGTGGCGCTACTCAAGTATCTAGTGGCGGCTGACGGTACTAAACACACCCTCCCCCAGCCAAGGGGGTGGAGGGGGGAGGTGCAAGGTGCCAATAGTAAAAGAAAGATAGGCAGCTCTCGTACAGCTATCCGGGGGTTATTAAATCACTAAATCACTATTTGAGATGCCGACCACTCTCATGAGGGTATTTTAAGGCAAATATGTGGTGAGGGATGAGTGTGATGAGTGGTAGTAATGAGTTATGAGGTATAGTCTTGTTACAAACTAAGGCCGACTCTTCCTTAGAATGGGTCATTAATTAATAGCCCAATGACCAATGGAAATACAAGGACCAACGGCTTAACGTGACTCCGAACCACCCAGGTGATGGTCTGATATGTCTAACGATGGTAGGAGTTGATGCGGTATCATCAGATGATCACTGAGACTATCTGAGCCGCTTTAGACCTATATCATCCTCAAAACCTGACCTCCATGAAGCTGGATTACAGGACCACGCCACAAGTCCCAGTCAAAAGGAACTGTATTAAAGGAACCGTAACCAGCGCCTGGGCAGACTACCTAATAATAGATTAAATCTTTGCTAGTGGTAACTAAAGATAGTCAGATATTAGGTATACTAAGTTTTTAAGCACCATCAGTG
The DNA here is from genome assembly GCA_018831715.1 of Matsumurasca onukii. Lineage (NCBI taxonomy): Eukaryota > Metazoa > Arthropoda > Insecta > Hemiptera > Cicadellidae > Matsumurasca > Matsumurasca onukii. Next base: position 17,865,912 of record CM032067.1, read on the forward strand.
ATGAATTCGGTGGTTTAAATACATTAAGAGAACAATTGTATTGAGACAAATACACTGAGCTCAAATCACAATACTTAAATGTTGGGTTTTTGTCTGCTATACTTTGATTTTCAGTTAAAACATTTATTTTGGGAATAAGATCCACAAATCAAATAGTAGTTGCTAGATAGCATGTGTCTTTGACATAAAAAAAGAGGTGATTACTCTGGATTTTAGATTTGTTTAAAACATTTTATTCTGGAACTTCAGGTCAGATCTTCACAGGAAACTCTGGTCAAAAGTTCATCCAATTGGATGAGTTTCTATTATGTTGCATCATTAGGAAATTTCCTTTGCTCGTGGGGCACTAGCCGAATCAACAGCTATTGATACAAGGATATCAGGAGTGTTCGGGTTCCATCCTCGCTATAAAATCCTGGGTCTGCGACTCACAAGGTGAGTAACCTGTGACTATCTCTCTGATGTTGTTGTTTTGCAATCTGCTTTTTATTTTTAACATTTTTTTTTTCAGGAAGCAGAAATCCAAAAGGAGTACTGAGCAGACAACATCACAGTACATTGTGCAGTACAGTGCCTTGTATATTGTCTCTCATGCCTTACTACTAATCTACAATTCCATAGAGGTGATGTGTGACCAGCAAAGATCTCAAATTAAAATAAAATTTTCTCAATTTTCTTGAAGTGTAGTCAACTTGATTGAAGAAGAGGTAAACATAATTTAAAAGAATTATGGAGACACTGTTGAACATAGACAAAAAGAAAACGCAAACGATATGGTTTCACCCTCTCCTGGCCTCTACCTGCCTGAGCAGTTTATCATACAGTTAGGAGGAGGAGGAAAAAGTATCAGATTATCAAGACGTAGACCTTCAAGCGAATTGACCATTTTGATTCATAAATGTTGTGTTCATGTAGTTAATATGTTTTTTAAAACCAAAATACTGTAAAGTAATTTTATTCTATTGCAAATATAAACAAATCACAATTTATCATATGACTTGCATCTTTCATTGTGACGGTAAAGAATGCTGTCCCTTGGACTGGGAGGCAAGTCTACTTCCTTTTATCTTTGCTGAGTGTAGTCTGACAATATGCTTGGAAACTGTTATGACATTAAAATCCAGCTTACCTACCTGAGACCACTCTGTTTAGATCCAAACTTTAGTATTTTTTCAGTCCTATACGCCAAAACACTGTTATAAACCCTGGGACTTTTTTCAGAGTGAAATGTTAAAGAATCTACTATCTAGGCACATACAAGATGGTATTTTTGATTCTATTCGTAGACCTCCAAGAGTTGTATTTTTTCCTGGGAATTCTCTGAGAGTGCTAGATTATTTTCTTTTTTGATGAAACTCGTATCTTTCCTTGCATATGTCACAAGTATTGGGTTTGTTTGTTAATATGCAGCCCAGATAATTCAGGTTCTTCAATAGTTCAGATTAGATAGATCCTATGGTACAGGTTTAATTATAGTTTTGACAAAACAGTTTTTTTTTATATTACAAAGTAGACCTGTGCTAATAGATCAGTGATTGAGTTCTTCAACTTGAGTATCGCTATACTTTTATAAATAAAAAACTTAATATTTTTGAGTTGACTACCTTACAAAAGTCATAGTTACTCCTGCTGATAAAATTAATAATTATTGTGAACACTAATAGAAGCCTGTCGGTAATCGCAAAGCACCGACAACGGGACCGATTGCGGTCGACAGTACAGCCAGAAGCTGATCGGAAGGTGTTGACAATGAAACCAATTGGAAATCGTAACTAAATCACTATTTGAGATGCCGACCACTCTCATGAGGGTATTTTAAGGCAAATATGTGGTGAAGGATGTGTGATGAGTGGAAGTAATGAGTTATGAGGTGAAGTCTTGTTACAAACTAAGGCTGACTCTTCCAACTAAGAACGACCAATGGAAATAATAGGACCAACGACTTAACGTGACTCACTCAGGTGATGGTCTGATATGTCTAAATGATGGTGGGAGATGATGCGGGTATCATCAGATGATCACTGAGACTATCTGAGCCGCTTTAGACCTATATCATCCTCAAAACCTGACCTCCAAGAAGCTGGATTACAGGGCCACGCCACGAGTCCCTGTCAAAAAAGGCATCGCATGTGATTAATACGGTGACGCTAGGTAAAGGTCGAGGTTGAGTGGTAGAGAGGACGTTGTAGTCCTAACTTCGCCTCGTTAAACAAGACAAACTTTACCTTTTAGTTTGATGGCCGCAAATTTCACTTGAAAATTACTTGCCAGTTTGCTTTTTAAATCAATAGAACTCAAACCAAAAATCAAACTCGCACAGACCTATTACAGAAACAACACATGTCGATGTCATATACAAACACTTATCAAGTGCAACACATTGTATGCAGACAGTGTTGTTTGGTCAGTATCTATCGCTGTACTTGTCCTCAGCGCGGTAGTGGATCTCAGGAGGGGAGCCGATGTTCTTGCTCCAGTGGCGTGTCCAGTAGTGGTCCTCTGCGGCTACTTGCGCTGGAGTCTTGGCGTCGCGGCAGATCGCCACACAGTAGATCAGACTGCCGACCAGTGTTAGGAACCCGAATATCAGGAAAACGATGCCGAGGATCCTGAAATCAGAAAATCTTGATTACATTTTTTGTAGAGTGAAAAGCATCAGTTTACAATACAAAAGGTTTTGTACGCAAGTACAGTGGAAAAGGTCTTGCTAAAAGCCATTGGTTCAGCACTGTTTTCTTGTTCCCTTGATTTGTGGGAGCAGCACGTTGAACAACTTCTTTGCCGGTGTGTGACGGTTTTTTTCTCATACAGAGTGAGGCTATGTGCATAGTCTATTCACTGAAATATGTTTTCAATCTTTTCTTCTCATAAAAGATTTATCCAAGCAAACTTTGTTTTGTACGGACCCAAAGGTGTGGAGTTGCCAATGAAAGGCCTTGTCCAAAATAAACATTTTTCTAGTGTGATGATGTTCTGAAATTACTTCCAAAATTTGGTATAATTCGCTCGGATTTCATCTTGAAACAAACTCATACAAGTGTGAGAAAATACTACTTTGTTCTGTTTTCTCTGATGTATGACATATCGGGTCATTACTTTTAACACCACAGAGCACTCATTCTTGTGAACTGCCAAAGACACACTGAGAGAATAATCGCTTCAGAAACTGATTATCAACCTCTTCAGGCAATACAGGGATCAGCTCTGCAGTGGTAATAGCTTAGCGATTATTGCATTGCTCCAACTCGTACAATATAGCGATTAGTACAACTCGCCACAACTCACCAGACAAAGACGGGCTGGAAGAACTGCACGACGATGACGATGCCGAGAGTGACTAGAATGAGGCCGAGGTTGAGAAGCAACATGAGCCAGCACATGCCGCGAGTGTGCGGACAGAACGGGTTCGGAGCGGACATCGTCTCTATCACCAAACCTCGCTTGTGATCCACCTGTACAACATTGTGTTCAAAGCTATGTAGAAGAAAGGAATTGAGATATTTTATCCTTGATCTGAAATGGGTTAATTATTGAGTTGTATACGCTAGTGATCCGTGCAGAACGCTTGAGAAACATAGAGTCTCTACCTACCCTAAAGCATTTCTTGTTTGTTTCAAGTGTGAGCACCACGTAATGGGCATGATCTAGTGGTACTGGGTTTTGGGAATTTAAAAGTATTTTCCCTCATCTCCAGTTGTAACCAAAACCATGAGTGAGGACTCTCAAAAATCTTTTTTCGTTTGGAAAGTATTGTGTTTCCAAATTAAATTTTGTATGTGTTTTAGATCTTCCGGGAGTTTATTATATAGCTTCACTCCCATTTGACTAGGTAGTCTTTGGAAGATGTTTGTTCTGTAGTTTTCCAATCTACATTTTGAATTGTTCCTAGTTTTGTAATTATGAATATCATGACCTCTAATTAAGTTGTTATGGTTTAAACAAAACATAATTGTCTCATAAATATAAATAGATGGAAGAGTTAAAATGTGCAAATTTTGGAACATTTCTTTGCAAGAATCCCTATATCCTAAGTTTGATATAATTCGGATTGCTCTTTTTTGAAGTACAAATATCCGACAAAATTTGTAAGTAGGACACGAACCCCAGAAAATAATTCCATAATTTATGTGTGATTGGATTAGACCAAAGTAGGCCGTTCTTAGAATATCTGGCTTGCAATGTTGGCATAGGTTTCTAAGCAGAAAAGTTCCTGAGAAAATCTTTTTACCGATATAATCAATGTGGCTGTCCCACGAAAAGTTGTTGTCAATGAACATGGTTTGCAACCATGACTTGTTGAGTTCTGTTACTTAGATTTTGCTACATTGAAAGGCCTGTAATTCCAGGTGTGAATGAAAGGTGCAACATACCTTAGTCTTGATGGTGGAGACCTCGCTCGCGGCTCTGTAAGAGTAGTGGCTCGGCGCATGTCTACTGTGCCGACTGTAGCGAGATCCTCGGCTGAAACATGAACAGCATGGGTTAGGGCTTAGGCTAGACGTATAATAAACCAGGATAAGTCAGGTGGAGGTGTAGATTTTTGTTTGAACTTTGTGAGGCAACACAATCCAGCCATTCACCAAAAGTCTTGGCCCTTAGGGTCGTTTTTTCAATTGTCTGGTTAGCAGCTGGTTAACTAACCACCGGTTAAGTTGTTTACAGTCTGCAATGTTTACATTTTGACGCACCGTTCAAAATACTTTAATGAATAATTGAAGATCATTCATGCAATAAAGGTATTATTTTACCATTTTTTATTGAATTTAACATGTATACATCATCCTAATTTAGTTCAATACAAACTGTAACATCAAAATGCAAAATCAAAACAGACAAAGTAAAACTTAACCTCAAAAATACCAGCCTTCCTATTGGTTGGCTGCCAGTCCTAATTTTAACCGCTGGTTAAGGCTGAATTGAAAAAACGGCCCTTAGTGTCGTGCCGTAAAGATTTTTAAGACAATAATACTCAATCAGTAAATAAAACAAGTTCAAGGGTCTATCAGGTTTGGTGACATCACAATGATCTCTGTGTCAAAGAATTATAGTGGCCATGTCAGTTGAAGATTACCGATTTTTTGTAATGCCGAAGGCCATAGTGTAGAGGGGGATAGTGTTCATGCTATTTGCGATAGGTGGATAATATTTTGAAAAACATCATAAAATTACTATTTTGTTAGGGATTTGACACTGGGTAATTCCTTTTGATTACTCAGTAATTGCTCTAAAAAACTAGCATAGTGCTAGAACATCATTTGGCCTGAAAATCTTGACTACGTTTGTGGATGTCCATTGCTCAAACCAACCAAACTATCATTGGTACTCTACTACAAGCAAAATATTTATGCCATACTGCCAGGTAAATAAGCTCAATAGATTAGAACAGTTTAATTTGTATTAGGGAAACACACTAGCCATTTAATTTTTTCAACTTTACTGACGTTTAAACAAATTATTCACTAACGGTTATGTTCTTAGGAAAAGTTCATAACTAAATACAAGTTCACAACTTATATGTTGTACATGCTTTTGTTGTTATTACAATACTAAATTTATTCAACCAAAATTATTCATGCCACTTCAATACAATGTATAATTTAACGAATGCTACTATGATGACAAATGAGAGTGAATTAAGAATGAAACCGTTAAGTATTAAATGAAACAGTCATCAGTCGATTAGTTCCGATGTGATACCGTGCGGTTCACCTGGGCTCGACAATTGTCAAATGTTTCTCGGATTCTATGTCCCACCAGTGATGATCTAGTACTCCGTCATGAGCCACTAATGGATACAGGCTGAAAGAAAGCATGAGAACACCTTAAATCTAAATAGTAATGATACTTCTACTTTGTTTTTAGTTTCAATATAAATTAGCTGCCAATTTTGAAGGGTTTTAAAATCATTTGGGTTTTAAATCGCCCAATTCTTAATCCACATTTTTTAGGCAAACAAATAGTTTAAGAAGAAAGTTTAGTTAAAGTTATCTCATTAGCTAAAGCAGTTTTTTGGACAAACCTTTCAATTGATGATCTAGTATGTTTGTTAAAAAAATTTCTAGTATGATTTCTTTTGGAGATATTAAAAGAATTAATTCAGTAATTTTTGTGCAACAGCCTGAAGATGATAGCTTGCTATCGAAAGCGCTTGTTCATAATAAAATTATTATAATGGCCTACTGTTTTTAAATTAATTTCTTTCAATTGATTTAAACCTTAAGCAAAAAGTGACAAACTGGCTATTAAATGCTGACATTAAAATGTAACTTCTCTTTATAGGTAAGTATAAGTAGTAGCTAAGTAGTTAATATTGCGTTTAAAAAACGACTCTTTTTTGCTCAAACACTCTATTGGAAAATCTGTTTGCAGAAAAAACATTATACAAACTTATATCTTATATAGCCTTGTTTGAGGGTAACTCATCTTCCTAAAGAAATGATTCCATTTTCAAAGACATTGAATTAAAGGAATTAAATTATTTTGCAAGTACTAAAAATACTCTTTGTCAAAATATACTTACTAATAAAACTACTAATAAGTAATAATATATGTGATAGCTATTTATATTTATATTCTGACGAAGATTATTGGTAATACTTAACATATAATTTATCATTTCAAAATGGAGTTTTTTTCTGAAAGAAGATAAGTTGCTCTCAAATAAGTATATAATGATTCCAACTTTACCACCAAGACATACTACTAAACTTTATCTTTTGGCGTATTTCTTACTGGGCGTTGTCTGCTACAACGCTTTAGAACAGCTGTGATGGTCACAACATGTATCCCCGAATTTCTTTGAATTCTCTGATCTTTGCCTTCCTAAAAAGTGTGAACTTTCCTCTCTTTACTTTCTTCTCAATTGGTCTTTTCTTCAAGCGTTTCCTGACTCCTCAACTGTACACAAGCTCACCTGATCTCGGAGGGAGCTCGGTACGCAGCGCTGGTGACATAGATGTCCGAACCCTCGTGGTCGGTGTACTGTCTCTCCTCACTCCTCGCGCGGCGCTCCCTGTCCCTGCCAGACCTGTGCTTGCGCGGCGGAGGCACCACTCGCGCACGCTTGGTCACCGTGTACTCGGACATCGTGCGGTCTGACGCTGCGCGCTGACTGTCTTCTCCTGTACAGATCACATTAGAGCTCAGTAAAAAGGTGTTATAGATAATAATCAGGGCTGCCACACATTTCAAGAAAAAATCCCGGACTTCTCGTGTTTCCAAAATTTTTAATAATTATTTTACAATAATGAGGATTATTAGCTAAAATATTGGAAGGTGTATAGTAAATTTTAAAAATTATTTAATCATTGATATAAACTTATAAAAACTACTATTGGTTGTATCAAGTTTTAAATGTATTATAATTATTTTACAATTTATCTGTATTGTGTTTTACAGTATACCCACATTTTTCATGACAAGACAAAGAAGGATAAAAGAAAACTTGGTTTCAAATTTATTTCAGGCCATACATACATGGTCTTAGGGATTTTGTCAGGAAATTTTACACAATTTGACAATACTAAAGAGAACTGAACTCCTACAAGACATTATTGAATTTCTCAGAATTTTTACATATTTTTGATGGAAGATTCAATTTCTTACAAAACTTTTAGATTTTTCCAGTGGCTTGAAACAAATTCCCGACTTTAGCCAAAGGTTTCCACTTTCTATTAAATTCTGTTAAAAATTCTGTAAAATTCTCTGTTAAATTCTGTTGAAACATGCAAGATTTGACACCATTGTTAATAATTTATATTTTACTGACAAAAAACATATATAAAAATGAATTTTGACATGTTTATTATAACTGTTTATATAACTAGAGCATTAAGAATTTAATAATAGTTTTAAAAGGTTACAATACAAAAGCAAAGGCAAAAGCCTTACTTAAAGATGATTTTCAACCCTACAGCGATCTCAGCCTTACAACCACATGACCATCATAAAAATGCAAAAGCGTGGCTGTGGTAGTAACAAGCAATTGTAACGTCCAGCGATTTGTTATAGTTATAATAATATTTGGCTATCAATATATGATTGGATGATAGATAGCTATTTAACAGTACATATACTATAGTTGTTCATGCTGTATTTGTATTTAATTATGTATTAATGCTGTAAATATTTTATTTAACAAATGCTTTGAATGGCTAACGCTGTATAAAAGCATTAATAAAGATTTTGAATTTTGAATCATATAGAGGCAACAGATTGAAAGTATTACCACTCATAATACCTGTGGTAGTATCACGAAAAGCTGAGGTTAAGGCGAAGGCTGTAGTTAATTAGAGTAATGATATCGAATCAGAGTAACAAATGAAAAGGCTACAATCACTATCACTGCTCCAGTTGTTCATGGGTACTTTGCTATTTGCATATAAACGTATACAAATTTGATCACAATAAAAGTGTTAATGCTGTAGGCTTTAAAAAAAAACTATAACGAGCATTATATATAACATTTTGCCAATTGATTTAGTAGGTTTTGGGAAGCTGGAAACTGATATCTGATTTGTTCCGTGACGTTTTGTTCTATACGACAATCACCGTAGAAATAAATAACTCTATTTCCTATGAAAACTCTTAACAAAGTACTTTGTGATTTATTATTGTGTTTACAGTTTTCTAGATTTCTTAGTCGGTTATCATGCAACAAAGTAAACACAAAATTTAATGCAAGTTGTGCCAAACAATCTGTTAATTATTGTTGTTATGTTTAGTTATTTTTCCAGGATTCTCAAAGGTGTCAATTCCACCCAAAGTTTGAGCTTTCAGACTCCTGTTGAAACTCTTCTCATGCTCACACCATCCATGGTAGACACTAAGGTGTTAAACAAACTACAATTTAGTCAGTTAGCGAGTTAAGAGGTGCATTCTGAAAATTTGAAATGAACCTACACGTGTGTTGCTTTGCTACGTGTGTTGCTTTGCTACATGTGTTGCTGCTTGCTTTGCTACAAGTGCTAGCTAGTCTACCGTACTATAGCTAAGCATGTGTACCATCTGTGTAGTATCCTCTGTGCACGGGGGATTCGTATCGAGGCGTCGGCTGGGCCAGGTAGTGGTGCTTCGTGATCTTTTTCACCATGGCATCCTGCGAACAAACATTCAACATGATCAGTTTGCACATATTTTCTACACAATCACAATCTGGAAATTAAAACTGCATTTGAATATTTGTAGTTAAAAATAATTCCTGCCTAGGGAATGTAGAAAAAAAGCTACTGCAGTTGGGTAAACAGTTTAAATGTTTGTATTTTTTGTTACGTCTTATGAATAATAAATTATAGGATAATTTTCTTCAAAATGCAAGAGTATTCCAGGGTCTCAAACTCTTCTAGCAAGTTGTGATTTCAGCCCTTATGAAACCCTTAAATCAACGTTTTCGTCACATTATATATAAGTCACATTTTAAGTCAAGGGGCCGTTTGTTCAATTCAGTCTTAACTGGCGGTTAAAATTCAACCGGCGTCCAGCCAATAGGAAAGCTTGATATTTTTTGAGGTTAAGTTTTGTTTTGCCTGTTTTGATTTTGCATTTTAGAGTTTTGTTCGTAATTAACTTTTTTAGCATAACGTACACACGTTAAATGCAATACAGAATGGAAAAAGAACACTTTTATTAGAGGATTTATCTTCAATAATTCATTAAAGTGTTTAGAACGTTGCATGAAAATGTAAACATTGCAGACTGTAAACAACTTAACTGGCGGTTAGCTAACCAGCTGGTTAACAGGCAATTGAAAAAGCGGCCCTTAATCTTTTACTTCAATCATAAAGCGTCGACATTTCATAATTATGTCAGTTCGTCATTATTCTCCCTCATAGCTCATTGAGAGTCCCAATTCAGCTTTGAAACGTTATACAAGTTAATCCTGTCAGTTATGTGAAGTCAAAGCCTTTTCTCGTTTTCCCCTTTTTTAAAAACACATTTCAAGCAATGAAATAAAAGCTAATCCAGAGAAGCTGTATAAAGATCTAGTGTTCCAGCTCAGTTGGTCTGAGTATATTCTAGCGATTGGAATTGTGGCACAACAAATAACAAATTACATCACAATGATAAACAAACCTATGTAATGTTATACACGGTAGTACCTACCGTAGTTCACTAAATCACTATTTGAGATGCCGACCACTCTCATGAGGGTATTTTAAGGCAAATATGTGGTGAAGGATGAGTGTGATGAGTGGTAGTAATGAGTTATGAGGTGTAGTCTTGAAAAAAACTAAGGCGACTCTTCCTTAGAATGGGTCATTAATTAATAGCCCAATGACCAATGGAAATACAAGGACCAACGGCTTATCGTGACTTCCGAACCACGCAGGTGATGGTCTGATATGTCTAAACGATGGTGGGAGTTGATGATCACTGAGACTATCTGAGCCGCTTTAGACCTATATCATCCTCAAAGCCTGAATTCCATGAAGCTGGATTACAGGACCACGCCACGAGGTCCACGTCAAAGTTCAGCTGCAAATATCAACAGAAAAGTGAGAAGAAGTGTGCTGTAGAGTGAAGTGGGGCCAAGGTCTTGACTGTGGAGGTTAGAGGAGTCAGAGGGGAACATCATGGTGTAACATCCAACATGTTGTGGTCGTGCTGTGGTCAGAAGTGAGTAATTGATATTCAGACCTTGCATTCCTTAGTCAAGACTCAGATCTTAATTATAATCAAGCTTCAAGACAAATCAGTGTAGACTAATCAATTAAAGATTACTGTCATGATTTCAAAAACTGTTTTCTCCTGGTAGTATCCTAGTTTGGCTATCTGAACAATAGAAAAGTGGCATCTGTTGAAGAATGTGGTAACTCAGAATCTTATTTTAGCAGATTTCCATAAGAAATAGATAACCGACAATAGCCCAGTGAAGGAAATAGGTCCGGTTGAATCTAAAAGAGAGCTGAAGAGCTGGCAAGACCACAGACAAAAGAAACTCTCTACAGACATTGACTTCTTCATAAAAATTATAACGTCAGTTCAATAATAATTAAATCCATCACCGAACGCGGTTTCCTTACTGTGGAGTGCACACTCCCACCCTTCCCGCTGGCCAATCTACACCCTACACACGATACGGCAACTATCGCTTGGTGATGGACACCAATTTCCCTATCCCTGTGGACCTCTGTAGTAGCTCTGTTCTCTGTGACACTGAGACAGAGTTGATCTGTGTGCGATGGTGCGCGCCGGCTGACACGCCCGGCAAGCAGGCAACTACCCGAGTCCATCACTCCGTGGATGCAACCGGTGAAGCCTTACCGAGCAACGGTCACGTGACCTGCTCTCCTCCACTCATCGCATCTAGTGTCCGGGCCGGTGTAAGACACAAAGTACGCATGTGCAAGACAGCCAAGACTTGAAAATGTCCCCAGGAGTACGAGGGGCTTCTCGCAACGAGGCTACTGGCTAGTATAAATATAGATCGGGAACAGAACATTTTTAAATGAAAAGTTATTGAGGATGATATAGGTCTAAAGCGGCTCAGATAGTCTCAGTGATCATCTGATGATACCCGCATCAACTCCCACCACCGTTTAGACATATCAGACCATCACCTGCGTGGTTCGGAAGTCACATTAAGCCGTCGGTCGGTCCTTATATTACCATTGGGATAAAAACTTTGGGATTAACCACAATGAAAACAGTATTTAATTGTGGTTAATCCATTCAAATTACAATTATAAGTCTTTATTTCAATTACATGTCAAACCACATAAGTTTAAAATCTAAAATGTTTTAAACTGGTTAACGCACTTAAATAAAAATTTGTTTCAATAGAAGCCTCTTAAGTATGTAAACCAGCAAAACCGGTCCACTGGAGGTGACGTTTAGGAGAGGCATGCAGCAATCAGACCCAAAAGTAGGTTTTTATGCTATAAAAAAGTATTTATTAACTGATTACTGTATTTATAAACTCCAAATTTGACTGTGACTCGTGGCGTGGTCCTGTATTCCAGCTTCATGGAGGTCAGGTTTTGAGGATGATATATGTCTAAAGCGGCTCAGTTAGTCTTAGTGATCATCTGATGATACCCGCATCAACTCCCCACTATTTAGACATATCAGACCATCACCTGTGTGGTTCGGAAGTCACGTTAAGCCGTTGGTCCTTGTATTTCCATTGGTCATTGGGCTATTAATTAATGACCCATTCTAAGGAAGATTCGGCCTTAGTTTGTAACAAGACTACACCTCATAACTCATTACTACCACTCATCACACTCATCCTTCACCACATATTTGCCTTAAAATACCATCATGCGAGTGGTCGGCATCTCAAATAGTGATAATGATATTGGGGCCTCGTATATAAAACTCGCAGACCTTCCAATTTAGTCAAGCTTCAGTTAAAATCGGCCTCTCTGACTACCTTAAATCAAAAATGAACTTAGCGTAGGGATAATCATAACTTTCGTCCTAACCTTCAGTAGGAAATACACAGAAACTCTGACTCATTCATCAAAAATCTAAAGGATTTCTTCCCCTACATTGGCTGTGAATAGACAGATATTTTTATGTTCTCTCTTACAATTGGTCAGTCTGATACACGTCTGTGATTTGTTATCCGCTGCTCCCAGACAGCCAGCCAATCAGTCGGTGGGCAGCTGTGTCTAGCCATGAACTTGATAGGCGTCTATAATTGTGTTTTAATTTCTCAACGTTTTTAAACATGTTGTATTGTTTTTAGGCTAGTTGTTTTTAAATAAAATAAGTATAAGGAGGAAAAACAAAAGAAAAACTCATGTTGGTTGGTAATGGGTGATTGGTCAGCTGATGCTGATCTTTTTATGCTTCGACTGTTCCTAAAGTTGTTTGTTATGTTTTACGTTACTACTACTTATGGACAGAAATAGACATTTTTGGGGTTAAAGCGTTTTCTTAACGGATTTCCACGTTTCCGTAAAATACAAAAATGTCGAATGACACAAAGCTCGTGCCAAGAAGCCAGAAAGTTCTCCCCCACTAAAGCCTAAAGTGAGACTGGCGAAAAGCCGGCCAAGATATCCCGGTCGTGTTGTAGACTCGGTGGAAGAGAGGAGAGTGAAAGTGGAATGGGGATCTCGGGTCTGTTGCGCAGAGTCCAGTGGCCAGGAGGTTCAACGCACCTCTCACAAAGCCGCACGCGCTCACGCGACTCAAGCGAACCCGACAAAACATTCCGCGGCGGTGCATGATACAAGGGTCCGCAAGAATCCAAAATACGCTGATATAGTTCAAGAGCTAAAATTAAGAGTTCATTAAACTATGATTTCCGGTTTCAGGACATATTTGAAGTAAATTACCTTCTTTGTAGCCTGGAGATCCTGATGAAAAGTAGATGTGGTGCTAACGATCGTTTCGGTCTCATAAGACCATCTTCAGATGGTGTAGTTGCCCCATTCCCCCGCCTTGCCCCTCAACGAATGTAAATTTTGCCCTATGTAAAGTGTAAATAAACAGTGTAGGCCTATATAATCAGTTATAGTGTTAGTTTAGTGTATTGATCGTGCTCTGAAGATGGTCTTCTTAGACCGAAACGATCGTCAGCACCACACCTAGCATCTAAGTTTCATTAGGATCTTCAGGCTACAAAGAAGATAATTTAAGAATTCATATTCTTCCTAGAGATAAAGAAATTATCTACACGCGCATAGAGAAGAATGCTTTTCTCAAAATTGAACCTTCCGATCCTACAATCTGGGATAAAAAAATTGTAGAAATACGAGTCGTACGATATTTATCAAAGAACAGGCTCTATTCAAGACATGATCATGTCTTCTAGTTTCAAAACTATCACGTTTGTCAATTTTGAAATTATTTTTAAAAGGCGAAAACGTGTCCGTTTAAGGTTTAAACTTTTGTAACCGCTCGGTTGGACAGTTAGGCCGCATCAGTTGAAAGAAGGCACGTTGTTTAGCCAGTTGTTACGTGCGCGGTGTCTTGTGTTCCTTGTGCGGACAAATTCAGGCTTTCTCTGAGAAGACCGCTGAGGCGCACCCGAAAAAAGATCCAATCGAATTTCATCTCCCATTGCCCATTGGTATGTTAGAGTTTGGAAATGTGTCCACAAATGCCTCAATGGCCTTTTATTCCGTTAATTCATTTGGACGATATATACGAGTATATTAACATATTTCCTTCATCAATCACAAAAGAAATGTGTCCGTTTTGACGATTTGAGCATAATAATTAGTCCAATCAATGTCATTAAAAAAATGAATTTTTGGGATATTTCCATACAGCATAAATTTGATTGAACAAGAAAAATAACGCGTTTACAAGATCAAATAAACAACATTTAAAAATCTTGTCATGTCATCACTCTACTGCCGTGAACTGGAACGAACCCACCTTCCTATTGTATTCAAATAGTCGATTCGCTGAGATATCTGCTTAGTTTGAGTCATGGCCCTCATGATTGGATAACCCACAATGCCACGCTAGTCTGCGGGTACATTACACGGTGGTTTTGACAATTGATACCTACTGACTGTGATAAGAATCGCTATGATCACGTACGCTTGCAATATTGACTGGGACTCGTGGCGTGGTCCTGTAATCCAGCTTCATGGAGGTCAGGTTTTGAGGATGATATAGGTCTAAAGCGGCTCAGATAGTCTCAGTGATCATCGGATACCCGCATCAACTCCCACCATCGTTTAGACATATCAGACCCATCACCTGCGTGGTTCGGAAGTCACGTTAAGCCGTTGGTCCTTGTATTTCCATTGGTCATTGGGCTATTAATTAATGACCCATTCTAAGGAAGAGTCGGCCTTAGTTTGTAACAAGACTACACCTCATAACTCATTACTACCACTCATCACACTCATCCTCCACCATATATTTGCCTCAAAATACCCTCATGAGAGTGGTCGGCATCTCAAATAGTGATTTAGTGATTAGTGATTGAGATTAGGTATTCTTTCAATCCCTGCTTTCGTTTGAAGTTGATTCCATTAGCGAACTTCCTTAGGAAATAGATCAACTCATTTCTATCGCCAAAGAGGATGAAACATCGTAGAACAAATCTGTTTGTAGTTTGAGCTTTCCAAAAAACTTATATATTTGTAAGAACTCTACAGGTAGCATTTAGTTTAATTTTCACTAATTTCTGTACAATTGTTCCTTTTGTAAATGTCTAGGTTAGTTTCGTCAAACTCTTATGACGCTTACGTTTACTCTATTTCGTAAGAGAGTTATTTAACCCCTAAACTAAAAACACCTTCCCCCAAACGCAATATTAGTTCTGATTCTTGGCCTTGAGACGCCAACCATTCTTAGAGGGTATTTTAAGGTGAATATGGAATGAATGGTGAGTGTGTTGAGTGTTTTGATGGATGATGAGGTGTAGTCTTGTTACAAACTAGGGCCGACTGTTCCCCAGATTGGGGCATTAATTAACAGCCCAACGAGCTATGGAATAGACGTAACGTGACTTCCCCTACCAAAAGGACACTTTCGGTGTAAATATCCCCCGTTACTGGAAATTCGTTAGTAATCACGGTAGCGCTTGTGCTACGCGTCAATACTTTGGTTGACAGTTTGAAGTGTGCATCTTTGAAGTTCACTATGACATGCTTGCTTCAGAAATAAACCTTTGGGCGAAAATTTGGAAAAAGTTGCCTACTTCAGAAATCTTATTAGAGAATTGAGAGGTAACCTTAAGAGAAATCTTCAGTAAATCCTTCACATGTGTTCAACTGTCAATGACACCCTCTGCAGTCGTGACCCGGCTGGAGCGCAGTGACGTCACTGTAGGTGGAGGATGTATGATGACGTCACGCTCTGAGTGGAGGATGACGTCCCACACCTTGAGGTGGAGGTCAGAGTCGCACCTCGTGCCTCTCAACCATCAGATTCCAGCGCAATCTCTAGATAGCCGTTCAACACGCATTTCGTCTTAGAACAGCTGTTTAAACCGTGTAGAAATTAATATAACGTTAGAAATAGGTTAAACTGATAAAGAATGAAAAGCGTGTTACGCTTTGATTCTTCACTTTGATTTGAGACACCGACCACTCCTAGAGGGTATTTTGAGGTGAATATTGGATGAGTGTGTTGAGTGTTTTTGATGGATGATGAGGTGTAGTCTTGTTACAAACTAGGGCCGACTGTTCCCCAGGTTGGGTAGTTAACTAACAGCCCAACGACCAATGGAATGGACCAACAGCTTAGCTCGACTTCCGAGCCACAGTGAGTGGCCATCGTGAAAAGTTATCAATGCGCCCTGGAATCGAACCTGGGCTGGTTTGGTGCGAAGCACGCACTTTACCACTGAGTTATGACCACTCCCACTCAATGGTCCTCCTCAGCTGAATGGCGACGCTCTACCTACACGCGTTGATGGTTTTAAAGTGGGTTTTCTCGAAACTATGTAATTTTTAAGTGTACGAAATATAGTTGAAAATCACTAAAATTGTAAAATTTCAAAGTTTATTTGTGGAACCAAAGACAATACAATATTGTCTTTGGTGGAACTCTCAAACTTGGCTATATACATGCGTCGGAAATCTCTTCTGGTTTCAAAATATATCAAGTTTATTGATGTAAAAGTGGTTTTAAAAGTTAAAAACGTATCCGCGTCAACCCATGCAAGCGGGGTGGCAGTCATACCACATTAGTTGAAAGAGGGCCCGTTGTTTAGCCAGTTGGTACGCGCGCGTGTTTTTGTCGCGTGTTCGCGGACGAATTTGAGCTTTTTCTGAGGTGACCACTGAGGCAGACCCTTAAATCAACATCTTCTATTAATTATAATAATGGGTCCCAAGTATATATTATTGACACATAAATAGGTGAGCACACTACGCCAATAAATCAACTCCTGTATACTTAACTCTTAAGCTTTCGCGGCCGGTGTCACAACTATAATCTAGTTCTTCCGGTTCACACCGCGTCCAAACTTCAAAATTAGATTAAGACATTTCGGCCTTGCTATGGAGTACCATCTTCAGTCACTAATTGGCTGAAACATTATGGTACTCCACAACGAGGCCGAAATATCTCAACCTAATAATGAAGTTTACACGCGGTGTGAACCGGAAGAACTAGATTACAATTCCAGTTTCGCGTTGCAAGTGTGAGCGTGGAAAAGTTTATCGTTTTTAAAGAGGAGTTTGAGAATTGTCTTTGTTAAAGTCAGTACTCTCGAACTTATCGAAAATAACTAACTATCGAAAATGTTAAGTCATAAGATTTCTTGGACAGCTGACAGCTCTACCGTACCGAGTTTACGAAACCGTGTTCCGACACAATTGGAGATGGTCACCCAAGACTCCAGATGCCAAATTCGACACAACCACCTCCGAATTCCGAAAACGCGAGGCGTACGTCCAAACAAAAGACCGAACAGCTCGCGGAATTGGAACATGAGAATCATAGAGTCGGACAGCGGACTGGCGGAACGTGAACCACTCAAGTGTGACCGGAACCAGGAAACTGGAGCGTGGAGCTAGCTAGACAAGGAACAACGGAATAACGGCTCCTCCATGATGTGCAATACTCTGCTGTAGTGTAGTGCTGTGTGGGAGATACGGTGTCTACACTGCGTGTGGGTCAACATGATGTGGAGTTCTTACACGTCTTCACGTTGTTGTTGTGCATTAGTGTGAATTAGAGCTGATGTTTTCAGTTTTCAACTTGAGAAAGGAGCAATGGAATGAACGGAGAGAAAGAATATTCTGTGCAGAAACGTTTTTAATTACTCGTCTAAAAAAATCAGTGGTCACCTGAGAGAAAGCCTAAATTTGTCCGCACAAGGAACACACAACACCGCGCACGTAACAACTAGCTAAACAAAGGGCTTTCTTTCAACTGATTCGGTCTAACTGTCAAACCGAGTGCGTGCAAGGTTATATCGCGTACTTTTTCACCTTTCAAAGTTATTGATAAACGTGATATATTTAGAAACTAGAGGAGATTTCCGACGTGTATAGAGCCCGTAACTGGATTAATAGTTTCTTAAACAAACTTTGTCTAAATTTTAGCGCTTTTCAACTGTATTTTGTACACTTCAAACGCATAATTTCGAAAACACTTTAAATATGTGTTTAGGTGAGATTTTTAGCCTGAAAACGACTATAATTACTTAATATTAATTTTACTATTATCGGCGTATTTTGGATTATTGCAGACCCTTGTATTGAGCATCGCCGATCAGCTGAGGCGGACCCTTAAAGGCCGCAATTCATTTAATTGTTTCTTTTTTTTACTCGAGTTTAAAAAATTCCCCAATTTGCTTTGTTAGTCTAGAAGGTTGCATTCTTTTTACTTCAATGTATATCCATATTTTTCGTGTAGGGCTTTGTTTTCAACGTATACAGTTCGGGACTGCACTTCTTACAAAAGTAAAATTATAACAAAACACCGGAAAAACTGCATTCTCATTTACCTCATGGGTAAATTATTCAAATATTCTCACTGGAGTACAAAGCCGAACTCTTGCTAGAAATATTTCCCAAGTCCGCCGCCAGTGTCTCTAGTTGCTCTCGTTCTGTAGGTTGCCTCACCTGTTGTTATAATTGTCATGACTTTCTCAGTCCCAGTGGCAGTGATGCAACTGTTGAACGTGTAATTACTGCATCTACTCTATATGAAATGTCTGTGGTACTTTCTTCGCTGAAATTGTGGTCGACATTTTGAAATTGAGGAAACGTCAAGGTGTTAATGTACTTTGTTGGTTAGAACGGAGTGGTGTTGTGAAAGAGTTTGTTACTTATGTTGATGACTTAATTCAACCTGGATAAAATTGGCGAAGGAGGGGCCTTTGTATGACTATTTTGGCGGCATACAGTTCAGGAAATCTAGCATGGGTGATGATTGGATAAGAGAGAAACATACGTTGTTTTAATTCGCAAAAAACATCTTCTAACGATGTTTCTCCCGGCCTATATTCATGGTCCTGCAAAATCAGTCAACCCAAAAATTAGATCTACAAAATAAACAAAATACATCTGTATCTCGTAATAAGCCAATATAGATTATCTGTAAACATTATGTCATTTGAATCTGGATGCTTTTGGATTACGCTGCTATATTTCAAGTGAGCATAA
Source organism: Matsumurasca onukii (assembly GCA_018831715.1). Taxonomy (NCBI): domain Eukaryota; kingdom Metazoa; phylum Arthropoda; class Insecta; order Hemiptera; family Cicadellidae; genus Matsumurasca; species Matsumurasca onukii. The sequence continues at coordinate 17,884,946 of CM032067.1, forward strand.
GCAAGTAATATCATTTTAATTCTTCAAAGTTATACGAGTCACATACAATGCACATAGATAACATCTGAGATCAGCTGTTTCGCGTCGCACCCAAAGAAAGGATTGGTTGGAAAGAAAACAGCTGATTGTTGTTAGATCGGCTTTCCCCACAGAGAAAGTAGCTGTTTACAATGCCAAACACCCACTCCTCTATGCTTTCATTGTTGTGACGCTCAGCCTGTCGAATGCGATTGTTGGCTTATTTCGAATCCAGGAGCGTGTTGAATTCATTGTAGCATCATGACTTATGCAAAGTATGGTTTTAATATTAGTCAGACCATGTAGACAACATTTTAGCTTAACAATGTCGATATTATAATCTAGTTCTTCCGGTCCATACCGTGAAGAAACATAATAATAATTGATTTTAAATATTTTGGTCTCACTGTTGAGTACATTCGGTCAGTGACTAGGACTCGTGGCGTGGTCCTGTAGTCCAGCTTCATGGAGGTCAGGTTTTGAGGATGATATATGTAAAAGCGGCTCAGATAGTCTCAGTGATCATCTGATGATACCCGCATCAACTCCCACCATCGTTTAGACATATCAGGCCATCACCTGCGTGGTTCGGAAGTCACGTTAAGCCGTTGGTCCTTGTATTACCATTGGTCATTTAGCTATTAATTAATGACCCATTCTAAGGAAGAGTCGGCCTTAGTTTGTAACAAGACTACACCTCATAACTCATTACTACCACTCATCACACTCATCCTTCACCACATATTTGCCTTAAAATACCCTCATGAGAGTGGTCGGCATCTCAAATAGTGATAAATCAGTTAATCAGTGACTGCAGAAGATGGTACATCAGTCGAAAGAAATCCCGCTGTTTAGCCAATTGTTACGTAGACGGTGTCGTGTGTTCCTTGGGCGGACGAATTTAGGCTTTCTCTTGCGTGACCAATGAAGGAAAATAACATTCTTTAGACGATCACTCTCTTATCTAGATCGAACTAGCGAACAAAACAATTCTAGGAGAAGCTAGTAGATTCAGATAAGGATACCGACTGCATGTTATTGAGTTGTTTACAAAACCACTCCAGCTGGTCAGACAAGGTCAGCTGGTTTAAATATTACAAAATACTCTTCATTCACTTTCTAAACTGCCGCTGCCATCATAACGGGGTCTATACCTGGTCCAAGTGGTAGTTACATCGTTTGTAGTTCCGTTTACGAAATATAATGGTGATTAAGAGTGCACAGTACCTGTCGGCCATTTTGTTTTTGTACCGTGACAACAATGTAAAAACAAACATTTTCTTGAGACACCTCACGCCTACAATTTGCGTAAGATCTTGTTGAAAAAAGTTGTATTTGAAAGATAACAATGAACTGCAGTGACTTCGCTGACCACTCTTTTTGAAAACGTTATTAGTTTACTATTAAAACTAAGAAATTAAAATACAAAGATTCTTTAATTTTTTAATTTATGTCACATAAACATGAGAAAATGGAAATTCGGCTTAGTGGAGCTACTAAAACATTGAATGCACTTTAAAACAAAGTTTATTTAATAAAAATCCTTTGAAAACTGTAGGTGTGAGGTGTCCCAAGAAAATGCATCTTTTAAAATTGTTTTTATGGGACGAAATTTAAGGTCCCATCCACTACTGCGCACTCTAAGTAGTAAGTATCCCAATATATTATGGATGCTTAAGAGGGAATACAATGGATGAAACCACTCATATAGACTCCGTTGTTGTCGTGCGTTTAAGTCTTTTTATAGTCTTTCCGACCAGCTGGCAATAGGAGCAGAAAATTACCACCCTATAAGGCCTACATACATTGAAATCTATTAAAACACAATCTTTTTAGAGAGATAAACACCTCTATTGCTGCAAACCTCGAATTTTGTGCCCAAGCCAATAAAAACTCGAAACAAGAAAAAAATAACTTGTTTTACTGCATAAAAAACCAGGGGATTTTCCCAGTAGAAAACTACATCATTATGCATAATTTTCAAACTAGTTGTGGAAGAGTATTATGCTTACATTAAACACAAGTTAACTATCTAGAAAATATAGATTCATCCAGGATTTATAAGATCGATTACAAGTTTCGATGCAATACAAGAAACTAAGAGGAAGGCGTATTAAAACTCCTCCCTACATTGTGGATCCAAATCGTACAACAAATCTAATCGTTTAATAATGTCTGAAAAATACTATTTCTTATTTGCAAATTACGAAAGGTTTTTAAAGTTTTAAAATAAGTTTTAAAACTTTTGTTTTGCCGATTTCGCGTTTTAATTCCCATACCGTGATAGAAAAAGGTTTGTCTTGTTTAACGATGCGGAGCTAGGACTACAAAGTCCTCTCTACAACTCAACCTCGACCTTTGCCTATCGTCATTGTATAGCCACTTTACAAACTATAAGTGGTGACTGAAAGGATCGAACCCGCGCCACCGGAGTGATGGTCTCCGGAGTCGCGTGCGATACCAATTCGCCACGGATCCACAATTTAAAGTACAGCAATTTAAATGTTGTACTGCCACATCAACGATTTCGAAGATCGAATGTTACAAAATGCAGAGCATTGCACAATTTCAACTTAGCATTTTCGCAGAGGAGGCCAGCCAACACTGCCAACATCGGTGGGCGTTCAAGGCCAAAAACACCTGATTTCAACAAACAGCTGTTTCAAAACCAATACAGAATTTAATTCTTTGATAATTGATCACAGAAATGTCATAAAATCTAATAAAATAATAGAGAAAATATACGGGAAAAGTTCGTCAGTAGATAACAACAATTTAGCACCCAGTTGTGCCTCAATGATGTTACTGCATCCGCTTTGATTTAAGATAATAAAAATTACTAAACTCACCGTAAGTGTCGATAAAAGCGAGGAGCCGCAGAGAAATCCACAAAAACAGCTGATCTGCGTAAATCACATCACTATAACAAGTAAACACACCACAGATTATAGAAGATACGTCATATACAGCCGACGTAACTATGCTCACTGACTCCAACGCAGCCTCCGAGCTCCTTCTCCCACTCCTTGTAATCGAGACCAGTATCGACTCTTATATCGAGTGTTGCATAACTCGATAGTTTGATAAAAACCTTTGTTTGTACAGTTTGTTAGTAAAAGTCTTTCCTGAATACAAACTTTTGTGTTTAAAAATAAATTTATTTAGACGCTACACAATATTTTTGGTATAAAGGGGACGCAATCCATTATTGACGAAAACTTCGACATTAAAATTAACTATTTTGCTACTGCTAATATTTAGAAGTATGCCAATATTTATGACCATTTTTATGTGCTAAAACTATAAAATGGCAAACTGGCAGGCAAACAGTACAATGTACCAAACAACATAAACATTAATTTTTTTAGAAATATTTAGGTAAATATAATTACATAAATTCAATTTTAAAACCCATAGCGTAGTAGAGGTACTGTCAGCTAGTTCATTGTAAAATGATGTTTACCGTATATACGAGTAAATAAATAAATACTGCTAATTCTTCTGAATGCTGAAAATACGTCTTGATAATATGATCCGTGCTTAAAGTTTATATTTATTTTATATTTTACCTTTCAAAATAGTCTAAATCAGAACAGCAGCGTCCGACTGAGTTTGTAGTTAAACTGATAATCGATTGTTTAAATATCGATAGTCGATGTACACGAATCTCTTCTTATGGACTGCGAGCACATCAGCCTTGAACGCAACGCCTCTTACTCCTATAGTGCACTTCAAGATTACTTGCTTGGTACCTGGCTTTTATCATTCGCATGTTTGGCTGAAATTTGAATCAAAATGTTATTTAACAGTATTTAAAATATATTTTTAAGTAGCTAAAGTACTCTACCTGGTTAAACTAAAACTAACAGTTTTGGTGAAAGAAGTATGGTAATTTTTTGGAAGACTTAATTTCCCAGTTTTATAAGAGAAAATTAATTTTAGTAAGTAGTTATTTTATTTAAGAATATAACAAATATATATTATGTATTTAATTAAAGTATAATTAGGCCTACATTTATTTATGTATCAGATTTATTTAAATATAAAATGTATTTAAATATTAAATTTATTTCAATTTGAAATTTATTTTAATATTAAATTTATGTATAAGAATATAGGTTTTATTGTATATTTACAATATAAATATATTAATGTTTCGAATTCATGCAGTATTTTATTTTCAAAGTTCATTTTCTGATTTAAAGGAAGATTCTTAGTTTTATTAGGAAATCTTGCTACATAAAAGTTACGTACGAATAAAGATGTATAATTATAAAACACAAATAAAATGTGCGTAGAAATAAATTTATTGTCTTGTTAAAATTAGTTTTCCTTGGGAATTATTTACGCAGAGATGAAACCATCAATAATTAATTTACAATAGCTATAATTAACAGTTTTCAGATTTAAATAAAGAATTACTTGAAAACACAGAGATCGTTGCCAATCCTGCCCAAAAGGGAGTAAATACATTTATGGTCATTGTACTACCGATAGCAATCTTCCTACTAGTTCTGCTAACTGCCGGCAGAGCGCAGCACGTACTGGAAAATCTACCTTACCACCGTAGTTTTAATTACTGGTACAGTGGTAAGGTAGATTAGCCAGCACGTGCTGCGCTCTACTGGCAATCAGCGGAACTTGTAGGATTGCTATAGACAGCACAGTAACAGAATGGTTTTGGTAACGTTCAACTTTAGAATAGTTTATTAGTTTACTTTTAACTTCTCAATCATTAATTAAAGGGATGTTAAGGCATTATTAATTAAATACGTAACAAAAACAACCTTGGTAATACATTAAAATTCAGACAAACTAAAAAAAATCTGATGCTTAGAGAAATGAAAATGAAATGAAATGAAAAACGTCTTTATTAGTGGCGAAGTTAGGACTTTAAAGTCCTCTCTTCCACTTAACCACAAAGTGAACTTGAAACGTGAAATTATTGTCGTTTTTCGTAGATATTTCCCGAACGGATCAAGATACGGTAACGGGGGTTCAAGATTCGTGTTCAGTGCGACAAGACGGTTACAAAAATGTATAGTTTATCAGGTTTTGGAGAAAAAGCGTTTTTCGCCAAAAAACACCCACTGTTTTTTTTTGAAAACACATTTTTCTAACATATGACAAGCTACACATTTTTGAATTCGTCTCGTCGCGCTGAACACGAATCTTCAACTCCCGTCTCCATATCTTGTTCCGTTCAAAAGCTATTTAAGAAAAACTCCCCAAAATTGCACCCGAAATTATTGCTCGGGTTTTCGTGAATATCTTCCGAACGGAATAAGATACGGTAACGGAGTTTGAAGATTCGTGTTCAGCGCGACGAGACGGTTACAAAAATGCATAATTTGTCAGGTTATGAAAAAAAAAGTGTTTTTTTGTAAAAACACAATTTTCTAACATAAATTACACATTTTTGAATTCGTCTCGTCGCGCTGAACACGAATCTTCAACTCGTCTCTATATCTTGTCCCGTTCAAAAGCTATTTAAGAAAAACTATTTAAAATCTGATGCTTAGTAACTGTACATTTAAATGTTCCTTGACAGGTGCTGCTGCTGTCGAATCATGTGGCAAAGTCTGGAACTAGTTTTAACACCAATAATAATTTGTTGTTACGTATTTATTTATTGTTTTAACTTTTAATGCAGAAAAGAGAAGATGGTGAACTAACAGGCAACTAAATGGGTTTTCTGAGGATATATAAATAAAACTTTTGTTGCGTACTTAAAATTTTCAGTTTCATTAAAATATACGCACAGCTAAGTTAAGAAAGCCCCGAGGCTATTAGAAATACAGTTTTTTGAAAACTAATTTGTGTGACCTTATTTCTTCTTTTCGTAATTTACATGGAATAAATGCAACGGTTTGACTTTTACAATAAAAAGCTTAACGCAAATATACAATATACATGCAACAAATAAATATTTAAATTACTAAAAGAGGGAAATCTTTCAGGAAAATCTTGATTGGGCAAATAATTTCTTAATACTATGCGTACATATTAGGACTGACAGAAGTTATACAAACTTAAAAAGTACTGACATTCCAAACGAATTTAACTTAATGAACTGTATGAACTAAGCACAGAATAAAAGATTTACATTTAATTTTTAAAATAATACAAGTGCAAAACCACCATTAGATATACAATTCTTCGTGATGTATTAATAATCAATTTATAACACACCATTTCGTATTCAAGCTAGTATTTTAAAATTGAGACCAAACCAAATCGAGAGTTTTTACTAATATTTCCAAAATTTATTGATATCAGATTAACAACTTCTAAATAACGGGCTTTGCAAGGGTTTACGGAGCATATTTTTACCTTTCAGAATAATTTGTATACTCTCCTTACTATATTGTTAGTGGTACGGAAAAGTTCGTGGTTATTTCGATCTTAGAAACTCTCAGTTTCATGTTGGCTCGTTTTATTGTGAGATCTTTATTTTTTCCAGAACAATCTCGGAGTTAGGAGAGTGTGGATCGATACAGCGCGCCAGCCAATCAGCGGGCAGTTCTAGAAGCTTCTCCGCGCTCGACCAATGAGAGCGCGAGTTCTCGGCCAAGCGGCGAGAACAGCTGAGAAACGTCTAGAAATAACAGCTGACCGTATATATTCCCGGCGCGGCCGCTACCCGCCAGTTTGAACTGAGAATCAGTGCGTTACAAGTGACACAAGCGACTTGCTAGTGCGATACTTTTACTCAGTGCGAGTATACGAGTGTTATTACGGTATTGTGATTTGTAGAACTGTGTTTATTTTCAACTGTGAGTGAACAATTGAACATCATCATGCCGTCGAATATGCCTGCTATTGGAATCGACCTGGGTACGACCTACTCCTGCGTCGGCGTCTGGCAACAGGGTAAAGTGGAGATCATCGCCAACGACCAGGGCAACAGGACGACCCCCAGCTACGTGGCTTTCACAGACACTGAACGTCTCATCGGGGATGCCGCTAAGAACCAGGTAGCCATGAACCCTCAGAACTCAGTTTTTGATGCCAAGAGACTAATCGGTAGGAAGTTTGATGATCCTAAAATTCAAGCTGACATGAAACATTGGCCTTTTAAAGTAGTTAGTGACTGTGGTAAGCCTAAGATTCAAGTAGACTTCAAAGGAGAACGAAAGACCTTTGCTCCTGAAGAGATTAGCTCCATGGTTCTGACTAAGATGAAGGAGACAGCTGAGGCTTACCTTGGAGGAACGGTTAGAGATGCAGTCATTACAGTTCCAGCTTATTTCAATGACTCTCAGAGACAGGCGACCAAAGATGCTGGAGCAATTGCAGGCCTAAATGTTCTTAGGATCATTAATGAGCCTACTGCGGCAGCTTTAGCCTACGGATTAGACAAGAACTTGAAAGGCGAGAGGAATGTATTGATATTTGATCTTGGCGGTGGAACCTTTGACGTTTCCATCTTGACAATTGATGAGGGTTCTCTCTTCGAAGTCAGGGCTACAGCTGGAGACACTCATCTGGGCGGGAGGACTTTGACAACCGTCTAGTGAACCACCTAGCCGACGAGTTCAAGAGGAAATATCGCAAGGACTTAAAATCCAACCCAAGAGCTCTCCGAAGACTCCGCACAGCTGCTGAACGGGCCAAGAGGACTCTTTCATCCAGCACCGAGGCCAACATTGAAATTGATGCCTTATTTGAAGGTATTGATTTCTACACAAAGGTATCTCGAGCCAGGTTTGAAGAACTCTGCTCTGACTTGTTCCGTTCTACACTACATCCAGTAGAGAAGGCTCTCAATGATGCAAAAATGGACAAGTCTTCAATCCACGATGTTGTTCTTGTCGGAGGTTCGACCAGAATTCCCAAGATCCAAAGTCTTCTACAGAACTTCTTCTCCGGGAAGTCACTGAACCTCTCCATCAACCCAGATGAAGCAGTCGCCTACGGAGCCGCTGTGCAAGCTGCCATCCTGAACGGAGACCAGAGCTCAGCCATCCAAGATGTCCTGCTGGTGGATGTCACCCCGCTGTCCCTTGGCATCGAGACTGCGGGTGGAGTGATGGCCAAGATCATCGAGCGCAACGCCAGGATTCCTTGCAAGCAGAGTCAAACCTTCACCACCTACGCAGACAACCAGCCAGCCGTTACCATCCAGGTGTTCGAGGGAGAGCGAGCCATGACCAAGGACAACAACCTCCTGGGCACATTTGACCTGACAGGAATACCACCAGCTCCTCGCGGCGTTCCCAAGATTGACGTCACCTTCGACCTTGACGCCAACGGCATCTTGAATGTGACCGCCAAGGACACCAGCTCCGGCAAATCTAAGAACATCACCATCCAAAACAACAAAGGAAGACTTTCCAAAGAAGAAATTGAAAGGATGGTCAATGAGGCTGAGAAGTACAAGGAAGAAGATGACAAGCAGAGGGAGAAGATTGCTGCAAGAAATCAACTGGAGAGTTACATCTTCAGCGTGAAGCAGGCGGTGGAAGAGTGTGGCGACAAACTGAACGACAGCGACAAATCTACAGTGAAGAGTGAATGTGAGGAGACCTTGAGATGGCTGGAGAACAACTCACTAGCCGATAAGGAGGAGTTGGAACACCGACTGCAGGAGTTGCAGAAGAAATGCTCTCCCTTCATGTCGAAGCTGCATGGAGCTGGCAATCCGGGTCAAGGACAAGGCTTCAACCCGGGCCAAGGCTTCAACCCGGGACAAGGCTTCAACCCAGGATACCAAGGACCTACAGTGGAAGAAGTCGACTAGATTCATATGTAAATACGGTATTGTTTTTTGTAAAAAATTGTAAATATGTAATTATGTATAGCTTGAATATTCAATTAATTTTTCTTTTGCACAAAAGAAATATGAAGTATTGTTCCTATTATGTACTAGTGTAATGTATTATTGTCTATTGTGATCTCTATTTATTTTTATGTATGAAAATAAATGCTCGATTTATTTCAGCAAAAATATTTCTTCATTTTTTAACCTCATTCTCATCTTAGTGAAGAGTAAGTGGAAACCAACTAAAAAGCCGTTTTGCTTGGCTTTAAAAAAAATTTTATCACTCAAAAATAATTGGTAAATTTGTATTTAACTTCAAGTGTTTTTCATTTATAATGAATCAAAGAATTTGTTTCACATATTATTAGCCAAGCATAAAGTTTATAATGTAGATGAAAAACTAATAAGTAATCATAAACAATTTGAGTACTGGTATTACTTTTTTTTCAATTGCAAGACAAACTAAAACTATGGATTTTCCGTTTTGACGATTTTAGAGTTTGAAATAATATTTAATCACTGTATTACCACTAAATCACTATTTGAGATGCCGACCACTCTCATGAGGGTATTTTAACGCAAATATGTGGTGAAGGATGAGTGTGATGAGTGGTAGTAATGAGTTATGAGGTGTAATCTTGTTACAAACTAAGGCAGACTATTCCTTAGAATGGGTCATTAATTAATAGCCCAATGACCAATGGAAACACAAGGACCAATGGCTTATTGATTCTCTTACAAATACAGAAAACTTACTGCTAAGAACATGCAGGTTTTAATGACACAAAACCTTTTAGTAAACCAAAATAAAATTTCTATCGAGGCTTATAAAAAAAATGTGTTTGAAAAATACTTATTTATTTTATAATTTACATTACAGACTCAAATTTATCTAGTTTTATGGTAAGAATGTACACTCAAATCCACAGGAGCAAATACAAAATAAATTATATTCACATGAATTTACAAAAATATACACAATATTATTTACAAATTAATAAAACTGTCTGATTACGTAATGTACAATATATAAAGTAAATTTAAGGAACAATAATGTTGAGGAAGCTTCGATATGAACTTTACAAAAAGCTGTAGGAGAAATCATTGTCCTAAACATTCATATATTATCTATAGCCTAATCTACAAAACTTTGGACAAATGGACTGTAAACAAAAACGACAACAAAAACAAAATATATTTTAATTGATGACAAAATAAAAATATGAATCCATTAAAAAAAGGCACGCCACGAAAAATTAAACATTTAATTGCAAAAACTTTAAAAGTACATATAGTATTTGGATTTTTCCTTAATTTAATTAATTGAAGGAGACCCCCTACTCTAAAATGTGGTACAACATGTTGCAATAAACAGTATTATTTTTTGTTTGAATTAAATCACAAACTTCGATAAACGTAAAAACAAGTATAACAAACTATATGAATAAAATATCAAAGAAAAAAATTACAAAATTCAACATTTGCAACAAATTAAGTACCTGTAATGAAGTAATTTGTATTGATTGAAACAAGTACATAGAACAAAACCATCAACAGATTTTGATCTCAAATAGGTAATCTATAAATAAACTTACTTTTAAAAAGTAGCTTATATTTTAGTCTGTAAAATAACACAGAGGAGGAAATCATCTCAAAGTATTCTTTGTTAGAGAAAACTTCTCGATAAAGTTTCAGACAAGAAGGCGTTTGGTTTGATTTTTTTTACAAATGTTAAAAGTTTCTGAAAACCCCACAAACAAGAAGTTTACATTTTTGTTAATCAAGAAAAGAAAGATAAGAAAAATTTCATCTTTCTTCACAAAAAAGAATGTTAGATTTCAAACAAACATAATATAACGGTTTTATTTTTTATTTTTAATTTTAGTTCCATTTTTTTATTATTAAAGATTTAGCAAACCCACATGCTTTAATTAACTCATGAATGTTAACACAGGGAGCTTTGAACATATAGCTCGAAATTCTGGAATTAATATTTTGTTTGGCAAGGAAATTTCAAGCTTTTGCTTTTAAAAGCTGGTTCTATATGATTCCAGACAGTAGTATAAACTGTAGTATATTAACCTACTCAAAACATCGTTTGCATAAATTACCTATGTTCAAATCCATATCCCGTCAAAAGCCACTCGGGTTCTATCTGGTCATTTCTAATGAATGATGGGTGTTAAAGTACATTTCAGTTCCTCGAAGTTAGAAAGCATAACTGGTTTTCTAATTGAAACGAGGTAAGAAATTAATTTAGTAATAGTTCCTCGGCCATCTAGACACGCAATCTGATAGAACGTCTTAATACTCTATTAGTATGCTATATATCTATGCATGCTCTAGACCCAAAGTTTGGGGAGATACACCTACTGGGAGGTCTATGGAATAATGGACTTACAAGTCTGGTGGATGGAAAGTCAATTACCACCAATTTTTTCAACATTTATTTACACACATTCAAGAGGCTAACTAACTTTGACTAAATACGACGCCATCAGATTTAGAAAGGCTAATGTAATTAATAGGAGTATTATAATTGTGTTTAAGTTGAACTAAATTGTGAATTTCATCCGTTATAATCTGAAGCAAAATGGCACTTAGTAAATTAGTTATTCTTGCGGTTTGAATTATGTATAATTTACAGTACAATTAATTATCTTACTAAAATACTCTGGGGCCAGCCCCCTTCCTCCCTTCAACCACCTATGAATTATCGATAAGAATAATCACAGACACCTCTGGGTTTTCTGTGGAATTAATAATAATTTAATTATTTATCTGCGGTGCTAACGTTGTCTGTAGTATGGACTATACACCAGCTGTTACAGATTACATTTCTTGATGTTTTCTTCAATCTGCTATCTCGTCTGCTTGAGTTGACGTTGCATATAAATAAACATTTCACATTTACATTATCTTGATTTTACTATTTTTGGGAAGCAAACAAGATTGTTTTACCAAGCGGTTTTACTCATTTTTGTGCTACTTCGATTGATATTTTATATTGTGCTACTTGTCAAAGAAGTGCTCCAAACCAAAGACACGTTATTTTTCGTTCTGCTAAAAGCCCTAAATTAAAGCCACTAACACAATTTAGACTTTAGATATTCGGCAAAAGTGATTATTTTTAAGAGGCGTGTGTTTTTATAACAAGCTTATCTTTTGGAACTTCAGCCAATATCGGGAAAATAAGATTAGAGCTGTGAATAATTTTCGGTCAAATTACTTTGAGGTTAGGCTTGAAACGAAAATTGCCAAGCCTAGGCTACAATGAATCTAGGTGGAACAGTGCATCTCAACAGGATGGGAGTGTGTGTTGTATTTCTGTGTTTTATTATTGTAGCATTATATCTTATACGAGATGTTGAAGAGACTGAAGTGAAAAAGTTGCCGTCAGTGAATATAAGACAACTACTATTGGCCTCAATAGAGATTGCAGAGAAAGGTGGTTTGGAAGTTGTGCAGGTTAGGAAGAGTGCTGATTTACAAATTAAAAGTAAAGGGAAAACTCAGGAAGGAGCGAACAATCCTGTTACTAAAGCAGATTACAACTCACACTGCGTAATGTATTTTGGATTGAAAAAACTGTATCCTTCTTTAACGGTAAGATATTCCATTTTTAAAAACTCATGTAATAGGTACCTTATTAGTTCTAGGTAATCTATCTTGGTAACACAGGGTGCTCTGAATGCAGCTATTTCAATGCTGTGGTTCTGATAAAACTTGGGACCTTCCAAAATGTTATAAGTTCCTACTAAGCTTTTGTTTTTTCTTCCCACAGCTGAAAATCACAGTTTTCTGCTTAACATTATATTACCTACTTAACTCTGAACAGTTTTACCATACACTATAAGTTAGGGTTTCTCCTCTGAAAGGAAATATATCGGAGGATTAAAGAGTAGTGTTAATTTAATTTAACTGGTTGATATTTACTACTCAAGAACTGTTGATAGATTGTATCCGAAGAGCAGATCGCAGAGGAAACGTGTGGACAGTTAGCGTCGCCAGTCCTTTCCCAAGGTCCTGCATCTAACCAGGGGCTAGACAATCTCATAGACGAGGAGCTACCCTACAGAGACCTGACCGTCTGGATTGACCCCTTGGATGCGACTCAAGAGTTTACAGGTGAGCAAACATATTCCAGTTTTGTATTTTTAACTTTCAACTTTTGATATCTGCCTGAACAGTAAAGTTTTGGTACTCATAATATATAATCATAGTTATTATGATTATTTTGTTAGGTTACTTTTAGACAAATCATCACAAGGCACACTAAAACTCTTCAGTTTTCGATGGTGGGTTGGACAAAGTTGGATCTATGTTGAATGTTTCGGTGTGTAGAGAACTTGCTGCAGTACGTGACGACGCTGGTTTGTGTGGCGTACAAAGGTCGACCAATCGTGGGAGTGATTCACCGCCCGTTTGGCAGCGGTGAGAAGACGTCCTGGGCCTGGGTGCGCAGAGGCGTCTCCCCTGACCTCGCCTCATACAAGAATGTAAGTCTCACCTCGGTGACATTAGTTCCATAAGAGGAATTTACTGACCATCTATAAACCAGCCAACAATCTCTTGTTACTTTTGGTTCTGAAATAGTCAAAAATTAAACATAAGTGACTCTCATGTGACACAAAATGTGCTGTGACAGGATACATTAAATATTTTTACAGGATGACTTTTGTAGGCTAGCGCTGAAGTCAGCAAAGCGTTTGAGTTCAGCGTGAGTTTGAGGTTACCATCCCTCTCTAGATCAAAAAGCCATTCTGGAATTAGCCTAAACTGCATAAAAAGCCAGTTTGTTTTTTGTGGCACCGTTTTGTTTGTTGTCCCATTAGAACCATTTAAAAACATAAATCTTCTTGAAACAACTCACGCTTACAATTTGTATCAGATCAATTTATAATAAGTTTTATTTGAAAGATGACAATATAGGCTACTGCAGTGACTTCGCTAACCACATTTTGAAAATATTATAAACTGTTTAGTAGTAAAAACAAGAAATTAAAATAAAAATTTCTTAGTTTCACATTTATGTAATAGTTTAATGAATGAGAACATAGATATTCAGAGTTACTAGAATATTAATTTTAGCAGAATCACTAAAACATTTAATACACTTTGAAACAAAGTTGGTTTTGTTAAACCTGATGAAAACAGTAGGCGTGAGATGTCCCAAGAAAATGTACGTTTTCACATCGCTCTTACAGAACAAAATTCAAGATCACAGCCAATACTGTACACACTTAAACTAGCCAACTACAATTTTTCAGCAGTTTTACCTTGATACTTTTTCCAAAACCAGTTTTAGTGGTAGCAAGCTAACCTTTTAGACAAGCAGTTTTAGTTTTAGTGAACTATATACTTGATACTTGATGTAATCCCACTGGTAGCACAGGTGCTGTGGTCGTCATGTTTTTTGTTTAGGCCTCATCTAAATATTCCTGGAGAAAATAATAGGCCTTCTCAGTGAGATGCTTCTTAAGGGCTTTCTTGAAAGAGTCTTCATTTTGCTGTTTGTGGATGTCTTCAGGCAATTTGTTGAAGATTTTTGCTCCCAAAAAATCTGGTGCGTTCTTAGTCAATGTTGATTTCACTCTAGGCAGGTGGATTTTTGAAGCCTGGCGGGTATCATGATCATGAATATGTGAGTTAAGTACAAAACTCTCCGGCTTCCGCCTAACAATCATACTAGTTTCTAAGATATACAAAGAAATAAGAGTGAGCACCTTAAGCTTGGCAAATATTAGTCTGCAGTTGGCAAGAAAAGCAGCACCACCTATATTTCTCACAATTCCTTTTTGATGCAGGAAAATTCTTTTGGCCTCAGAACTATTCCCCCAAAATACAAGTCCATAATTCATGAGGCTCTGGAAACATCCGTAATAGAACTTCAACAAAACTTCCTGGTCTACCACAGCTTTGAGACGGCTTGTCATGTAGCAAACTTTAGTCAAACGTCCTGACAGAGTATATATATTTAATTAATATATTTAATTTAGCTACCCACACTGCCTAAGACGTTTGTGACCACTCTGAAGATTTCTTATCTGTCTTTTGCAGGTGAGAAGTGACCCAGCTGTGATAGTGTCGAGGTCGCACACCGGACCGATCGAGGACATTGTCCGCCGAGCCCTCGGGCAGGACACCAAGATCATCAAGGCGGGAGGTGCAGGTAAGAGCAATGTTGAGAACCAGGAGAAATTCTTTAAAAGCAATCTAAGTTTATGTATTACCACAACATGTTTTTACTAAATTAAAATAATTGACAAGTGGTAGAGAACAAAGTCTAATTTACTAAAGTCCATATGAAGTACTGATAGATCTGTAACACGGAAATGCGTAAAATATACAAGCAAGTAGGGGAAGTGGATGGTGTCCCCTTCTACCTTGCTCTGGGAGCTTGACCTTAGCCTCGAGCACATAATTGGCCCTCCTTCTACATACTATTTGACTGGGACTCGTGGTGTGGTCCTGTAATCCAGCTTCATGGAGGTCAGGTTTTGAGGATGATATAGGTCTGAAGCGGCTCAGATGGTCTCAGTGATCATCTGATGATACCCGCATCAACTCCCACCATCGTTTAGACATATCAGACCATCACCTGCGTGGTTCGAAGTCACGAAGCCGTTGGTCCTTGTATTTCCATTGGTCATTGGGCTATTAATTAATGACCCATTCTAAGGAAGAGTCGGCCTTAGTTTGTAACAAGACTACACCTCATAACTCATTACTACCACTCATCACACTCATCCTTCACCACATATTTGCCTTAAAATACCCTCATGAGAGTGGTCGGCATCTCAAATAGTGATTTAGTGATTTAGTAAACAATTTGGTTTTGTTGGTTGCTCATTAGCTAGGTTCACTTTATTTGTGTAAGATAAGTAAATGTGTTTTGTTGTTTGTTGCTGGTATTTGACTTAGTAATGATTTTATATTTTAAATTAAGACAACATTTTATGTAAATTCGAATGGAATCACATAATGGGAGTTAGTGTAGCTAGGAAACCTTGACGCGGTGCTAGATGTTTGCAATAGTTTGTTTATTTATTTATTTCCAACGGTGAACACCATTTTAAATTTATAATAACATAGATCAGTGCAAGAAATTAAAATATTTAGAAGGTATACAATGATAAATAGCATGCTGATGAGATGATTATATACAATGTCAATTGAAGTAATGACATGAAATACGTTATACTATAATAATAAATAGACTAAGAAATAGATAACAGTAATGATTTGTAATAAATAATAATGAATTTGAAAGGTTAACAAAGATAAACTATAAGATAAAGGTAACAATGAGATAATATGATAGATAGCATGCTGATGAGATGATTATATACAATTTCAATTGAAGTAATGACATTAAATACGTTATACTATAATAATAAATAGACTAAGAAATGGATAACTAAGACTAAGATGTGTTCTAAGCGAGCCTTGTCTAGAGGTCCACTCAAGGCTTAGTTCTCCAATATGGCCACTGTTAAGGTCAGGGGGCGGAGAGGTCTTAGACAGGTCTTGGACAGGTGTCTGGTGTTATGAGTTTGGAGCATCGGCTATGTGGCTTTTGAGTGAGCCAAGCTTGATGGTGTTGTTAACGTAAGTTTTGTTAAGATAAATTTTATATTTTAGGATACTTGATACTTACTTACTTGATACTTGTCTTCATCTATGACGGGATTTCCCCGATTGATTGCGTCAGTTTGTTTATTTTACTCAAAACAGCTGTACATCAACAATTTCCTTCAGGCTGTAGATTGGTCTGCTTGTCAGCTTGGCTTTTAGAGTAGATTTGAACTGTGTAATGCTATAATTTTGTATGTAGTCCGGTAGGCTATTGTACAATTTTATTGCTCGTATGGGAAAACGTGCTTGTGTTCGGCTAAGCCAGCATCTTGGATAAGCGTTAGGTTTTGTTTATTTTTGACTGATTTAAAGGATAAATTTGCTGTAATAAATAGTATGAAATAATCTTACAGTAGTACCAGTTTAATAATCCGAGTTACGTCTTAAAATGCAACACAATGACGCTTTTCCATTGTTTTGCATTACGCCCCCGAAAATGTGTATAACGATGCTTTCCCGCACAGCAGGTTTGTGCACATTTGTCAATTATCTAATTTAGATTAAAATAATTTTTCCCTGATTTACCTTTAATCCTTTTCCCTAGTTTACTGAATGTCTCATACATCACGTTGCCTCGCAGGTTACAAGGTGATGCAGGTGGTCAGTGGCAACGCGAGCGCTTACATCCACTCCACCGCCATCAAGAAGTGGGACATCTGCGCAGGTGACGCCATCCTCTCCGCTATGGGCGGGACGATGAGCACGCTGGTGCGTGAGGAGATAGACTACGCGCCCGCGGCCGGCGCGCTCAACAAGAACGGGCTCCTAGCTACGATGGACAAGCACACCATGTACGCCAGCAACCTCCACGCCGCTCTGGAGCGTGATATGCACTTGTAGACGAGATGTGAGCTCATGAGTGGTTCCCGGAGGTATTTTGGTCTTGGAAGGATGAAAACTTGAGTTTAACCCTTTGCGCTCCAATTTTATTTTTAAATTTTCATAAAAACCCTCCCGTATGGGTTTCCCAGTCCCCTGTAAGCAAAATTTCAGCAAAACCGCTCTCTGGTACGGTGCATTACCAGTCATTGAACCACTCCTCTAAGCGCAGGGATTTAGCAATGACTAGCATTGTACCGTACTAGAGCGCACCCGGATGGGATTCGAACCCACGCTCTGACAGAAAGGGGCCAACTGTCCGTCATTATAACCACTAAACCACCGGGCTGTTTGTCGTGGACTGTCAAACTCGCACTTGAGTTGGCGTCAGTGAGTGGTAGTTTCGGTGTTCTTTGCTAGGTGTCGTTAGTGTAGCGTAGTCCTTGCCTATCGTTTGCGTTATATGCAATAAACGATGTGTCGGACTAGACTATTTTGCCGTTCCGCTCCGAAGTCAGACTCAGTTTGCCATTGGAGCGCAAAAGGTTAAAAGTATTGATGAATTTATGTTGCTAGAAAATGGCAGTTATTCGGCAGCAATAATAATTCTTTAGTGCAAATAACCAGAAGTCCTTAATTTCTAGGAGATTGAAATCATAAAAAAACTAAAGTTTAAATATATCTTTTGTTATGCTATCAAAAAGGAATAGAAAGGAGAGCAGGTTCACCTGGATAAAGTAGAAACACATAGAAGAACATAGACTGTCAAACAGTCTAACAAATAGTTGTTTTGTAGCCAAAACAGAGACTATTTTGGCAACAAAAAAGAACTTAAGGCCAAGGCCAAAAATGATAGGATTTGTAAGCTCATTTTAGAGGGCTTTCCTCTGGACAAAACTACGTCTTCCTCCTTCTTACCTAAACTCTTTGTCTCTCCGAGGTTACCAACTAAACTTGATCGTAGAAAGAGAGCAAGAGTAACCCCAATTTCAGGTTAGAATTACAAGTAGTCAAAATACTTCCTTATAGATAAATAAGTATCGTTAGCTCAATTACTAATAATGTAAAGCATGTATTTGTCACATGTATTAAAAAAAATCAATGGTTTGAATAGAAATTACTGTAATTAAAATAATTATTGTAATTCAAATTAACTTTAGTTGAATTCATTATTTTATTGGTGCTAAAAAAATGTCCCTATTAAAGGTAAAAAGGTAAAGTTTGTCTTGTTTAACGAGGCATAGTTAGGACTACAAAGTCCTCTCTACCACTCAACCTCGACCTTTACCTAGCGTTACCGTGTAGTCACTTTACAAAATATGTAAGTGGTGACTGCGGGGATCGAACCCAGCCACTGGAGTGATTAGCTCGAGTCGCCAAGACGACCAACCCGCCACGGCATTCCAACCTTTTATTGCAAAACTTTAATTTTTATTTAAAAACATGTAATCAAATTAGTAAAAGTTTTGTTTTGTCAAAACTAAACAGTGGTCAGTAATAATAATGCTTGCTTGAATTTCAAGCTCGAAGGTCTTTTTGACTGTGGTTTTTGCGTTTTCCTATATAATTGTTACCAATGTTTGTAAATAGTTATTTATTTTTTGTAGAATAAAATAAGTATGACATACTTTTGTATTAGTTATGTTCTAAAAAATCGTGGCTTTATGGGGTTAGTTTGTGGTAAAAAATAAGGGATTTCAAGACTAAGTTAAAAAGGAGGTGTGTGTATTTTTTGACGTCATGAATATAAAATTTGAGACTAAGGATAAGTAAAAGAGAAAATTGAATAATATTGATTTCACCTTACAAATAAAGACGTTTTCCATTTCATTTTTTTAAAAGATATTAAAGTTGACACACCTTAGAATAAAAGTAGCTTCTACTTATTACTGTATTTCTTATTTGTCAGGAAAGAAAAGTAAAATATATTAACCTGTGTCAAAACATTTTATGTCTTTTGCTATACGTTAGTATTTTTAGTCCCAGTTGTACTCATTTGTATAACAGTAGGAACTTGATATTTTGACTATTTAAAGACCGAAGGGGTGTTGAACTATCCCTTGTTGTAAATAGGATTTTATCAAAGAGAGATATTAAAATACTACTAAAACATCTTCGATGATTAAAGCATTACAAAGTGAAAAAAACAACAACTTTATTGAATAACATAGCGTGCAGACATTGTTACTACAATATGGAATAATTTTGAATTTTTCTCTGTTTTTAATTTTTGTGGACTGTCGAACTACCAAGTTTCTACTGTAGGTTAATGTACATTTATGAAACAAGTCAACATCTAAATAAAACCCTAACCCTTAAGTATAATGTTGGGTTGTTTTTTTCTGTTTTAATTGATTTTAAGACCATTTTCACACAACCATTTTACTCTTTACAACTTTATATAGTGTTAAGAATTACTTATTTATTTTAATAACTGTTAGTATGTTGATTATAGTATTGGGTTGTTATTCAGTATTTAATAAATATAGGTTAAGCATTTTTGAGGTGGATTAATGATTTCAGCAGGCCTTAAACTAATTAAATATACCGGGTGTTTATAAACAAATATCGGCGTTTTAACACTTTATAATGTTTATTACACTGAACTTATAATTATAAATTATACATCAAATGAAAGAGCCACTCAAACAGTTTTGTTTGTTTGCACCAGTATGCAAATACATGCAACGTTTCGTGCAATTAAAGATGCAATTGGTTTAACAACACTCTACCCGATTGCTGGATTGGCCGCAAAGAGCCTAATGACAGAGCTTGTTTAGCATGGCCTCTATGGTCACCTGGTCCAACACCATGCGATTTCTACCTTTGGGGCTTTGTAAAAGATGGTGTGTATGTGTCTCCGATACCAGCTGACCTCCCCAAATTAAGAAACAGGATTGAAGCAGCTGTTTTAACAACTACTCAAGACACACTTTACAGTGTTTGGGAAGAACTCAAACTTAGACTTGATGTGTGCCGGGGGATAAATGGTTCTCATATTGAACACTTGTAATATTTTAGGTAAAACTTTTTGAGTTGCATTTTCATTTGACACATAATTCATAGCTGTAAGTTTAATGTAATAGATATTATGGAGCGTTAAAACCTCGATATTCATTTGGAAACACCCGGTATATATATTTATACATTTAACTTTAATTTACGTTTAATTTTTACCGGTGATAAACAATGAATTTATTATTTAATTGTTAGTTAATACTTAAATAAAGTCCGGCTCAAATCTTAATAAGTAGTCGCCTGTATTCAATGTACGTATTCTATATGACAATTCCTAATGCAGTAATTTAAGAACTAAAATAGTTCAAACAACTTATTGAAATAAGTAAATTTTGAAAAACGTTTTTGTCAGTGAGTTAAACTTTAAAAAAATTAACTCTCAAGACTAATTTTATGTCAAAATATAATCAATACTACGCACATAAAATTAGATCTAGCTTTAGAAAACATATCATTCACACTTACTTTAAAAGAAAAACACAAATAATGCAGCTTAACAAAACGGTAAAATATAAAATTAATTTTCAAAATGTTTTATTGTTATATGTACAGTATAACTTAGATAAAGAAACAGACTGAATGTAAGTTATTGTTATGAATGAATAAAAAACTATAAACCTGTTAGTTTTTACAATTAGCTTGTTTGACATTATTTTAACCTGGATATCTTTTACTCTTTAAATGAAAAAAAGAAGGAAACATAAAATTTTAAGTGGAGTTTAAACTAGAAACTGTATGCGCAAGCTTAAAAAAGTTTTGTGAATATGTTTTAGGTTACTTTTTACCTAAAGACGGGATGATATTGCAGATTCGAAACGTCTTGTTCTTCTTGTTTAGTAAAAAAGGAAAACTTCCGCGGTAGTACAGTTTGGTGGTTTGACCAATTTCATGGCTGTTCTAATCTAAAACACATATTTCTCTTTGCTGAGTTAACCACTTGTGCCAAATAGTATTGAAAACACATTTCAGAATTTTCTTTAAAATGAAGGCCTTTGTACTTCAAATTAAACCTATATCCCTATAATTGGGTACCAAAAACTTGACTAAAAGCTATGATTTTGTTCAAATATTCATGAAATTTGGTACTAATGGTCCTTGTGTAAATCTTTACGTTAAGAGGTGGTCGAATAGAGCTGTCACGAGACCCACTCAGGGCACCGCTTATAACATGGAGTAAAAACTGCAAGCAATGTTGAACTGAAATTGAAGTAAAAACTTTTGGATTAACCACAATGAAAACAGTATTTAATTGTGGTTAATCCAAAAGTGTTTATTTCAATTACATGTCAAACCACATAAGTTTATAATCTGAAATGTTTTACGAGGGCTGTTTGATAAGTACCCGTGTTTACATACAATTTTAGCCGTAAATTCTTTTTCATATTGTCAGCTGTTAGAGCAACTATGTAAACAACAGCTGGCTAAATTTTAAGCAAAAAATTATTTTTTATGTTTTGGCAGCCATTTTAAGAAATCAACTCTGGAACCTTTGCTAAGATGGATAAAGAACCGTTTTGATCTGTGATTAGACTTTTGTGTTTAGATAGGGAGAAATTTGAGGAAATTCGACAAATTACCTCATATCCTTATACACCTCCATAAGTTTTGTTGGATTTCCTCACATTTTTCCCGTCCAAACACACAAAAGTCTAATCACAGATCGAATCAAGGTTCTTTTTCCGTGTTAGCAAAGGTTCCGGAGTTGATTTCTTAAAACAGCTGTCAAAACACAAAAAATAATTATTCGGCTCAAAATTTAGCCAGCTGTGGTTTACATAGTTGCTCTAACAGCTGACAATATGAAAAAGAATTTACGGCTAAAATTGTATGTAAACACGGGTACTTATCAAACAGCCCTCGTACACTTTTTATAACTGATTATAACTGGTTACTAAAATCACTATTTAAGATGCCGACCACTCTCATGAGGGTATTTTAAGGCAAATATGTGGTGAGGGATGATTGTGATGAGTGGTAGTAATGAGTTATGAGGTGTAGTCTTGTTACAAACTAAGGCCGACTCTTCCTTAGAATGGGACATTAATTAATAGCACAATGACCAATGGAAATACAAGGACCAACGGCTTAACGTGACTTCCGAACCACGTAGGTGATGGTCTGATATGTCCAAACGATAGTGGGAGTTGATGCGGGTATCATCAGATGATCACCGAGACTATCTGAGCCGCTTTAGACCTATATCGTCCTCAAAACCAGACCTCCATGAAGCTGGATTACAGGACCACGCCACGAGTCCCAGTCCCAGGTTAACGCACTTAAATAAAAATTTGTTTCAATAGAAGCCTCTTAAGTTTGTAAACCAGCAAAAGCGGTCCACTGAAAGTGACCTTTAGGAGAGGCATGGGGTAATCAGGTTTTTATGCTATAAAAACGTAATTATGAACTGATTTCAATTTTTTATTTTACATACAGGATGAGTTTAAATGTCCCACCCCACCTTAAGTTTTGAAAAAGGAAATATTTTTTAAACACTTTAGGCAATATTTTTAAAGGATTCTGAAGTTTGTTTTGACATATTTTGTGCCACCTCCCCACCCCAAAATCTGAGAGGGAGAGCTCCTCCAAATTTTTTAAAATACAAACCCCCCTTGTGGCACCTCAAATGAAAAAGAATTTTACAAATTCAACAATGCAAAGAAATATTTTTATCTCAACTAGTTTTTGTGTTATACCTACCAATTTAAAGATGACATAAAATCAGGTGTAAAATGCCACATCCACATACAATTTATTTTGAATGACAACATTGTTTTCAAAATACTCTATGGGATTATGTTATTGGGTTGTTATGTTTCCCTCAAAGTATTTTGAAGAAAATTTTGTCATTCAAAAAATATTGTACGTGAAATGTGGCATTTTAAAGATTAATTTTCAATAATCAAATTTTGTGTCATCTTAAAATGGTTTTAACAAAACTAGTTGAGAAAATTTGTTTTCTTTGCCTTGTTGAATTTGTGTTGAAATTTCCTTTCTTTTGAGGTGCCACAAAGGGGGTTGTATTTAAAAAATTGAGGAGGTGCCTCCCCCCCAGATTTTGGGTGGGGTGGGTGACACAAAGTATGTCTAAATAAAATTCAGAATCCTATAAAAACATTTCCCTGGGGTTTTGAAACATATTTCATTTTTCAAAAGTTAAGATGGGAGGGGGGACATTTAAAACTCACCCTATGTATACATTTCAATATATAAATATTTATGTTACCGCTCCCACCATATGCAGCAAACATCAACAAAAACATTGTTTGCCACCATACTAGTCTGGCTTATTGAATGTTGTTGATTTTTGGTAGACATGTTAAATATAGAAAAAGAAGTGTTTATACCAAGTTTCATCAAAATATAACCTTAATGCAGTTTTTAAATAAAATAATAAAATCCAGTTTCAATAACTTATTCACACAAACTTTGACAAGTACTTTTATTAAGACAAATAAATTATGAATCTATTTTGTTCACAAAAGATATCTCGTTTACACTACTATATTGATTTTCAAAATCTTCACCAATTGATTTAATCTTGCCTGAAAAAACACACTATATGAAATTTAAACCTTTGTATAAATTTAAACTGGTTGTTTTGCTAAAATTTATTAAAATCTCAGATGTGAATTTAATAAAATAGTAAATAAATAAAATAACAGTATTTAAATTATGTTTGTAATATTTCCAGCTTGTTGATTTAAAGTTGCTATTTGACAGTCACATGTTTCGGATAAACATTCAGATTTAAGTACTTCTCTAAATTTGAAGGCAGAAATAGTTGGGCCGGATGGTGTAGTGGTTTAGCATAACCGCCCGGCAAGCGGGAGACCCGGGTTCAAGTCCCGGTTCGGTCCAGACATTTTTGTCTTCAAATTTCTTTAGTAATAAATTAGCTTTTTAGCGTTCATACAAATTAAGATCTTTAATAAAATAGTTTCGTATTTACTTAGTTTTCTTACTTTTTTAGTAAGATGAACGCACGGAAGCTGAATAATTTATGATTTAGTAGTTTAAAACATATATGCAAAGATTCTCTCATTTCATTTGCTCATCCCACTACAAGCTATACAATTTAAAATAAGCCTTAATTTTATTTATTAAGCCCCTTCTTTACTTTCAAGCTAATCTTGAACAACTATTTGGCTTAACTTACCTTGGAAATAATTTTTCTTTTGTTGTCATCTAAATTTAGGTGGAGGTTTCGTTTTTCTATCAGAAGCACCTGATGTAACACTTCTTGGTCTCTAAAGTTATACATTATATTTCTTAAGCGCTCCTCAATGTGAACTTATGAATAACATATGACTGTAATGTTGTAGAGAGTTTGTTATATTACATTTTTCTCTGAGTTGTATATCTTACAAATTTCTGTTGGCTTAGCTTTTTTTGATGAAAATCTTTGGTTAGCAATATTAGTACGGAGTGACAAAAAAGACTGTATATTTTTTGAATGGTTCAATTAATTAGCAAATTAAGTGTCTATCTTTTTTCGCTCAAAAGGTATAAATAAGTTCCAGGACATTTCTTTACCTTGTATTTATGAACTGCAGTACTTTTAGTTTTGTTGTAAGGTTTTACCTTTATATACTTACTTCCATAGAGTAAAGAATCATTTTGTCAAGCTCTTCAAATTTCGAATATACACTGTTGACCTGAAAATGAAATTATGAGTATTAAGTTTAATATTCTCTTCATTCTTGAAACAAAAAATATATATTTTTTTAAAGTGACGCTTTTAGTTTTGCAAGTTAGCTTCTGGAAAGCTTTAAATAACTTACCTACTCTAGATCATTTGTACGTATTTTTTCTCTGTTCTGGTAGATTCATTAGTTTCTTTTTGCCTACTTTTACAATAGTGAGGCCATATTTTTGTTTTGAAGTTTGTTGTTGACAATGGTTGAATTTCTGACGTTGAAATATTATCTTACGTCAATAAGTCAATAATCATAAACTCCAAAATTGTTGCAAAAAATAAAAAACCCTTAAGTTCTGCTTAGGCCTATAGTCAATTATTATTGTTCAGTAATTGGTCAGTCTGATACACGTCTGTGATTGGTCGTCCATTGCTCCCAGCCAGCTAATCAGTCGGCGAACACCTGTCATTGGCCGTGGACGAGCTTAAACAATAAAATTACTTTGTCTAATTTCCTAAGGTATTTTTTCGTAGACTAGTTGTTTTATAATAAAATTAGTTAAGGAAAAAAAGGAAAACGAAACAGAAAACTCATGCTGTTTGGTGGTGGGTGATTGTTTAGCTTTTACTATTTTTAGGCTACATAGCTCATTTCTAATGTTTTGTGTAATGTTTTAGGTCACTTTTCACCTGAAGACGGGATCAGATTGCAGATTTCGAAACTTCGTATTCTTTTTCGACTAAAAAACAATGAAAAATATCCGCAACAATAAATAATAACAATAATATCCTTGTCAGATAAATTTTCTATGTGGGAGATCCGAAGAAAACTTGCGATTGAAGATTGTGATTATTTTATCACATTCTATTTTTTCACATATATCTGGGCAAGCTGGGCCCAGAAAAGGATTTAGCATAACAACTTATTGGAATACAATTTTAAAGGACCTCTCAGTTATCTATGGGGAAACTGAACAGTTTGCGAATGGACACGGATTGTTTTAATCAAATTTTTGGTCCCATACCATTAAAGACTGCGTCTTTATTAGCAAATATCCATGTGAAATATATCTACTCATTTCTACCGCCAAAGAACCTGCGTCCGTGGCTCAGTGGGTAGAATCAAGGCTTGCAAAGCGCAAGGTCACGGGTTCGATTCCCAGCGCAGGCAGCAAGGGTTTGGACCGATTTCCCTAAACGCGTTTGTGACGCCCACAAAACCACAAGAAGTTGTCAGTGGTGGCGGGTGATCGAGCCCGCGTCAGCGGAGTGACGAGCTCCGGAGTCGCGCGCGACCAACCCGCCACGGCACTCTGCCTGACCTCTATCATGACGAGTTCCCAGTAGCCCTCCAGGTCACTCTGCTTGATGGGAGGCATGTCCCCGATCACTTGCTTGGCGTCCGTCACCAGCTGCTCGAACTGCTTCAACTTCTTCGTCAGTAGAAGCTGCGTCTGTCCTACACAGCAACAGAACAGGAGGGAATTAAAAGAAAAATGAAATAAATTAAAACAGAAACAAGTTGGAAAGTTGGTCATAGGAAAGTTCCTAAAAGGAAAAGGAGAGACCTAAGGGATGTAGCCTGACTGGTGAAAGAAAAAGAACTCATTTGGAAAGCACAAAGAAATTCCATTTTTCAAGACGTACTTCGTATGGTCTGACCAGGCAAATCCCAAGAAAAATTTAAATGTTCTTGAATGTTCAACAAGACTAATAATCAACAGAATATATTGTGTATATCATTACTAAACGTTCAAACTTGAATGTTGCAAAAAATAAACATTTAAAACATTGAGATATTAGAATAAATATGAATAGAATAAATAAACACATTTGAAATGCCCGCCAACTAGGAAAGCGGAAAAGGAAACCACGTTTCCCGCCATGGCGCGGATTAGTTCGGGGTCCGTCACTAAAGACAGCAGCACTATCGCTGGCACAGAGGAATACTATTAAGTTACCTCTCTGTATTACTTATATATTTGGGTACTCTGTGGGTCTGACTGTGTATATAGTTATACGTGAATAATAGTAAACAAATAACAGCTGATCAACATTTTGACATGTGTATTTTGAAATCAAACCCACTTTTTCGGTAATAGTAGACCTGACCATATATTTTCTGGAGCAGGGAAAACCCCAGTTGACTTACAAAACTGGTGGTTCTAAACTTGCAAAACTACTTTTTAGTAATTAGATGTCTCAAGTTGTGTTGTTCAAAATAAACTGAATACATTAAATTGACAATTGGACCCTTTGTGCTATTTGATTATATCCTTAAGTTCAAAACACCATTTATTTGGGCAGCAAAACAAATAATCATGTAACGACATGTAATTATAATACGGAAAATGGAGCTAATAAATTTTAATTTACATTTCCTTAATTTGATAGTTTCTCAGTTAAGAGAATAGCTGAACTAATGAGGACCTATATACCTAATTATTTATTTGTACAAATCTATTAAAATAGAGTCTGTTGAATTATTTTTATGATTATTTACTTGCAACTTTGTTATTCTATGCTGACCTGGCCAATTACATTTTATGTATAAATTTTTAAAGGCAGTAAAGATGTTGTCTTTTGATATTTTGGAACTTTATTAAACAGAAATTGTGTTGTCCCCTGCTCTAAGCACCCCTGTTCTATAATTTAAATCACAAAACAGAGTTTTAATGCAAACCTTGATGTTACGAATGTTTACGTACTTTGATTTGGTGTTGCAATTACATGACTGAAACAACCGATCATAAAACCCAAGAAATCAACAACGGGTAAATACTAAAAGTAATTGTTAGGATGAACCTGATGTTAGAATGTTAGTATTTGTGGAAATTCAAGAAGAAATTGTATTTTTTATAAATTAATAGTCCTGTTAAATAGTTTGAACCATAACAACAGGGTTTGAATACAAACCTTGATGTTACAAATGTTTTGTTTGCTGAATGCCTAACAGTTCAGTAATGCCTAGCATGAACTACCAATCTTATGACCCAAGAACTCAACAATCAAGAACTGATAAAAACATTTAAAATAATTTTTAAAACTGTACTAACCAAGTGTTGCCATTATTTCCCCTTTCACATCGCTTGTCAGTGTCCTCTTTGCTCCGTTGACCAAAATCTTCTGCCATTTTTCACAAAGCAAATTTAGTTTGTCTCTCTCTATCTCATAAAGTTCTTTTAAATCTACATCCATCTTGAAGATTTCTCAATAAATGTTATCTAATAATTTCAACTAACATTGTTTGCTGCGTGTGTATTCAATAACAAAGACTGGGGCAGGACAATGTTTATTTTCGAATCAGCTGATATAATTATGTTTAATAACAGTATGTTTTAGACTTTTAGCAATCAGTATTGGTATATTTTTTTGTTTTATTGGAGTACTATAAATAAAAATTTCCAAACAAGTGAACAAAATTCATATTTTTAATCAAAAGACTCTTAAATGTTGCACGGAAGAAATTTTGTTAAATGTGTATCGATCTTGAGTTAACTTTAAATTTAAAACATGCTATACCCATTCGGTAAGACCTCCGAATTGAAAACTCATATTATTTTGAAAGTAGCAGTTAGAGCAATTATTTCTCTAGCAGAGGCTAGAGAATCTTGTGAAGAAATATTTGAAGAAACTAAATAGATACATACAGGGTGAGTTTTAAATCTCCCCCACCTTAACTTTTGAAAAAAGGAAATATTTTTTAAAACCCTTTGGGGAATGGTTTTATAGGAGCCGCCTGAAGTTTGTTTTGACGTAACCCCCAAATCCGGTGGGAGGGCCCCAAATTTTTAAATACAAACCTCCCTTCCTTGTGGTACCTCAAAAGAAAGGAAATTTCAACACAAATTCAACAACGCAAAGAAAAGTGTTTTCATCTCAACTCGTGTTTTTGTTATGCCAATTTAAAGATGACACAAACTCAGGTTTAAAATGTCACATTTCACAAACAATTTATTTTGAATGACAAAATTTTCTTCAAAATACTCTGAGGGAAACATCACAATCCTATAACATAATCACATAGAGTATGTTGAAGAAAAGGTTGTCATTCAAAATAATTTGTATGTAAAGCATGACAAATTAAACCTGATTTTGTGTCATCTCGAAAAGTGGTATAACAAAAAACAAAAGGGGTTTGAAAAATTAAGAGGGGGCATTTAAAACTTACTTTGTATACTTCAGAAACAATTAAATTTGTCCCTGACAATCCACATTATTTTAAATTTGAAATTAAAAAACTAAATAAATATATAACATCAGACCGAAAAATCTATTAGAAAATATATTTCATTACAAAGCCTTTCATTAATATCAAATCAATTAACAAATTACGTCAATATATAAAATTTGAAGGCAATTCCAAACTAAAAACAGTATTTAAAAAGCAAGATTCATTACGGAACCAATAGATATGTGGAAAATAGTGAATAATTTTTACGTCCCCATTTTGAAATTTTCATTATAAGAGCGTATAAAATTTTCTTACAGCAATAAATATTTATTTTCAACGAGATCCACCAAGTTAATGAATTTGAATTAATAAACTCAAACGGATTCAAATGAAAACTGATAGAAACATCAGAACATGATTATGTCGTTAGAGTCGATGTAATGAAATCCCCCGGCAATTAAAAGCGTTTATTAGTGCTATACAACAGTGGAAACTGTTATAACCAAATCTCGTTGAAAACGTTAATTTTCATCTAAATTCCAACTGATTGTTCTATGAAATATCAATTCAGTTAATTGTTTCATTTTGTTGCATCATTCGACAGTTTGATGACTTGTTTCGCTTCAATTTGGCCTGGAATTATACACAACAATTCAGATCACTTGTGCTTGACAGTAAATTGATAGTAGAATATTAAACACAGTGTTTTCTGTGAATTTCAGGAATACAAAAGTTAATATGCAAACATACTTAAGAAGAGACTCCCCTGAATATTATTAAAAATTAAAATTAAGAACTTTTGAATTCTTTACGTAGAGGGTTTTCAAATGATTTTCAGGTTTTGAGAGTGATATAGGTTTAAAGCGGCTCAGATAGTCTCAGTGATCATCTGATGATACCCGCATCAACTCCCACCATCGTTTAGACATATCAGACCATCACCTGCGTGTTTCGGAAGTCACGTTAAGACGTTGGTCCTTGTATTTCCATTGGTCTTTGGGCTATCAATTGATGACCCATTCTAAAGAAGAGTTGGCCTTAGTTTTTTACAAGACTACACCTCATAACTCATTACTATCACTCATCACACTCATCCTTCACCACATATTTGCCTTAAAATACCCTCATGAGAGTGGTCGGCATCTCAAATAGTGATTTAGTGATTAGAAAATTTGAGCAAAACGGCTCTCTGGTACTGGTGCATCTTTGTTGACAGTTAGGCCGCATCAGTTGAAAGAATCCTCGTTGTTCAGCCAGTTGTTACGTGCGCGGTGTCGTGCGTTCTTACTTAGGCTTCCTCTGAGGTAACCACTGAGGCGGACCCTTAAGTTATGATATGCGAAACTGTATTTCCCCAACAACGACCTTTCTGAAATACGTCACATAATCTATGCTCTCTTTAAGGATTGCTCTCTAATTCCGTATACATAAACCGTAATCTAGTTCTTCCGGTTTTCCCCACGCCGAAACATCATTACAATTAGCTTGAAATATTTCGGTCTCGCTCTAGAGTACCATCTTCAGTCACTGATTTAGAAACTGAGATACTGAGAAGTTTAAATTTACCGTTGAAAATATGTTTTCAACACAGTGTAACAAAGGAGGAGGTACGGTTTGTATAAATGTGTTAGAATCAATGGTTGTGTCAGAAGCATTGCTATTCAACCTGGCTGTCTGCCGGAAGCAGACACTGAAACCTGGGTTAAACGTTGTTTAAAGGCAATGTTATGGTAGGTAGATACCGCATAGATGCCGCAAGGTTGGGGCTGCTCACACATAATACGCTGCAAAGGCATTCTGCAGCTTCTTTCTGCCGTCTTTCTCCCTCCTCGGCTCCACATGCTCGAGTTTGTCCGATGTCGATGACTAAATATGACCAAACCGTGATTTTCAAGAACAACCGAACTTGCGCGTGCGTCAGTGGCTCTACTTGAGACTCTAAAATAATTCCCTCGCAGCGCTATCTGCGCTTGGGCTACCTCAACTATGTTGAGTTTCCCGCCACAGCCATGGAATCTATGCGCTATCTACCTACTATAACATTGTCTTTGGTGTAACAAAGGAGGAGGTACGGTTTGAATAAATGTGTTAGAATTAATGGTGGTGTCAGTTGCATCGCTATCTAACCTGGCTGTCTGCCGGGAGCATTGTTTTTGTGTTCAAAGTCACTGAAACCTGGAGTTAAATGTTGAATTCACTTAATGGATTTCTTTGTGTTTACAGCGCAAGTTTCTACTGAACTGGATTGTTTTACCAAAGAGGGAAATAAAGGGTGGGTATTATTCAAACAATAGTAACTAGCAAAAAATTAGAAACTTGTTGACCAAGAACTGTTGCTCTGGCAATTGTCGTGATCGTGTTTCTGTTTTAGTTATTACATTGACATTGTGGGGAGGCTGCGCAAACGCAAGCTTTTCAAGAATTTTCATCCTACAAAAAGAAGCAGTTCGAACCATCGCATAATTGCGCTGGAGAGAGTCGTGCAGGCAAGCATTCAAAGACCTCAAGCTGTTGACACTCCCTTGCCTCTACATTCTAGAGACATGTCTTTTTCAAAACAAAATGTAATACCATGAGGTTGCGACACACACTCTTATGAAACCAGAGGCAGGGACAACTACCGAACTGGGAGACACAGGACGGTAGTTCATGAGCGCTTACCTTCTCAGGCAGGTGTTCATCTCATCAACAGATTACCAAATTCGTTTAAAACGCACAAGTGCCCAAGGCATTCAAAGCTCGTCTCCAAATTGCCTATTTTATAACATAGACGAGTTTATGGCGTTTAACTGGGAGACCTGGTAATTAGCTGAACGACTCAAGGGATAATTCGAATGAATGAGAGAGAGGGATTGGAAAAATTGTATGTATAAAAGGGACTTAGATGTGAGAGTGAATGGAAAATTTTAGTTCAATCAACTCTTTTGACGATTGCCATACATTGTGAAATGTTTTTGCAATAAAAAATTATCTATTTATTTTATTTATTTATTACAAAGACTGCGCCAATTTCGTATCTAAAATAATAACTAAACATTAAATACATTAGACAATATTTAATTCTTGTAAACTTTATTGTTATGATACAAAAAATAACATAGGGACATTTGTAAAACATAAATAACGCCAGCTGTTACAAACTGGTTAGAATACATAACACCTTCCTTCCTGTCAAGTCCTCTCCATCTATCAGTTACTGAGGGATGTCTTTCCATTTTATATCGTCCGTTGGTCACCACTCTCCACCTAAAGTCCAAGTGTCGCAGCTCCCCGAAGATGATTGGTCCACCTGATCCATTCAGAGAACTTTGCCGTCACCCTGGTGAGGGGCCCTTACAGAGCTACCGTCATCCGGGCCAGATGACCTCCGGTGTTTTATCAAGGTTGATACTCCTCCTCCTCGTTGCCGAGTCCCGGGCTTGCCACTGGCTTAGCGGAGTTAAAACTAGGTTTTTTTAATCGAGGTGTGAAAACCAAGAAAACACCGATCCCGTGGAAGGGGGCGGAGTGATCCTGTAGCAATCCTCGGTGCTAACCCGACCTCCTTGACGCTCGTTTCCACCGACCAAGGGACCTGATAGGGTGTTATCAACGCAGACCCTAGCGTGAAGAAGACGGGTGACCACGGCGTAACCTCCACCAACCGAGGTTATTATTAGCGGACGTTAGACCGCAGCCGTTGAGGATTGCTACAAGAATGAAATTGTTTTGTCTTGAGTTGTCATAGAGATTATTGCTATGTTATGATTTGTATTTTTGTAAATGGTGCCGTTACTATAGAAATGATGTGTTATATTGTTAACTTTTATTTTAATTAATACAATAAAACCAGTAAACAAACTCCAACCTTACGAAAAACAATGTAAGAACTGTAAGCCTTCTCGAGTAGAAGCTCTCGTACGATAAAATACCTACTGAAATTTAAAACAATGAACATTTAACGTGAAAACTAACAAAATATCGTAGCTTCAAGCTTGGAAAAATTAAATTAAGTAACAAATTATATCAGATACCAAAATTGTATTATGGCCTTACTTCCTGGTAATTTTACCGCGGTGTAAAGGACAACATTTTAAGAGCAAGTATTAACAAACATTTTAGAACGATAAACACATTTTAAATGTGAAAAAGAAAAATGTATGCTTAGGAAACGATCAGGGTGTATTCATCGTGTGCTTTTCAACGCGAGGCCATTCAACTGAGGATGAATGGAAGCTGACGAAGCATGAATTGTCAACGCAGCTTTTGAATCGCTGATTGGAGAATATTTGCGCTTAGCAATTTCATGTTTATCCACAGGGAAACATTTTATAAGCAAATTCACGTTTCAAGCAATAATTAAATGTTTTTTGAAGTTAT
The DNA here is from genome assembly GCA_018831715.1 of Matsumurasca onukii. Taxonomy (NCBI): domain Eukaryota; kingdom Metazoa; phylum Arthropoda; class Insecta; order Hemiptera; family Cicadellidae; genus Matsumurasca; species Matsumurasca onukii. The sequence goes on from CM032067.1 coordinate 17,918,372, forward strand.
CGTGGGATTACAAATGGAAGGCGACGTTAAAAATGAATTTATTTTATGATTGAATTCAGGGAGTCGGAATAAAAATGTATTGTTAATACAATTTTGTTGTTTAAAATTTGAAAATGTTTTCTGAAATTTTCATAGTGTAATTTAACATATAATCAATTGTGGAACATAGACTTTATTCAAGAACACAATAATGTATCATTGTAGACATAAAAAATTATATGTACAATATTTAATCATGAAGAATATGATGAAAGTGTCCAGACAAAATCCTATTTATTTTACAAAAAGCCGTTGAGGAAAATATTTTTATCTGAAGGGAGAAAGCTGCAAATCATATTTTAAAAGTTCAAAACGTTAAAATTTCTTGATATTGTGCAGTGTTGTTTAAAAAAAATCAATATAAATTCAAAATGTTAAAAAATTGACAAATGAACATAATTTAAGAAATTCTCAACATTTTCAAGTCCAAACTTTAATACAAGTTTTTTAAAAACACACTTATTACAATACTTTTAAAATTTACGACAAAATTCATTTATTATCAAACCAAAAATATATGTTACACATTTAATTTATGATTCAATACATGAAAGTGTCAGACAAAATTCTTTATTTTACAAACGTGAAATATTATCTGAAAGAGAAAGCTGCAAATCATATTTTAAAAGTTTCAAAACGTTAAAATTTCTTGATATTGTAAAGTGTTGTTTAAAAAATCAATATAAATTCAAAATTGTTAAAATTCGACAAATCAACATAATTTAAAAATTCTCAACATTTTCAAGTGTAACTTTAATACAAGCTTTTAAAAAACACGCACTTATTACAATACGTACTTAAAATTTAGACAAAATTCCATTTATTATCAAACAGAAGTCAATTCAAACATAGATTTAAATAATTTTAACCTACAGATCTATTACAGCGTCATGGCTTTCTGTAAGACGATTTTTGTATTAAGTGAATTTATCTGTATATTTTACTATTATGTATTTTAACTTTGTTGTTGTTAACCTTATGCACTTAATGGTCTCAATAAATAAATGAATCAATAAAATTAAAAGGCTTTAATTTGATTGTTTTCAATATTGGCTTTATTTCATGCTAAGTCGTCATATGTTACAAACATTTTCAAACCGAGCATTATTCAGTAGAGTGTTTGTTCCCCCCATTTTTCAGAACGTGACGTCTTTTAAATTAAAACCCTAACTAAAAATACAAACACCGTTTTAATGAGCCTTGTTATCAAATTCAGGAGCAAAGGAACTAAACCGTTGAAACAAGGTTAGCAACAAGGGACTGAGCCACAGACGAAGCACGTTCACAAGTGCTCGTGTATTCTTGCAAGTTTCAGAACCCTCTCGTCTAAAGTAAAGTAAAGCCAGGCCGACATAGCTGCGTGTTGGGCTGACATTCAAAACCAATTTTGGTCGCAGAAGCTTTCTTCTCTAAGTTTTCGGCACATCTGGCAGTCGGCGTAAATGGATTACTGACCAAGACGATTGAAAAACCAGGCCATCATGTCGGCACGAATATATCATTTTTCCAAAGGAAGTTCGATACCTACTACTGGGTTTGACTGGAAACAATTCGAATGTGAGAATCGTGTACGAATATCTTTGGATGATATTTCGAAACAATACATTGCTTAAATGCAACATTTTAGAAACTAAATACCATGTTAGTTGCATATCATTGTCGGATGTATGTAAAACGTTTGATTACTTATTCATTTATTACCTTTAAATATTTAATTCTACTTTTCTAAAGTTTACTTTTAGATACTAATAACCAACGTTCGGTTTAAAATATGTTTTGCAGTATAATATAGGCCAGTACGTGCGTACATAACGACTTAGTTTCAAATTAACCAATAGAAAAAACGATGAGATTTAAATTTTAACTCTGGCATACAGAGCGAAATTGTGTCCCTGAATAAAATCTTTAATCAGTAGTTGATGAAGCGGACCCATGGCGGGTTAGAATAGTGCGCGGCTCTGGAGCTAATCGCTCCGCTGGCGCGGGTTCGATCCTCGCGGTCACCACTTACATCTGTAAAGTGGTTATACGGTAACGCTAGGTAGAGATCGAGGTTGAGTGGTAGAGAGGACTTTGTAGTCCCAACTTCGCCTCGTTAAACAAGACAAACTTTACCTTTAATCGAAATTTTACATTACCAATTGAAATTTAAGAAAACATTTTTCGTCAAACAGATTGTATTAAATTAATATTTTATTCAGTTAAGACAATGATAACTTAAATCTTTTTTGTGGCCTTTGCTTACAACTTCAGAAAAATAATTTTAATTATTGCTTGAAACGTGAATTTGCTTATAAAATGTTTCCCTGTGGATAAACATGAAATTGCTGAGCGCAAATATTCTCCAATCAGCTATTCAAAAGCTGCGTTGACAATTCATGCTTCGTCAGCTTCCATTCATCCTCAGTTGAATGGCCTCGCGTTGAAAAGCACACGATGAAAACATCCCTGATTTCCTAAACATACATTTTCTTTCACATTTAAAATGTATTAACCATCATGAACTTTTTAATAATTTCCTGCTACCCAAAACGTTTTTCTCAGGCCGATAGTCAGTTATTATGACTCATCTTGCAAGGAATTTTCTGAATTCTTGTTAGTAATTTTAACTCCTTTGTTAGAAAAAGCTGACTCATTCATCAAAACTTTAAAGAATTTCTTCCCTCCATTGCCTGTGTATAAACAAACAATTTGTGTTCTTTGTCCTAGTTGGTCAGTCTGATTCACTCTGTGATTGGTCGTCCGCTGCTCCCAGCCAATCACAGACTAGAAGTGGCTAGCTAGTCAGTTGGTAGTCAGCTGTCACTAAAGTGAAGTAGTTTCATTTCGTTATTTTTAAATTTTTCATTTTATTTCATTTTCAAATGCAATTAAAAGCAAGGCAAAACAAAAGTTACAGTTTAAAGCTAAAGTATACAGGTGAGTTTTATCACCTTAACTTTAAAGATTTAGGCCCCTTTGGGGAAATGTTTTAGGTACCTGGTAACTGACGTACTTTTGGTTACCCCCCATCTAAAAACCGGGGAGGTCCCAAAATATTTGAAACACATCCTAGTAATTATTTGAAAGGGTACAACAACAAAACTATTGATACAATTCGAAATTTACGACTTTCGGTACAAAAGGTGGCTCAAAAACGTTGTTAATGTTTTAAGCAAATAAATGGACGTTGTCCTTTCAAAATTTTTGAACAACAAATTACAGATTTAGTTTAGAGTTATCAAACTTTAAAATGATAGTTACAAGATAAATTTCAAACTTTTTTGAAAATTGTAAATTTTAAAAAGGACGGTTTCAAAATTTGAAAAATTAATCTTGTAACATATCATTTTAAAATTTGACTCAAACATAATATATATTTGTTCAAAATTTTTGAATAATATAACGACAGCGTCCATTTATCTGTAAATTAAAAACGTTTTAAACCGTGCTTTGTACAGAAACGTCGTATGCTTTTACTGGTATGATAATAAATTGTGTTTACTTACCCTTTCAAATAAGGTGTCTAAGATAAGGAATCGTATTAAAAATTTGGGGGCTAATCCGGTTTTGGGAGGATAATGAAATTACGATCAAAAGAAACTTCAGAACCCTATAAAGATTTTCAAATACTTTGACACATTTTTCTTCTTTCAAAAGTTAAGGTGGAAAAAACTTATGGACTCCTGTATATGAACTGTATTAAAGAAACGATTTATTTGTTTCCAAACTTAACAAATATAGTTGAATTTACAATTTAGATGTAAACGTACCAGTAACATTACTAGAAGACAAAAAGCCGCATGTTTTGTAAAAGAGGCACGTTCAAACTAACAGGATTGTGGGTAATAAAAGCCTTTTGCATTAATTGTACAGTGCGTTACAAACTTAGTTGTGGTGAGGGTCAAAGCCAGGGCTTGAGGTGAAGCGAATAAACCGCGTTAAGCTCTAACTTGTCTTGTTTAACACAGTGGAGATACTTACACGCTTTATAACATAGTAGTCATTGTGTTAACCTTTTATTGTGTTGTTGGTCCTGTAATCCAGCTTCATAGGTCAGGTTTGAGGATGATACAGGTCTAAAGCGGCTCAGATGGTCTCTCATCTGATACCGTCAACTCCACCATCGTTTAGACATATCAGACCAACAACTGATAGGTTCGGAAGTCACGTGGTTCCAAGTCACGTTAAGCCGTTGGTCCTTGTATTTCCAGGTGGTAATCAGTAATTATATACCCATTCTAAGGAAGAGTCGGCCTTAGTTTGTAACAGTACACCTGTAATTCATTCTTCACCACATATTTGCCTTAAAACCCTCATGAGAGTGGTCTTTTGATTTAATTTAGTGTTGTTTTATAATAACCAAGTGGGTATGAACATGACAAATGAAAACTTAATGCTCAAGAAATTTGATCATTAAAGCTTGTCTTTTTCATGGCCGGTGTCACAAGTATAATCTATGTTCTTCCGGTTAACACCGCGTCCAAACTTAATAATGAAATTGAATATCGAGCCTCGCTGTGGAGTATTATCTTCAATCACTGATTGGCCAATCAGTAAACATTGAAATTCCTATAGCAGTTATATAAAAACAAATACTTTAAAAATGCTCAGTATATTTCATTCGACATCGTTTTGACATATCAGATCATCACCTGCGTGGTTCGGAAGTCACGTTAAGGTCCGTTGGTCCTTGTACCATTGGTCTATTATTAATGACTTCTAAGGAAGAGTCACCTTAGTTTGTAACAAGACTACACCTCATAACTCATTACTCATCACATCCATCACCACATATTTGCCTTAAAATACATGAAAGTGGTCGGTATCTCAAATAGTGATTTAGGGTGGATTTTCTTAAAAAATATAAAAATGACTGTCCAAAAGATTCGGTCTGAAAACGCACGCCAAGAAATCACAAAAAGGATTTAGTTTCTTTATGTTGTCTTTGATTAAAACCATTACTTAATCAGGTCACAACACAAAGAAGAAACATAATATCTTATCTTCTTCCATTATACTAAAACAATAACAACAACATCCATTGAACAAAGCTTTTAGAACTAATGAACTCTTGACATTGTCTTTAGAGCTAAAGAGATAACATCATAATATTTTTAATTTTGCTTTCAATATTATAATTTTATTGAATTGGCAACATGTTTAGATTAGCATTGTTCCTCTTAAACTAATGTAATAGTTAATATTCTTGTAATACTAGCCGAAGAAAGTTAATCATGGTTAATAAACTGAACTTTAAAACATTTTCCTGAGATACATTTCAACGTGAATAAAAAGTAATAAAAACACAGCGGAATGCCCCGAAGATATAAAAATGTGTTTCTTTGGTATCAGTTAGTATTTATTTATAAATGTATAGATTTGGTTAACATTCTCCTGACATAACCGTGTTTTTGCGTCAATGCAGCAAAACGTTAAACCAGTTTAAAAACTATTACGGACATTTAAATAACTAAATCACTATTTGAGATGCCGACCACTCTCATGAGGGTATTTTAAGGTAAATATGTGGTGAAGGATGAGTGTGATGAGTGGTAGTAATGAGTTATGCGGTGTAGTCTTGTTACAAACTAAGGCTCTTCCTTAGAATGGGTCATTAATTAATAGGCAATGACCAATGGAAATACAAGAACCAACGGCTTAACGTGACTTCCGAACCACGCAGGTGATGGTCTGATATGTCTGAACGATGGTGGGAGTTGATGCGGGTATCATCAGATGATCACTGAGACTATCTGAACCGCTTTAGACCTATATCATCCTCAAAATTTGACCTCCATGAAGCTGGATTACAGGACCACGCCACGAGTTCCAGTCTACCAGTTAAACTGTGTGAAATTTGATTACTTTGCTGAAGGGGTTGGTGAACGAACCCTTTGACTAAAAGAGGCAGAACTAATTGGCCAAACTGGATAGTTAACTAAGTTATATTGAAAGGTCCAGTTTGATTCCAAGCTTTCGTTTGATCTGTTGAAACAGTTTAGTTCACTTGTGTTAAATTACTTTTATGGCTTCTGCCAGTTTTGTGGTTTAATCTGAAGTGGAGAGTTGGTAAGTGATTTGAAACTATGTCAAGTTGATTGTATTATCTGATGTTAAAATATTATTACGGGAATCTTTTCATCCCCACAACCTCCGGGTAAGGATATTTCTAAATTTGTGTTCACTATCTTAACTCCTTTGTTAGAAAACCTAATTAATGCATCAACACTGTAAGGATGATTCCATTGGCTGTGCATAAATATTTTTTTTGTTCACTGTTGCAGTTGGCCAGTCTGATTCATGGCTGTGATTGGTCGTTCACTGCTCCGAGCCAGCCAACAGGGTTGTCTCAGTCAGTCAGTGTGCAGTTGTCACTGGCCGTGGACGTTTTGATTTCTCCATTTGATTTTATTTCCGTAACGTTTTTCTACAGATTTATTGTTTTGTAGACTAGCTGTTATAAAATTAACAATTTTAACAACGGAAAAAAGGAAAAATCTAGGGTTTTCGGTCGTGAGGGACTGGTCAGCTTGCCCCAATTACTTGCTCTTTTCCTAATGTTTTGTTTTATGTTTTAGGTTATTTTTCGCCTGAACACGGGATCAGATTCCAAAACGTCGTGTGATCACTCAAAAACGATGGAAAACTGCATATTAATATTTTAACTTCAGAAATTGTTCCACCGTCAACATCAAACTTCAAACAAAGATATTATTACAATGAATCACTAAAACCACTATTTGAGATGCCGACCACTCTCATGAGGGTATTTTAAGGCAAATATGTGGTGAAGGATGAGTGTGATGAGTTGTAGTAATGAGTTATGATGTGTAGTCTTGTTACAAACTAAGGCCGACTCTTCCTTAGAATGGGTCATTAATTAATAGCTCAATGACCAATGGAAATACAAGGACCAACGGCTTAACGTGACTTCCGAACCACGCAGGTGATGGTCTGATATGTCTAAACGATGGTGGGAGTTAATGCGGGTATCATCAGATGATCACTGAGACTATCTGAGCCGCTTTAGACCTAAATCATCCTCAAAACCAGAACTCCATGAAGCTGGATTACAGGACCACGCCACGAGTCCCAGTCCAATGGTGAAAGACATTTTAAATTTACCAATCGAGAAACGATACCATAGACCTTATTTGTATTTAAAAAAGGGCATAAAAAGGTTTATTGAAGAAACCACCTAGCCGGTTTTATAATTTTCATTCAGAAGGTACATCAGAATATTGTAATATTTAAGCAGTTCTCGGTCAGGTGAAATTTAGCTACACAAATAACAAGGCTACATGTTTATCTCTCGACACCAAGGCTGCTTAACATGTAGGGATAAATCTCTCAGGTTTAGCTGAAGAACAAAGACCAGAGATAAATTATGGGACAAACAGCATTCATAACAAGATAAACCCCTCCCGCAGGTAATGTATCATTTTAGTTATCAGAAGAAGGGAACTTAAAAAGTTACGATAAAGGTTCACCCTTTTGATTAAATATACAGTATTAAAGTAAAATTTAGATCTTTAAACTGTTGCTTTTAAGATATTTATTTGTCAGAAAATTAATATTAGTTGTTACGTTCGGTTTACTAAGTTTGTTTGGTACAGCTATGTCACTCGACAGCTAAGTCATTTCTATACACGGGGCAGTAGTGGCTTCCAGTTCTGGCAAGCATTAGTGGAGGCCAATATTTTGCGGCCAGTACGCTCATACACGACAGAGGTTTAATAGTGGCTTTCAATATTTCTTTAGTGGTTAACAGTTGATGTAGAGGTGTTGTTTTGTTGACAAAATACATTTAATGAGTATTAAGTAAATATGGAGTGACAGTGAGTTTGGGGAATGTTTTGACGATGCGGTTAATAAATGTGTTGTAGTTTCAAGTAAAGAGTTAAAGCCAATTTTAAATCTACAAAGAGTATAAACAAAATCGAGGGATAAACAACAAACGTAGGCTAAATAAAAAAAGGGACTGTCTGCACGGATCCTCCCGCTACGGCAAAATCCTACCATGGCCATCACTCTGGCCGCTGTCAGTATATCACTTGACCTGTAACTGGCGTTTCACTGGCCACTAAAGTTGAACAGGTTTGTCTTTTCATAGACACATTTTAAAGGAGAATTATTTTTCCGAAACTACAAAAAATGGTTTTATGGTATCTACTTTGGTATCTAATTTTCACCCAAGAGAGGACCCCCCGGTACGTTGACCTTCCTAAAATATACTCTTTGGACGCCCTTGTTGTTGTTATGTACTATAACAAGTGTTTCTCAGCCTGGGTTTAATCTGTGGTTCAGACTCGAGGTAGAAGATTGATGACTGTGTGTTTGAATGCGTCTCACATTTAACTCAGGGTTACACCGCAACGCTCTCAAGTCAAAGCATTAATCACATTATACAATGTAATATACCTTGTTGTTATGTACTATAACAAGTGTTTCTCAGCCTGGGTTTAATCTGTGGTTCAGACTCGAGGTTGAAGATTGATGACTGTGTGTTTGAATGCGTCTCACATTTAACTCAGGGTTACACCGCAACGCTCTCAAGTCACAAGCATTAATCACATTATACAATGTAATATACCTTGTAGTTATGTACTATAACAAGTGTTTCTCAGCCTGGGTTTAATCTGTGGTTCAGACTCGAGGTAGAAGATTGATGACTGTGTGTTTGAATGCGTCTCACATTTAACTCAGGGTTACACCGCAACACTCTCAAGTCACAAGCATTAATCACCTTATACAATATAATACACCTTGTGGGCTGGTTGCTTATGCATAAACAACTCCAGATGTATAAAAAGAAAAAATAAAGTGTGGTAAGTCACGAAAAATGGAAAGCCGTCCAGGCCAGTGTTCCGGTACCTAGAGATAAACGGCCATCAGAAAAGAAAAACAGCCATATAAATAAACATGTCTGAGATAGCATATACAAACGTTTAACTACTGAACAAAGCGACATATTTTGAATGTAACTGTTTGAATGTTATTTTGAATGTTTATTCGCTTATGATTAATCTGATAATTTTTGCAACGCAAACGATTTGATCAACTACAAACGGATCAACTCTAGAGTATTGACATTTCCCTGATGATTTTCTGCGTCAATTTCCGCTGACAAGGGTTAATGTTAAGTTCGGCTGAGTGGAATTACAACAGCTTCGTTAGCTGCCAGACTTGATTTCATTTTCCAAACTAACTTCAAATGAATAATGTTGAATTAAGCTGTCTGCTGCAGTTTTTTCTTTAAACATATGTAACAATAATAAATCAAACGCAACAATCTTCTGAATTCAAAACAATAGACGAGTTAGAAATATAGAAATCCCAAATTCTCTGAACTATGAATCTAAAAAATTGTGTGTACAATGTCATGTAAGTGTGAGAATCCTAGCCAGTGACAATAATTCATTTATTTTAATGTTATGAGTTTGAGACATATCAGACCATCACCTGCGTGGTTCGGAAGTCAAGTTAAACCGTTGGTCCTTGTATTTCCATTGGTCGTTGGGCTATTAATTAATGACCCATTCTAAGGAAGAGCCGGCCTTAGTTTGTAACAAGACTACACTTCATAACTCATTACTACCACTCATCACACTCATCCTTCACCACATATTTGCCTTAAAATACCCTCATGAGAGTGGTCGGCATCTCAAATAGTGATTTAGTGATATGAAACTTTGTTTTCTTTCAATCATAAATTGATTTGTCATACAAAGAAGAAATTGCGTAGGCCATGGAATATATTGGTGCTCTACACGGGGGGAATATAGGTACGTTTATTGAACAATATATTCTTTGTGAAAGGCCAATTCCCACTGTTGTAGTATTGGCCTGGTAGTGACGATATTGGTATACGTTCCAACAGTATGTGACTGCAAAGGGGTTTAAAAGAAAAAGGTATTTTAGCGAATTCATGGAATTGTTGGGGTTATAAAACAAGTTGTTCAGTGAAAGATGGTGTATTGTAATAATAACAATGACTAAAGGAAAAGAAATATTATAACCGAAGATAATGTTATGTAAGTAGTTGGCGCATAGATGACACATGGCTGAGGCAGGAAACTCAACATAGTTGCGGCAGCCCAAGCACAGATAGCGCTGCCATCTCGCCGTATTTCTGCCCCTCGGCTCGACATGCTCGAGTTTTCCGATGTCAATGACTTAAATTTGACCAAATCTTGTGAATTTCGAGAACGATTGAGACTCTTAAAAGAATTTCCTCGCAGCGCTATCTGTGTTCGGGCTGCCGCAACTATGTTGATTTTCCTGATTCAGCCATGTAGCGTCTATGCACCATCTATTTACCATAACATAATCTTTGGTAAAACTGAACACAATTTATATTTCGTAATAAAAAAACTTTGTCGAGAGAGAGATGAAATGGAATTACTCGTTGATGACATGACATTATCATACAGATGAAGAGGTTCGTTATGAAGAGAACGTTGTCTTTTGATATCTTTGTAAACATTGAAGTTTAACCACACACATTTTAAATTAAATATTTTAATCTGAGTTCGTATGTATCACAAACGTTTTAAGATTTATAGTGACATTTTTAAGAAAGACTTGTCTGTTTTCAATTGTCTGAAGTTAATAACGAATAATTAGAATACAGTGAATTCAGATAGGTTAGATTTCCATCTAAAATATTAAACAAGGTAAAACTGAGCTGTGAGATAATACACGTTATACATTTAGTTGACTCTACTTGTACAGCTCTCTCTAATAATTTACCAGCTGATGAATGTTCCATTCATTTCATATAGTATAACGCGCTCTGTAATTTACATTGCATTCACCCTGACTTGTAATCAAACTGCATCAACTACATTTTCCACTCTAGTTAATTCCCGTGAGTGTTTAGTATGTAATTACTGACTGTGTTAAACATGATTTATACTACGGCTTTTGTAGATGAAATACGAACGAAATTGGAGCTTATTTAAAGTAAATAGTCTAAAGACTTAAGGAAAGTCTATAGACCATGTTACAGTCAGCCACAACATGGTTTGGCTTACACTACACATAGGACTGGGACTCGTGGCGTGGTCCTGTAATCCAGCTTCATGGAGGTCAGGTTTTGAGGACGATATAGGTCTAAGACGGCTCAGATAGTCTCAGTGATCATCTGATGATACCCGCATCAACTCCCACCATTGTTTAGACATATCAGACCATCCCCTGCGTGGTTCGGAAGTCACGTTAAGCCGTTGGTACCTGTATTTCCAAGTGGTCACTGGGCTATTAATTAATGACCCATTCTAAGGAAGAGTCGGCCTTAGTTTGTAACAAGACTACACCTCATAACTCATTACTACCACTCATCACACTCATCCTTCACCATGCCTTAAAATACCCTCATGAGAGTGGTCGGCATCTCAACTAGTGATTTAGCACACAAGTGGAGATTTAACCTATACTGACGAAGTATATAATATCAATTTGGGACGTTTGTCCTAAAAATTCCTCTTACAACGGATAACAAGACAGTGCATTATTTTCTTGTTCAAAACCCACTTTAAAACAACAACTTAGCCCATTTTTAACAATAGAAATAATTTTGAGTTTGAATGGTTTAATTTTAATGAAATGAGTTTAATTTACGGACATTAAAACAATGAATTTTAACTGAATGAATGTACACTAAATTAAAAAACACTCTATTCTTTGAAATTAGCCTACATTTTGCTTGAAATATTTCGATCTCGCTGTAAAGTACCATCTTCAGTCACTGATTGGCTGAGATATACGTTAAACTGAACCTGATTGGCTGTCTGCTCCTACTGGTCACAGGGCAGCCAACGCCCATTGGAGCAAATACGTCAACTGTCGATGTTCTCATTGACTTCTGAAGATAAGTTCTCCACATTCACGTTTGAAGATTTGGCAATTATTTATGTACGTTAATGGTCTTGTTTACCAATCACACACTAATAAACAAACAAAGAACATAGTCCTACTTCAAAACGACAAGACTGTAAATGAATCAGTTACACCACAGATTAGCTGGTCTCTAGCTAAACACCACAGTTAGCTAGAGACATTCTGTCAGTTAGATGTAGAGTTACACTGACCACAATTAGTACCACATTGGTAACCACAAATAGTCTGTCGTCAATGATCAGTTATACATACCGTAATGAAAGAGAGTTTCTCGACTATAATTGCAGTAAAATTCTCACAGGAAATTCAACCGTATAAAGGCAAAGTTTGTTTTATTAAGAGATGAAGTCGATCAATACGATATTTGAAATTTTTCAAGACAGAGATACAATATAACATTTGGCAAGGTTGTTAGCGTTTACTCGTTACTTATGAAGAGAAGTTTCAACAGAATGATGAAATCTTCTTAACGAGATCTCAAACAAACGAACATCTTGATTGTTATTTATCTTTGATTACAATCAAGCCAATTATCTTCCATTACCTTCGAGCGTATATCTCATTCTCGTAAATATTGTTTGTATTTCTATGTGATTGACTGGGACTCGTGGCGTGGTCCTGTAATCCAGCTTCATGGAGGTCAGGTTTTGAGGATGATATAGGTCTAAAGCGGCTCAGATAGTCTCAGTGATCATCTGATGATACCCGTTTAGACATATCAGACCATCACCTGCGTTGTTCGAAGTCACGTTGCCGTTGGTCCTTGTATTTCCATTGGTCATTGGGCTAATTAATGACCCATTCTAAGGAAGAGTCGGCCTTAGTTTGTAACAAGACTACACCTCATAACTCATTACTACCACTCATCACACTCATCCTTCACCACATATTTGCCTTAAAATACCCTCATGAGAGTGGTCGGCATCTCAAATAGTGATTTAGTGATTAAATTTCTAATATGTACTTTGTCTGACAGATTACTAACAAACATTCGTGCACAATCATTTATAAAATGGTTGAGTGAAATCTCACCAATGTATTGTACAAACGTAATCTAAATAAAAAGCAAAATTTTGCCGCCTCTTGTCACACAGTCAAACGCAAGACATGAATAAATCATGGAACTGTACATTCTGACGTCGTCAAGTCAATCTTCTTCAATCATTTCTATACGCGTTGTTACCTTTCTTATACAGGGTGTTTCGAAAGTCGTCCCCACCACGGGTGTCTTTTAGTACATTTTAAATTAGTCAGGGTGGTGTCACCCCAAAATTGGGGTATTAGTCAAGTCCCAATGTGTCATAGCCTAATATGTGCTCCTCGTTTTAAAACCCACAACACATAAACACAACTAAAATTCAAACCAATTTTCGACACTTTGTAATCGTCTGGAAACCTAAACGTATAAATAATAGATAAATGGCTGCCAATGGTAACTGTGTTTTTGGTTCAAAGATAAGAACAATTTCCAGACCAAGAATGTTTACTTGAACAAACTGTTGTTAAAATATATTTTCTATGATTAAGCATTGCTCTGTTTGCGTTACTTGGCGTTGTTTTGTGCTTGCTTCCGTTCTGGTTTTTTGTCTAGTAGAGCTGGCGAAAAGCCGAGTTTTTTACAAAAGTTGGCGTCCAGCCAGGAATTTCCAGGGTGAGCTTAAAATATGAAATCGTCCAGGACCTTTCATGTTTTAGGTAAGGTTTTAGTTGTGGGAATGAAAGTACTATTGAATAATAAAATCGTACAGCACCTTTTGAAAGACCAGCAAGAATGATATATTTGAAAAAAATTCTGACCGCTAAGAATTAATTTGTTAAACGGAACCTCTAATCAGACTTTGCCTTTTAGTTTAATTTCTCCGTTTATGTTTATTAGTTTGTAGTAAGGATTGTACAGTTATAATTTTAGAACAAATAGTTCATGTTTATAATTTGTGAACACTGTAAATTTTATTTTAAATATACTTGGTAAGTCACCTTAAGAGAAGCTTATTGTTCAAATAAACTTATATTAATTGTAAACTGTATTTGAGGATATAGATCAATTTGAATTTGAATTTTGCATGCTAGACGTTAAATCAAAAGAGATTTCAGTTTTTAGAGAGCCCACAAAAAGGTGCCTTTTCCGTGTAGTTAAACCATGTATAACAATATTTTTTACGTATCCGAAACACAACGAGCAGCGCTTTTTTGTAAACACTTTTAACTTCCTATAGAACAGAAAACCTCATTTTTTTAATATTTCAAACTAAACCATTCGTAGCTATTTATTTTAGCAAAAGGTCGTTCACGTTTTAGGCTGCTAAACCAGAACGGAGCGTCCGCAAAGTCTTTTAATGGTACCGTTGGTTTTGTAATTTTGAGACCATTAGGGGTGACAGTAGGGGTTTCCTTAAGAAATTTCAGACTTAACCACCAAAACCCCAATTCCGGATGGGTGGAAGGGGGTAGGCGAAACTATTGATGACGCCTAAAAGTACTTTTATATACCATTATATGTACCAAACACCTTTAAAATGTTTTCATCCAATCAAAAGTTAAGGTGGGGAAAACGTCTAAAACACTTTGTACGACGACTCGTAAACATAAATTTATGACTATATATATGCAGCTAAAAGTTAACCCTCCAATGGTCTTAATACCACATCCATGGATTTAACAATCTAAAACAGACCTAAAATTTCCATATGAAACAAGTACCACTAACAAATCTCAAAAGAAATTGAATCTGATTTGTCGAGGAGAATGTTCAACTGCGTGTTCGCTTACTTCCACGTGTTGTTGTGACATTGTTAACTTTATTGGAATCATTATCGTATATATTTCTCTGCTTCACGAAAAGCTTACCTGCTTCCCTCGCTACATTTGTTTCGACAAATAAAGCTTTCACTTTTAAAATAAAATATTCACATTTTAAATAAAACAGGGAAATCTTAAGCCTACTAATATTATTACGGACGTTTTACATAACTCTTTTGTGAACAAGAGGAACATGAGGTTTCGGAATCTTGAATCTGATCCCGTCTTCAGGTGAAAAGTAACCTAAAATATAACATAAACAACTTAACTAGACAAACACCTCATTCTAAAATCATACACAATAAATCACTATTTCATTATTTGAGATGCCGATTACTCTCATGAGGGTAATTTAAGGCAAATATGTGGTGAAGGTTGATTGTGATGAGTGGTAGTAATGAGTTATGAGGTGTAGTCTTGTTACAAACTAAGGCCGACTCTTCCTTAGAATGGGTCATTAATTAATAGCCCAATGACCAATGGAAATACAAGGACCAACGGCTTAACGTGACTGATATGTCTAAACGATGGTGGGAGTTGATGCGGGTATCATCAGATGATCACTGAGACTATCTGAGCCGCTTTAGACCTATATCATCCTCAAAACCTGACCTCCATGAAGCTGGATTACAGGACCACGCCACGAGTCCCAGTCAGTACACATGTATGGGTTGCCCAAAGTCTATAGTCAATTTTCATGATTCATCATGTAGGGAACTTTCTAAATTCGAATTAGTAATTTTAATTCCTTTGCCAGGAGAAACTGACTCATTCATAAAACTCTAAAGAATTTCTCCTCCATTGGCTGTGCATAAACAGGTATTTTTGTGTTCTTTGTTACAACTGGTCAGTCTGATACACGCCAGTGATTATCCTCCACTGCTCCCAGCCAACCAATCAGTCGATGGCCGTAGAAGGGCTTGATTTACCTTTTGCGCGTGTTTTTAAATTTATCAACGTCATTTTTGCATGTTCCTTTTTTCCAGACTAGTTGTTTTGACATTAAATAAGTTTAGGGAGAAATCACGTTGTTTAGTGGTGGGTAACTGGTCAGCTCGCACCGATTACTTTTAAGCTAGCTCATTTCCTAATGTTTGTGTTTTGTTTTAGGTTACTTTTCACCTGATGACGGGATTAGATTCCAGATCCCGAAACGTCGTGTTCTTCTTGTTTATTAAAAAACGATGGAAAACGTCCGTAATATATTTCAACCTCAGAAGTTCTACCATCGTCAATCACAAACTGAAAACAAG
Source organism: Matsumurasca onukii (assembly GCA_018831715.1). NCBI lineage: Eukaryota > Metazoa > Arthropoda > Insecta > Hemiptera > Cicadellidae > Matsumurasca > Matsumurasca onukii. Next base: position 17,934,346 of record CM032067.1, read on the forward strand.
TTAAACCTATAAGATCTTATTGACTTATAAGATAATTTCATTATCAAGTTCAGCCTTATTCTTATCGAGTAATTACTCCTGTGTAGATTCTCCTAGTTATTAGGTACAGGTTTAAAATATTTTGTAAAATTGACATGTATATTAAATTTTAACATAGGCTTTGGTGGATAATGGACTTTGTTGATAGAATACAATTTGAGATGGGAAAATATTATACCAAAGAAACTACATTTTCGTAGTAGTTTGTAGTTTTAGTACAACAACTTGAGTTACTTGTAGTTTATCTCTGGAAGTACACAAACACAAACACGTTGCATTTAGCAGTACATTTATCAACTTGACAGTCGCTCTCAGCTCTATCTCAATGTAAATGACAGACAGACAGACAGATGAACTGATGACGTCATTGCACACCTGTAACTATCTTCCTAACAGCTGCAAACAATTCAAAGTGTTGTCGTTTAATGAACGTCGTCATCTACAGACATGTTTGCTTTCATTGAACATCTCAAGTAGCATAGCTTACCTGCCTGATCAACGACGTTTCGGGATTAGTAGTCAGATCCCGTCTTCAGGTGAAAAGTCAGTGAAACGTTAGAAAATGAGCTAGACTAAAGTAGTCAGAGTAAGCCGACCAGTTAAAACAACAAAACATGTAGATGTGAACATAAAATATCTTAAAATGTAGCCTTTAAAATAAATAAACAAAATGCACAAAACCTAATGTAATAATTAGCAACCAGAGGTCAATGACTAACTGGCTGGATGAAAGTAGCAGACCGATCACAGGTGTGTATCAGACTGAGAGCAGCAGACGACCAATCACAAATGTATCAGACTGACCATCTGTTACAGAGAAACACAAAATCCCTTGTGATTTATGCACATCCAATGAAGGGCCGTCTTACACTAGTTAAGTTCTCTGTGGCCTCGTTTGATTTCTTAATACTATGCTGTGAGGTTTGTGTGATATTTCTTTCTGAATATTGGGATGGAAGTTCCTTTAGTTCATGTTTGATGAGAGGGCCTTATTTCAACTGAAGCTTAACTGATTGGACAGTCTGCTAGTTTTACGTAAGGGACCTCAATAATCTTATCTCAGCCAGTCAACAAGCTACTGAGGATGACTCTCCACAGCGAGGTCGAAACGTTTAGCAGTAATTATATTACGACTGTGACGCGGTGTAAACCAAAGCCTTAGATCTTAGTGAGGACCTCAATAACTTTTCTTCAAACATGTGTGGGTTTTAGTATATTTTGTTAGCCTTATCTCATCTTTTGGTCCTTCCTACAAAACCACAAAAGTTATTTAATTTTGATTCCCCAAACGTTTTAAACATACATGACTTTTAATTCACAAACTCCAGGTTTAAAGTAATTTTGAAATTAAAGGCTTTGATGAGATGAAGAGGCCGACGACACCCGCACTACACGCCTTATTTCTTAATTTATTTTTACAAGAAAAGGTTTTAAATAAAAACTTATTTTGGCGTTTCATTGATAATAGTGTCCAGTAAGTAACATTGTATAACGCTATGCTAATTGATTGAGTTTGGTCTCCTTAAACCAATCGGAAGCTGTAATTACGTCCGGGAAGTAACTTCTGCAAACTGCCAGAGGCGAAGTAAACTCTACGTCGACAAGTTTACAAGTAACTTCTAAATGTTAACGCTTCAAACATTCCCGACTCCAAATACAGCATTTAGTAACGTATCCTGTTCTGTTTATTTAACCAAACTCCAAGCGTTATACGCAATCTTTCTTTTCAGGGTGATTAAGAGGTGTGTAGTTAGGGTGATGTGTGACCAAAGAACCTTTATGGTAGGTAGACATAGAATGCCGAATGGCTGAGGCAAGAAATTAGTTGAGGCAGCCCACGCACAGAATGCGCTGCGAAGGAGTTCTTTTAAGAGTCACAAGTAGAGCCACTGATGCACGCAAGTTCGATCGTTCTCGAAAATCACCTGGTTTGGTCACATTTAAGTCATGGGCATCTTGTGCATGTGGAGCCGAGGGGGAGAAAGAAGGCGAGACGGCAGCACTCGCAGCGCTTTCTGTGCGTGGGCTGCCTTAACTATGTTGACTGTCCTGCCTCAGCCATGTGGCATCTATAATATTCTCTTTGATATGACCGATCAATGTAGCCACGAGCGTAAATGAATTGCATGGATTTAAAAGTGGCTCGAAACTACAAAATCTCGCGTTAATTTTGAACACGAGTCCTTAAGTCACTTTTGAAGTTTTTGGGTTTGTAGTTTTTAAAATAGTTTCGTCGACAAATGAAAGTCTTAAACGTAAAGTCAATATATTCCAAAAACGTTTTGGGAGCTGATTTTATTTTAAAATTAAAATTGGGTTTCAATAGAACCATTAAAGTAACTTATTTAACATTTTTAAATGTATAACTATCGACACGTCAATTTATTTGAAACCCCGCTTTAAGTGACTTTCTACGAGTATATTGTATTAACGTTGCATTAGATACTTTCAAGTTTAAAATTGAACTTTGTCAACGCCTTTTCAAACACTGAGCACCTTTGCATCACCACCATTTTCTGAATCATCTTAAAATAAAACTTGGAAGTTCAGATGTAAATCGAACAATACATTTACTTTATAAACCAGGTGAAATATTATAGCTTTCAAAGTAAACGAATAGTTACTCTATTTGTAAATTATGATTCAGAAGGATAGTTTACGAAAATAACTGGCTTTCAAATCGTCAGGGCATCCATTGTAAATAATTCATTGAGCAATTTATCCAAATGTTTAATGTTTCAGAAATGATTGTGAATATTACCCAATGGACTGAGAGTCGGCAACATTTGTTATTTCAAGCTCAGCTGATTTGAACATTTGTTTTGTTTTTTTACCTTCACTGCGTGGTTTATTAAAATAATAAACAATCCCCATGTTGAATGATGTTTAATCTACATTAAGGTGTGCAATATATTAAGCGTCAAAAGAGACTACCTAATCTGATTATGACTGTACTAAATACTGCTTTTGAGGATGATATAGGTCTAAAGCGGCTCAGATAGTCTCAGTGATCATCTGATGATACCCGCATCAACTCCCACCATCGTTTAGACATATCAGACCATCACCTGCGTGGAAGTCACGTTAAGCCGTTGGTCCTTGTATTTCCATTAGTCATTGAGCTATTAATTAATGACTCATTCTAAGGAAGAGTCGCCCTTAGTTTGTAACAAGACTACACCTCATAACTCATTACTACCACTCATCACACTCATCCTCACCACATATTTGCCTTAAAATACCCTAAGAGAGTGGTCGGCATCTCAAATAGTGATACTTTACAGACGTAAGAATGTTTCCGAGCTAAGATAACTACAAAACCTCGAGTAAACCATGTACGTGCGCCTTTTAGTGGCTTTGCAAGCTTTGCAAAAAACGCTTCTCTCGCGTAATGTCGATCTATACATAAATTAATTTGAAAATAATGTCATAAAGATTATCTAGGGTTGGTTGCGGCTACAGTTTGATATTTCAGTATTTAATGGGGGTGTCAGCGGTCTAGAAGAAGTATTTAAGTTGTCAGTGGTATGTAAAGAAATACAACACGCTCTGTACAGAAATATGACGAGACCAAATGTGACTTTTTTGTTTGGTTTTGCCAGTTTAGACCAACCAGTTTTTATCAAGTTGTGTTTCTGATAAAGTAAAGTTGATGAGGAATATCAAAGAGCAGTTTCAGGCCCACTCAATGATTCAAAGGTTTTCAGGACGAGAAAACCTCTTGATTAAACTTCAATTTAATTACGAAAGCCTTGAGGACGGAGAAAACCCAACTTCGTGAAGTTTGAGACCCCAAACTTTTGAACTTTTCTCCTTTTGGACCTAAATAAGAGGTTATATGGATCGGTTAGAAAAACGTTTTAAAGTAATTTGATCAAAACCTTAGATAAGGATATTTTCTCTCTCATCTACATTTGATATTAGAGAATATGTTGTATACTATTATTTATAGTGGTCAAAGTAAAAAGAAAATCGAGAAATAGTTTGAGACATTTATTTATTATTCCTGAGTTTAGGAGAAGATACTGCTGTTGTTCAACAGAAGGTTCAATACCAATAATCCTTGCGAGCTGAAATTTGTTATCTAACATCATGTCAGTAACAAACAGCTGATGTTTGTTGTCTCCCCTTGACAAGTCATCATCATCCAACCAACTCTACTGATAACAGAATCAATTGAATCATTGCCCTTTGAAATCAAAAGCCCCATATCAACTTAAAGTGCAATTCATTTCGTCAGATTTTTTGTTGCCTTTTTGAACATTGAACAACTTTGACTCGGGTTAAGTTCAACAACAGTTCCGGTGTCAGATGTGAAACCACGACGCGTGTTCAAAGCTCGGTTCAAAACCTGTTAACTTTCAGCTTCTATCTCTTGGTTTCTATCACTGTTACTCTCTTCCACTTTCATTGGTTGAATCGGAACCAGGCCGACACGCAGCTTAGCGCTAAAGCGCCGCTGGCATGAATGAAGCGAATCTTCTTATTACCATAAGAGTACAAGACTGTTTTTTGTTTTGTTATTGTCTATAACCAATGGCATTTTAATTTGTTTTTATCCTATGAGTTTGTGGGAATCACAAAACGCTTTTAGAAAAAGCAGTCCACCCTTGTGCCTGCGCCGGGGATCGAACCCGCGACCTTGCGCTTTGCAAGCCGTGACTCTACCCACTGAGCCAAGTATTAAGAAGTTATTAAGTCACAAGTATTAAGAAGCTGTTCGTTCCACTCATAGCCTCGCTTCGGCCTACGACCTCACACTACGTGTTATGACTGGACAATTTGTTTCAAATCATTTCATTAATATTGGACTACTGTAAACGCTGTTTAGAGCAAAAAATCACTTTTTGCTGCAATTTTAAAACGATTTTCATACTTTTTGGTATATTAATAGATACTACCAAAATACATATTTATTTAAAATTTTATCAAAATCGGATAAAATATACTGTTTTTGGATAATTAAACATAAAAAAATAAAAGCTCCCCATAAGGGTACTTCCGGTAGTCTGATTTTGCTGGCTAACGAACCTGACCGAGATATTTAGGCTACAAAAGGAACATTTGTACCAAATTTCATGAAAAATGCGACCTTTACAAATATATATACATATGCATATTAAGTTTCAAAAAAATGTCCTAAACGAGTTCTGGGGTCAGAATCGGTTAACATTTCATGGTCCTGGGTCTGGGTATTACGAGTACCATGCGGACGGCATGAATGTCTCATTTTTCCAAAGGAAATGCAGGAAAGCTAATAATACGCGATACATATGAGCATTACTAACTCATTATGTATATTCGATAAGAATAATACTTGTCTATATTCGTAGCTGAGTGGTAGCGTCAATGTTCCTGTTCAGCAGGGCTTGATGCTAATTTGTTCAAATCCTCTGTGCAATTAAGAGAACAAATTTCATTGGTATACGAGTCATAAAACTCGCATTTTAACATTAATAAAAAAACAAAATTAGCTATCTGAACATTTTCAACATACTGTTACATGTAAATGAAAATAGTATTCTATATATAGTTTAATTAGTAAGGCCTAGAAGGCAAAACATTGCGCATAGAACACAAAATGAAAATATTTGTTATATAAAAGGAAACAAAGAACTTTCCGGGATGGGTTTTGTTATCCCTTTGAAACATGTGAGCAACAGTGCGTTGCTAAATATGTGCAGTATACAACACTGCAATATGTGTCTACTCTGCGGTGGGTTATTTTATTCACAGAGTAGGAACTGAAAGTATGCTCTTTGCACCAGCTGTTTATAAATAAACATAAACAAACACTACAACAGTCTTCTATTTTTTGTTAGGAAAAATATAACTGTTAAACATTCAAAGCTTCCGATGTATCGGCCTGTAGGCCACGTCAATAAACGATCTACAACATTTAAAGTGCCAAACGTTTCGTTCATTTTACAATTGATTATCCTCAGTGGACTTGCTTAAACTGGTTCAGGTGACTGTAATTCCTTCTAACATATCTCTCAGTCGCAGTGCTTCCTTCTTCTTGCGTCAGGTGTACCAACCGTAATTGCGAACACGATTGGGCGAAGGTACCGCTATCAACCAATAGACGTCGACGAACTTCATTGGAGGATCCCCAAGGCGTCTCTGCCTTCTCATTGGCTCAACTGCGCTCTAATTATGCACAGATTTAATCTGGTTTATAACTGGTTGCCAGTCTCTGGGGAGTTTGTAACTATCTTTACGGTTAAAATTGCTTCCTTTGTTCTTGTAGATTTCCGCCTACTCTCTTACGATCGCCGGATAGTAGTATATTATTTGGGAGAGTACTTTAGTTTTTCGAATTCACTAAATCACTATTTGAGATGCCGACCACTCTCATGAGGGTATTTTAAGGCAAATATGTGGTGAGAGATGAGTGATGAGTGGTAGTAATGAGTTACGACTCTTCCATAGAATGGGTCATTAATTAATAACCCAATGACCGATGGAAATAAAGGACCAACGGCTTAACGTGACTTCCGAACAACGCATGGTGGTCTGATATGTTAAACGATGGCGGGCGTTGATGCGGGTATCAAATTATCATCTGTGGATCACTGAGACTCTATGAGCCGCTTTAGACCTTATCATCCTCAAAACCTGACCTCCATGAAGCTGGATTACAGGACCACGCCACGAGTTCCAGTCAACAATTTGAAGTTCTTCGGGGTCTTTATGACCGAGGTCGCTCGCAATACCAATCCGCCACAGTTATTTTACAAATAAACGTAGAAGGAAATACTTCATTAGTGTCTTATATAAGGACTTTCCTGAAAGAACAGAAATATTAAGTTGTGTAAATGATTCGGCTTTGATGTATTATTTTCTTGTATGAAAATGTGTGTGTTACTTCCATTCAAAATCACATTTTCACTGTTTTTAAAACGTTTTAGAAACACAATCCATAGTTTTTATGCTTTTTATTAAATATAACTTGTTAAACAAACACTTAGGCAACAATTATTGTAAAAGAACTCGGTGAAATTTAAGATGCAGAGTAACTTTGTTTCATCAACACTGTTCCTTAACAACCCAAGTTTCTTTGGTGGTTACTTTTCTAAACAATCACCCTTAATTTCAGATCTGCAAACATCCACCAAAGATTATGTTATGGTAGGTAGAAAGCGCATAGTTGCCGAATGGCTGAGTCAAAACTGTTAGTTGCGGCAGCCCACGCACAGATAGCGCTGCGAGGGAATTCTTTTAAGAGTCTCAATTAGAGCCACTGACGCAAGTTCGTTCTTACTAGAAAATTGCACGATTTGGTCACATTGAAGTCATGGACATCGGACAAACTCGAGCGTATGGAGCGGAAGGCGAGATACTGGAGCGCTATCTGTGCGTGGGCTGCCTAACTATGTTGATTTTCCTGCCTCAGCCATATCTATGCGCTATCTACCTACCATAACATAATCTTTGCCTACACTTATGTAATTATTAAAGGAGGAAACGTCCCAAGGACTTGATATTGAACATTTTAAAGTCATGTAAGAGAAAAGTATTTTGTATTACTTTAATAATGCACAGTAACAGTCGGTAATTTTATTTTTGTGCCATAAAAACAATGGAAATTGAGAATTGTATTGAGACACCTCACGCTTATAAATTTAATCAGACATTTTTGAAATAAGTTTTGTTTGAAAGAAAACAACGTACTGCAGTGACTCACTGACCACTTTTTACCTGTTTGAAAACTCTATTAACTGAGTAGTAAAAACAAGACATTAAAATACGAAGTTTCATAAATCTTTGGACACGGTTTTATAAATGAGAAAATGAAATTCAGCTCAGTGGCGTAAAAGACAGCTTTTGTCCAATTTAAAAGAAAGTTTTTCATAAAATCCAACGAAAACTGTAGGCGTGAGGTGTCTAAGAAAATGCAAAATGCATGTAAGTCACGACCACTAATACGCATTCCTTAATGTGTGTCAAGTAAATGTATTTAGAAATTTGATAAGATAGAGAGAGAGAGGGGGATACAGGGTGGGGAAGAGAGGGTGTGAGAGAGGTAGAGTAGATTAGGTCCAACTGTAATTTTGTGTTTCGACAGTTAGCAGTTGGCAGGCCCGGAGGGAATGATGCTGTTTTACAAGTCGATGTAGCATCCATTCTACATAACTGTATTTACCTGCTGTTGCCGCGGGAATTGTGAATCCATCCATTTGTAGTTTTAGTCACTTTTAAACAGTATTTCCAGAAAACAGTAATATAGACAAATTATTTCAAATGAAAATTATTTGTATCATGGACCCTTCGGGTTTCTTCCTCAGATATACACAATATATTCCCTTAAAGCCTAATAGATGTTGCCCTTATTACAACAGTTTCTGAAACATTTAGTTGATTTCAAAACAATAGTTAAGGGTATTGATAACATCAGAAAAAGCTGTTCAAAACATGCCATCGTAGTCCCCGTTTGGGACGTTATTTTTGTTTAGAGATTACAAAAGTTGTTTTCCATGTTCTCAAAGGTTGTCTCTAGGTTTGTATAACCTAAGGTTTAAAAAATCTTAAGTCAAAATTACCAAACAAATGTAATGAAAAGTGCCTTGAGAAAATTGTCCGAATACTGCCCAACTCAGGTACTGATGACGGCATATTATGGACCCATCTTCCCGCACCTTTCTTACGGATTGGTGCTTTGGGAAGTTGTTCAAACGCAAACATTTCAAGAGTTTTCATTTTGCAAAAAGAGCCGTCCGAACAATTGCAAAGATACAACAAAGAGGAGACGTAGACCAGCATTCAAAAATCTGAAACTGTTGACACTACCCTGCCTCTACATCCTACAAACCTGTCTTTTCTTCAAAGAAAAATGCGACCAGCTAAGAGGGAGTGATATTCACTCGTATGAAACGAGGCAGGAGAACTACCGTACTGCCCAACACAGAACGGTAGTTCATGAACGTTTGCCATCCCAGGCTGGAGCTCAACTTGTCAACAGACTACCGAATTCGATTAAAAGTGCCCTAATGCCCAAGGCATTTAAAACTCGCCTCAAAAACATTTTGGTCGCAGAAGCATTCTACAGCAAAACGAGTTTATGGCACACTTGGGAGACCATACATTAATTGATTTACTGACGGGGTGCAGTGTGGGAGAGAGTGAATGTATAAACTGTAAGTCTGAAAGGTTCTCGATGTGTATGAATGGAACATTTTAGTTCTGTAGATAACTTGTGACGATTGCTATACATGTTTATAATGTTCTCGCAATAAAATATTTATTTAAAGTTGGCAAAAAATAGGATATTTCACAAGTTTATTGTATTTTTATTTTCACAAGCAGTTTTTGTCTTTTTTCGTGTATAAGGAACATAGAACCACTCCTACCCTATCATATAAACCCGCATTAGTACGGTTCGGTTCATAATCGGCGTCGGAAACAGGGGACTACGAAACCATGTTTGGCCACTTTTTGAGCGGAAAAAATTGGAATATCGCTACTACCATTTCTCTTGACTGGCAATTTGGGTACGCGCGACTCTTCAAGGAACTGAGCCAGACAAGACAACCCTACTAGAGCCGATGTTTTTGAAACATAAGATAAACTTGGATTTCCATCTACCCTCGTCCCCGGAGAAAAATCAATACTCCACTATTTCAGCGGAAAACCTGGATTCTTGCTTGGTTGACTAATCTCTTAAGCCAACATGTACACTACAATAGATTTCGTTTTTTTTCAATTTCATTATACATTAAACGACCATTATCAATATTTTATTTCAGACAAGATTATTAAAACTAAAGCTTTCTTCGTCAGGTGCAACCACAGAAAAACATAACTATATATAATGTTATTTTAACTACCAACACGCAGATACAACATAACCAATAGCATGTAAACACAAGGAACGACAATAACAGCTAGGAGCGCCTGCAGTTATTTGTACGCAATACCTGCAATACAGCTGTGCATCCATTTCACAGTCTAACGCCTGACAATGTTGTATACAATAGCATTGCTGCTGGCAGCCAGTATATTGTGTGTGTGCAAATATTCCAGTGTGAATACCTTGTACTAGGCGACAATAAAGGTTCAAGAATGGTTTGTGATGGTGGAAATAGCAGCTGATTGTTTTGTTTATGGCAAACAAGTTTGTAGTGTTTTTTAATTCTGATTTAAGAGTAGAGCGCTTAAAAATTGCGCGTTTTAGCCTTTATTAAATCTAAAATAGTTAAAAAAATATATAATGCAAATTTGAGTTAGTGTAAAATTAATTCCTTATAGAATAGGCACGTGTACTTGATAAAATATATTATTTATTTTACATTCAGCTGAAGAGCTAGATAATGCGATCCTCTGCACTCAACCAGGGCACAAAATTTGCAATTTAACTAAAATAGTTTACGAGTTATTATTTATTGAGATTTTATCATTTTAAAATTGGTAGCTTTATTGGTTAGTCAACACAATTTAAATATTATACAAACCTGAATAAAATGTAATAGTACGATTTAAATTAAAAACACAAACTGGAAAATCGCTTAGTTGATTTTAATACTGTTATGGCACTACTAAGTGGATCCGTGGCGGATTGGTATCGCGCGTGACTCCGGAGCTCATCACTCCGGTGGCGCGGGTTCGATCCCCGCAGTCACCACTTACAATTTGTAATGTGACTAAAACGATGACGCTAGGTAAAGGTCGAGGTTGAGTGGTAGAGAGGACTTTGTAGTCCTAACTTTGTCTCGTTAAACAAGACAAACTTAACCTTTTTTTACTAAGTTTTGTTCAACTTAAACTAAAATTAACACGGTCGCTGGAAATAAATAAGGCATACAAAGTACCGTTGAAACTAATACCAAGGTTTGAATTTTTTGCAGGGTACCTTACCAAAATATTTAAGTCGGGAAAAGTAAAAGAAAAATAATAAATAAAACACACCCAAAGAGAAGTTACTTTCAAAGCAAATCATGTTATTAAGGTTTGAAACTAACATGTTTGTATTTTCAAGAATTTTGCAGAAATTTAAAACTTATAAGCCCAGTAAAGTGATGCATACCAGGCGCAAGACTCCACTTAGTGGTTTCGGTATGCAGAAGAAATCACTTAGTGATGATCACTTATTCATAGAGTCTTCTGCTGAGTGAAAGACCCTTCAGCCTTGGTGTAATAACCTTTAAACTGGCTTATATGTAACATCAGCATTTTATAACTAGTACTTTGTTACTATTATGAATTGATAATTTTCGAAATGTTTATCAACCTTTGCAGGAGAAAACTGATTGGCAACTAACCGAGTGGAACTTTTCAATTGATGTTGAAAAAAGGTTAGAAAACCTGAGCGTTCGGCCACTATGTTTGTTTTATAGTTATAGTATTTTATACATTTTGGGGCTATGGGGTATTCAGTGAGTTATGTTATCAGCAAGTTGATTGAACGATGGATTATTGTGAAACTTAATTGGTGACATAAGCTCTTCTGTGGGTAGAGTCCGTGCGTTTTCGTGGCGCTTGGTGAGGAGAGGTGAGGGACATAGTGGGGGAACAAATCGATGTTTTCAAAAAGTACAGTAACAGCCTTTCCTTACAGTACGAGTGTCATGAAAAGACTGAACAGTTCGTTACCCCCACCCTCAAATACCCAGTTATAACTGGTTTTAGTCGTCAAGGTCAAGCGCCACGAAGAAACGCACGGACTCTACCGATCAGATTTGCCACAAGTGACAGCCATCAACAAACAAAGGATAATTGTCATTGTTTGCTGTATACATTATAACCCAGTTCGTTAAAGTTCGACTCCTGAAGTTTTTCACTTACGTCGGCTTAAAAGTAGAAATATAATTTCCCAACGATTTGAGTACACAAGCTAAAGTCAATAATTATTCTGTTCTTTGAGTAACACAGAACACGAAAGAACTAATTTATGCACAACCTATAGAATGGTTAGTCGGTCTGACTCACGACTGTGATTGGTTGTCCACTGCTCAAACCCAGCCCAAGGTGTTGCCCGGAGGCTGGTCTGGCAGTCAGTCAGTGTGCAGCTGTCACTGCCGTGTAAGTGCTTAATTTCTTCATTTGTGTGTGTGTGTTTTTAAAATTTTGTATTGGTTTCTAGGCTAGGTGTTATAAAATTACAAATTTAATGAGTCAAGGAAAAACAAATTTCAAGGTTATTTAGTGGTGGGTGACTGGTCAGCTTGCGCTGATTACTTTTAAGTAGCTCTTTTCCTAATGTTTTGTGTTTTGTTTTAGGTTACTATTCACCTGAAGGCGGGGTCAGATTCCAGATTTCGAAACGTCGTGTAATTTTGTCAAAAACGATAGAAAACCTGGAATATTTTAACCTCAGAAATTGTACCATCGTCAACAACAAACTTAAAAAAAATAGATAAAAGTAAGTACATTACAATGCGGCAACCAATTCGTGCACAATTAAAACCGCGCATAATAATAGTTGAATATTGAATCACAAAAACTGGTGAAAGAAAGAAAAAACAATAGTTCTAAAAGAATCTGCTTCGTAAGAGGCTTATCAAAGCCAGAAATGTTTTCACCACAAAAAGCTTTCAGACAGATTCTGATTTATCTAGCTTTAGTTTTGGATGTTCCACGACCCCGTGGGTAACAGTTCACTATTAAATCACTATTTGAGATGCCGACTACTCTCATGAGGGTATTTTAAGGCAAATATGTGGTGAAGGATGAGTGTGATGAGTGGTAGTAATGAGTTATGAGGTGTAGTCTTGTTACAAACTAAGGCCGACTCTTCCTTAGAATGGGTTAATAGCCCAATGACCAATGGAAATACAAGGACCAACGGCTTAACGTGACTTCCGAACCACGCAGGTGATGGTCTGATATGTCTAAACGATGGTGGGAGTTGATGCGGGTATCACCAGATGATCACTGAGACTATCTGAACCGCTTTAGTTTTTTCTGTGATATTCGTTTACGAGTAATTCTGTTGTTAATTTTTCAACCGTGGGTCTTGATTAATTTAATAGTGAACCAGGCCAACACGCAGCTAAGCGCTGAAACACAGCTGGCGGAGTGATGTACGTATAATGAGTTCTTTTACTACACTTCATGAAGGGAACATTGGTCAAAGTCGGACTACTCACTCCCTAGTTTCAGTGAAAAATCGGTTTATTGCCATTTTCAAACGGTTCAACTGCTTTTCATATTTTTACATTATAGTATGGAGCACAAAGAACAAATTTATTACAAATTTCACCAAAATATAATGCTGCAGAAAATTGAAACAGCTTTTAAAAATGAAACCTCTTTCCAAAAACGGACTTTTTCAATTTTGCTGGTTAATAATCTTTACTAAAATATTTTAAAGAGGCGATTTTTTTACCAAGTTTTTAAAACATATCATAGACATCGGGAAAAATATGACATGTACAGAGCTTATATATACAAATATGTAAGAACAGCTTTGACAAAATAATTTCAAAACGTGTTCTAAGGATCGAGATCAGTGCTCATGTCATCACCCTGGGTCTTAACACAAATAATTAAATAAATAATAAAAATGCCTTTATTACAGCGTTTCTCTGTATAAGTACTGTTTTACAGAAAAAAACCTTACCATGCTGATGGCATGAGCTCATTCTCCAAAAATAATTGGCTAAAAACGTAACTTTTCCATACGGTAAATTTTGTGATTATCCTTTTGTTTCTTTTTATGTAAAAAAAACTAAAGTTTAAATTAAAACGAGGCTTGGTTATATTTACAAAGCCCGTTTTAAACAGCGTCTCCAATCAATTTACTCCTTATGAAATAGTAAAAGGCCCTCTTTAACTTTACTATAATACTTTCCTCTTAATAAGTGTGATTCACCGTAAACTCACCAGTGATATAGTCATAACGCTTGGAGTCATGTGTAAACTGTGTAATGTGTAAACTGACATTTAGCAGCTGTGTAAACCTCGCCACATGTAAACCAGGTTACACACTTGCCTGGTCAAACACCTGCTCCAGACTTGGATCTAACTTTCTATCTGGATTGAAGCTATATTTATCAAAGTTCTGAAAAACAACATGTCTACCCTATAGTCAACACGTTTAAATGCTGACCACTCTTCTGTAAACTTTAGTTTTGTATCAATGTTTATCTAAAAGCTAATATTTAAACTTATTTTTCTAATTTTTAAAACATAACAGCAATACGTAACTGTATGCATATATGCAATGATGACGTGTATGTAATTCTTTGTTAGAAGTTTGTTGTTGCCAATGGTACTGTTTCTGAGGTTAAAATACTATTACGGACGTTTTCAATAGTTTTTAAGAGAACAAGAAATACACGACGTTTCGGGATTTGGAATCAAACCCCATCTTCAGGTGAAAAGTAACCTAAAACGTAACACGGAACTTACGAAATGAGCTAGCCTAAAAGTAACTCGCGCAAGCTGGTCAGTCATCCACCACCAAATATCCTTAGTTTTTTTTCTTTAAGCGTATTATATTTTATAACAGCTAGCCTAGACAACAATACATCATGTACAAACACTATACGAAAGTAAAAAAAATAAGAAGAGAAACCAATCACGTCCACGACTAATAACAGCTGTACACTGACTAACAGCCTGGCTAAAGACGCCAGGCGGTCCCATTGGCTGGCTCGGAGCAGCGGACGACCAATCACAGCCGTGAATCAGACTGACCAACTGTAACAGAGAACACAAAAATACCTATTCATAGACAGCCAATGGACGAAACTTTAAGTCCTTAAGTGTTATAGGTTACATTTCACCTGAAGACGGGGTCAGAATTCAAACCCCGAAATGTCGTGTACTTTTCTTGTTAACTGAAAAACTATGGAAAACGTCCGTAATAATATTTAAACCTTGTGTAATTTACCTATATGTAATTGTATATATTTTGTAAATGTACGGTAATTGTAATTGAAACAGGACAAACAAAATTATTTTTAACTAATAAAATAAATGTTATATTTTTCTATATAAATGTTTTGTTCGGACTTGAGATTTTGAAAAGAAAGAAAAGTCAGTAGAGTTTTTGTAAAACGGATCTTTGAAGAAACTTACCTTTTCTAGTTGGCTTTGATTAAATAGCACAATGCTTTCAATCAAAAGAACTCCTTCAAAAGAACTTGGAAAAGAGGTTAGTTAAGAATTAATATACAGTTGATGAGTCAAAGACGTTTCTACCTGGGAATTTGTTACTCTCAAGTTTTTCTTAACTTAAACATTCTTTGGTCACTGTAATTTGAAATTTTTCTGGCCTTTTAAAAAATTCAGTTTAGAGTTGAAAAAGGAAATTGTTTTATGAGAATACTGTTAATAAAACTACCTTTTGTTCTTGTCTACGCCAATGGCATTTTAATTTGTTCTTATCCTAGGGGTTTGTGGGTATCACAAAACGCTTTTAGGGAAAGCGGTCCGAACCCTTGTGCCTGCGCCGGGAATCGAACCCGCGACCTTGCGCTTTGCAAGCCGTGACTCTACCCACTGAGCCACGGACGCAGGCACCTTTCGAACGCAAAATGAAAATTAGGTTAAAACAAACGAAAAGTACAGTTTTAAAAATTTAAAATAAAAATAGGTAAGAATTAAAAAACTCTCTTTAGGGTAGAATAATAATAATGTTGTAATGTTGTATTTATTGTATTGTTATAATTATATTGTATCTGTAAATTTGTATCTAAAAAGGCAATAAAGATATTTGAAACTGACAGTTTATTTAGCTTCGCGGTCGGTGTCACAACTAATCTAGATCTTCCGGTTTGCATCGCGTCAAAACTTCATTATAATTAGCTTGAGTTATTTTTTACTCACTGTGGAGTACCCGTATTCAGCCAATCAGTGATTGTAGATGGTATTTCACAGAGAGACCGAAATATTTCAAGTTAATTATTATGATGTGTTGATGCATTGTGAACTGCAAGAACTAGATTATAATACAGTTTTGTGTTTATTAGAAGACAATGGAATATTTTGGTCCAAAAGTTTTAATGATGTTATGTTTTTATAGTTGAACTAAAATTAACATTTAAACAAGAGTTTGTGTTAAAAAAGAAGAAACAGCCATTCATTATAAACAGAATTGTTATGAGTAGTTTGGACACAAAGGAAAAACTTTTAATTACCAAAGTTGACAGTTGAGTTTTAAAATCTCACCCGTATATTATCAACAACAATACTCTTTTGTTATAGTGGACAATTAATAAACACCCATTGTTACGAACGGAAAACCAATTAATTATCCAACATATTTTAAAAGAAAGTTTTCTAGAGTAAAGTGATGTTGATGCAATAATAATTACGAATAAACTAATGGAACAATCAATTATCTATCGTGTTTTATAATTCAGTGAAGCTTTCATGGAACTCGTGGTTTTTTTCGCTTAAATAACCCATAATAGTGTTGTAACACGGACAAATATACAGAACGTTACAAAACTTGCATCGAGTAGTTTAAGGAATGCCTGAGACTTAAAATAATGAAGACCGAAAATAATGTTTATTTTGTACAAAGAAGCCCTTTTGTTACTCGTATAGCAGCCGTTTGAATTTTACACATTTTATTGTTAATCTAATTGACGACTAAACATATAACGGTTTTGCATAAATCTTTATACTTGTATAACACCTATGACTAAAATAATAATCAAAACTTTCCAACCACTGAAAACAAAATGGTGACAATATCTTAATCACTGCATATTGCACACAAATGATGTTAAGTTCTGTCTTCTAGCCAACTTTCATACAAACATTTGAACACGACGTTTTTGAACTGTGAATCTTTCAATTATGTTCACAAATTCATTTCTCCTGAGAGAGGCAACCTACTGTTCTGTGTCTCCCAGTTCGGTAGCTCTCTCTCTGCTTCTGTTGTCATTCGAGTTAATGTTATATTTCACTGATCTTTTTTAAAGATAGCTTTTGACCTATTTTATGCTTAAATTGGTTTAATATATTTTATACGTAGCTTTTAAAAAGTTATAAAAGTAGAATTACATTGGCAAAAAAGAAAGTTGGATTTATTTAACAAAATATTTCCTCGACAGAATAAACAAACCAGGTCAACACGCAGCTAAACCCCGCTTTCATGAGTAAAACGAACTCCATTTGATTGTGTTACCTTAACTATAACTCAAGAATGAAATAAATTTGATGTGTTAAACAGGACTTCCACAATTTGAAAGGATCTACAATCAACAACATATAACTCTAATCAAGTTATTCCGGTTCACACCGTGTGAAATTATCATTAAAATTTGCTTGAAATATTTCGGTTTCGCTGTGGAGTACCATCTTCAGTCACTGAGTGGCTGAAACTAATATACTTGCTGTCTGCTATCCTATTGGTCACAGGGCTGCCAGGCGTCCATTGGATCTTCAGACAGCCTGTGACCAATAGGATAGCAGACAGCGAGTATCTCAGTTTCGGCCAATCAGTGACTGAAGATACTCCACGAGACCGAAATATTTTTAGTTGATTTTAATGATAATTTGACGCAGTTTGAAGCGGAAGAACTAGATTATAGCTGTGACACTGGCCGAAAAACCGTAAGAGTTAAATGCATAACTCAACTAGCTTTTAAGTTAAACTGAACCAATTAACATTTTCTCAATTACCACCACAAACATACAACGGAAAGTCAGCGAATCCGTGGCGGATTGATATCGCACGCGACTCCGGAGCTCATCACTCCGGTGGCGCAGGTTCGATCCCCGCAGTCACCACTTACAATTTGTAATGTGACTATACGGTGACGCTAGGTAAAGGTCGAGGTTGAGTGGTAGAGAAGACTTTGTAGTCCTAACTTCGCCTAGTTAAACAAGACAAACTTTACCTTTTTTTACAAACCATGAAGGGGTTCCATTTTCAAGCTAGATTATAAACAAAGACAGCAGGAAAGCTTACGTCATACTTGCTTAGACTATATTTGCAGAAACAGCTGATGCAGAAAAGCACGTGACTTAAAGCACCTGCTCGTGAATGTTGTGTACACTCAAGAAGTAATTATGTCGTAGGTAAGTGAGTAATTTAGTTAAGTAATTTACACACGCGGCATCACTTGACTTACACCTAGTGATTACTGTTAATACGCTCGTTCCTATTGGTTTAGAGTTGGTTCAATTGCTCGTCTTGACTTATTTCTTTTAATCCCGAAGGGGAGTATCAGAATTTACTTTTCTGAGAGTATGTCCCAGCCAACCATATTTCCTCTTCTTTATTGTGTCCGCTATGGTGTTCATTTCGGCTCTTCTCCATAAATCTTCATTTGTTATTCCGTCTTGCCATTGCACGTTGAAAATTCTTCTAAGGCTCCTGTTTACAAAGATTTGGAGATTTGGAGTAATTTCTCGTAGTTGTAGTTAATATCACACAAGGTGTTGTTTGCGAACTAATAAACAACTTGTATGAATATATTGTTGTTAGGCCTAGACTAAAGATGAACTTAAACTTAAATTATTGTGATAGTGTGATTAATTTGAAGTTTCAGCCAATCAGTGACTGAAGATGGTACCTCCACAGTGAGGCCGAAATATTTCAACCTAATTATGAAGTTTGGACACGGTGTGTACCGGAAGAAATTTATATAAAATAGGTAATTGGTTACCTGTGAATTTGGAATAGTTTTGGGTTGTTACATGACAGTACAATGAAGACATTAATATTAAATGAAGGGCTGCGTTTTACAATATCTTATATCCAGTCAAAGCTTTAGTCACCTATATTTAATGGATTTAAAACGGTTGTACCTTAAGAAATTTTTAAAGTTAATATAAAAATCTTAATGTAAGCGTTTTGAATATTTTTTCCATAAGTGCATCGTCAAAAATCGTTTTCTCGGACCAGTAGTTGTTAAAATATCGTGATGTTAATCGTAATTCGATAGGTGATCACTTCGCTGGCGCGGGTTCGATCCTCGCAGACACTTACATTATGTAATGTGACTATACGGTAACGCTAGGTAAAGGTCGAAGGTTGAGTGGTAGAGTGGATTTTGTAGTCCTAACTTCGCCTCGTTAAACAGGACAAACTTTACCTCTCTTTAATCTAGTCAGCACAATATCTCATCGTCAACTTACAACAACATTTATTATTTAAGTTAAAAAATATTATAAACCAATGAGAAAATTCTAAATCAAAGAAGGGGTAGTAAACATGTAAAGTCTTTAAAATACACTTATATTTCGTTAGTATGTATCAAACAAATACTTTTTGTTTCGTTTAAATTATATGTTAGCTTTGGTAGTACGATTGTCTAATTACCACAAAGTTTATGTTACGTTTTATATAGAGTGAAAGATGCTCAACTATATAAGGTAAAGTAAACATGTAAAGTCGTTAAAATATAGTTATCTTTCGTTAGTTTTCTTACATTTTAGGTTAGATTAAGCACCAAAGAACTTAGGACGAGGAGAGAGAACTCTTCACCTGGTTAATGTGATTAACCCTTCCCCCTCTTCACCTCCGAGACTGACGTCACAGTTCCTAGAATAAATGTTCAGTTTTATATTAATTAAAACACGGATCAGCTTAAATATGACATAAGTATAAAATTAAAAAAATAATTAGAGCTTTAATATTCTCAAGCACCTTCAGATTCAACACAAATTATTTGTACCTGATACAATATTAAAATTAAACATCTGATGATAAATACGAATAATAAATTTACATAATTATGCCTAAAATTTAACTACTATGATTTTATATAGTAGTCATTCTATATGCTAAAATATTTAATATAACAATAATTTTGTTAAATAGTATTGATGGTTGGAAAATTCAATTTTATTTCCCATGGTTGATGAACAATCAAAATACAAATTAACATATTTTTAGGCATATACCTAATTTATATTCTGTTTGTTTGTTTTTAGTCTCAAGATGTCTGAGAAGTGAAAGCGCCTATTGAATTAAAAAATGTTGTGAATTTTTATTAATGCGTCATGCATTGTTATCAAAATCTACAAAAGCGTTTACTAAAAAAGAATTTCCCCGCTTATTCTTGCGAATTCTTCGGATTCAATCCATCAGTTTGACGATGCGTTAGGACAGGATTGTTGGCTAGGCCTAAAGAAAAGATGGGATTACATTTATGACACTAAACTAAACGATAATTTCCAAAAATAGCAGAATGTGGGAAAGTTGAGTTAAATTCGTAACTCACTAACTTATCACTAAATCACTATTTGAGATGCCGACCACTCTCATGAGGGTATTTTTAAGGCAAATATGTGGTGAAGGATGAGTGTGATGAGTGGTAGTAATGAGTTATGATGTAGTCTTGTATTACAAACTAAGGCCGACTCTTCCTTAGAATGGGTCATTAATTGTAGCCCAATGACCAATGGAAATACAAGGACCAACGGCTTAACGTGACTCCGAACCACAGGGTGATGGTCTGATATGTCTAAACGATGGTGGGAGTTGATGCGGGTATCATTGACTGAGACTATCTGAGCCGCTTTAGACCTATATCATCCTCAAAACCTGACCTCCATGAAGCTGGATTATAGGACCACGCCACGAGTCCAGTTATATAGATGTTTACATATTATTATTTAAGTGTTAACTTATTTCTTGTATACCTACATAATGTGTTAAAGTTATTATTAAAAATGTTAGCATTATAAATAAGTTACAGAAATATCGAGATAAACCGTAAGGTAGAGAACCACAAACAAGATAACAACCGGTGGCGAATTTTCAAAGTCAAAATCCTTTGCTGCTTCCTTTTCATAAAAGACAGACCGCCAAACCATCTTTCACAAGGAGGTGAGACACCAACAAGTTATGCACAAAGCTTTTGGCTTTTGCTGGAGTCAGTCAGGCTTGTACATTTTTAATAATCTCTTCCCACTCACACCTTTGCTGCTGCTGACCCAACAAATCTAAGGTTAAAACTAATTGGTTAAAGGTGATTTTCGTGGTTGCAACACTTGCAACTAAAGTTGTTCTTTTCAGGGTTGCCCTTTGAGTTTTACTTTAGTAAATGTAATGTTGAACCACATAAATTAAATGCAAGCTTACCTCAATTTTTCAACCAAAAATATGATCGAATAGCATTTTTAAAGTATTTAATTTCTAATTTAAGTTTGTCTATAATTTAGCTTTTGGTTTAACTGTTGTACAGAACTATTAGAACTTAGTAACCAATGAGTAAAAAAAAAGTAAGTTTCCTTTTTTAACGAGGTGAAGTTAGGACTACAAAGTCCTCTCTACCAGTCAACCTCGACCTATACCTAGCGTTACCGTATAGTCACATTACAAATTAATGTAATTGGTGACTGCGGGGATCGAACCCTGAGTCCGTCTTTATTAGCGCTGATAGATTGTGCCAAAAAGACATTTATTGGAAAATACTATAACAAAGGCCAAACTTTTCCAAAACGTTGATCGTATTAAGGTTATTAAAAAAGTGTTTCCGATTTGTGACCGTAGTGTCACTCCAGCGGAAGAAAAGTTAAAGAGGTCACAATGGGCTCTGCGTTTTAGCGAGAGGTTATCTGCGTTTTGACTGGGACTCATTGGCGTGGTCGTAATCCAAGCTTCATGGAGGTCAGGTTTAGAGGATGATATAGGTCTAAAGCGGCTCAGATAGTCTCAGTGATCATCTGATGATACCCGCATCAACTCCCATACCATCACATTAGACATACCATACCATCACCTGCGTGGTTCGGAAGACACGTTAAGCCGTTGGTCCTTGTATTTCCATTGGTCATTGGGTTATTAATTAATTACCCATTTAAGGAAGGATAGGCCTTAGTTAACAAGACTACACCTCATAACTCATTACTACCATTCATCACACTCATCCTTCACCACATATTTGCCTTAAAATACCCTCATGAGAGTGGTCGGCATCTCAAATAGTGATTTAATGATATAGTGATTTATCAAATCGTCTTATAGTCTCGTATATAGACACAAGGTCCTAAAGGGACGTTTTTGTTGCTAGCAATTTTTTATTCCAAGGCCCCATTAAATGAGCGAGTCAAAAAGACACGTTTGGGACCGGGCGAGTGATGAACGATACTTGATATAGGAGTAATGATATTAAGAAATAAAAGTCAACTTTAAGCTTTCAATATTTTTAGAAATATTCTAAATTTTGATTAAAAAAAAATTTTTTTTATCAATTTAGTATTGGTTTCTAATAATTTTAATTTTTATCTGCATTCAGTAAAAACATATCAAATCGACATGTCTATCTCATATTCAAAGTATTTAGCAAAATTTTCTTTATAGAAAATATTAATAGAAACCCACATATATTTTCTTCTAAGCAATATGAAAGACGCCCCTGAAACCAGTTATGTAGTGTAACTTCTTTATGTAGACGTTGATTACAAATTAAATGTAAAGTATTATAAAATAAATACAAGCAAGGAGCACATGATAAAGAATATTGTAATGTTAAACAGTGAAGAAAGACAGAGGTAAAGTTTGGTCTCTCTGGAACAATATCTCTCTTAAAAGCCTTTGTGGGAAAAGTTAATAACGTTAAGCGAAACATACTTCTTGGTCAAGAGCTATTTACAGCTGTTACTTTAATTGGGTTCAAGTTTGTTATTCTAATTTATTGCTGTAGTAATAATTAAACGTAGTTTATTACAAAGATACTTGCAAAACAGACCAAGCGATACTCTAAAAGGACAACGAATAGAAAAATAACATTATTTAACAAAACTGATTAAACATTTCAAGCTGTTAGTGTATTTAAAATATAAGCTTGTTGCTACAACGTTTAAAATAGTCTAGGATAATAATAAAGGTTTAATTAATAAATAACAACTAATTAAAATATAATAAAATCAGTTTAATATCAGAGAACGTTGCATTTCTCTAGTACTAATGATGGCAAGAATGAAGAACTTAAGCTAATGACAAGTTGTTACTTTACATGTTATACATTCAGAGTAAGTAAGCTTGAAATGTTATGTTATCTTGTTAATGAGGAACTCAAGTTGTTCATCTGCATTATAGGCGACGCTCACGTTTTGGTAAAACGCATCTCTTGTTGTTTTAATTTTTGTTGAAAGGAAGGACGTTGAACTATATCATATTTACGCTTTAAATCATATTTTGACTGGGACTAGTGGCGTGGTCCTGTAATCCAGCTTCATGGAGGTCAGGTTTTGAGGATGATATAGGTCTAAAGCAGCTCAGATAGTCTCAGTGATCATCTGATGATATCAACTTCCAACATCGTTTAGACATACCAGACCATCACCGGCGTGGTTCGGAAGTCACGTTAAGCCGTTGGTCCTTTTATTTCCATTGGGCTATTAATTAATGACCCATTCTAAGGAAGAGTCGGCCTTAGGTTGTGACAAGACTACACCTCATAACTCATTACTACCACTCACCACACTCATCCTTCACCACATATTTGCCTTAAAATACCCTCATGAGAGTGGTTGGCATCTCAAATAGTGATTTAGTGATATTTAGGACGTTTCTATACCTAGTAAACAAATTTACATGACGTTTTGTGATCCGAAATATATTCCCGTCTTCAGGTTAAAAGTAACCATCAACAACATTACAAAATGCACTAGCCAAAAGTAATCAGCTGACCAGTCAATAAGCTGATTTAAAGCTTAAAAACTAGCTTATAAAACAAAAACAAAATGCACACAAATGAAAAGAAAGCATTAAAACTAAACACGTCCACAGCCAGTGGCAGCAACCAACCGCCATCTTGTAAATAGTTTTGTAAACAATTTTATCAAGTTTTATTATTTGACGCAGTCTATCCAACAACTGTTGGTCAGGACGTAGGCTACAAGGCAAGACTAATAGGTTGGCCGGGAGCAGCGGACGATCAATCACAAATGTGTATCAGACTGACCAACCGTCATAAAGAAACACAAACACCTTATTTATTTATTTATTTCTCTTTGATTGGTCAACTGACGCTGATTACTTTAAATGGCTAACCATTCAATGTTTTGTGTAACTTTTCACCTAAAGACATGAACAGATTCTAGATCACTAAACGACATTATCTGTCTGTACTTGTAGTTTATCCGTGTATAAACAAAACATAAATAAAATGAAAATCAGATTTATCAGGTGTTTTACCACCACCAGATTGAACGCACAAAGGCCGGGTCACCTAAAGACATGAACAGATTCTAGATCACTAAACGACATTATCTGTCTGTATGTAGTTTATCCGTGTATAAACAGCACATAAATAAAAATGAAAATCAGATTTATCAGGTGTTTTACTACCACCACAGATTGAACGCACAAAGGCCGGAGTGTTTACAAAAGGTTGCGCTTTCATTGGCTGAAAGCACTTCCGCGTATGTCGCTCACGTTTTCAGCTGAGAGCATTTCGCGGTTGCAATTTCCGGTCACGTGACAACGACACAGTGAGGTCATGATTCGCATACGGGTTGAATGTAACTACGTCATAAATATCACCGAACTCTGTCACAATAATATTAGCCTATTTATTTGTTGCAACATTTTTTTTATATATATGAAGCATCTGTGGAAAGAGAATGTTTTGGGAGAAAACTTCCCCTTTCCCAAAAGATATAACGCTTGGTTATTCTTAAAACGTGTTCTGAAGGTTAGGGTCGTCTCATTTCATGGTCCCGGACCTGTATCTTACAATGCTGACGGTATGGATACATCATAATATTAAAGATGGCTCAGACCTTCAATATTGGAAAGTATACATATACAACCTAAAACATTTCCAAACCAATATTACATTTTATTTAGGTTGACTAGATCTTTCATTTTGTGTTAGGAAGCTGGTGAAGGAAGCTTAGTTTTTGAAAGATCTGGTCAACCTAACTAAAATTTAATATTGTCTTACAATTGTTTTAAATTATATTTATGAAAATATCATTTTCTAAAGGAAATGTGTATATTTGTTTCTTCGACCGTGGCGGGCTGGAATCGTGCGCGACTCCGGAGCTTATCCTTTCGCTGGCACGGGTTCGATTCCCGCAGTCCCACCTACATTTGGAAAGAGACTATACGGTAACGCTAGGTAAAGGTCGAGGTTGAGTTGTAAAGAGATTTTTGTAGTCCATACTTCACCTCGTTAAATCAGACAAACTTTACCTTTATTATTATTTTGCCAATCAAATACTGGCATAGTATTTGTTATGTTTATTTTTAAATGCTCTCATGCACAGAGCACACTCTCTGTTCTACTCTATAACCCCGCCACAGAGTAGACACATATTGCAGTGTTGTATACTGCACATATTTAGCAACGCACTGTTGCTCACATGTTTCAAAGGGACCTTAAATAGAGAATATTTTCATTCTGCATACACAAAACCCATCCCCCACCCAGTGTTCTTTGTTTCTTCCTTCATATCACTCGCAGCTAGTTTGGTATGCAATGTAAAATATTCTTCTTTCTAAACTTTATTATATTCTTGATGTTTTTTCCATCTACTTTGTGGTAGTCGAAAGTATACAAAGAAAGCATTTTTGTACTTTACCACATTAACTTTTTAATTTTTAAGACATGTTTCGCCTCAGCATCATCAGTATAAAATACTGATTTTTATACTGATGGTGGCGAAACATGTCTTAAAGTATTATTAAGTACAAAAATGCTTTCTTTGTATACTTTATTATATTATTTATATATTTAACTCTTAGGCTTTAGCGGCTGTCCCAGCTATAATCTTGTTCTTCCGGTTCACACCGCGTCCAAACGTCATAATTAGGTTGAGATATTTTGGCCTCGCTATGGAGTAGTACCATCTTCAGTCACTGGTTGGCTGAAACTGAGCTACTTGCTGTCTGCTGTCCTATTAATGGTAGGGCCGCCAACCGTCCAACGGAGCAGAACAACAGGGACACCGATAGGACAGCAGACAGCAAGTAGCTCAGTTTCAGCTAATCAGGGACTGAAGATGGTACTCCTCAGCAAGGCCGAAATATTTCAACCTAACTATTAAGTTTGACGCGGTGTGAACCGGAAGATTACTTTATTTTATTATACTATTATTATAGCATAACTATACGATTGTTAGGAAAAACTGACTCATCAATCAAAACTCCAAGGAATGTATTCTCTTCCATTACACCTTAGTGTGTGAACAGGAATTTTGTGTTCTCTGTTACAGCTGGTCAGTGTGATGCACGTCTGTGATTGGTCCACTGCTCCCGGCTGTCAACCAGTGGGCTGCGGACTGGCTGCTGTTACTGACTGTTACTGGCTGTGGACGTTATTGGTGTATCTTATTGTTTTTAATTTCTTAACGTTCTTTTGCACACTGTATTGTTTTCTAAGCTAGCTGTTTTGAAACTAAATAAATGATGAAAAACAAATAAGAAAACTCGTGTTGTTTGGTGGTGGGTGATTGGTCATTACACTGACTACTTTTAGACTAGCTTATTTCCTAATGTTTTGTGTTATATTTTAGGTTATTTTTGAGTTTTTCCAGATCCCGAAACGTTGTGTTCGTCTTATTTATTAAAACTATCGTTTGCAAAAATTCAACTTCAGGAATTGACATAGAGTTTTTTAATTTTAGTCATACTATATTTTATTGCTTTTAAATACGGTATATCATCCGTTTGCCAATTTTAAATATAATTGCCTGTTTTTCTTTTTGCGTTATAAAACCTTTATTTGAGAATAAGTATAGGCTTATATATTACGTTAAAAAGGATAAAAGGAAGGCAAAGGGGGTACAAAAGAAATCTCTATATTTCGTTTCTTACTGAACTTTCAAGTATAGGCCTACTTTCAATAAATGTTACGACACGAGATTTGCTACATCATTTACACATTGAACACACATGGTAATGCCACAGACAAGGGAATGAGATTGTCAAAGACCACCGAAGCGAACAGTTCAGTCAACCGGAAACCGAAGTTTCCTTCACATTGTCTCAGCTGAGTTTTGAACCGGAAACAGTGATGCCAACTTACAGTGCACCACAGATAATGCATTGAATTGACTTTATACACCAGTTCGTGCAAGTTGTTTCAATGCATTGCTGACTTTAGAGTATTTGTTCCAGTGCCAGTACTTTGATACTTTACTTTGATTTGAGACACCACTTCTCCAAAGGCATTTTTAAGGTAAATATGGGATGAAGGTTGAGTGTGCTGAGGTTTGATGGGAGATGAGGTGTGAACATTTACAAACTAGGGCCGACTGTTCCCCAGATTAAACCGATTAAGTTGCATGTGTATTTTCCTTGTTCGGACAACTGGTAAGCAACTATAGGGTTTGGGTACACTATAACAACATTAAGAAGCATGATTTAAAATAAAAACAAAGTATATAAAGTGTGAAAAATTCTCAACACGTGTTCTGGGGGTCAGGATTGGTGCTCATTTCATGGTCCCGGGTCTGGGTCTTACTATGCTGACGGCATAAATATCTGATTTTTCTAAAGGAAATTCGAAATATAAAACTAGCGCTATCGGCATTTCTAGAACTCCCTGCACCGGGGGATAAATTAACACTTTAAGTTCATTTTGCTATAGGAGGGCATTTCCCTTTAAAACTGCAGGGCTCTATGTTATGACACTGAATTTATTGTGTGATTCAAATGAAACTGCATATACTTATATGTGCCAAGTTATGTTACCCCACTCACATGAAATTAAATTGGCAAATAGAATAAAATGATAAACCCTTAAATTTTATTTTTGTCCAAAATGGATTACACATTTAACATGTATACCAAAAATCAGCAAGATTAAATCAGTTAGACCAAGATAACCGTGAAAACCTGTTTGATTAAATTTGAAATTGTTAAATCTGATGAAATCTTTGGCGAAACCTTCGTTTTTAAAGTACTGTACTTCACAGTAATTATCAACTGTATTTAAAGGGCATAAGCAGTGTGAAGTTTACAATATGAAACATCGTTAGTCTTCTTTCAAACATAAAAAACAAAAAAATGAGTTATTTCTGTCAAAAGTGCTTTTTGAGAAATTTTCCATCATAGCATATTAGTTTGGTTTGGCAACAAATAGTAGAAAAGGGTTCACCGGCATAGTGAAGAACATTTTGAAACATACTGTGTTAATATTGTTGAATTATAATACACGTTTTACCAACGTGTGTGTGTTATTGTCAAGCCATTAACAAATTATAGAATGATTATGCTATTTCCATTCTAACGAATAGTTGAAGTTCAATAAATCTCATCGACTGGGAAACAGAATTACGAGATTAGATTAAAACCAGATATTCTGCAAGTTTCTGTGACATCTGATGAAATATCACCGTTTTCTTTCTCATCCGACGTTTAACCGATATTAATTTCTCTGCAAATGAAATATTGGGATTTTGATTAGTTTTTGGATTTTAGTGGTGGGTAAAGGAGAATGAAAACTATTAAGTAACAATTAAATACTAGGCATTTAAGTTAAATGTTGACGCGTACAGATGGGTACATAATAATCAGCAAGGCGTTTGATTGCATCCCGCATGACGTCTTGCTGAGGAAAAATGGAAAGATACGGAATACATGGATTGGCCTAAGAACTTTCAAACATTATTTGATGGGTAGGAAACAATTTGTGTCAATAAAGGGAGCTCTGTCTGGCGATTTGGACATTCATCTGGCGTGCCGCAGGGATCAATTTTGGGCCCTGTGCTTTTACTCATTTTATTAATGACCTGGGAATGGATGGCAGAACCCTAATTTTGCTGACACTACCTTACAGTGGCCAAGACCTAAACCAGCTGAACACTAGAGCAATCAACATCCTTGAGTGCGAAGAATATGGTTTGTTGATAATAAACTAAAAATCAATGAGGACAAGACACAACAGTTATCTGCAGTCTGAAATTCCCTCAGAACAAGCAGTAAGAAGTTGTTGGCTTTGGCTGGATAGCAGGCTAATATGGAATAGGCATGTCTCTGAGTTAGCATCAGACTCTCAAGAACAATCTTCCTCCTTAGAAAATTAAGAAATTTAGTAACTATAGATTATTTAAAAACAGCATACTTTGGCTTATTTCTGGTGTGATGACGTATGGAATGATACTATGGGGACATACTTCAGAGAGTAAAATATCTAATACTACTACAAAAAGCCATTAGAATCATTACCTTCAGCGAAGATTTAGCACATTGCCGACCCTTTTTAAACAGCTTAACATAATGACATTCTACAGCCAATATATTTTTTACTCCTTAATCCACATTAAACGCAATATGACAGATTTTGCCTGCAGAGATCAAGTTCACCATTGCAACACAACACTCGAAGGAGAACATACCTGGACACTCCTTTCTGTAGGCTGTCTAAGCAAAAGACTGCTATCCAGTTCTAGCTATCAGACTGTTTAACATCCTGGATGAAGACGTTAAAATCTGCCAATGAAGACATTCTCAACGAGAATAAAAGAGCAGCTTATGGTGAACCACTCTATTCAATCAAATAGAATTTTCACTAATGTGACTCTGAGTGGGTATCCTAATCCACCGCCATGCAGTGCGTCTTGAGTATTAGTGTTTATTATTGTTTTTTCTTTTGACGAAGTCTATCTAGCTATGCTGGTCATCGATGGATATATGGTATAAGGTATAAGGTATAATTTTTGCCTTCAAAAGAGTACGAGTATATTAAAGGTTACATTTCAAAATTATACGCCTAAGGCATTCATAAACCTAACGTTCTGATTGACATTGTAAACGTTCTCTTTTCACTGATGCTTCATACATAAAAAATATTCCAACAAATACAAAGGCTAATATTATTGTGACAGAGTTGGGTGATATTTATGACGTAGTTACATTCAACCAGCATGAGAATCGTGACGTCACTGTGACTATGTCACGTGACTGAAATACAACCGCGAAATGCTCTCAGCTGAAAACGTGAGCGACATACGCGGAAGTGCTTTCAGCCAATGAAAGCGCAACCTTTTGTAAACACTCCGGCCTTTGTGCGTTCAATCTGTGGTGCTAGTAAAGCACCTGATAAATCTGATTTTCATTTTTATTTATGTGATGTTTATACACGGATAAACTACAAATACAGACAGACATTTCGATTCGTGAATTGCAATCTGTTCCCTTCTTCAGGTGAAAAGTGACACAAAACATTGAAAAGTTAGCCATTTAAAAGTAATCAGCTTAAGCTGACCAGTCAAACAAAACGTATACATAAATAGGGGTTTTGTGTTTTTGAATGACATTTGGTCAGTCTGATACACATTTGTGATTGATCGTCCGCAGCTCCTGACCAGCCAATTAGTCTTGCCTTGTAGCCTTGCCTTGTAGCCTACGTTCTTGACCAACAGTTGTTGGATAGACTGCGTCAAATAATAAAAACTTGAAAAAACTTTTACAAAACTATTTACAAGATGGCGGTTGGTTGCTGCCACTGGCTGTGGACGTGTTTAGTTTTAATGCTTTCTTTACATTTGTCTGCAGTTGTTTTGTTTTATAAGCTAGTTTGAATCTTAAAATCTACTATTTGACTGGTCAGCTGATTACTTTGGCTAGTGCATTTTGTAATGTTGTTGTGGTTATTTTCAACCTAGACCCATTCTCCGTGACCGTTTGCCAGCCCTCCCGCTCGAAAATTTTCCCATTCTTCACGAGCGGTTGATTGAACGCCGGCAAACGGCGACCAACTCACGGAGCAAACTGCTCTTCCATACTCCACGGGCAGGCAAAACGCGACTGTTTGCCGGCCCGAGTATCGAGTATACTGATGGCAGTGATGAGGCGGGTGAACAGCGCAAACCGCTTCGTGGAGAATGGCAGGCGGTTCACCGGCGCGCGGTTAGGACGCCTCCTCGGGCGTGACCGCTCACCCGCCTGCTCACGCGTCCTCCGCGACCGGCAACCTGCTCGTGGAGACGGCTTATTTAAACCCATTGGTTCTGTTCCTCGCGCGGTTCAGACGCCGGCAAACGGTCGCGTTTTACCCGCTCGTGGAGAATGGGCCGACGGGACACGGTTGCAGATTACGTTACGTCGTTATTTTGTTTACTAGCTATAGAAACGTCCGAAATATGATTGTTGTCATTCAGCTCCGAAAACAGCTGCTTTAGACACAGGTATTGACAGTGCTAAAGTATCACTTTTTAACCCAGGTAAATAAAGGATTGTTTTGATGATACTTTTTTCCCATAGGGAGAGAAAGATCATTTAATGATCTTTTCGTGGCATGGACATCAGCTGGTCCAATGGTTTTGTTGAAAATGAATAATTTGTTCGATAATTGTTCATAGTCGATACAACGACTAAACTGTGAATATCAATCTAAATCGCAGGTAATAATTTAACTTTAGATTGAGTGCGATGTGTCGATTTAATATCGAATCATAACATTGGCAATGGTAAATCAAATGAACAGCTGTCTGTACAAAACAATGAAAAATAAAATCTGTAGCGTTTTACACCATAATTCTCAAAAATATTTTACAAAACCTTTTTAAAATAACTAACTAACCATTTTAACCACTCCTTCTACTTTCATCATGACAAAAAGTATCGTTCATCGGCTACGCCTCGGACGTTAAACTTGAGCTCTTATCAAAAAGTGACACTTTAGGACCTAGTGATGAAATATACTATTTAAGCTATAGTTGAACGTCTTTCCATTCAACAAAATTAAAACAACAAGAGATGCGGTTTTACCAAAACGTGAGCGTCGCCTATAAGGCAGATGCACAACTTGAGTTCCTCATTAACAAGATAACATAACATTTCAAGCTTACTTACTCTGAATGTAAAGCATACGTAAAGTAACAACTTGTCATTAGCTTAAGTTTCTTCATTCTTGCCATCATTAGTACTAGAGAAATACGCAACGTTCTCTGATATTAAACATATTATTTTGATTTCATTATATTTTCGTTGGTTGTCATTTAATAATTAAACCTTTAAAATTATTATCTTACACGTATTTTAAACGTTGTAGCAACAAGCTTATATTTTAAATATACTAACCACTTGAAATGTTTAATCAGTTTTGTTAAATAATAATATTTTTCTATTCTTTGTCCTTTTAGAGTATCGCTTGGTCTGTTTTGCAAGTATCTGTAATAAACTACGTTTAATTATTACTACGGCAATAAATTAGAATAACAAACTTGAACCCAATTAAAGTAACAGCTGTAAATAGCTCTTGACCAAGAAGTATGTTTCGCTTAACGTTATTAACTACCCACAAAGGCTTTTAAGAGAGATATTGTTCCAGAGAGACCAAACTTTACCTCTGTTTTTCTTCAGTGTTTAACATTACAATATATCAAGCTCCTTGCTTGTATTTATTTAATAATATTATACATGTAATTTGTAACTAAGGTCTACATAAATAAGTTATACAACATAACTGGTTTTAGGGGGTTATTTTATATTGCTAAGAAGATAAGTATGTGGGATTTGATTTGGGGTTTCTTCAATAAATGTTTTCAATACAGAAAATATAGATATAGATAGGCAATCTTATAAGTCGATTTTAAACTTTTTTCTAAAAGAAAAATTGAAGTTACTATTAATAAGAAAACGGTTTGTTTTCATCAAATTGGATATATTTTTTAAATATTGAAAGCTTAAGTTGACGTTTATTTTTTAATATCGTTTCTTCATGGCAAAACGTATCGTTCATCACTCGCCTGCCCCAAAGTGTTTTTGGATCCTTGCTCACTAAATCACTATTTGAGATGCCGACCACTCTCATGAGGGTATTTTAAGGCAAATATGTGGTGAAGGATAAGTGTGATGAGTGGTAGTAATGAGTTATGAGGTGTAGTCTTGTTACAAACTAAGGCTGACTCTTCAGAATGGGTCATTAATTAATAGCCAATGACCAATGGAAATACAAGGACCAACGGCTTAACGTGACTTCCGAACCACGCAGGTGATGGTCTGATATGTCTAAACGATGGTGGGAGTTGATGCGGGTATCATCAGATTATCACTGAGACTATCAGAGCCGCTTTAGGCCTATATCATCCTCAAAACCTGACCTCCATGAAGCTGGATTACAGGACCACGCCACGAGTCCCAGTCAAAACGCAGATAACCTCGCTAAAACGCAGAACCCATTGTGACCTCACTTTAACTTTTCTTCCGCTGGAGTGACACTACGGTCGCAAATCGGAAACACTTTTTAATAACCTTAATACGATCAACGTTTTGGAAAAGTTTAGACTTTGTTATAGTATTTTCCAATAAATGTCCTTTTTTGGCACAATCTATCAGCGTTAATAAAGACGAGTTCTTATAGGACTCAAAAGGGTTCGATCTCCGCAGTCACCACTTACATTAATTTGTAATGTGACTATACAGTAACGCTATAGGTAAAGGTCGAGGTTGACTAGTAGAAAGGACTTTGTAGTCCTAACTTCACCTGGTTAAACAAGACACACTTTACTTTTTTTACTAATTGGTTACTTAAAGTTCCGTACAGCATCAACAGCTATACCAAAGCTAAATTATAGACAAACTTAAATTAGAAATTAAATAGTTTAAAAATGCTATTCAATCATATTTTTGGTTGGAAACTTGAGGGTAAGCTTGCATTTAATTTATGTAAGGTTCAACATTACATTTACTAAAGTAAAACTTCAAAGGGCAACCTTGAAAAGAAACAACTTTAGTTGCAAGTGTTGCAACCACGAAAATCACCTTTGACCAATTAGTTTTAACCTTTAGATTTGTTGTCAGTGCAGCAGCAAAGGTGTGAGTGGGAAGAGATTATTAAAATGTACAAGCCTGACTGACTGCAGCAAAAGCCAAAAGCTTTGTGCATAACTTGTTAAGTGTCTCACCTCTCCTTGTGAAAGAGGGTTTGGCGGTCTGTCTTTTTATGAAAAAGGAAGTAGAAAAGGATTTTGACTTTGAAAATTCGCCACCGGTTGTTATCTCTTTTGTAGTTCCACCCCATCTTTGGACCTTTTTGTAACAGCTTAATATTACCGAAGTTAATTTATATAACATATATCGAAGTTATTTATAACGCTAACAATTTTGTTTAATATATTATAGGTAATACAAGAAATAAGTTTGAATACTTAAATAATAATATGTAAACATCTATAAGTTAGTGAGCTACGAATTTAACTCAACTTTCTCACATTCTGCTATTTTTGGAAATTTTCGTTCATTTGAGTGTCAAAAATCTAACGCCATCTTTTCTATGGAGCAAACCATTTATCCTGTCCTAACGCATCGTCAAACTGTTGGAGTGAATCAGAAAAATTGCAAGAATAAACGGGGAAATTCGTCTTTAGTAAATGTTTTTATAGATTTTGATAATAATACACGACCCATTAATAAAAACTCACAACATTTTTTATAATTCAATAAGCGCTTTCACCTTTTCAGACATGAATTGGAGAAATTAAAAAATTAAAGAAACCAAGCACGTCCATGGCCAGTGACACTGATTGGCTGGGTGGCTACCAGTCATAGTGGACAACCAATCACAGGCGTGTATCAGACTGACCAATTGTAATAGAGAACACTCAAGTTCCTATGTTTGCACAGCCAATGGAGAGGAAGAAATTCCTTAGACTTTTCATGAATGAGACATTCCTAACAAAGGAGTTAAAATGACTAACAACACTTATAAGAAAATAAATAACTAAATCACTATTTGAGATGCCGACCACTCTCATGAGGGTATTTTAAGGCAAATATGTGGTGAAGGACGAGTGTGATAAGTGGTAGTAATGAGTTATGAGGTGTAGTCTTGTTACAAACTAAGGCCGACTCTTCCTTAGAATGGGTTATTAATTAATAGCCGAATGAAAATACAAGGACCAACGGCTTAACGTGACTTCCGAACCACGCAGGTGATGGTCTGATATGTCTAAACGATGGTGGGAGTTGATGCGGGTTTCATCAGATGATCACTGAGACTATCTGAGCCGCTTTAGACCTATATCATCCTCAAAACCTGACCTCCATGAAGCTGGATTACAGGACCACGTTATGAGTCCCAGTCAATAAATATGTAATTAAACCCCACGAGTCTATGGGAGTATTTGTGTTGAAAAGATAGTTTCCCTATTGAAACACGTGCTGCAATCATTGCGAATTGGTTTTATCTTTCATTTACCTGTCAAATACAACAAGCCATCACAACGTCAACTAATATTTCAAGCTTCATCGATTTCAAACCTTTCCAGCATGTACAGTTCGTTAGGTATAGCATGGCCGGTGGCCTTGAGATTTCCTGCTGGCCGCTTATGGCCCTATAGCCCATCTCACCGGCCATGCTAAACCTGATGAACTGTATTACTATCTTTGCTATCTTGTCATGTTTGAAGCGTCGTGTAGTTTCTAGAGGATTTCCATGGGGAAGAAATACTACAGTGTACATTTTTTGTTTAATTTTCACGACATTTTTTACAAACGTCCTTTGTAAATCACTAATTTAAGTTTGAAAAACGCAAAATTGGTTCACCGGAAGTTACTTTTAATAGAATTTCCCAAAAAATGAATTTTGTATGCTGTAAGGCTGTATTTATGAAACCTGTTATGCAAAATCGTGGCATTGCTGAACAAGATCAGTTCAGACAGACCAATGTGGCGAAAATAGTTTTGACGGCTATGTTTGTATTTTATATACCAAACAGTATAACGAAGCGGATTGTTGCATTTTGTGAAGCGAACTTCATCAGACTTTGTTTGTTATGCAACGAATTTATGTGTCTTTTCCTGTGTTAACCAAGCGACCTCATACTGTATTCTACGCCTTCTGAGGTTAAAATATTATTACGTTTTCCATAGCTTTTGAATGAACAAAAAGAACACGACGTTTCGGGATCTGTAATCCGATCTCTTCTTCAGGTGAAAGGTAACCAGCTGTCACTGGCTGAGGACGTGGTGGATTTCCCCTTTTTGTCTTTTCAATGGTTAATAGGTTTTTTGTATGTTGGATTGTTGCCTAGGTTAGTTGTTATTAAATCAAACAAATGTAAGAGGGGGAAATGCCATTTATTGGTGGGTTATTGGTCAGCTTGTGTTAATTACCTTTAGGGTAGCACATTTCCTAATGTTATGTTTTAAGTTAATTTTCACCTGAAGACGGGATCAGAGTCCAGATGTTTCCCCGTGTTCTTTTTGTCAATTAAAGAACTGAGGAAAACGTCCTTAATAATACTACCTGAAATTGTGTCTCCAACAAATCGTCAACAACAAACATAAAATTAAGCAGTTTCTGGAAAACTCACTGAAAACCCTTTGCCGACGTTGTATAATACTTTTATTTACAAAAATAGTTGTCTTCAGCATTGTAATTAAATTAATTTTTATTTAGATTAAATGCAGGGTTGGTTAAACCACTCTATACAATGCACTCTCTAGCGGCCGGCACTGATGAGAGTCAGAGTACAGGTAACGCAGCCCTAGCGGAATAGTTTGACATTACTTGCGATTGCACCACGTTAACATTGAGGAACAAATAGAACATGAAATACTAAAGTCAAGCTTGGGAACCAGCTGATGTTGTGG
Source organism: Matsumurasca onukii (assembly GCA_018831715.1). Taxonomy (NCBI): domain Eukaryota; kingdom Metazoa; phylum Arthropoda; class Insecta; order Hemiptera; family Cicadellidae; genus Matsumurasca; species Matsumurasca onukii. The sequence goes on from CM032067.1 coordinate 17,970,785, forward strand.
ATGAGGCAGCAGCTGTTAACAAAATTATTGAGTTTACTCAAGAACTCTCTTTCTCTCAAAGGTTAACTCTTTAAATTTTATATGGAGTGTCTTAACTGCATTACACGCTTTTAAGCAGCGTTCAAAGTGTCAAGTCAAATCAGCAATTTGAAGAGTATAAAGTAAAGAAGTTGTTAGGTTTGAACTATAAAAGTAATTTGCAAAGCAAATGATTAATTTTCTGACTAGTTAAACATTTTCTTTATAGTTGAGCTAGACCTTACAAATTTTCAATTATTTTTGAGTATTTTTTAGCTAAAGGTTTGTTAGTAACATACCTCTAAAACTGTACCAAAAACAAGCATAAAAATCTTAACATTTACCAGTTTATCGAAGCTGTAAACCACACATTCAGTTTTAGAGTACATTTCACAACTATTTAAATATTGTTAATTGTAACAATCAATATGTTACAACATATATACAATAATTTAGAATTTTAAGATTTCAATTGTATTGAGAAATAGCTTTTCACAAACATTTATTTAACCGTTTCGATATTTGTTAATTGTTGAAATTGTTGATTAATACTGTGAAGTGGAACTTCTATAGTAAACATACGTATTATAATGGATTTTCCTACACATAAGTTACTCCGGAATAACCAATTTTCAGTTTGAAATTTGTTCTTGAGGATGGTAACGTTTCTGATATTGAAATATTACTACGGACGTTTTCCATCGCTTTTAGTGAACAAAGAGAACACGACGTTTCAGGATTTGGAATCTGATCCCGTCTTCAAGTGAAAAGTAACTGCTCAGATTGCTTTGATTACTTTTAGGTTAGCTTATTTCCTTATGTTCTGTGTTATGTTTTTGATTGTACTTCTCATCTGAAGACGGGATCAGATTTTAAGTCCCAAAACCTCGTGTTCTTTTGTCCATTGAATTCAATTGGACAATTTCAACATTGGTAGCAATCAAGTTCGTACAATGCAACGTCGGTTGTCAAACTTAACGATTGGCAAACGCTAGATGACTTATAAACCACAACCAATCTCCAGAGGTTTAAGGGTTGGTATTAAAGGATTAATTGGGACTAACTTTTGACTCTGGTGCTGACCGATTTTGTAAAACCAACTCTCCCGAAACGTTAAAACATAAGTGTCCTGCATACATACGAGTACTTTATTATTTATGTAATAAATGCTATATAGTTGGTACTTATTTATCCTTTTGTTTAACATAATGTTTTTTTAAGATTGATTTTCACATGAAGAGGGGATCAGATTGCAGATTCTGAAACGTCTTGTTCTTCTTGTACAGTGATTAACTATAGACAACGTCCGTAAAATTTGACACTCAGGAAAACATCCTACCACCAACAACAAACTCCATCAAGTGTTTGACCTTTATGATAGAATGGAATCTAGATGTATGTAAGTTTGACCGGGACTCGCGGTGTGGTCCTGTAGTCCAGCTTCATGGAGGTCAGGTTTTGAGGATGATATAGGTCTAAAGCGGCTCAGATAGTCTCAGTGATCATCTGATGATACCCGTATCAACTCCCACCATCGTTTAGACATATCAGACCATCACCTGCGTGGTTCGGAAGTCACGTTAAACCGTTGGTCCTTGTATTTCCATTGGTACTTGGGCTATTAATTAATGGCCCATTCTAAGGAAGAGTCGGCCTTAGTTTGTAACAAGACTACACCTCGTAACGCATTACTACCACTCATCACACTCATCCTTCACCACATATTTGCATTAAAATACCCTAATGAGAGAGGTCGGCATCTCAAATAGTGATATAGTATTTCTCCTAGATGTATTATTTCTCCGTAACAAGGTCAGCCTAGTAGTCAACTTTACATTGTTTGTAGTTTCCTTTGCCCTCGCTTCTCCGGTCCTTGGTTATCCATGATTAGTACAGGCTGGCGAAAAGCCGGCTGTCATCGTTTACGTAAAGACAGCGTCTGTGTTGGCGTCCAGCCCAGGAACGCTTGGGAGTGCCCTGATCCGGGAGGAGTGGGGGTAGTGCAGTTCTTAGTAAGAAATGTGTAATATATATATCCTTAATGTAAGATTATTATTTTGTGAAGCCTGTGATTATCTGTGGTGACTTATGTAAAAAGTTTGTCTTGTTTAACGAGGCGAAGTTAGGACTACAAATTCCTCTCTACCACTCAACCTCGACCTTTACCTAGCGTCACCGTATTAGTTACATTATGTAAGTGGTGACTGCGGGGATCGAACCCGCGCCACCGGAGTGATGAGCTCCGGAGTCGCGTGCGATACCATTCCGCCACGGATCCGCTAACCATTGTACATCATGAGAAAAAAGGAGAAATAAAGACATTTATTATTATTGTTATTGTGAATGTCAAAGGTGTTGCATTAAATTAGCCAAACCGACGCGTTCCACGCATGTGATATGTCCTGCAAATACAGTATTCTGATTATAATTCTCATTAGACGTAATCACAAGTCCAAAATTTGGGTCAAATCCAAGTGGAGCTTGGGCCAACTTACTTTTCAACGGGAGATGGTAAAGCTGTCCAAACTTCCTGTGCTCTTCAATTGGCGCCATGACAAAGGGTTAATTTGCTTGATTTATTTGAGTTTCCTAATAAAGCTACCAGAGGGCGCTCCGCGGCGGACAATAGAATAATTAACCAGCTGACCTGCTGACCAGCTCCTACACTGTCCACTACTGGTGTATTTTTTATTATAGTCAGATTCAAAATGATGTTTTCTGTGCAAATAAAGATGTTACAAATTGAAGCTCACATGTTTGTCTTCTTTGTTGGTTGTGCGTTGCGTTGTAAATTTTTTTCTTTCGGAGTATATCTGTTGGATAAGTGGAATACGTTTTAAAATCGGCTGATAAAAACACAAAATATATGCATTCTAAAAAGTTCTCAACTGAAGTAAAATGTAATAAACATTTTCTGTTTTAAGTTAAGTGTTTAAGTGTTGCTCTAAAGGTTTAGACAAAAGTAATTTTTCACAAATTTTTTATTTTGAAGCCTGGAAAGAGGTCATACTTTGGAACGTAAATTTGTTGTTGGTCATTCCGCAGTAAAGTTTATCATTAATAATATTTCGGATTAGCAATATTTTTTAATTAGTGAGTGGACATAAACATTTTTAATGTGATCGAATGAACCGTCGATTTTGGCTGAAATTCTAAAGCCCCACTCGACATTTTCTTATCCGTCATAGTCAATAAGTTCCAAAGTAGTTTTTATCCTATTTTGTTTCATAATTTAAAAACGTAAGCTGACCATCAATAATTTCTAATTGTTTTAATAACTGATTTCATTGTACAAAGTTACTTGTTAAATTTCAGACTGTAGAGTCATTACAAAAACCTGCTGTCAGAGTTCATTATTTGTTAATACTGTTGAGTTCCCCCTTCCTTTCCTCTTTCTACTCGGCTTTTCAATTCAACTCTTGACAATTGACGCAACGTACCAAAACGCATAATAAAACCTAATTTCCCCCATATTACAAAGTAGCCAATCACCTCCAATTGAATTAATAACAACAACAATCACACAGCTGATGAGCACAACAATGCCCCCCACTACCACCCCTAGCGGGCCGACTCAGCAGCGACAACGCTCAGTGCGGCGCTGACGCTCGCCGTGTGCGCATGGACCTGGACGCCGTGCTGCCGGACATCGGTGAGTTCGGCGCGTATCAGCAACTGCTGCTGTACCTCGTGCTGCTGCCTTGTGTGCTGCCATGTGGCTTCCACGCGTACAATCAGCTGTTTATGGCAGCCAAGCCGCCGCATTGGTGTCGCGTCCCCGAGCTCGACCATTTGGACCCTTACCTCGCCAGAAATCTTAGGTGTGTTGGTGTTTGTATTATTTTTGTGTATGAAATTGGTGCAAGTGTGAGTCAGGTAGGTGAGTAAGTGGTATCTTGTGTCAACAAAACCAATCACCCAATGTCACAAAATGCATTTTTAAAATTGTAGTAAAAGGTTCTTTACTAAAAGGAATTTTTTAAAAAACTTAAACGTAATTAGCATATTTTACACAAGTCCTTCAATAAAGGAAAAACATCACTAACATCACATACACGAGGTTAAATGCATTTTTTGATATCGACGTCACTATGAAAGTAGGCGTATATATTTTACCAAATACGTATAATTAACATCGTGTTGAATCTTTTTTGTTTTACCGACAGTTTTTGAACAACTTTTATACAGTACTTTCAAAAAACAGTTTGGTGTTAACATTTATTTCACATACTATATTGCATTTCAGTACATTAAAAGTGTAACCTACGTCATAAAACACATTAAAATCGTTATAGTTAAAGACTCTGCAAGATAATGTAGAGCAATAATTTGTTATGTCTAAAACATTAATCTTGTATTTGAGATAAAATGAAATACTAGTATTTTGAGCAAACTATATGAGATGATCGAGCACAACAAATAATATCACAACGTACACATCTAATTTCTTAATAAAGGAGTTTTTAAGAAAACCAAATCACCTTTTGAAAAAGACTAAAACGCGATGCCAGTGTTTTGTTGTGATTTCATCTCCAACCTAGTTTTAGCTTACCATCAATCTTTGAACGGTTAAATCTTTGTTATAATTCGAAGAATAAATAATTTTCCTTCATATTCTTTTCTGAAATAACATTCAAAGGATTTTTAATCCTGATACAACATGGCTTAGAGGATAGAAAATATTATTGTTAAACTTTGAAAACAAAGCTTGAACGACAAATTAGTAAAGTCCAGCAAAAAGTGTTATTTGTGTTTTCGATTCGATGCAGTAACAAAACCCCAGAGATGTAAATAAAACATCAGAGAAGTTAGCTGTTATTTTTTACACTGAAATGACAAATATCAGTGAAAATCCATTCATTACAACAATGTTTTTGAAAATACGTCGTTATAAAAATTAAACGTATATTATTCTAGGTACTTCAACGAATGAATAAAAAGCTGTTGTACTTTTAATTTATTATTACTCAGGACCGTAGATTTTGTTAACAACATCTTTTGTGTCAACTCCAAATCGGACATTTATTTTTAATGGTTTATTTTTCTCCCAAAATTTAATTTTATTCTACATTTAGTTTTATTTATGTATATTAACTTACTATTACACACTACGAAAGTGTGTAATAAACCTTATCTTTTATATAAACCTTAAAACTTAGAGACAGCTGAAAATAAAAATAATTTATAACAAAACAAAGTTACATGGTACTTGCATTTGCGGCGTTGTATATTATTTTTTAACCGCACTACTACTTTAAACTTTACTTTAAAGAAGATTAACAAAATTACTCTAAAAATAAGTCTTAGCTAAAGGTAAACCTGTACTAATTGTTTAATTTTTTTGTTCGTGATGGAAGAATTTCTGCTTTTGAAATATTATTTCGGTCGTCTTCCATAATTAAAAGGTAAAGTTTGTCTTGTTTAGCGAGACGAAGTTAGGACTACAAGGTCCTCTCTACCACTCAGCCTCGACCTTTACCTAGCGTCATAATTAGTGATTAAGAAGGACATGACGTTTTGGGATCTGGTATTTAATTCCGTATTCAAGTGAAAAGCAACTTAAAGACCAAAACATTAGAAAATCATCAAATTTTTCTTTATGTTTTGTGTTATGTTTAAACCTTTTCACCTGAAGACCGAATCAGATTCTAAATCCCGAAACGTCTTGTTTTGTTCACTAACGATGAATCACCTCCGCAACAACATTTCAAACTTAGTAAACCTTGTAGTTTTTGACTGGGACTCGTGGCGTGGTCCTGTAATCCAGCTTCATGGAGGTCAGGTTTTTAGGATGATATAGGTCTAAAGCGGCTCAGATAGTCTCAGTGATCATCTGATGATACCCGCATAAACTCCCACCATCGTTAAGACGTACCAGACCATCACCTGCGTGGTTCGGAAGTCACGTTAAGCCGTTGGTCCTCGTATTTCCATTGGTCATTGGGCTATTAATTAATGACCCATTCTAAGGAAGAGTCGGCCTTAGTTTGTAACAAGACTACACCTCATAACTCATTACTACCACTCATCACACTCATCCCTCACCACAAATTTGCCTTAAAATACCCTCATGAGAGTGGTCGGCATCTCAAATAGTGATTTAGTGAAACTTAAAACCGGTTACTCATAGAAAAAATAAAGCAATATTTTAGAGAGAAGACAAGATTGAATAAAAGCTATCGACACATAGCCTACGTTACAAGGAAGTGTATGCATGGCAGAAGAGACATTTGAAATTCCGATCACATTTCGATAGATCTGTTTCAACTTCCATTTGTCCCACTTACGACTGAGTGTAGGGTTGCCTTTTGTGTGTCTTTCGAGTTCTGGGCAGAGTGAAAAGTTGTACTTTTGAGTTTTGAATTTGTAAGGTGCTTAAAAGTAGTCTTAACATTTTCATAGTATATGCAATGATTAATGACATTTGAAGACAAGATTTGTGGATTAAATCGGGTCTCAATCCCGAACTCCAACTTGGCTATTGTTGTTTAAATCAATAGGTGCTTTGGATGGTGTACCGGTTAGCATACTTAGAAGGCAAGTTCGAGTCCTAGTTAATTCCTTAAATTCTTTCTTTAAATTTCTTAAGTAATAAATAATGTAGTGTTTAGTTTTCGTTAGAACTAATTTCGAGTTAGTAGAAACAGTTTCTGCAAAAGCTTCTAAAATTGTCGTTTAGTTTGATTAGTAGTCAATAGTATGTAGTAATGTTGAGGAAATGATTAAAAATTGGCATAAGCAACACGAAAAAACTATGTTGTTAAACAGCACTTTAATCTGTTTATTCAACAAATTATCAAAAACAAATTGAAGTGACGATGGTTTGGAATGGTTTTTAACTTTACGTAAAATATTTGGATGTTTATTTATTGTTAAAAAATGTATACAGGACTAAACAATATTAGTTTATGTTTGAGTTGAGATATCTTAATACATAAATTTCTATACTTTTCACATTTTGAGGTTAGTTAAACCTTCAAAATTGATTTAAACTAGTATTTTTCTTCAAAACCCCTCAATCTACTGGAATAAATTACTTTATTGTTAACCTAAGAATGGATGAACTAGTTCACTCTAATACAATAAGTATACTCCTGACGGTGGAAAATACCTGCAATAATATTTCAAACTCACAGTATACATGAGTTTATAGTTACTGAGTAAGGAGATAAGTAAGTGCAAATTGCAAAGCATAATAGAGCAACATTCTGGGAGGTAGATCGATTCTAACCTTTTGTACGAGAAACTGTTTCTCAATATTCTCAGAACAATATTGTCAGCTGTTGACATGTTACTAGCTCTGATATGTGTTGTTGAGCTATACTCGTACATTTATTTGTAAGTGTATATATATCTAGTGTATGCACGTGTACAATTATATATCAGGGTGAGTTTTATATTTCCCCTCCCACCTCAACTTTTGAAAGAGGACACATTTTGAAAAACTATTTAAGGAATGTTTTATAATGTCCTGAAGTTTCTTTGACGTACCTTTCGTTACCCACCCCACCCAAAAACCGGAGGGGGAGAGCCCCTTAACTTTTTTAAATACGAACCCCTCCCCTTTGACACCTTATTTGAAAGGGTATAAAAACACAAACTCATTGATACCATTAAAAAAACTTTACGACGTTTCAGTACAAAATGGTGGCTCAAAACGTTTTTCATTTTTAAGCAAATAAATGGACGCTATATGTTTTCAAAGTTTTGAAAAAAAATGTACAGGAGGTATTTGGATAGTCAAAGCTTTAAAATGATATGTTAAAAGATAAATTTTTCAAACTTTCAAAAATTGACAAATTTTGAAAAAGGGCAGTTTTAAAAGTTTGTAAAATTTATCATGTAACATATCATTTTAAAGCTATGAGTACCCAAAAACTAAATCTGTAACTTTTTCAAATTTTTGAAAAACATAGCGACAGCGTCCATTAATTTATTTGCTTAAAAATGAAAAACGTTTTGAGCCGCCATTTTGTACAGAAACGTCGTAAAATATTTTTAATGGTATCAATGAGTTTGTTTTTATACCCTTTCAAAAAGTCACAAGGGGGATTTTCCCCGGTTTAAGGGGAGGGTAACGAAAAGTACGTCAAAAGAAACTTCAGGATCTTATAAAAAAATTCCCCAAAGGGTTTTCAAAGTTTTCCTCTGTCAAAAGTTAAGGTGGGGGACATATAAAACTCACCCTGTATATATCTAGTGTATACAGCATGATATATTCAAAGAGAGTAAAGGTAAAGTTTGTCTTCTGTAACAAAGCGAAGTTAGGACTACAAATTCCTTTCTACCACTCAACCTCGACCTTTACCTAGCGTCACCGTATAAGTCACATTACAAATTGTAAGTGGTGACTGCGGAGTCACGCGCGATACCAATCCGCCACGTATCTGCTAAATTGTATACAAGCCTAAGGTTATTTTTTCAAAGCCTAAGGGTTTTGACTGGGACTCGTGGCGTGGTCCTGTAATCCAGTTTCATGGAGGTCAAGTTTTGAGGATGATATAGGTCTAAAGCGGCTCAGAGAGTCTCAGTGATCATCTGATGATACCCGCATTAACTCCAACTATCGTTTAGCTATATCAGACCATCACCTGCGTGGCTCGGAAGTCACGTTAAGCCGTTGGTCCTTGTATTTCCATTGGTCATTGGGCTATTAACTAATGACCTATTCTAAGGAAGAGTCGGCCTTAGTTTGTAACAAGACTACACCTCATAACTCATTACTACCACTCATCACACTCATCCTTCACCACATATTTGCCTTAAAATACCCTCATGAGAGTAGTCGGCATATCAAATAGTGATCTAGTTAATGACACTAACTCTAAAGAAATGGGTTAAACCAGCTTGGGGTTGAACGACGTGAAACAAATAAAAATGTAAATACTCGTCCATCAGTGAAGGTTGGGTTGGTTTTAGTTATAGGAATCTGATCAGACTTTCAAATATCCTTATTTCTTTAACGAATTGTTGTAACCAACCTGAGTAGTTTCCTAAGTTCCAGCTAGTTTTAGACTAAGTTAGCCCCAACTTGATTTATAACCCAACTTGAATACAAAAGGGTAAAGTTTGTTTTAAAGTTTCCTACTGAAGAAAGGTCAATAGAAAAGCTGAGAAAAGTGTGTTTGACAATAAGTGTTTGGGCGTGCAACTTTTAATCCGTCGATTATAAATTCCCTTTTGAGCCAAGATATTGTGGTCGGATTGTGGTTTCTATTGTACCAAATTTAGTTACTTTGTCCTTATTCACAAAATGTTAATAAAACAATGTTTCCTTATTTTAAGCAGTGGTTCCAAATGTGCGTTTTGTTTTAGTCTTGATCTACTTAAATTGTGAGTTTTTTTTATTAAACTAGTAAGTATTTCGCTTTATTTCAATTTTAAGGAATAATTTTTTCAGTCTAAATTAATATTTTGTAAATAGTACTCTTTGTTTAAAGCAAGTTGTACTGGAAACAAGATGTAAGTTTTATCAGTACATTTTATTTATAACGATTGCTGCTGTCAATTTAATAGTATTTATACGAATAGCACTCACAGTGCCACGCAGTGTTGGTTTAAAACTTTAAGCATCATGGATTAAAATTTTAACAATGTGATTGAAACAAAAATAAATTAACCTTTGTGGATCCTCAGAAATTACAGCATTATATCTATACGAAAGAATTATAGCAACCTTTCTGTTGGAACCTCTACACATACAACAATACTCATAGCGTGATTCTACTACGTCTAGTATAGTCTAAAACACGTATTATATTTTTCCTGTTATATTCTATTTTTATTTATCCGTTATTATTGTTTTCTATATACATAAAAATTGTCAAATTTAACACACACCGGTGGAACTTAACACATATACAATTTTAGGTGATTCTGAATTGTTTCATAAAACATCAACCAACAAACTACATTCAATTCTTTTTTTAGTTTTGGCAGCAATTTACTAAGCGTTTTTACAAGATTTGCAAACTAGAAACCCCAAAATTATAGCCTGTGCGTAGACACAACGCTAGCGTGAATCCCAGCGAATTTACAGGAAAGTTGGGGATAATTTACCCCAACAAGAGGCATTTCGCTGAAGGGAGGAAAGGGGTTAGTATGAAACATTGAGGATCGCGGTCAACTGACATGTGACAATCCAGGCTTAGATTTTGTTCTCCAATATCAACAAATCCTGTCTTGTGCTTTCTGTTAAGCTCAATCGAAACCCTTGTCAGAAACTCCAACTTTGAAGATCTATTTTGGCAAGCCATGAACAATATATTTCCTCACACTTTGATTGATGTTTTCTTCTCAAGTGACATTTAGCAAACGTCACGATACTTTATTTAAAGTTTGTTGTTATATTTTGAGGTTATTGAGGTTGAAATACGCAAATATTATTGCAGAAATTTTCCATCGTTTTTAGTGAAGAAAAACACGACGTTTCTAGACCTGGAAGCTGATTCCGTCTTCAGGTGAAAAGTAAAAGCATTAAAACATAACTCAAAACGTTAGGAAATGAGCTAGCCTAAAAGTCATTGGCGTAAGCTGACCAGTCACCCACTACCAAACAACACAAGCTTTCTCTTTTATTGTTGTGTTTTTTTTTCTTAATTTATTTAATTTTAAAACGGTTAGCCTAGAGACTAGAGAGCAACAAAATGTACAAAAACGTTAAAAATTCACAACAATTAGAGAAACCAAGCATGGCCAGTGACATCTGCCTACCTGACTGGGAGAAGCCGACAACCAATCACAGGCGTGTATCAGACTGACCAACTGTAGCTCAGAGAACTCAAAACAACTGTTTATGCACAGCCAACAGAGGAAAGATATTCTTTAGAATTTTGATGAATGAGTCAGTTTTTATTAACAAATGACTAACAAGAATTTGGACAGTTCTTTAGACGACGAATCACGATACCAGGTTATAGGCCTAAGCGGAGTGTTAAGTTTATGAACTTTTGGCAACAATTTCGGGGTGTAGGATTTTAGAATGGGGTGTCTTACTAGTTAAGTTTTCTGTGGTACTTTTGAGTCCTTAGTACCAGGCTGTGATTTTTTGTGTTATTAACTGCTGAAAGTCACGATTACCTAAATACGAGTACATAAACTCATAGCAGGGTCATCGAAAAAGGTGTACGGGATTTGAAAGTGAAATAAAAATGTTAATATAATTGGTAGAATTTTTATTTTTACATCAAAAGACACAACAAATCTTTTTTAATGTATTTTTATGTATATAAAATGGTTTTAATGTATTTATTAACGTTTCAATGAGCTCCCCCCATTGCACGACAGACATCTAGCCGATAATCAACCTTTTGCCAGGTGTTTTGGAGCATTTCAGGAGTCACCGTTGTAGTGGCTACGTTGATTCTTCTTCTCAGGTGCTGTAGATCACGTATTTTCTCAGCATACAGTTTTAAATGTTACCCCAAAAGAAGAAATTTAAAGGCGTCAAATCAAGACTCCTAGGTGGTCACAAAACAGGACCATTCCTCCCAATCCAACGATCAGGAATCTGTTGTTGAGAGCATCTTGGACGATTATACTGTAGTGACATGGAGGTCCATCCTGCTGGAAAATGACATTAATGCCCTTTCCCCTTTCAATTTCTTCAACTTGAGGGAAGAGAAAAGAAGAAGAATCAGGAGTCAGCCATTTCAACGGTGACTCCTGAAATGCTCCATAACACTTGGCGGGAGGTAGACTATCGGCTAGATGTCTGTCGTGCAACGGCCCCCATTGCAAAGCGTTCAAAGATCACATTAAAACGTTTTCAATTACATAAAAAGATTTTAAGATTTGCTGTAACTTTTGATGTAAAATCAAAATTCTACCAAATATATTACCATTTTTATTTCACTTTCAAATCACGTACACCTTTTTCGATGACCCTGTATATTGTATTGAAATGTATCGTACAAGCTATACAAATACTTAATTGCAATCTCAAAGTAACAATAGCTAATTACAGCTTGTAACTTATAATGATCTACTTACAGTATACCAAAGGAACAGAAGAAAGGAGAAGAGGAAGGGTTCAGCCAGTGTCACGTCTATACACGCAACTACAGTCAGCTGAGCCAATATCCAGACAGTCAGCACAACCTAGCGGCGGTCAATAGAACCACTTGCGCTCACGGCTGGACATTTGACTATTCAGAGTACGCCACCACTGTCGTCACTGAGGTTTTACATCAACTTACATTCAAACCATTTGTTCATTTTAATTTTTGGGAACTGAAAATTTTAGGCTTTTGTTTCCAATAAAATGAAATAATATGATTTAAGGTCGTTGTACACGGGGTTAGTAGTGACGTCCACTGCACTTGGCTAGTACTAGCCGCCATTAATTATCGCACTACTGGCCTTGTGTATAGGGTACTGGCGCATTCCCCGGACATTGTCTAGAGGCGGCCATTAAAGTTAAACCTGTTCAACTCTAGTGGCCAGTGAAACGCCAGTTACAGGTCACGTGATCTAGTGACAGCCGGTGTCATGGCCGCCAGTAGAGTTTTTTTTTGCCGTGGTGGGAGGAGCCGTGCAGAGTTTCTGTTTTTGTTTAGCCTACGTTTTTGTTTATACTCTTTGTGGATTTAAAATGGGTTTAACTCTTCCCTTGAAACTACAACACATGTATTCATCGCATCGTCAAAACATTCCCCAAACTCACTGTCACTCTCCACCTTTATTCAATATGTATACAATTTATTTTGTCAACAAAACAACACCTCTATATCAAACTGGCGGCCACTAAGAGGAAATATTGAAAGCCACTAATTACCTCGTGTATAAGCGTACTGGCCGCTAAAAATAGTGGCCTCCACTAATGCTTGCCTGAACTGGAAGCTACAACTGACCCCGTGTACAACCTTTAACAAAACATTAAAAACTATCTTACGGATCTCCATATTTTATAAAATTTTATTTAACTTTAATTAGTGCAAGTAAAGCTGGCTTAATTGGTTTTTAGTTTGCAGAATTTATTGTTTATAATCAAATTCAGTTCGGTTTCAGTGGGAGATAGTATGTGACAAAGACTTCTACACGACACTAGCGCTCGTTCTTCTAGGAGTCGGCGGTCTTGTTGGGAACTACATCTTTGGTTATTTACAAGACAGGTAAGTTTACACACACAAAGTGTTATAATAGGTCAATTTTTCCTTTGGCTTTTACATCAGCTTTGCTACTTCCTGCTGTCTACCTTGCAATCTACTTCTTGAATGATTATTATCCGTTTGGTTTATGTGCGTTGTTTGGCAAAAAAGTAAGGTGATATCTTTGATAATAACTCTTATCAGTCGTAATTAATATGAATTGTGAAGAAATACATAACTGTCAAATACCTCCACGTTAAAACTTAAAATGTGAAATCCTGATTTACTAATAATGAGCTTGTACTCGTACGGGACAATCTTTCAAGATTGTCTTGAAAGATATCTTTCAAGCGAAGATAATCTTATATTAAGAGGCGGCCGGATATAACCTGTGGAGCGTATTGATAAGATAGAGATTTTAACATGGGGAAGTTTTGTACACAATGTTTTAAGTAGTTTAATGTACTAAAATGGGAAAAGTTTTTACTGGAAGCTTAGAGAACGGCTTATGACTGCAGCATACAAAAACGAAAAAGTAAAGCTTCCCTGCTAAATGAAATATTTATTACGGAATTTCAAACAACGGAAAAGTCAAGTTTTTAACTTCGAAATAAAAAGTTCATTGTTTGATGAAATTACAAGGTTTAGAGTTTATGTTCAACAGTATCAATAGCTCTATGTTTTCAGAGAAAGTTTTATTTTTAAGTACATTAAGCTGTTTAAAACATCGTTTGCAGTTTTTACTCCTTGTTATCAACGGTTCCTAGAGTGATACCCGCAGCCACCTCTTAAGAGGATTAGTGAACCAAGCAAGAATTTCTCTCCGGTGGACGAGGGGTAGGTGGAAATCCAAGTTTATCTTCTGTTTCAAAAACATCGGCTCTAATAGGGTTGTCTTGTCTGGCTCAGTTCTTTGAAGGGTCGCGCGTGCAGGTTAGCTTAAATGTTAGTCAAGAGAAATGGTGGTAGCGATATTCCAATTTTGCTCCTCTCACTCAAAAAGTGGTGAAACATGGTTTCCAACGCCGTTTATGAACCAACAGGTACAAATGCGAGTATATATGATAGAATAGTAGTGGTTCTATGTTTACGGAAAAAGTATAAAGTACCACGAAAAAGGCAAAAACCGCTTGTGAAAAAAATTAATACAATTTTAAAATAGCCTATTTTTAACCAACTTTAACATGTTTTGCTAATATTGGCGTAAGACGTTTTAAACTAGGTTATAAAAACCTAGAGACAATATTTGAGAACATGGAAAACAACTAATTTCTATACCAAAAAAAGAGTACGAGAGCATGTTATCAACTTTTTCTGAGGTGATTTGTGTTAAAGCATTTTGAGCAGTTGTGTTCGCGGTTGATTATAGTTCCTCAGCCACCACCCAGGCAGCGCCACTGGTCTCTTGTATAACTTACAGGCAACTGCTAACGTAGTACCAAGTTCCACCGTATGATAGCGCCACCGACCATATGTTTCTTGGTAGTAATTTTAGTAAGGACAAATAATACTAACGAGTATATACGACCACCAACGAATACTAACGAGTAAGTTCAACTAATATATTTATTGATGACTATAACTTAGAGGAGTCAGGGCAAACTAAATTCTTGGGTCTAAGATTGGATAAAATCTTCGCTGGTCTTCACATGTTGATCATCTTTGTAATAAAATTGCAACTGGGTTGTTTGTTATGAGAAGGCTTTCAAAATTTTGTGTTCCTAGTACAATGAAATCAGTATATTTTTCCCTCATTCACTCTCATATCTCCTTTGGAATAATTCTTTACGGCAGTACTTCTAAATTAAATTTAAATAGGATTTTAATTCTTCAAAAATATGCTGTAAGGATTATGCTACGTCTAGGTTGGTCAGATTCTGTAAAGGATTCTTTTCTTAAGCTGGGTATTTTAACAATATTTAGTTTGTACATTTTCGAGTTAATCTGTTTCATAAAACAAAATGCTAAACCTTATCTACTCTAGGAGATTTTCATAGCTACGACACTAGATTTCGAAAAATTCCTTCTTTTGCTTCACATAGTTTGAGAGCCTTTGAAAAAAGTCATGCTGGAATTAAATTTTTAATTTGTTACCTACAGATATAAAAATACTGTAGATAATAATTCATTCCGGATTAAATTAAAAAAGTATTTGGTTATGAGACCACTTTATTCATTAGAAGAATTTTTTCAAGATCATTAGTAGATTTTTTATTTTATTTTAGCCATTGTTTAAATATAATTTGTATTTTAATTATTTGCAGTAATAATATTATTTCACTATATTCTATTGTAATGTATGTAAATTATTGTAATTTTTGTAATATTTTTCTTGACGCCATTCAGGTACAATTATGTGCTTGTATAAATAAAGTTTGTTTTGACTTTGACTTTATATCTAACAAAATTTGGTTTTAATGTTGTTTTTGGTTTAGAAACCTACCTTTCTGTACACACTTTCTGTAATATAACTGCAGCCTAAGCGTCAATGAAAACTATGTCATTTACAACCTCTCTTTACAAATTATATTCTTCTCAATATTTTCCAGTCTGGTTCATGTTTGATAAACAACGCGTTTCACAAGAATCGAAAAGCAACCAGCTGGAAAAACTCGAAGCGTTAATGAATATTAAAAAAGTTTGCTTTTACCAGCAAACTTATCTGTTGGTGATTACATTACAAACGTAAACTCTCAACTGTGAAAAATCACTGCCGTCATAACTGTTGTCAGCTGAGCGCTTCATTTATTTTGCGATATAAGTGAGGATATTGCTAATTAGTTTTCTAGAGCTTGAAAGCACTTCTTTGTAATATACCACCAACATGAAAAAATACCGTACGTACATTTTTCTGTTCACAGCATAGGCAGAAGACCTTCGTTCTTCATATACTTGCTGATCGAGTGTTTCTTCGGCATCGCGACTGCCTTCGCCCAAGACTTCATCACCTGGACCTTGCTGAGGGTAGGGGTGGGGTTCACAGTGCCGGCCATCCTCGGCACCCCCTACGTGCTAGGTAGGCTGTTTGTTTGTAGGAACATAGAAATAGTTTGGATTCATCAGTTTTGTGTAACTGTTTGTCTATTGTCTCTACTCTCCTCATTCCAAAGTGGTTTTCAACTGATGAGTTCGACCAAAGACAATGTTAATTATCTTTGGTTATAACTAGCCACAAGAAAGGCAAAAGAGCTTCCAGAAAGACATTCAAAAACAAAATAAAGTCATTCAGATTTTAGGTCAAGAACTATGTTTATCAGCTTCTTACAGAGAATTCTCTTCAGTTGGAAGATAATTTAGCATCTAGGATTCAAGATTCAAGATTTTTATTGTCATTCAACATAATACATGTAATAGACCACGTCAATAAATAAATACAGACTTTAACTAGAAGAAGTAGGGATAGATTATGATATGTGTGATAACCTGATACACCAGTGAGTAATGCTATTAAGTGATTCCGATGATTTCCTGGTCTGTTCAATAATGATAAAGGTCCCCCGGAAAGAGAAGGGGGTTTTAGTGGTTGATCCACAGGAGCATCTACACATATTCTGTAGTGCAGACCCTGCAGCTGAACGTAAAGCGCACGTTTTCTAAATCTCAAGTTAAACAAATAACAAAAATAGTTAAACAACTAGTCATTCAGATTCTAAGTATATCCCCATGTTTGTCAAATCCTTAGAGAGTTCTCTTCACTTGGAAGAGAATGCATCATGGAGAGATCATAAACAGTAGACTATAGAAGATGATCCGGAGAATAGAGAATATTGACTGGGACTCGTGGCGTGGTCCTGTAATCCAGCTTCATGGAGGTCAGGTTTTGAGGATGATATAGGTCTAAAGCGGCTCAGATAGTCTCAGTGATCATCTGATGATACCCACATCAACTCCCTCCATCGTATAGACATATCAGACCATCACCTTCGTGGTTCGGAAGTCACGTTAAGCTGTTGGTCCTTGTATTTCCATTGGTCATTGGGCTATTAATTAATGACCCATTCTAAGGAAGAGTCAGCCTTAGTTTGGGACAAGACTACACCTCATAACTCATTACTACCACTCATCACACTCATCCTTCACCACATATTTGCCTTAAAATACTCTCATGAGAGTGGTCGGCATCTCAAATAGTGGTTAGTGATGAGCTATGTTTTATTTACCTTTACAAAATAATGTTTGTATTGTTTCAGCGATTGAGCTAGTGGGACCAAAGCACCGGACCGTGTGCACTATAATGACCAACATTGCGTACTCTCTGGGCCTGGTCGCATTGGCCGCCATTGTCTATCTCATCCGAGACTGGAGACAGCTCGCTCTCGCCACCTCCGTGCCTTTCCTCTCCTTCTTCCTGTACTGGTGGTGAGTCAAACCAAGGATTACCTAGAGATTTGGATTTTTTGTGGTCAAACCTAGATGTATCTGTGACTTGCTTGGATTGTAGATTAGATGGAGTTTAAATGATTTCACTAAATCTGTGGGTGGTAATCTTGAAAGCTTAAACGACTTTAGAAAAGTCCTTCAGAATCAGAGGCGCAGATCTTGACATAGGCTAATCATACTGTGTACCTCATACTCAAACAGAAAGGAGGTTTGTGTGAGCTCTGTTATTACTATGAAGTTGTAGTTTATAGTACTAAACTGTTCAAAATAAAATCAAGTTTGTTTTATTTGTTAATTTACAATACAAAACTGTGTTGACAAGAAGGTAAACATGATACAAAAAGTGGCGACATAAATTAATGAATAACATGTTTGTGAGTAATGTGCTATGGTTATCAACCACTGATAAGGAAGATACGAGTTCTATATTTAAATCGTCTTATAAAAACGTATATTGAATTAAATTCAAACTTTAAAGTAGATCCAAATGGTTGAAGAATTTGAACTTATTTACATACGCCTAAAAGTCATAAACTATTGAAATAAAACAACAAACCACGGTGTCATGAATAGAGTATTTTTTGATAATCGTTTGAAGCAGATATCCATTTAGAGGTGACGGTGTGGTGTAGAATAGGAGAAGGGAGATGGAGAAGAAGGAGGATGAGGAGGAGAAGGAGGAGGAGAAAGAGGAGAAGGAGGAGGAGAAAGAGGGAGGAGAGGAAAAGGAGAAGAAGAGGGAGAAGAGAAGAAGGAGGAGAAAAGGAGGAGAAAGAAAGAGGAGAAAACAAGGAGAAGAAGTAGAAAGAAGAGAAGGAGGCGGGCATCAGAAGAAGAAGGCCAAAAGACTTTATTCAATATTCCCACTGTAAATACTAAATACATAGTTATCCAAGTCCAAACATTTACCTAAGCATGTTTCTCAGAGTTCTTCCAAAACATATACAGGGTGTTGTGTTTGCCAGGGTGCTGCCCGAGTCCCCGCGCTGGCTGTTGGCTCGAGGCAGGTTCGAGGAGGCAGAGAAGGTGTTGAAGAAGATGGCGAGAGTTAACGGCAAGAGTCTTCCTGCGAACTACATGGTACAGCTCAAGGTGGGACATTCTTTATTTAGACAGCGAGAAAAACGTTAAAAGTGTATTTAAAGGCTTAACAACAAACACAATACGGCTGTTTGTTAGTGAGATTAAAGGTTTTAAAATGGTGACATTTATTTTGAGTTTGAGCTTATGAAAGTTTGTGCTATATTTAGCGGAGATCTTTAGTTGTAATGTATAATCATCATATGCTCTGTTAGAAAGTTGTGTTTTGCTTCACACAGTCAAAGGAAAACTGTTTGAAAAACAGAGTTTTATATAAAGGGTGTCTCTGACAAGCTGATCTCCTTTCAAAATGGAGAAATTACTCCAAATCGTCGACCTGAACTCACTCGATTTTGTTCACTCTTCAATTTTAACACCACCACTTTCTTTAGCTTCCAATTTACGTTTTAGTACTATTAAAATGTAAACTGAACATCAGTGTACATACTGTAGGTCTGGAATTTTCAATAGAAAAGTACAACACAAAATAAACTAAAATTAAAATCTTCATAAACTACAACCAAACTGCGCTGTTATTAATCCAACATAATTTTACCTATGTTGTGATAAGCTAATTAGAATGGCTCCAGTGGTATTGACAAGCCCAACTAGTCACCGTTCTGTTTCAATTCCATACATTTTGAAGTACTTTTTCTTAATATAAACTTATTTGATTGGAAATTTAAAATCCCCAGCTAAATTGATATCCCGATAAATTTATCTCGTAAACGATAGGTTATTGAATAAAGTTGAAAAATAGATCCCCCGGAGCACTTCAATCGGGAAAACAGAAGAGTCGACGTTTAAACCAATTAATGATGTAGAACCTTCTCGTCCCAGGTGAATCAAAACCCATTTTGTACGTTCCGAAGCGATAATCTATTTAAAAGTCGATAGTTGTCCATCTCTGACATCACAAATGAATCCCAAACTACACATTTTCCATGTTTATTTAAAACCTCAGCTGTTTTAATTTCATTTCATTAAATCGGGTATCCATATAATCTCAAATAAGCAAACCTTAGAAATATTCAAAATATTCTCTTTGGATGCAGCACCATACGATTGTAGTGTAACAATAGTATCCAAAATCTCCTCAAAACCTAGATGTTGTTTTCTATACGATGATTTGCCTCATGCCTAAATACTTGAGACAACATTTCTTCAGCGTAAATTTAGTCCTTATCAAAGATAATGTCATGGTAAGTAGATTTTGCATAGATTTCGAATGGCTGAGGTAGGAAAATCAACGTAGTTGCGGCAGTCCATGCACAAATAGCGCTGCGAGGGAATTATTTAAGAGTCTTAAGTAGAGCCACTGATGCATACGCAAGTTCGTTTTCGAAAATCGCACGATTATCATCGTCACCGGACAAACTCGAGAGTGTGGAGTGGAGGGGGAGAAAGACGGCAGCGCTCGCAGCGCTATCTGTACTTGGGCTGCCGAACTATGTTGATTTTGCTACCTGGTAGGTAGGCCATGTGGCATTTATGCGCAATCTACTTACCATAACATTATCTTTAGTCCTAATCCAGCAGACAGTTTAAACTATCAAGGTATGCTTTGGGCAATATTGAATTCAAATTAAATAATCATAACATTTAAAACTAATACTAAAAATCCTGGATTTTAAAAACTCAAGATTTGTTTTCAGAGAAAGTTCCAGGTGGAGAGGTACATGCAACAGAAAGGGGAGAAGGATCAAGTAAGAAGATACGGAGTCTCAGATCTTTTCAGGACACCAAACTTGAGGAGGAAAACACTCATCATCACCTTCATCTGGTAAATAACAACCTTTGTACGAAGGATCTAAAACCAAAATCTTTATATTTTGTGCCTGGCACTTTAACCCTTCAACTTTCTTGAGACCGCGATGACCAACCAACGGTTTTGCCACGGAAACCTTCAACCTTTACCCTGAAAGGCCCTAGAAATCAACCCAAATTACCCTAAGTTCAAGAAAATTTACCCTGGAATCACCCTAAAGCTGTAACTCTTCCTTGTTTATATTAAGAAGTGGGAAGTATAGATAAGTAAGAGCGGTGACCCCATTGCCAAACCCATATCTTGATTTTAAATTTTACCATCTAATTCAAAATAATTACTCCTGGTGCAATGTTTTTGTAAATCCATTATACTCGTAATTTTTGCAGGTATTCTTATGAGTTCTTTCATCCAAAGTGTCATCACTGTTAAGTCTAGACTAAATTATTTTCATAGTTCCTGAAACTGAAAGCAGTCTCAGCAAGCTTAATTTGTGTTGTTTCGTAAAAGAAATGAGTTGCCATCCTCATTAGACAACTGTTAACGAGGTAAAAATAATGGAAAACACAATAGTTTTTGTTGAAGTAAAAATGGAAAGGGTAGTTTTCGACAAGATACGTTTTAGGCTATTATTTGCCGTAATCCATCAAATAGAGAAATCGGGTTGTTTTGCAAAGCTATTTAAGAGAAAAGATAAGTCAGGGAAATCCCCAAAAAGAACGTTTTGTAAGATATACACTCTTATAGATAGGGAGAACTATCGAACTGGGAGAAACAGAAAGATGGTTCATGAACGTTTGCCCTCACAGGCAGGAGCTCAGTTTGTCAACAGACTTTCAAATTCGATCAGAAGTGCCCCAGAGCCTAAGGCTTTTAAAGCTCGTCTAAAAATGAGGTTACAGAAAAGTACAGTTCAAACGAGTTTTGGCACACACAGAAAGACTGGGAATCAGACTGACATAGGTAGGTTCACTGACACAGGTTCACCAATGAGCGTGTACGTGGGTTTGCCTACCACGCACCAGCACTGGAGGAGACGAGTTCTCAACTCTTCCTAGCAGGTGCTAGCTGCCAACCTACATAGTGCTGTATTCTGCCATGGACTGTGCTGGCAGGAGGTGGACAGTGTCAGATATGGTTGTGGAGGTCTGCCTGTCTAGCTACCATACTCGCAGCAGAGTAAGTTCACAGACTAAACATGTTTTCTGTCCAGGTTCACCAACACGAGCGTGTACGTGGGCTTGTCCTACTACGCGCCAGCACTGGGAGGAGACGAGTTCCTCAACTTCTTCCTAGCAGGTGCTGTAGAGCTGCCAACCTACATAGTGCTGTGGCCTGCCATGGACTGTGCTGGCAGGAGGTGGACTCTGTGTGTCAGTATGGTTGTAGGAGGTCTTGCCTGTCTAGCTACCATACTCGTGCAGCAGAGTAAGTTCACAGACTAAACATATGTTCTCTGTCCAGGTTCACCAACACGAGCGTGTACGGGCTTGTCCTACTACGCGCCAGCACTGGGAGAGATGAGTTCTCAACTTCTTCCTAGCAGGTGCTGTAGAGCTGCCAACCTACATGGAGTGCTGTGGCCTGCCATGGACTGTGCTGGCAGGAGGTGGACTGCTGTGTGTCAGCTGGTTGTAGGAGGTCTTGCCTGTCTAGCTACCATACTCGTGCAGCAGAGTAAGTTCACAGACTAAACATATGTTCTCTGTCCAGGTTCACCAACACGAGCGTGTACGTGGGCTTGTCCTACTACGCGCCAGCACTGGGAGGAGACGAGTTCCTCAACTTCTTCCTAGCAGGTGCTGTAGAGCTGCCAACCTACATAGTGCTGTGGCCTGCCATGGACTGTGCTGGCAGGAGGTGGACTCTGTGTGTCAGTATGGTTGTAGGAGGTCTTGCCTGTCTAGCTACCATACTCGTGCAGCAGAGTAAGTCATGACATAGTTTATTCGTTTATCTCTTCTAGAGACCATTAATTGACTGTTAATTTGGTCGCTGGATGTTATTCTCACGTTAGAATCGAGCGTCACTAGCTGAGACTAGTTCAGCTCTGGTTCTCCTTGTAGGAGGTGCTATAGGATTGCCAATCACCGATGACTTGCCGTGTTTATCGATGGCTCCCATTGGCCCAATGTATCATGAGCTCTCTCATTGGTTCTTGCCCTACATTAATTACAAGTAGTTTTATCATGTTTATTTCTTAACTCTTAAGCTTTCGCGGCCGGTGTGATTAATATCTAAGGCTTCTGAGACCAGTCAACCAGCTACTGAGGATGACTCTCCACAGCGAGGTCGAAACGTTTAGCAGTATTTGTATTTCAACTGTGACGCGGTGTAAACCGGAAGCCTTAGATATTAATGTTTATTTCTTGTCGTCAAGCTTTACTGTAGCATCGTACATTATCCTTTTATAAAAGTTCAGAGACATACTTTAAAACGAAATAGAAGTATTTAAAAAGACTATTCAAACCACCGATGTAAAGGTGTTATAAAATAAACTGAAGTGCCTTAAATTTAAGACTTACTTGTAGACGTAGTTGAAGGAGTATATTTTAAAAAGACGTTTTAAATATCATCCGGTGTCCTATATCTAATTATTACACTCGCTGTCATGATGAAAAGGGTTTCAAACTAAGCGTGTTAAATTTGATAGCTCTAGGCCCTGTTGTGTAGTAATTATCACCTTTAAAATTAATGGTGCAGCTTAGAGTATTGAATATTTTAAGCTTCAAGTTTATCTCGGGCCTGCGAAAGCATCCAATGGCATAACAATCAAAGTTACCTCTTTCCTTTGTACAACTTTAAAATGGTATTGTATGCTTACATTTTCTCAGATGCTACGTGGACACTCGTGCTCTACTGCATAGGCAAGATGGGTATCTCCTCCTCCTACGTGGTGCTGCCCCTGATGGCCTCAGAGTTGTACCCCACTGTTGTCAGAGGTCTGGGCATGAGTTTCAGTGGCGTGGCTGGCATGTTGGGCCCTATCTTCATCCCTCTAGTCAACTATATGGTACGTTTAATAGAGTATCAGGTAAGAACACCAAACACCATTAACTTGAAAATAGTTCATGAGCGTACTTTAGATTAGTTTCACTGTGTTTTCAATTCAACCGTTCCGAAGTCACGGACATCTGGAGTATTTAGTGAATCACTTGAATTCTTAGCCATTGAAGTATTCAGTAAGCGATTGGCGAAAACTGAACTTCCTAGTGATTATCAGAGTATTCAACGAGTATCATTGGCTGTTGGAGAATTAGTGAGAACTGAATTTTTCAGTGATTATTGGAATTTCAGTGATTTTTATACAGCTCACAGCGAGCATTGAAATTGTTAGTGAGGACGAGATTGTTCTGTGTCAATTAGAATATTAGCTTAGCACTGTAATGTTTACTGAGAAATGAAGTGCTTGCAATATTAGAATATACTTATGCTGCATAAAAGTCACTGGGAAGTCCTATGACTATTTTGTTCATCATATCTTATCTTTATCATTAGCAGTTGATCAAGAAAAGTCCCTGTATCACGTAAGAATAACAACACTTTAACCTAATACCGTCTTTGTCAAGAATTAATACATAAAACCCAATCACCAGTTTAAAAATAATTTTAAAACATATCCATACTCTTCCATCCTTTAATCAGTGATATTTTCCAAAGACAAAGCGACGTGAAGCAGTAAAGGTTCAGTGCAACTAAAAGCTCAATTAAAGGAGATGTAACCCTTTGTTGTTACCACAGAGGGGTTTTGAACCACTCTTGAGTAATTAAACAAATTAATAGTGGTCTTAGAACGCTATCAAAGGAATTGTTTAGTGTGAGAGAACATTCCTTTCGTAGAAAACCCCGTTAATTTAGAAAACAATGCTTCAATTTGATTTACTGTTGCGTAACTATGCTTGAAGTTGGTTGTTAATAATATTAGAATTTCTGGGGTTGAAAAATTATTACGGACGTGTCCACCATTTCTTTAGTGATAAAAAGAAGACGACGTTTCGGGATCTGGAATCTGATCCCGTCTTCAGGTGGATTGTAATGTAAATCATAACCCAAACATTAGGAAATGAGTTAGCCTAAACGAGGATGATTGCCCTTAGGCTAGCTCATTTTCTAAAGTTTATCTTTTGTTTAGGATACCTTTCACCTGAAGATTTCACCTTAAATGAAAAATACAGTTAATTTAGAAAACATTATTTCATTTGGTTTGCTGTCAAATTAATGGGTTTAAATTTTGCTGTTGACCAGGGTTGAATTTCTTAAGTTGAAATATTATTGCGGATGTTTAGAATTGTTTGTGAACAAGAAGAAGCCGACGTTTTGGGATCTAGGATCGGATCCCGTCTCCAGGGGAAATGTAACGCAAAGAATAACCAAAACCACTAAGAAATTAGCTCGCCTAAGCGATGATTGCCTTTAATCAATTTTATTCCCTAATATTTTGTGTTTTGTTTTAGTTACATTTCACCTGAAGACGAGATCACACTTCAGATCCCGAAACGTCGTGTTCTTTTTGTTCACTAAAGAATATGGAAAACGTCCATAATAATATTTCAACCTTAGGAATTGTATCATTGTCAAAACAATGAATTTCACAGTTAAAACAGTTGATTTACTGTTAAACTAATATTGGTGAATCGTCGATTCTTGTACCACACACTACTCTTCCGAGTATTTTCTGTATACTGTAACCAAAGATCCAATTCCACATAATTTATTTGCATTTTTAAATAATTTGTGAAATTGTCGTGACCAGCATAACACAGTTGATCAGTTGATGATTGTGTTCAGGGTGCAGAGATGCTGGTGCTGCCTCTGCTGGTGATGGGGGCTCTGTTAGTTCTCGGAGGAATGTTCAGTCTCCTGCTTCCAGAAACTCTTCATCAACATCTTCCTCAGACTCTGGAGGACGGGGAGTCCTTCGGGAAGGACTGGATGACGTGTTGTCCAAACAGGTACGCCAGCCACTGTGAAGTAAACTGGTTAAGAAAAATGTTAACAAGACTTTGATCTAGTTTTATTTATTTTTTTATTTTGTTGTTGATTTGCTTGGTCTTCCAGAAAAGGAAAATATTACCTGGGCAAACTCAACCTTGGGGATTTTGTGCTTGCCAATTGAGTGGGAAGGATGCGGAATGGAAGGGGTCTGCTAGCATCAAACTTGGATGAATGATTTGGCCTTCGACCAGGATAGGGGTTGGTTTTCATCATTGTCCACCTAAACTAGTCGTCTCCAAACAGCTTCAAAGAGGTCTTCTTGATCCATTAGTGTTCACTCTCTCTTCAGAAACTCTTCTGGACTCTCAAGAGTGAACCTTCTTTGACGAACCTCCTGTTAGTCCCTCTTTTAACTGATCGAAAGGAAATTACGTACTGAGTAGACAAAAAGACCTAGTTTTGGACATGATCTCTCTTTGCTGTGCCTCAGTACCAGGTTGTCTGCACAGGTAAAATAACCACTCAGATTCCTGCAGGGGGTCTTTGAACTCATTATAAAATGCAAGTTACGATAGGGTGCAGGAATAATATTAGTCGAGTTAAAATGTTACATACTTTTCTTGAAAGTCAGACTTGCCTATGATTCATTACTAAACTTGAAAACAAGTTGATGGGCCTTTAATCCGACAGAAGAAGTAACACACACATCCTAATTTTTAGATCAAATTTTGTTCTCGACACGTTTTGTTGGCCATTTTTTAAACTATTTTCAGACGTTGATTAATTGAAGGTTTTAAGTTTTATTTTCAAGCAAAAAATGTGAATACTGCTGATCTAAATCTAAAGAAATTAAAAATATAACGAATTTTAAAACTATTGCTATTTATTTGAAAGTAACTTTATTACAAACTATAATAATTTGGTTAAGAAGCCATGGAATGACATTAAATTGATTTTTTAGTAGGTAACTCAAGTAGGGAACCACAATTGACGCTAAATTTCTTATTTACTTTGTCCTATACCACCATGAGCGTACCTAATATTTTACAGTATTATGTAGGATCGCATCCACCTTGAAGAATGCTTTAAGAATTGGAAGGACACGTATGCCACTTTTCCGCCCCATGGTAGTCTGGCATAGTGTTTTTTTCTACCGTCTACGCCAATGGCATTTTTAAAGCACTACTTAACCTAGTGTCTGTGGGCATCTCACAACGCTTTTAGGGAAAGCGGTTCAAACCCATGTGCCTGCGCCGGGAATCGAACCCGCGACCTTGAGCTTTGCAAGCTGTCACTTTACCCACTGAGCCACAGACCCAGGCTAATGTTTTCTTTGTCATTAAACATTTACTGGTTAAATGCTCTAAACGTGCTACAATACAAGCGGTCAATACAATAAAGGTTGCAAAACCTTAACTCCGTCAAGCGGTTATCTGGATTACCTTACCCAAAGCACGTTTAACCCCTCCAGTCGTGAAACAAGTTGTGGGAGGGAAGAACTGTTGAAATACACCGCATTAAATGTGTTCCTACGGGGTTTTGTGTGCTGATAGTGTTAGCGTATTTATTTACTGTTATACACTTATAGTTTGTGTAATATCTGTATTTGTGTTCTAACGTCTAGTAATGTGTCAAATCCTTATAAATACTCATAAATAAATGTTCTAGAGTGGGAGATTCGTCGAAGTCAGCAAAACCAGCTCAAGTTATTCCTGACTCTCAATAAAAAGGTGAGCTGCATAAATATAAGATTTAGATTATAACCATGTTCATCTGTAACATGTTGAGGTCTGATTGAAATGGCATTAGGAACAGTTTAAAAGGGCAAATATTATTGGTTTTCTAGTCAAGGTTAGGAAGAGTCGTTATTTGATATCTTATAAACGTTATCCGAAGATCCGTTCAGCTAAAGGTGGATCGAGATTTCCTACGTTAAATAAATACATATTTGTACTGGCCAAAAACGGAAAACTTTATCCAATTCGTTAAGTCACAATAATTAATTAAATTTAAATTCAAAATTACATACATTCAAAATGATTATAAATAAATCGATTAAAAAATATCACTATATCACAATATTACTATTTGATATGCCGACCACTCTCATGAGGGTATTTTAAGGCAAATATGTGGTGAGGGATAAGTGTGATGAGTGGTAGTAATGAGTTATGAGGTGTAGTCTTGTTACAAACTAAGGCCGAATTTTCCTTAGAATGGGTCAATAGTTAATAGCCCAATGACCAATGGAAATACAAGGACCAACGGCTTAACGTGACTTCCGAACCACGCAGGTGATGGTCTGATATGTCCAAACGATGGTGGGAGTTGATGCGGGTATCATCAGATGATCACTGAGACTATCTGAGCTACTTTAGACCTATATCATCCTCAAAACCTGACCTCCATGAAGCTGGATTACAGGACCACGCCACGAGTCCCAGTCAAAATTAAGACGTGCACCTACAGGCATTAAGAGCAAATAACGTTAAAACGACCGTAGGTTGTGAACGGATTTTAGCTTTCACTTGACCTTCTATAGCGTATAAATTCAATAGTTCTACTAGTCCCCTTCTAGGGGTTTCCACTGACCAATATCAGGCTCTTGATTGGTTGGGGTTTAACGATCGATGACCAACTAAGGAATGTGAGATTGCCAAGAAAATTGATCAAAAGCTGTGAAGCAAGCAACATTTTAAGAAAACCCTGACACAACTTGCGGACTAAAATTATAAAACAGGGTTACCATAAATTTCAATTCCTTTTCTTACTATGAGTAAGATACTCTTCACATAAGAAAGGCCTAAAGAAGGCAGTGACAATCACCCCATATTTTACTCTGTGATGTTCCAGCCTCTTGACGGCTGCAGTTCGGGAGACTCCTGTGTCCACCCCTCTGGCCACCGACATCACTTCCTCCACGGACGTCACCTCGGACACCGTCCTCTCCATCAACCAGGAGCAGACCATGAGAGTCACTGTCGTCTGACATTGGCAGAGGTCAATACTATTGTCGAAATTCTACATCTGATTGACAGTAAAGCTCTATTTTATGTATGAAATCTGAAAATCATCATCGTTTTTAGAAGCTCTTTTGAGGTTGAAATTTGTTTGTGAATTTGTATTGTTCTGTTTTAAAATCAATTTTAATCAAATATATCAAAGGTATTTTACAGGTGACTTACGAACTTAAGATGCTTCCAAGTTTCTTTGCTTCTTTAAAAGATAAAAAAGTCTTTTGTGAAAACCTAGTAAAGTGGTACTTTAGTAAAGTGGCTGGGGAACTATTTCATCTAATGACAAATTATTGAGGGCAAATAACATATTTTAATTTATTAATAAACCTACTAACTATAATTTACACGCAATCCAATAACAATTTATGATTTGGGTGAGGCCTTTGGAAACAATGTTTCTATCTTCAGGCTTTTAAAATACTTTTTAAAATAAATTGTACTTAGAAATAGTCAACATTATTTTACAGATGACTTTGTAGCTGAAGTTAAGATGCTTACGGCGCTTCTTTAAAAGATAAAGGAACCCCTCGTGGAAAATGAGTAAAATTCTAGTTCCACTTCTGGAGTATCTTTCGTCATCTAATGACATACTTATACACAAAAATAACATTTTTAAATTTTAAAATTTACAAACTAACATTTTAAAGAAGTTGAAAAATACTTTATGTTTATGTTTTTTATGCTTAATTCAACTAGTTTTATTGTACTAAATTTTGGACGAACCATATGAGATATCTATTCACAATTTATTATAAATATTTTGATGTTGGTAGGAATTGAAAAGAGCTGTAATACTGAAAACAATACCGTTTATTTGTTCAATATTTATTCCGTGTAAAACCTGAACGTATGTTATTTTTAAGTGCCTTGAACGTTTTGTAAACATTGACTTATTATGTTTATAAAGTCTTTATATGAACAAAATTATGTTTTAATGTATCCTATCTACCCTTCTAATAGTGTATATTTGATATACTCTAACGTGACTTATGTTTGATTACGCCTATTGAAACGAAAACCCCTCAAAGGTTACAATATTATTAAAGAGGTTTTCAATAGTTTTTTAGGGAAGAACACGACGTTTCAAAATCTGCTATCTGATCCCGTCTTCAGGTGGAAAGTAAACTAACAAAACATTATAAATACCAGTGCAAGCTAATCACTCACCTACCACCAAATAGAATTTCCCGATGCTTTGTGTTATGTTTTTGGTCACATTTCACCTGAAGACGGGATCACTTTTCATATGCCGAAACGTCGTTGATTTCTTGTTTACTAAAAACCCATGGAAAACGTCCGTAATAATATATTATTTTCTGGAATTCTACCATCTTCGACATCAAACTTCAAATAGAGTTAATGTTTGTTAAATAAACAAAATAATAATACTAATACATTTCTGTACCCACTTCACCTTTTTCACATGATATACAATGGGTACATAAGCCACCACAGATAATCACAGGCTTCACAAATAATCTTACTTTAAGGAGAACTGACCCCCACGGACCAAAGAACCCAAGCGTTCCTGGACTGGACGCTAACACATTCACTAGACAGCCGGCTTTTCGCCAGCCCGTACTAATAATGGATAACCAGGGACCAACAATAATGAACACAATTGAACCAACAGTATTGATTGTATAAATAATGAACACTAATACCGCAATTGACACTAGTATACATTACTCGTTAAACAAAAGAACTATGTAAAAGTTGGCACAAGCTTTTAAGGTCAAACGCATCCCCACCACTGTTTAACTTATTCCGTGTGATAACCACTAATCTATTTGCGTGCGTATCCATGCAGTATTGATGCACTTTGCTTTAGGTCTGCACAATTAAGTTAAACAATAGCCATCAATGCATCAAAGCCTTGGATAACTTAGTTAAGGTAACTACGTTGAAACCCACCACTGCAGTATGACTCATGCTCAGGCAAACTAAATTGGCAGGAGTGCTGTTATTGGAGTGGAAACTACAAAGGGTTTCAGATAAATTACATAGCGCGTACCACTAGCACCACCGTGAACCCTGGCGAATTTCCTATAGGTTATAACTGGGTTAATTTACATCACTCTATATCACTATTTGAGATTCCGACCACTCTCATGAGGGTATTTTAAGGAAGATATGTGGTGAAGGATGAGTGTGACATCGAAAGTAGTCTTTTAGAGGGGAGGGACCTGGGGTTTATGCTTTCAAACTGTATGATCAATTTTCGAGTTTGTAAACATTGGTGAAATGTACCCGACACGTGTACTAAAAATTCCAATAATTCACGGGAACAATTGTGACGGGAAATCGATTTTTTAATTGTTGGTTGAAATTGCATTGAAAAAATACTTATTGTGAGGATTATCCGTGATCCGATGGACCGATTTTGATGGTTAACGAAATTAATCTAGATATTTACAAAAGAAACATATCACCAAATCACTATTTGAGATGCCGACCACTCTCATGAGGGTATTCTAAGGCAAATATGTGGTGAAGGATGAGTGTGATGAGTGGTAGTAATGAGTTATGAGGTGTAGTCTTGTTACAAACTTATGCTGACTCTTCCTTAGAACGGGTAATTAATTCATAGCCCAATGTCCAATGGAAATACAAGGACCAACGGCTTAACGTGACTTCCGAACCACGCAGGTGATGGTCTGATATGTCTAAACGATGGTGGGAGTTGATGCGGGTATCATCAGATGATCACTGAGATTATCTGAGCCGCTTTAGACATATATCATCCTCAAAACCTGACCTCCATGAAGCTGGATTAAATATCACATATCGTGAACATCGGATAAAAATACCTTTAAAGTAGTCTCACATGCATATATATTTGCAATTTCACTCAGAAGGTGCTGGGAAACTCAAAACCGCAATCCGTTGTGATCTACGACGTTTAGTTCTATTCCTTCCGGCAATAGAAATTAATAACTCTATTTCCTTCGTAAATTCAGTTCTCCTGATAATTAGGTTGGAGCCTCTAAATAGACTAAGAAAGTCATAACTGGGACAAAACAAAATATAAAATGTTTGGTTTAAAATATGATTATAAGTCACATGGCGCAATATAGGTACTTTGCGTTGGCCGAAAATTGCAATGTTTTCAAGATTATTTAAACGTAGTACCAGCTCAACAAGAGTCCAGGTTCGGCTTTTATTTAGAGCACTAAAAGGTTGAAACAAGGTTTTCCATCAGACGGAATCAGGTTTACAGTCAAGGCACGTTTTCGCAAGCGGATAAAACCCTCAGCTAAAACCGTAGAAACTTCATAGCTGAAAAGAAGAATATCATCTGCTGAGGCTTAGACTTAGACTAAGATTCGGGTTAGACTTACCATTTTGAAAGATATTTCTCATAGAAAACACACGAGAGATGTCGTATGGTAAAAAAAGGTAAAGTTTGTCTTGTTTAACGAGGCGACGTTAGGACTACTCTATCACTCAACCTCCTTTACCTAGCGTCACCGTATTAGTCACATTACAAATGTAAGTGGTGACTGCGGGGATCGAACCCGTGCCTCCAGATTGATGAGCTCCGGAGTCGCGTGCGATACCAATCCGCCACGGATCCGCTGCGGTGTGTTTGAGAATTGTTCTAGTAGAAATATGGAATTGCCGTGACAGTAAAGGATCAAGAAAAACACGATGTTCCAGGATCTAAAATATGATCTCTTCTTAAGATAAACTAATTAAAACATAACACAAATCCAAACGAAACGACCAAGCCTAAACATCATCAGCATAAGCTGGCCTGCCATCCCTCTCCAAATAACATAAGTTTTACTTTGATATATTTAATTTCAAAACTATTAGCCTAGAACATATTATCCAAAAATATATCATCAGTTGTAAAATTGGAAATTGTCGTGTAAGTGTTAAAAACAGAAAACATTAAACAATCAAATAAAGATAGAGTCCGTGCGTTTCTTCGTGGCGCTTGGTGAGGAATGAGGGACAGAGTGGGGAACAAATCGATGTTTTCAAAAAGTACAATAATAGCCTTTCCTCACAGTACGAGTGCTATGGAAAGACTGAACAGTACCCACCTCAAAACCCAGTTATAACTGGTTTTAGTCGTCAGGTCAAGCGCCACGGCGCACGGACTCTAGAAAATCCCCACCGATTAAAGTGACGTTGCCGAAAGACTGTATGATTGGCTGGCTGGGTGCAACGAACTACCAATCACAGACGTGTATCAACCGACCATCTGTAACACAGAACACAAAATACCTGTTTATGACTGGCCAATGAGGAGAACATTCTGAAGTTTTGATGAATCAATAAATTTTTCCTAACAAAGGAGTTAACATGAGAAACAAGAATTTAAACGATTCCTACACGGTGAATTACGATAACTTATTTAATAATCAGTCCTTAATCAATTATCACAGACTTGTGTAAAATGTAAATTAAGTTTGCCGTTAATGTATAAATAAATAAATCATAACTGAGTATGGGATTAATAATGTTAGGTTTATTAATTTTGGGAACCCATACATTTTAAGGATATAAAATTAAAAATTACTACCTAGATAAATTTTTGTGTAAAACCTGACCATTACTGTAATACCTGACTATCAGTTTCTTGTGCTATTTCCAGCTTACCCCTACATTATTTAAACAGCTGGTAAAGTTTGTTGCTAAGATTACATCCAACACCTTAACAACTCTCAGAAATAACACTTCCTTTAACTTTCCTTCACCTCTAGCTTCGGAAATTGCTACCACTCTGCGCCGGAACGGAACTAACATCACATAACTAGTTAACCTTTCCAACATAATCACCTGAGTTGTACTCTGCTAAAGAGTATACAGAGTGTTACAACAATGTGAGTAATAAGAAAACGGGAGTTCAGAAATCAGAAATCATTTTATTGGGCAAAAATTAACAAAATACAATTGGATTAGTCAAGTCACATTACATTAAATTATCACAAAATAGGTTCTTATTCTTAACAATATATATATATATAGATCTTAATTTGTTTGATCACAAATATATACTTAATTTGTATGTATATATATCTAAACAGAAAATTTCTAATTTATGTACTTTCAACAAACTCTTGGACACTGTAACATGAGAGATTTATCAGCCAGTTTTAAAGCATGTTTCTAAATTTTGAAGGGTTGATTCGGGTTTGAGGGAATTAAACAGCTTTTATGCCGTTATAGAGCAAATGTTTTTTTTGAAAAAGGTTGTTGAATGTTTTGCAGGATAGCTAATTGTTTGACGTTACAGAGGTTATAGAAAGTTGGGGTAGAAAGGTTGAATTGGTAGTTTGCCAGACGAAAGTTAAGGTTTCTAGAATGTAAATTGATAAAAAAGTGAGCATCTTTGCTGCCTGGAAGTGTTCTTTGCAGGATTGGCGGTGGCTCAGCGAAAAAATAGTTCTCACGATCTTTGAAGTTTAAATAAGAATCTCGTTTTTTATTTTCATAACCCCAAATAGGTACGGCGTACACTAAGTAGGGATAGATAATTCCATAATAAGTAGCTACAAGGACATCAATGTTTGCTACGTTCCTAAGATTACAGCACAAGATTCCTGAGCTTAGTTTTTGAGACTTTTCGATGTGACCGTGAAAACAAAGGTTCTCATCAAGACCAGCCCAGAAAACTTACACTATGAGTTGGATTAACCACTGTTTCCTCAAAAAGACTAAACCGTTCTCCCGCCCTCTTGTCAAATACAAGTTTATCAATTTAGTTTTGTCGGAATTTACGGTGAGAGGTTTTCGTTGAACCATTGGATGAAGTTGTTGACCTCGAAAAGGAAGTTTAAGTTTAAAAGGAGTTGAAGCTGAATAGGAATTCCCTAGGGTTTGGCTCAAGGTGTGAAAGCCATGTTGAGTTCTGACTCAACAAGGGGTCTAGCATGTTGTGTGTAGTGTGTAGTTGAACACTTGTCTTTCACGCTGTTCACAGCAGTGTTGGCGCGGACCTCACTGTAGCTGGTTGTTACTTAACTGGAACAAGCCAAAGAATGGTTTGCTTCAAATCGTCTTAAAATTAATGAGAGATAAGACCCAGTCTCTTCTGTGCACGTTGAAGTGTGTGGTGAAACTTGTGGCGAACCGTTAAGCCTTTGGGTTTTGGATAGATTCAAGGCTGAGTTGGAATCATCACATCGGGAGGTGTGTGTCCAGGCTCTCAGAGTTGTATACTTGTTGAGGAAGCTTAGAACCTCCATTACTAAGACCTATCTGGTAACAGTGTAATGCCCTGTTTCAGAGCCTTGTAACATATGGTCTGTCACTGTGGGGGCATTCTTCAGCTGTCCGTGATGTGCTTATACTACAGAAAAGCATGTGCTATTACATTCTCTGCACCACGAGCCTCATTGCAGACCCCTTTTCAAGGAACTGGGATCCTCACAGTGTACAGCCAGTATGTCCTCAACATCTTGGTTCTTCTTAAGGAAAAGTAATTTTACCAGAGGGATGAATTCCACTCCCAGAGTACTCGGAGGCTTGTGACGAACGTTCCCGGTGCCGACTGAGCTCCACATTAAAATCCTACCCCCATTCTGCACTACGCATCTACAATGCATTGCCGCAAAACATTTGGGAACTCAAGATAGCCCAGTTTAAGAGTGTAGTGAGGAAGTGTCTACAGGATAGACCGCTCTATTCATTAGAGGAAATTGGTGAGGACCCTTGTACCACCATCTTGTAAATAGTTTGTAAATATTTTGTAAAAAGTTTTATCAAGTAACGTCTTATTATTATTTGACGCAGCCTATCCAACAACTGTTGGTCAAGGACGTAGGCTACAAGTATTCAAGTATTCAAGCGGTTACGTCAAATGATGTAACACTATTCACTAATATTCACAGCTGTTCTCATGCAGTGCTGGTGCGCTTCTAGTGTTGTGTTATTTCTATTATGATATAGTGAAACTGTGTACTTTACTTCACTCATCACTCTTGTTTGTATTACATTAGTTGTTACTTAACTTAGGGTGTGATGGGAACAAAACGTACCTTTTGTTACCCATGTGTCCAGTTTACGAAACCTTGTGTAACTAGTGTAAAATATTTTGAGCGAGGCAATGAAGAGAAAATGTTGCATGCATCCTGGAGGGTGGAATATGTTGATAAAATCAGATTTGATCGGAGGGTGAAGTAAATTGGCATTGTTATTGCGCCAATGCTTGAAAGAAGGTTACATCATCTTTTAAAGTGTAGGCGTCCCAATCATATTGAGTTTTAGTTCGTGAAACTTGTAGTAAAATGAGATATTATGATTTTGTATTACCAAGTTCCTCAACAGGACAAGATCACCAGTTCAAAGTATTCCAAATTAATGATCCAGTGTTGCAATATTCTCATAGTAAAAAGATACAGTTAGGATAACGACCTACACAAAAATGTGTAGCGCACTGTGCAGAACCAGATTATTTACACAAAAGTAAGTCGAAAATGTCATGTCACATTTTTATATTTCGGCATAGTTTTGTCATAATCCGTCATATTGTAAATTTTTGAAAAAACTCATTCAAAATCGCCTTTGAAATATTTTTATGAAATTTGGTATAAATCTAAATTTTTTCCTAAACAACTTTTCCAAAAATATTTTGTATATAACCTATTAAATTTTAAAATGACGATCATATTTTAAACATTTCAAAGTCAAATGGAATCAAATTGAATTTGACTTTGAAACAACTAAGAGCTTTACCAAGTTTTACAAAAATATCTTATAAGACTTTTAAAAAATTAATTATTTTCA
The DNA here is from genome assembly GCA_018831715.1 of Matsumurasca onukii. Classification (NCBI taxonomy): domain Eukaryota; kingdom Metazoa; phylum Arthropoda; class Insecta; order Hemiptera; family Cicadellidae; genus Matsumurasca; species Matsumurasca onukii. The sequence goes on from CM032067.1 coordinate 18,006,808, forward strand.
AAAGTTACAAAATGGTGGGTTACCGCTAAACTAAGCCAAAATTTAAAAAAAATGTTACTGGACATTTTTGATTTACTTTTGTATGTAGAATCCGGTCCTGCATAGTGCGCTACACATTTTTGTGACACCCTGTATAAATTGTAATAAATATTCCCGTGATGTATCGTGAATTTGTTGTGATGGACAGTTGAAATATGGAGGGCACGCCCTGTCATTCAGACCAATGTTTTTCATATTAATACAGGTTTTATTACATCAATAAATTCAATAGTAGTAACGCTGCATTTGAATCATAATAAATCGAGAAAACAAACAACGCCATAAAATATATTTCATTAAATGCCACCATTTTGTAACGAACCGAAAGTTTTCAGTCTTTACCAGATAATAATATTAAATTTGCACACTGTTAATTCATGTTATTTTCATGACGCAAATATTTTGATAGTTACTTATAAAATACATATTTATTTCAAATTTCGGAAATTCGCCAAAATCGGACGAAATGTATGGTTTTAGATCATTAAAATAACTTTTTGATCAAAACTCCCTACCCCAAAGATTACTTCCTGTAGTACAATTTTGCTGGCTAAAGAAACTTGACAAATATATTTACAAAAGGAAAATTTTACCAAATTTCATGAAAATCGGACTCAAAATGCGACCTAAAGTTTTAGCATTAAGTTGAACATCCATAAGCGATTTCAACGGTATCACACTGAATGCCATAAGCCCTGATAAATCCATGGATCAATTGGCAGATAGCTTTTGAACTTTATCTTGTACACTAGTCAGTACATAAACAGATAGTCTTGTTCAAACTTTTCATAGTTAGTAATTAAATAAGTTTGAAACACTGTTTTGTTTGCAATAGCGGAATGTTTTGCAACTATGATAATTTACCATTTTACTATGAACTGTAGTATTGAAAGACACATAGCAGTCGAGAAGGTTTGATCATACTGTATTTTTATTCCTTTGACATTTTTATACATGTTTATAGTCATTTATTCACGGTGTTATATAGATTACATGAAGGTTTGTTTCAATTGAGAAAATGTGGTTTGACTTGGTGACTTTGTCTACGGCTGCTTTGGTTTGCTGTTTGCCTGGATTCGTTGTTGGCAGAGGTATGGTCTCTCATTGAAGCATCAAATACGTATATCATCATTGACATAATTTTTTTTTTTTGTGCGTAAACCTTTTTTTTTGTAATGTTACAATATAATTTGTCTGTTTTGTGGATTATAAAATATAAACTTGAATAGTTTAACACAAGTTATACGTTCTTGTACATGTTGCATTGTGTTCTAGGCTAGTTGTATCAGTTGTCGGCTTTAAAACCTTTTACAACTTAAAAAAGGTTTAATATTTCATTTGCATAATATATAAAGAAAAATGTAAAGAAATATATAATTAAAAGAAATAACTCTTATATCTACAGATATAATACATCCTCCAAATTGTTGTATTTGGGGAAGGATGAAATGATGCGTTTCCTCTCTGCATTGACTGGGACTCGTGGCGTGGTCCTGTAATCCAGCTTCATGGAGGTCAGGTTTTGAGGATGATATAGGTCTAAAGCGGCTCAGATAGTCTCAGTGATCATCTGATGATACCCGCATCAACTCCCACCATCGTTTAGACATATCAGACCATCACCTGCGTGGTTCGGAAGTCATGTTAAGCCGTTGGTCCTTGTACTTTCATTGGTCATTGGGATATTAGTTATTAATGGTCATTAATAAACATGAACTCCTATGAAGAGTCGGCCTTAGTTTGTAACAATAATTCACATCATAACTCATTACTACCACTCATCACACTCATCCTTCACCACATATTTGCCTTAAAATACCCTCATGAGAGTGGTAGGCATCTCAAATAGTGATTCTTATTTTCTGCACAAGATAGCTCTTGGATTTAGAGTCACCGGTCTTTAGCTTCAACTTGGCACCATTCTCTGAGATCCATGATTTAAAACTACACAACGTTTCGAGGGTACAGAAACTTCTCTCGTTATCAAGGGAAACTTCACCTAATGCATATTCTAATCCTAACAATTAGTACAAAATACTAAAGAAACAAATCAATCTACACCAGTAAGTAACATAAATATGAACAAACCCATTATAAAAAACAATGATTTTTAAAGAACTCACAATTTGTAGTGAATTGTACTAGTAATTAGGATTAAAATATCCATTAAGTTCAGTCTCACTTGATAACGAGAAGAGTTTACATACTTCTCGAAACGTTGTGTAGTTTTAAATACAATAACCGGTAGAAAATCCATGATTTTCTAAATTAAAATGAAATTTCGACCGGAGTTATGAGTTTTTAACCATTATTAATTTTCTTCTCGTTCATAGAAGATCGTTCACTCGTCGCTAATCGCATGAAATCATGTATTTTTTCATGTATTTTTTAGCGGATCCGTGGCGGATTGGTATCGCGCGACTCCGGAGCTCATCACTCCGGTGGCGCGGGTTCGATCCCCGCAGTCACCACTTACAATTTGTAATGTGACTAATACGGTGACGCTAGTTAAAGGTTGAGTGGTAGAGAGGACTTTGTAGTCCTAACTTCACCTCGTTAAACAAGACAAACTTTTTTTCAGATTGCCAGAAGGACTCAGACTGTCAAGAGCACGAGGCGTGTATCTACAACCAATGCGGCGACCAGAGGCCATTCTGCGACCATCCGCAGTTCTGCGGCACTCATGCGGCTTGTGTGGCTCGGAACCATGATGCGGTCTGCGTGTGCAAGCCTGGGTTCTATGTGTCCAGGGGGGCGTACAAGCCGTGCGTGGTAGAAACAGGTGAATTTGATTGAATAGTTTACAAATCCCCAATACGGGTGGTCATAGGTCAGTGGTATTGTGCGTGCTTCGCACCAAATCAGCCCGGGTTCGATTCCCGGGCGCAGTGATAACTTTTCACGATGGCCACTCCCCGTGGTTCGGAAGTCACGTTAAGCCGTTGGTCCATTCCGTTGGTCGTTGGGCTGTTAACTAATGACCCAATCTGGGGAACAGTTGGCCCTAGATTGTAACAAGAGTACACCTCATCATCACACATACACCTACATCCATATTCACCTTAAACTACCCTCAAAGAGTGGTCGGTCAATATAGTTCGGTAGCCCAAGCACAGATAGCGCTGCCATCTCTCGCCGAATTTTAAATCTGCTCTTTGATATCTACAGGGTGGCCACAGACCACGGAATATGCGGGAATTATAAGCGCCAGGATACGTGAATTCTGGGTGTAACCGGGAAAAATCGGCCCTCATTTCATTTCTCGGTTATATTTAGGCCTTCGGAGCGTACTGCATGAAATGATCAACAAAACATATTGCGCTCGCAAAATGGTGATCGGAACATACCGTAGGTCAGAAGTCGATTTTCTTTATGATACCCAACCTAACACGGCGATGATAATGCACCTTTGCTCTGAAATGGTTCACAGAACGTATCGCGAACCATTCAAAGTATCTAAGTAAAGTAGGTTTGTCTATGCAGTTGATATTTTTGGCTAAAAAATCGTGACTTTGAATAGTACCATTGACTTTACATCGTCCAAGAGGAAATTCCCAGACTTGGAAGATGAAAAGTCGTACGAAGCCCCGCACATAAAAGTAATTTCAAAAGTCTCTTTCTTCCCAAACTACTTCTTTTGAACGACAGTACATTTGGCTTTGGCTCATTTTGTTTTGGTGTCCTAAATAGTTGTTAGAGGTGTTTTGCGGTAAGAAAGACATTTCTTATGGGTTGTGTGACCCATCATTTTCAAGCCAATAAGATAAAACCCCAAATATATCTTCAAAGTAATGTCCGATGTTTTGTACCAAAGTAGCGTTCTAAAACCACCAAAAAACAAGTTTAATTTTTGTTTTGGTTTTTGAATTTGGTTCTTAATAGGATTTGGAACGTCTGGTCAACGTCGGATTCAATTTAACTATTTGAAAAATAATACAACAAGCACCTCATTATACATATCTTGAATCATCAACTATAAAATTCAACAAAATTTACTTACAAAATCAGAAATATGACATACAAAATTAATGGACAAAATAGTCCGTCCGGCAAAAGAATTATACCCCTTTTGGGCTGTCTATCGGAAACAAATGCGCCGGGGAATCTTTTTAAAATAACTGGTTTTATTTTTTTGCTTCTTCATAAACTACATAAATAAACCAAGTACATTTTTCATGCAGTCGTAAACAATACTTTAGTAAAAGAATAATTTCCGTGCATTTTATACACCGAAGTCATTCCCAAACACACAATAACTATAATCCACTCCAACCCTTTCATTCGGAACATTTTACTCTTCTAACAGATACGTCCGCATAGTCAATAGTTTAGAATCGATCGTATTAACGTTCGTTTAATTCGCCCAAAAACTTGCATATATTTAAAGGGTTTACCAATCCACCCAAAAATAGCTGGATTTCACAAAAATAACTTCTCTTAAAATCTACAATTCCATGTCTTAACTCTTCGCAGCTGCTGTGTCATCACTAAGAACTAAGACTTCCGGTTTACACTGCGTCATAGTTGAAATGTAAATACTGCTAAATGTTTCGACCTCGCTGTGGAGAGTCATCCTCAGTAGCTGGTTGCTGGCTGAGACAAACCAGCTACTGAGGATGACTCCACAGCGAGGTCAAACCGTTAAGCAGTATTCAAATTTCAACTGTGACTCGGTGTGAACCGGAAGCCTTAGATATTAATCCCATGTCTGTTATTCCAGAGTGCGTCTCCCAGCAAGATTGTCCAGGAAATCAGACCTGTATATCCGGCAGATGTGAGAACGTATGTGATTACATGTCTTGTGGACAACATGCAGTTTGTAAAACTCAGAATGGATTTCCATCCTGCCATTGTGAACCAGGATATGTTAAATCTAACAGTGGAAACATAACAGCTGATTGTGTTCGTAAGTGTTTTTCATGACAATTATAGTTGTAAAAAATCGGTGTTTTCAGTATGGTTTTGTTACAACGAAAATGTTATATCCTTAATTGTTGACATATTTTGTTTGTCGGTGCAAGATCAAGTTTACGAGCAAGGCAAAGGCGAAAAATTAAATTAAATCCAGAAAACTATTACCTAAGGCTTCTAGTATAGACAGCGTCAATAAACTATTTACACATTTTACAATGCCGAACGTTTCGATCATTTTGCAGTCAACCATCCTCAGTGGACTTGCTGAGACTGATTCAGGTGACTGTTGCTCTTTTCTATATACTTTCTGTAGCAGTGCTGCCAACTGCTTCCTTCTTGCGTCAGGTGTACCAACCGTAGTTGCGAGATCGACATACGTAATGAGGTACAGCGTGAGGCTGCCGCTATCAGCCAATAGACGCCGACGTATTTCATTGGATCCCCCATTGGTCCCCAAGGGTTCTCTGAACTTCCATTGGCTCAACTGCGCTCTAATTATGCACAGATTTAACCTTGTTAAAACTGGCTTCCAAGCTCTTCTTCGTGTTTTTAAGCTTTCTTCGTGTCTGGGACTAGTGGCGTGGTCCTGTAATCCAGCTTCATGGACATGGAGGTCAGGTTTTAAGGATGATTTAGGTCTAAAGCGGCTCAGATAGTCTCAGTGGTCATCTGACGATACCCGCATCAACTCGCACCATAGTTTAGACAAATCAGACTATCACCTGCGTGGTTCGGAAGTCACGTTAAGCCGTTGGTCCTTGTATTTCCATTTGATGGGCATTAATTAATGACCCATTCTAAGGAAGAGTCGGCCTTAGTTTGTGACAAGATTACACCTCGTAACTCATTACTACCACTCATCACACTCATTCTTCACCACATATTTGCCTTAAATTACCCTCATGAGAGTGGTCGGCATCTCAAATAGTGATTTAGAGACTGAAGTGGTTTTCTTTTGTATTGTAGATTTCTATTCACTTTCTTATGCCCCTGATAGTAGTATGATAATATGATAGCGAGCATTTTAGTTTCGACGAACATGATTCCATGTTTTGTTGCTAAGCTGTGTTCAGTCCAGCCGACTTGGAATCTTTATTTATTGTATGTCTGATTGGTTCCCAAATTCTGGTAGAATTCAACCTCTTCGTCTTTTATAAAGACGATATATACATTAATCTTTTCGAGATGAGATGTCAGCGAACAATTTTTATTTTGAAAGCAGATGGACGAATTTTATTTGTGACGTAACAACTGTGTGCAAAGCGTAATTCTTATGTAATAAAAACAAATATGTAATTTTCTTTAACTTGAACATCAGCATACTGTCAGCGCTAGCTATCAATATTTATTCTCTTTTTATTTTTTTTTTCGATAAGTTTCTAAGAAAGTCTAATAACTTATAAAATGTGTATTAATTTAGAGTTGTTTAAAATTATTTATTTTAATTTATGTTTCAGAGTGTCTTGACCACGTGGATTGTCCAGGGGAACAGTTGTGTGTTTCCAACAGCTGTGTGGATGTGTGTGACACCTCGTTGTGTGGACCCAACTCCACTTGTGAGATAAGGAACCATCATCTGTCTTGTAAATGTGTGGAGGGATTTGTGCGAACAAACACACACAACTTGACACTGGGCTGTCAGCGTGAGTACAGTGAAACTTGGCGATCGTGTATAAAAGAAATTCATGTCACTAAATCACTATTTGAGATGCCAACCACTCTCATGAGGGTATTTTAAGGCAAATATGTGGTGAAGGATGAGTGTGATGAGTGGTAGTAATGAGTTATGAGGTGTAGTCTTGTTACAAACTACGGCCGACTCTTCCTTAGAATGGGTCATTAATTAATAGCCCAATGACCAATGGAAATACAAAGACCAACGGCTTAACGTGACTTCTGAACCACACAGGTGATGGTCTGATATGTCTAAACGATGGTGGGAGTTGATGCGGGTATCATCAGATGATCACTGAGACTATCTGAGCCGCTTTAGACCTATATCATCCTCAAAACCTGACCTCCATGAAGCTAGATTACAGGACCACGCCACGAGTCCCAGTCAATGAAAATTTAAAATAGAATAACCATATTTATTATGTTCCATCTCATATTACGACATCTTACTACTGGATTTTTATACGTGCATTGGCCAACCAATGGTTTGAAAACATGTCCTTTTAGCCTACCCGCGTGTCATAACTGGTACAAACTGGCTAAATAAATTGAATAATATTTTGTGTGTATTTTCTACTTTGATATAATGCAAGCTTAAGAGTCCGCCTCAGTGGTCACCACAGAGAGAGGCTGAATTCGTCCGTCCAAGGAACACACGACACCGCGCTTTAACGACGGGCTTCCTTTCGACTGATGCGGCCTAACTGTCAAACCTTCCGCTTGTAAGGGTTTTGTAGAAAAATATAGCCTTCTTATAATTATGAAGGTGAAATTCGGATGTGTTAATTGTATGGAAAGAAAAGAGTTTATTTGTGTTTGCCTGTGATTTTATTGTTGATAAACATATTTTTAGCTACTTAAATAAGGTCCTAAAACACTATATCTTTCTTCTAACTGGAACCTTCAATAGCTAAAAATCTAAAAAGACATTTTGAAATTTGAACTAGATGATCTGTTTATCTTTCATTTAAGAAATGTTTCGTCAAAATATAATTAATACTAAAGTTTCCCTTTTATTTACCGCATTACACTGCAAGGACGCTCTCTCAAGCAGCTGAGGCGGACCCTTAATATGAAATGTATGGAGAATGTCTGTGTGATTGACTACTCGCAAACAGGATATTATTTATTTTGCTGCATTTTTCAGATTGAGTAAACAAACTTGAATAATTTTACGATTTCGGTTCATCGACAGTTTTTTTTCAGTTTGGTGAATATTTTGGGCAGTGATGGAAAATGTACAACATGTACCAAAACAGGGAATACAGGTCTTTAGAGTAAAAGAACGTTTTAAATATAATAGCTAGAATCCAGCTTCATGGAGGTCAGGTTTTGAGGATGATATAGGTCTATATAAAGCGGCTCAGATAGTCTCAGTGATCATCTGATGATACCCGCATCAACTCTCACCATCGCTTAGACATATCAGACCATCACCTGCGTGGTTCGGAACTCACGTTAAGCCGTTGGACCTTGTATATGCATTGGTCATTGGGCTATTAATTAATGACCCATTCTAAGGAGGAGTCGGCCTTAGTTTGTAACAAGACTACACCTCATAACTCATTACTACCACTCACCACACTCATCCTTCACCAAATATGCCTTATCATGAGAGTGGTCGGCATCTCAAATAGTGACTTAGTTATTTATCAGTAACGGCTGACTTCCTTAAATGGTACTTTCGGTCCTAAAAATCCCTTGTTACAAAACATATGCTTTATGATTCAGCGTGGTTTTTTAATATTTTATTTAACTATGTTTCAGGGCCTTGGGAGACACCAAGAGAAAATAAGTCGTACTATTTAGTTCACGCTCCTGTAAGTAAAGAAATGGATTGTATTTGTCACCAAGATACATTTTTACATTAATCAAAAATGCTTCTTTAAAAATTTTAAAACGTATAACACAAAACGTCAAGTTTGGTTTACTAACTGGGGAATATGTTAACTATTCAAGCAAATTTTTTATACATAATCATAACATTTTTGTCATGTTTATAAATCTAGTTAATTTCAAAACACAATTTAATCTAGGATCAAATCTGGCTATTATAAATGTAATTTTTGCAATATTACCTGTAAACAATCATCGTTGGAAATTGTATAAAAACGTTTAAAATTTTTATTTATACAGGGTGAGTTTAAAATGCCTCCTATTTAACCTTTAAAAAGGAAATATTTTAAAAACCCCTTGGGGCATGTTTTGATTGGATCCTAAAGTTTGTTTTGACATACTTTGTGTCACCCCACCCAAAAGGGGGTCCCCAATTTAAAAAAATACAAACCCTCTCCTTGTGGCACCTCAAAAGAAGGGGAATTTTAATGCAAATTCAATGACACAAAAGAGCAATTGTTTATCTCGACTCGTTTTTATTTTAATCAGGTTTAAAATGCCAGATTTCACATATATTTTTTTAATGACGAATCTTTCTTGAAAATATCTTTATGGTCACAACAATAACATAACCAATAACATTAAAACATTTTTTATGTGAAATGTAGCATTTCAAACCTGATTTCTTGTCATCTTTAGATGGGTATTACAAAAAACAAGTCAAGATAAAATAGTTTTCTTCGCGTCGTTGAATTTGTATGAAATTCCCTTTCATTGTGGTTATGAAGTGCCACATAGGGGGGTCTGTATTTAAAAAATTATGGGCCCCCTCAGTTTTGTGGGGTGGATAACGTCAACACAAACTTTAGAATTATATAAAACATAAAAAACACAAGTAGATTTGAAAATATTTCCTTTTCCAAAAGTTAAAGGGGGTGCATTTATAACCTTGTATAATTAAAAAATTAAATATTTCTATTTTATTTCAGATGCCGTGGTTTCAAGCTAAGTTTGATTGTGAACAGAGAGATCGTTTAGCCACCATCATGAACGAAGAGGAGAACAGCATGTGTTACAAACATTGAGTGATCATAGTAAGAAACATTCATCAAATGCAACCAGGCCGACACGCAGCTAAATGCTTAATTTTATTCATTCGTTGACAGTTTTGACTTTCTCGTTCTATTGTTCGGCGTTGCTACGTTCGTTTTCGTCATCAGCCTCGCTTACGTTCTTTATTGCAAGTTTTATTACATATCGTGAAGGTAAAACGTATTTTTAGTTTTATTGAAATCGGTCACAGCCTTTAGAATCGAATTAATGATTTTCTCAATTATGTACGTGTTTACTATTATTGCAAGTTTTATTACATTCATACGATTGATATTTATAATACATTTGTATACTATAACATAGTTTTAATGAATATCGTTCTAAAAACATAGTTATTTTTAGAAAAATAAATAATAACTTTTGGCCACCATTTTGAAACGACTCAATGCATTTTCATAATTTTTAGTACATTGATGCATTTTCAAAATACATATTTATTTTAAAATTCATAAGATGAGGTTTTGGTTTTAGTTCATTAAAACAACTTTTTTTACCAAAACTCCCCCCAAAAAAAGGAGATTCCGGTAACCCGATTTTGTTGGTTAACAAACTTGGCGGAGATATTTACAAAAGAAACATTTGTATTAAATTTCATTACAATCGGATAAAAATGCGATCTTTAGAGAGTACAACATATATACATTTATGTATATACAGTTTTGTAAAATGTTCACAACGTTTTCTGGGGGTCAGGATCGGTGCTCATTTCACGGTCCCGTTTCTGGGCTTTACCATGCTGACGGCATGAATTCTCATTTTTCCAAAGGAAATTTGATAATAATTTATGTCTAAATCTGGAGAATTGAACCAATAACATAGAGCACGCTGTGTCTTGAGCTTGAAAAAAAATCTTTTGTTATTTGCTTTACGTAAATTTAACGTTTGTTTGCTTTTAGTTAGATCATAGGAATTATGCCTTGTAGTTAAATAAAATAGATTAGGTTTATAATATGGCCTTTATAATAATTTAATCCAGTATATTTATTAAGTTAAACACGATTTTCTTTTTTATTCTATAGTTGGTTACGTGCATGTTTAACAAACTTAAAATAATAATTCAAACCAACACGGAGAGAAAGCCCATAATAGTGGCGGAGATCAATTACAGAGTAGAAAAGGTTTCCTCTTGAAAACCAAACCTTCAGGACGAAACCTTTTCTCCTGAAACGTCCTGAAAAGTCAGAGATAAACAATTTTGTAATCTCAAAGGTATCCCAAAGTACAACTCAATCTACCAAGTATAAATGTTGGTGTATAAAATACCAGTTACAAACGTTCAACTAGAACTTCACAACTAATTGTAACGTAAAATTTTTAGACCAGGATTTTAAACGACATAACTAAAAGTTCCAAAACTTATCTTTCAACTCTTACAAATTTGCATTGCTCCAGTGTTGTATTTATTTATTTATCAACGACAGTGTCATTTTACAATAATATGCATGTAAGAAATGGTATATAACATAATAGCGATAGTGTAAATGGAATATAATTATAGTACGCTTATAGATGGAGAAAGAGATATACATAGAGTAAGCTATTAACAATGAATATAGATTTAAGCGTAAGTAACATAATAGAATGTATAAGTGATAACAACAATAAATTTAAATATAATAATTAACGTAATGTACATTATTATTATTTTGGGCTGGATTTCAAACGTCAAAGCGCCGCTCGGGCTCTATCCGGCCGCCTCTTAAGAGCGTGTGACCTCTAGTCAAGCCAAACCATTCCGCCAGGCAGCAGCACTATACTCCCTCTATAGTGCAGCCATTTAGAGTGCTCTCCTTTTGAAAATGCCTTCAAGCCTGCTTCAATTGTTCCAGGTACAATGTGGTGGATTGGCGGGTACTGTCCGACAACGCTGAACTGCCAATGGCTGACTCCACAGGAGCCAATGAGCTTCAAGTACTTCCACGGTGAGGGCGGCTACCCCTGGTACTCTGGATCCGCCCCTTGTGTAGAGTTCTGGAAGTGGAAGGAGAATTGGAAGTGGATTGACGACTACTGTGAAAGAAACAGATCTTCAATATGTGAACATGTTGAACACAAATGAAATAAATTTTCTAGATATGATGCAATAGTATAATTATAAACAATTAATAAAGATGTTATTAAAACAATTGTTCCTGCTTATTACCACATTTCTGTAAGATATGAACAAAAACGTTAAGAAATTACAAACCATTAGAGAAACCAAGCACGTCTACGGCCAGTGACAGCTGCCCACAGACCGACTGGTTGGCTGGGAGCAGTGGACCACCAATCACAGATGTGTATAATACTAACCATTTGTAAAGGAGAACCCTAAGTACCTACCTGTTCATGCACAGTTAGAAGAAGACATTCTTTAGAGTTCTGATAAATGAGTGTCAGTGACTGGGACTCGTGGCGTGGTCCTGTAATCCAGCTTCATGGAGGTCTAAAGCGGCTCAGATAGTCTCAGTGATCATCTGATGATACCCGCATCAACTCCCACCATCGTTTAGACATATCAGACCATTACCTGCGTGGTTCGGAAGTCACGTTAAGCCGTTGGTCCTTGTATTTCCATTGGTCATTGGGCTATTAATTAATGACCCATTCTAAGGAAGAGTCGGCCTTAGTTTGTAACAAGACTACACCGCATAACTCATTACTACCACTCATCACACTCATCCTTCACCACATATTTGCCTTAAAATACCCTCATGAGATTGGTCGGCATCTCAAATAGTGATTATCGTTCTTCTTGTTTACCAAAAACCGTCTGCAATAATATTTCAACGTCAGAAATTTCCCATCGTCAACAACACACTTCAAACAAAGAATTGTCGTATTGCTTGGTTTTAAATTGGGTTTATAAATGATTTTTAAAACTATTTCTTAGTTGTAACTACAAAGGTAAAACTAACGTACTAGGAATTATCACCGGAAATTAATTGTAGGTTACGATAACGGTTAAATCAGCTGACTTGCGGTTGAAATTTAACAACATTCTGATTTTAAATATTGTAATTTATTGATAACCTTGAGGTATTACAGTTTGCTTGCAAAACTGTATGGATTTTCTTCATCAGACTAAAGGTAAAATGACATTTTGTAAATTAGTAATAAGTTGACATTTTAAAACTGACCTACCATATTCTGTGTGAAGTACATATTATGTGTAATTTTTAAATTTTAAAATGTAAGTTCTACTTATAAGACTATTTTAAACCCTTTTAATTGTAAATAAATGATTTACTGTTATTATTCCAAAAAAAGAAAACCCAGCAAATTGACTAGATATTTAAGTCTTTATGTCAAACGGTCAACCGCAAATTTTGAAAACAATTTTAAAACTACTTGCATCAAAACTTATTTTATAATATACGAGATTATCAGCAAAACCATTGTACGTGTGCGCACCAATCCTTTAAGCTTGGATTTTATTTCAGTTTTACCAGTGGTATAGGTAAAAAAACAAACAACTTTTAAGACGTAAAAAGATTTATATTGTAAATACTTGACAATAAAGTAATATTACAAGTATTGATTGGAATTTCCAATCCTGAAGCCATTCCACTGTCTTCCAATTTTATGCTTTTGGTACAAAAGCCAGTTTTAACCAGTTTCAAAAGCCTTGCGATATAGCACAATTTACTTTTCAACAGTAAGCCAATGTCTTTTCCAGAATGACCTGGTGGAGATGGTTCTATTTCCTGCTTCTAATTTACCTCGGATTTCATACACCTGGTCCTACTTTTTCTCAAGGTACGTAAAGAAGGTTATCAGGTAATTTCTTTAGGAAATAGAGATACTAATATCTTTCTAGCTGTTGTAAAACGAATGTCCATTGAACAAAACGAACACCGGTTTTGCAAAACCCTTGTTGCCTGTTCATAGCCTAGATTACACAAAACCTATTATAACACAACATTCGACCAATCAGACCAGCAAGATAGTGGATAAAAGATAGTTTGCTTAATATCCATATAATATTCACATTTGATACATACTCGTATGTTAATTGTGGTGACCTAAATGTGTAAGTCAAATTTCATTCAGGATAATCAATGCAGATCACGAAGGACCTTCGAAGTTTTAGAATCCATCTACCATAATGGCACAGTTTCAATATTGGAAAGTCGACATTAAGGAAAGTTCCGAATACCGGTTATAAGAGTTTGTACCTGAATTAATACTACATAAGATTCGATTTAAGGAGGGCTGGTAGTGAGCCAGTTGTACGTCAACCAAAGGTTTGTTGTACAGCCCCGGTTATCTTAGCCTGGGAGACCCAACCCTCTTCGGACCAGAAAGCCCATGACTCCCCCAAGCTCAGACAAGTGAACTTCATCCCACTACGCCCTCTATAGACACGACTCTCCAGAGAGTCTAATTGGATGTGCCTAGCAGTTTCTACTGCCTGCTCACAGAGTCTACATAGAGTATTACCATTATGCAGCCCAACTTTCCGTAGATGAATACTACATCCTAAAGGAATGTTTAAAAACCACACATCAGTGTATAAACAAGTAACTCCCACTTGGATTCTTGGTGGAGTACCTTAAAACTATTACCAACCAAGTTTATATGCAGGAAGGAAATGAGCGAGATAAGTTATCAGCAGAGGGTTTCCGATATTTTAATTGACTTTCCATTGAGGCAGTATTTGTGCTATAACTATAATCTAGTTCTTCCGGTTCTCACCTCGTCCAAGCTTCATAATTAGGTTGTGATATTTCGGCCTCGCTGTGGAGTACCATCTTCAGTCACTGATTGGCTGAAACTGAGCTACTTGCTGTCTGCTGTCCTTTTAGTGGTAGGCTGATAACCGTCCAAAGGACAGGGATCAACTCCCGTGCGGGCACATAGGTTCGAGGCATTGTGCCAGAAATCTTTCGTGGTGATAGTTATTGAGAAAATACTTAATTTTTTGAACGGAGAAATTGCTAACGTAAATCTTAGCGAACTACCATTAACGAGGGAGATTTGACCCGACACAGTGGTTTTCTGCTTTAAAAATTACATTTGTGATTTAATTTCGATGGGAATTAGTGAAGAAATTTGTCACCACAACTAACACCTGCACACAAAATCAACAAGTTCTAAACCAACCGAGCCAAAATGGTGGCGATAAAACGATTTCTTAGCGTTTAAAGCTTTCTGAGGGGTTTTAAGAGATTCTTATTTGTATCAACTACTTTATTTATGCTGTGCAAAATCATAATAGGTCAATTTAAAATATGTGTGTGTTTTTGATAAGAAATCTGATAACATATTTTAGTTTTCAGTAACGCTCCAGGAAAACGAAGAAAAATTAACAACAAACCAAGTTATTGTAAATACTATATTGATGTTTTATTTGCATTATTTCCGTGTATGGCTTTACGACGCTGATAACAGTTTTTACACTGATTTCACTATTTATTCTAAAAACTATACAGGGTGTTCATAAAAGGGTGTCACAAACTTTAGGGTTAGGTTTATTGGATCAAAAAAAGATAAAATCAAGAATAACACTTGATCGAAAAACGCTTCGTTATCAGTTATCCACCTTTTGTTTTGTTCACCAATTATTTATATCTCACACCACTTATCAGATTTATCTCAAACTTAATATGCCAATTGTGCCTGAGTAAGATAATTTATGGGAAACATTGTACCAGCATGATCTAACTTGCCATTTTAAAATTGTGGCTATTTTATGGTATTTGAAGGGCATTATTGTCGTTACACCTTAATTAGTGATTAAACGGTGAGGTTTACAAAAATAGGTAACGATTAACGTTTTGTAGCAAATTTTATTAACTATCTTTTGACTTCGAGATCATAAAAACCGATTGAGAAAGAACCAGTTTTAAGGGAAATCACGATAGAAAACAGGGAACTTTCCACCTTATTACTTTGCTTTTTGTCACGATTTACACTGTAACTTTGTTGATTTTCAATCAAATTTTATGACTTTGGTGTCAATAAATGGTTAATAAATTTTCTACAGAGCGTTATTCTTTAACCTTGATTGCAAATCTCACCTTTTATTCGCTAATTAGGGTGTAACGACAATAATGCCCTTCAAACAACATAAAATAGCCACCATTTTAAAATGGTAAGTTAGATTATACTGACAATTATTTTCATAAATTGTCTTACTTAGCTACAAATGTATAATAAATTTGAGCCAAACCCAACAAGTGGTGTGGAAGAAAATAAATAATTAGTGAAAAAAACAAAATGACAAATAGCTAGCAAACAAAGTGTTTCTGGAAAACAATGTCATTCTTTATTTTTCTTTATTTTAACCCTAAAGTTTGTGAGACCCTTTATGAACACCCTGTATATGTACACTATATCATATATCTGTACGAAAGCCTGTATGTACTGTATAACGAACCTAGAGTAGTGTTCGAGGTTGAGTGGTAGAGATGACTTTGTAGTCCTAACTTCGCCTCGTTAAACAAGACAAACTTTACCTTTTTAATTTTCTAGCAGAAGTGCCAATTGACAACGGGACTACTCTACAGACCTCAGTAGAAGCTGTCAATCACATTGTCAATCTGAAAAGAAAACTAGGATTTAAAAAGTCCTGGATGAGACTAAACTGTAGTTCTGATGGTAAGCTTCTTAAATATTCTTTGGAGGTTTGATCGAATATTATTCTTAAGATTTTTTAATCTGATATGATCAGGCTAGCTATTCCTCTTTTTACGTTTGCAGCTTCTAAAGGTCAGTTTTAATGCTCCCCCATTTTAACTTTTGAAACGTGAAAAATTTTGAAACCCGTTTGGGGAGTTTTTTAATAGGATCCGAAAGTTTGTTTTGACGATCTTTGCGTCCTCCCCTTTTTAAAATTTTTTACAAATCCCCTTTGGGGCACCTCCAAAGAAAGGGAATTTTAACACAAATTCAACGACGCAAAGGAAATTTATCTTTATTCACTTCTTTGTATAAATCTAACAATTTAAATATTACAAGAAATCAAGTTTAAAATGCCACATTTCACATGGAAATTTTTAAAGACAAGCCTTTTTTGAAAATATTCTGAGGGAAACATCACAACCTTATGACAAAATTCCGTAGATTATTTTCAAGAAAGGTTATGTTAAATAATGGCATTTTAAACCTGATTTCTTGTAATATTTAAATAGGCGTTATTAAAAAAACGAGTCGAGATAAAACATTTTTCTTTGCGTCGTTGAGTTTGTCTTTCCCTTTCTTTTAAAGTGCCACAAGGGGAAAGGGGTTTGTATTTAAAAATTTGGGAAGGCCCTCCCCTCCCCACCGGGTTTTGGGTGAGGGTTGAGTGACGCAAAGTACGTAAAAAACTTTAAGATCCTATAAAAACATTCCCTCCTGGGATTTTCAAAATTTTTCCTTTTAAAAGTTAAGGTGGGGGAATTTAAAACTTACCTTGTATACACTTAAGTCACTGTAGTGTAGAAACATTTTTAATCACAGTGTTATGTTTACATTTTAATATATGTTCGATAAGTCTAGAAAGTATTCTACTCTGTAACAAAAGGTTGTTTCAGTACTGAGTTGTTTTTACCAACAGTTGTTTAAAGATATATAATTCTTTATTAACTATGAGCATTTGACAATTTACTTAAAATATTAAAGTTCAATTGGACGATTCATAGTTTGCTTTAACTAAGTATTTAGTAAAATGATCCAATTGTTTAATAGTTTATAGCATTTATAGTTAATCGAGTGTTATCTTACCAAAGATTTGCTTCTTGAGCGTCATTACGCAAGATAATGAAAAATATATATAACATTTCCAAAGTTAGTTGGAAGTTAAACGTGCAACATTGCTCGAAAAATAAAATATAGCTATTGTTTAGATCGTTCTTCAAAACGCACACCTTGATTATAACCCTACATCTTAGGTTTTCGCGGCCGGTGTCACAACTATAATCTAGTTCTTCCGGTTCACTCCGTGGCCAAACTTCATAATTAGGTTGAGATATTTCGGCCTCGCTGTGGAGTACCATATTCAGTCAAAACTGATTGGCTGATTGGTTTCAACCAATCAGTGACTGAAGATGGTACTCCACAGCGAGGCCGAAATATCTCAACCTAATTATAAAGCTTAGACGCTTTGTGCCGGAAGAACTATATTATATTAGCCTATACCTAAAAATAAACAAATACATACACAGTTCACCCTAACACATGTTGAATTTCCAGGAAAAGAGGTACCAAACGCTACCTGGACGAAGAATGGAGAACCAATAAAGAATTTAATCATGGGTGAATCAGGGAAAGTAAGGCCAGTCCTCACTAACGTCTTGTCGGTAACTTTGCCAATGCTGATCAACTTTGACAATGGCAACTACTCGTGTGAAGCGTGCAACGGTCAGGATGCTTCGGGCACAATTTTAGCATGAATCATCTAGTGGGTGAGTTACGCGAAACAAGAGTAGTCAACCAAGCCAGAACCCATGTTTACCACTGAAATAGCGGAGTACTGATTATTTCTCCCAGTGGACGAGGGGTAGGTGGAAATTCAAGTTTATCTTCTGTTTCAAAAACGTCGGCTCTAGTAGGGTTGTCTTGTCTGGCTGAGTTCTTTGGATAGTCGCGTGTGCCGCAGACCTTGCCAGACAAGAGAAATGGTAGTACAGTTATTCCAACTTTGCTCCGCTCACTCAAAAAGTGGCAAAACATGGGTTCGTAGTCCGATGCCATTAATGAACCAAAACGTACAAATCCGGGTTTATATGATAGGGTAGGAGTGGTTCTATGTTCCTTATACACGAAAAGGCAAAAAGAGCTTGTGGACAAAATATTATACACTTTTAAAATAGCCTTTTTGCCAACTTGAACATTTGTTTGATATTATTGGCGTAAGATTAAAACAAAAACCGGTGATACAAACCTACAGACCATCTTTGAGAACATGGAAAACAACTTTTCTAATCTCTATATACACTAAAATAGGGAGAATACGCGGAAGCATGTTTTGAGCAACTTTTTCCGCGGTGATCACTCTGTTAAGACTGGTAGGTACAGGTGGCTGAGACGGTAGCGTGCGAGAGTGCGGAACCGGACATCACAGGTTCGAGCCTCGTCTCAGCCAACAGGCTGTAGTTAATTCGTCACCAATCGCGCAAGCTGTACAGGCCCATGATGGCTGGCGAATACATTAATTATCAAAAGGTCTCTATCTCTATCAAGGCTAGGACTCTAACTCTTGAAGGTCTGCCTACGTGGTCACCGCAGAGAAAGGCCGAATTCGTCCGCTCAAGGAACACATGACACCGCACACGTAACAACGGGCTAAACAACAGGCCTTCTTTCAACTGATGCGGCCTAACTAAATCACTATTTGAGATGCCGACCACTCTCATGAGGGTATTTTAAGGCAAATATGTGGTGAGGGACGAGTGTGATGAGTGGTAGTAATGAGTTATGAGATGTAGTCTTTTTACAAACTAAGGCCGACTCTTCCTTAGAATGGGTCATTAATTAATAGCCCAATGACCAATGGAAATATAAGGACTAACGGCTCAACGTGACTTCCGAACACGCAGGTGATGGTCTGATATGTCTAAACGTTGGTGGGGGTTGATGCGGTTATCATCAGATGATCACTGATGAAACTGTCAAATCCTCCGCTTGCAACAGTTTTGAGAATGTAGACAGCGCTCTTATATGAAGGTTAAATTTGGATATGCTAGTTTTATGAAAAGAGAAAGAGTTTATCTGTGTTTGCAAGAGTACAACTTGCTCCTTCCTGAAATTCGTACGTTTGGATTCAACACTGATAGCTACACGAGTTTTGTGTTTTAGTTTCTCTAAAGCCCTTCGTCTCAGCTGGGTTTCCCAAGAGTGCTACATTTTTGAACAACACTCTGGCCAAGTTCCAGTGTCCAATAGGATCGCTCGTGAGGAAATACAAAGTGGAGTGGATAGTCACGGGTCATAAACCGGATGCCATTTCTGATCCCGTCGGCAGGATCTTACAGGTGAGCCAACCATTTTCGACCCTGGAACAAGTATTTTGACAGAACAGTTACTTTTGACACAGCAAAGTTATTTAGCACGATAAGATAAGGACTAGCATGTAGTTTATTCCTTATTAACGCTTCCTCATTGTACTTGTTTCTCATTTTAATTTGTGTTGACAAGCTAAAACTTCTTAAAATGTAGCGGTATTTTTAAATATTGTTTGGAATGTCTTAGGTTAGATCTTAAGTTAAAATATATGGGTATATAAATGTAGTTCCTATATTAGTGTAGTCCTCTGAAGGCGGGTGGAGTTTTTAACTGTCCTAAACGCTAGGAGTAGTTTTTTCCAGAAGTGGCTGGAAAAGTCCGTTTCTTCCTTTTACTAAATAATATTATATATAAAAATATAGAAACACAACTAAAGAGAAGTAAAAAAAACACCACTACTGAACATTTGTAACTTTTGTTTTATATTTTTGTTTTATTGATTTATTGTAAATCCTCATACCAAACTGAATTATTTTTTTACAAGTTTCAATTATGTGTTTCTTCCAGACTGACGACTACATGTCCCCGGCTAGTACCGTTGAGCCAGGAGCGACACTAAAGCCAAGAACCAACGTAAGCGTCAAACCTTAATTATTTTCAGATTAACAAATTCAAACTTTAATATTAAAACAACATAGCCGACACGTAGCCACAAGCGTTACTGTGAATCTTAGCGAATTTCTAATCAAACAAAAAAGTTTTCATTTATCTATTTTGAATTAGACAAAGTTAAAACTAATTTCTGCCTAGTGCTCTGAATGTCAAAGTGAAGAAATTCCTTCCTGTTATAACTTTAAAACGGTAGGTTCTAGGGCAACCAGAATTGTTTTGGTCAATTGAAAAAGTACAGTTCTACTGTACAGGGTGAGTTTCGTATTCATTTATGGTATCGCTACAATTTAATAGGCAAATCAAAACTTTCAATGTCCACCATTTTGAAACGGGTTTTCCGACCTACCTGGTTAACGAACTTAACCTAGAGATTTACAAATCAAACATGTGTACCAAATGTCATACAAATCGAACCAAAAATGTGACCTGTAATGTATCTTTTTTTGGTCTGGTAATAAATAAAATATCGGTTGTTTTGAGAGTGGTTTCTCCCGGGTGTTTGTCACCCTGTATATGACTGTTCTGTGGTATTTCCTTGTGTTTCTTGACTCAGATCTCAGTACTGGAAATAAAGAACGTTACTCGCAAGAACGAAGGGTGGTACACCTGCATCATTACTAACAAATATGGCAAAGCATGGTCAAGCGCTAGCCTTATCATATCTGACGGTAAGAGAATAAGAATTTCTATATTTTCTTGGATATTTAATTTACAATTTTACAATTTATGGTTGAAATTAAAAACATACTTTATCATTAAAATGTAAAAAAAAAGTTATATCACTAAAGCTAGTAAATAAAACAAATGTCATTCCTCTAAGTAACAAAATAGAACACAAAATAAACTGTCTTTGACCCGTCAAGCTGAATCTTAAACTTTTTCCAAGGCACCCAAGCGTTCCTGCGCTGGACGCCAACACAGATGCTGTCGTTGTATAAACAAAGACAGTCGGCTTTTCGCCAGCCCGTACTAATCATGAATAACCAAGAACCGGGGAAGTGAGCACAGGAAACGAAATTTCTATAAGAGTAGAAAACATGGTATAACATCTTATAACTATCGCATACAACTATTTTCATTTCTCGCTTCATCAAGAAATTTGATTCGCTTTCTGGGACAAACAAACACGTGAACTTGCGCATGCGCGTAGATCACTCTCCTCCACTCCGCCAAGTACAGTCGGTGACAAGCATACAAATGACTGTTTGTATGGAAAAAAACAAATGTATGATTTTTTAATGTTTTTAGATTTTGAATGTTGAAATTTACAGTTTCAGAAATCTCCAAATCAGGTGCAGGAGCTGAGCTTGTGATCATCATTGTAATCTTTTTTGCCATCGTTCTCGGGGGTCTTCTAGCCTTGCTCATGCTGTTCCGTAGGCTCACCAGGTAGACTAGATTATACAGTATCACTATATCACTATTAGAGATGCCGACCACTCGCATGAGGGTATTTTAAGGCAAATATGTGGCGAAGGATGAATGTGATGAGTGGTAGTAATGAGTTATGAGGTGAAGTCTTGTTACAAACTATGGCCGACTCTCCTTAGAATGGGTCATTAATTAATAGCCCAATGACCAATGGAAATACAAGGACCAACGGCTTAACGTGACTTCCGAACCACGCAGGTGATGGTCTGATATGTCTAAACGATGGTGGGAGTTGATGCGGGTATCATCAGATGATCTCTGAGACTATCTGAGCCGCTTTATACTTATATCATCCTCAAAACCTGACCTCCATGAAGCTGAATTACAGGACCACGCCACGAGTCCCAATCAGATTATACACTTAGCTGTAGTAGAGCTAGCAATGTACCAGTTGTGCGTCAACCAAAGGTTTTCTTGTTGTTGAAAACTGGCTTGGTCACATAAACCGGAAAATCTTAGCTGGGCAAACTCAGCCTTTGTAAGCTTTTTGTGCTAGCCAACGGAGTGAGAAGGATATGGAACAAGGTGACGAAGGGATTGGGTCTGCTAGCATCATGCTTGGGCGACTGATTTGGCCTTCAACCAAGATGGGGGCTTGGGTGTTTATCCTTAGCCATCTAAATCAGTCTCCAAACTGCTTCACAGAGGTCTTCTAGTTCCAAACCGGAGGTAACCAATAATTTTCACTCTCTTCAGGGTATCTTCAGCCAATTGACTCTCAAGAGTGAACCCTCTTCGCAAATCCAGTTGGTCCCTCTCTTGACCCATAGAAAGGAAATGTCGTACTGAGTAGACAAAAGCTACCCAGCCTTAAACTATTTGCTGTGCCCCAGTATCAGGTTACCTGCACAGGTAAAAATACCAGTCAGACACCTACTGGGAGTAAATTACTCTGTACTATTCCGGCTATCTTAGCCTGGAGGCCCACCCCGTGTGACCACAAAGCCTCTAGATGACTCCCCCAAGCTCAGGCAAGTGAACTTCATCCCGATCGCGCCCCTCTAGTAGACTCCTTCTCCTGATCTCCATAGAGAGACAGTCCCGAATAAGTTTCTACTGACTGCTCACAAAGTCTACATAAAGGATTACAATTATGCAACCCAATCTTCTGTAGATGATACCTGAAGTGTCAATGTCCAGTTAAATATGATATGAATCTGAAATCAGTACGTTTTAATTTTAAGATGCTACTGGAGAACACTCTGCTAGGTGGAACCGTGGTCGATTGCTATCACGCGCGACTCCGGAGCTCATCACTCCAGAGGCGCGGTTTCGACTCCAGTAGTCACAATTTCTAATGTAACTACACGGTGAAGCTAGGTAAAGGTCGAGGTTGAGTGGTAAAGAGGACTTTGTAGATCTAACTTTACCTCGTTAAACAAGGCAGACTGTATTTTTTACTTTTGTACGTCCTCTTAAGAAGGTTAGCGATTGAGTTTCCTGCTAGGATAGTCCATCTTTGGCTCAAGAGGTAAATTTAAGTACAGAAGTGAGGCGTTTTGTTCTTAGACACCCAAAACCTTTACATGAAATTGAGCGGTGATTTTGTTTTCAATATAAGTTTTTAGTATCAGTCGGCCAATTTAAAACAGTGTAAACACATTTTCTCAAAACATCACACGCCTAAAGATTTTATTAAATTTTCCTATTTGTTAAGTAACTAAACAAGAAATAAACACGAGAAGGCTCTTCAAATTTTAACTTATATTACGGTCAGGTGAATTGTATAGGTAGGTTGATTTTGAAACGTAAATCCTTAAGGTGGAGGGGTAACGGTGATGACGTCAGTGAGTCCAAGCTCAGCTGTTTCTATGTTTTTTATTAATAATACGCATATTTCCAGGGAGAAGAACAAGCGGAAGTCGGCCATCCAAGCAGCCAGAGAGGCGGTCTCTTCTTATTGGGTGAAGAAGGTGACTGTAGAAAAACCAACCTTGAACAATGAAAACGATCCAAATTTAGTAAGTAGAAAAATAATAACAAAATAATTTATTGTAAACATTACAAAAAGCATACGTTCAAACACGTTTCATAACGTTTCAAATTTCTATATTTAGCTAACACGCCTGTTCCAGATCATGCCAGTTGTCAAGATCGAGAAATGTAGATACGAGAACATTCCATTGAATTGGTACGAGTACGAACTCCCTCTGGACCCTGACTGGGAGTTCCCTAGGTACAAGCTGACCTTGGGGGAGGATCTGGGGGAGGGTGCTTTCGGCAAAGTGGTCAGCGCCGAGGCGTTGGATATCATTCAACAAGATATACACTCTCAGGTCGCCGTCAAAATGCTGAAGGGTAGGAGTAACTTTTAATTTTGGAATTCCAAAATTAATTTGTTCAGCTCAAAAATAAACATAAATCACTATTTGGATGCCGACCACTCTCATGAGGGTATTTTAAGGCAAATATGTGGTGAAGGATGAGTGTGATGAGTGGTAGTAATGAGTTATGAGGTGTAGCCTTGTTACAAACTAAGGCCGACTCGTCCTTAGAATGGGTCATTAATTAATAGCCCAATGACCAATAGAAATACAAGGACCAACGGCTTAACGTGACTTCCGAACCACGCAGGTGATGGTCTGATATGTCTTAACGATGGTGGGAGTTGATGCGGGTATCATCAGATGAACACTGAGACTATCTGAGCCGCTTTAGACCTATATCATCCTCAAACCTGACCTCCATGAAGCTGGATTACAGGACCACGTCACGAGTCCCAGTCTTACTTTCATAACCAACCATTAGGAATTTAAGACGTTACGTGTAAGGAACTCACAAAAAACACAAAACCTCTACGACTTCTATTTCTCCACCCTCATGTTCTTTTCCTTTCCAGAGGGTCACACAGATACAGACCTCGTGGATCTAGTCAAAGAGATGGAAATTATGAAAATGATCGGGAAACACAAAAACATCATCAATCTACTAGGCTGCTGTACCCAGGAAGGCCCTCTGTATGTTATCCTAGAGTTTGTTCCACATGGCAATTTGCTAAACTTCCTTCGACAACATCGCCCCTCTTATCAAGCCAAATCCGGTAAAAAGGGAGAGCTAAAGAAACTATCTCAGAAAGAGTTGGTGTCCTTCGCCTTCCAAGTGGCGAAGGGGATGGACTATTTATCGTCTAAAAGGGTGAGTTCAGTTTTTAAAGTTAAATTTAGAATGGTGAATATTTTCCATTCGCACATTTATAGATTTCTGCAAACATAAAGAATCTTCATTCAATCGACTCTTTCGATCAAACTTTCCCCACTTTAACCCCATTAAATTTAGTCATCTTCCAGTGTGTTGTATTTTTGATTTGAAATTCCAGCTAATACACAGAGATCTAGCAGCCAGGAACATTCTTGTTGGGGAGAACTACATTTTGAAGATCGCTGATTTCGGATTTGCCAGGGATATCCTGAACGATGACTATTACAAGATGGCTTCTGAAGGAAAGGTCCCTGTCAAATGGATGGCCCCGGAATCTTTATTCAAGAAAAAGTATACTTCCCAGTCAGATGTGTAAGTATGTATAGTTGCAGCTTTAGTATCTAATAAAAGATACATATTTATAAAAAGGCTTTGTCCTGACTGACTCACTTACTCCTCAATCGGACAAAATGCGACCTGTGGAGTACACGCATATATAAATACATATGCATATAAAGTGGTGAAAAATGCTCAAAACGTGTTCTGGGGGTCAGGATCGGTGCATGCTTCATGGTTCCTTGTCTGGGTGTTACCATGAGGACGGCAGAAATATCTCATTATTCCAAAAGAAATTCGCTAAGAAATATTTCCTCTGCCCTTCTAAAAACCAGTTTTCTTTTAGTTTAAAGGTTGACACCTTTTTGTCATCAGCTCAATCACAGCTAACACTTGTGTCCAGATGGTCTTTCGGAATTCTGATGTGGGAGATCATGACCCTGGGGGGCGCTCCTTAACCCTCCGCCCCGCCGATCATGGAGCTCATAGCATTGGTGAAGGAGGGTTACCGCATGGAGCAACCTACCAACTGCCCGGATGAGGTGTAAGTCCTGTCTTTGTACAAATCAATGGTAAAACCTTTATGGATTTACAAAAATAAATCATGATTTTCTTCTTGAATATCGTAAATTATTTAAAAGGTTTAGTTGTATCGCGAAATATAAAAGGTAAAAACTAAAGTTTGTCTGGTTTACGAGGCGAGGTTAGGACTACAAAGTCCTCTCTACCTCGACCTTTACCTAGCGTCATCGTATTAGTCACATTGCAAAATATGTAATTGGTGACTGCGGGGATCGAACCCGTGCCACCGGAGTGATGAGCTCCGGAGTCGCGTGCGATACCAATCCGCCACGGATCCGCTAATATAAAGGGAAAGTTTAAATTATTATCGCAATAGAAACAGAAAACAGGAAAGATAAAATAATTTTTGTTTATCTGCAGTATGTCAATACCAGAAAATGTTCAATTTGTACAATAACTGTTCATAGTGAAGTCTTAACTCTTAACCTTTTGGCCGGAAGTCATACTAAGATCTAAGGCCTAGTTGATACTGGTACAGTACAGTTGAATACTGCTAAACATTTCGACCTCGCTGTGGAGAGTCATCCTCAGTAGCTGGTCCTCAGTCTCAGCCAGTCAACCAGCCAACTGAGGATGACTCTCAAAGGTGGGGTCGAAACGTTTAGCAGTATTATTTCAACTGTGACGCGGTGTAAACCGGAAGCCTTAGATCTTAGTCATGGTAAAGTCCTTACATTAATGTGTTTACAAATTTGAAATTTCCCCTACAAGTCTAAAATATAAATTGACATTTTAAACGACGCTTAAATTTGTATGGATTAAGGTCTTGAATCAGTAATTTTCTCTAATTCGTCTGGAATTAGTTTAATTCTTAGAGGAACATAACTATGAAGCAAAGCTATTCACCTGTAAAGTTCTGCATTTCTCCATATTTTACTATTAATAAAATATTGCAAGGTATACGAAACCAACGCAACGTATTAATTCAAAATTATATTATTATGTTTGGTCTCGGTTTGAATCAACTGTAAATAAAATGTAACTTCTTACGAGAACAAATTATTAACAAATCAAACCGTAACAGGAGTTTCTTTAACCACGTACCAAGTTAACGAATACACATGTTTGACATATAAATAACGATTACATTAAATATGTTCTCTATTTACTAAATCCGAAGAATCATCTTCCCACAATGCCACGAGAGTGCAGGCAACAACCAGCGAACAAGATACTCCATGTGTTGACCTTCTACAACGTAGATACTCAATGGTTTGGTTTGTCAGTGTTGCCAATGTACTAACCGGAAGTCTTGTACATTTCCAGCTACGCGATGATGAGGGACTGCTGGAGTTTTGAACCGGAAGAGAGACCAAAGTTCCCAGAGCTTGTGAACCGATTGGACAAAATATTGACCGATACGGTGAACGAGGTAAGCCAATGAAAACACTTGATTCTGAAGCGGTTAAATCGCATGCAGGTCAAGACAGGTCCGACACGCAGCTAAGCGCTAAAGCGCCGCTGGCATGAGTGAATCAAATTTCTTTTCAATTTGTAACCCAAATTCGCTACGCTCACAGCCTCGCTTCGGCCTTAGGCCTCAGTTTGGCCTCCTGTATGATCACGAGGCGTTACGAGGCTTTGAGTGCCTCAAACGAGGTTTTTGAGTTTTCACTCAAAAACTATTGAAACTTCCGTAATAATATTTTAACCTCGTAAATGTCAACACGATAAGGGTAAGAAAAGTACAAGCCACGACGGTCGATGGATGTTGATGTACCCGCACATAGCAAGGAGGTCACCTGTGATGCTCAGTAAAGCTAGGGCCACTGTCCAGTGAGGTGTTTTCAGCGATTTTTAATATGTTTAGAGATTCAAGTGACGAAAGCGACGAAATATCAGCTGTTACTAAGTTGTGGTTGATAGGGACTATTCCAAATAGACGTTTTGCACTGCACACGATACATTTGAAAAGAAAACGTTTAGGAGAGTAGATCACCTTTTCCAGGAACTTAAAAAGGACCCGGAACCATTTCAATATTATATGAGAATGACACCTGAGACTTTTTCATACATATTGGACACAGTACTTCCAATTTTGGATTGCTCCTTTTCATACCATAACTTTCATCATACTCCAATTGGATGTGAAGAAAGGTTGGTAGTAACCATCAGGTACCTAACTAGTTATTAAGTTAGTATGAATAAATAATACATCATACCGGGTGTGATATTGTCGTGAAAGCTACAATAGACTGTTGCCACTGTCTTGAGTAGAGAAGTGTTTAGGGGGGAAGGGGTAGCGTGGCGCGAGTTGACCTTGAACGGACCAATCGTATCGAAGCATCGCTGTAGACCGCGTGGAAGGCATCCATGTAAAATCAAATTTTTGATTCTGAAAAGCATCTATGTAAACCTCCTGGATGTCATCGCGATAAACCTCACCGCGACTTACCCACTGTGTTTGCTCTCATCAACTACAATGTGTTTGTTTTACACATGTTTTTTTTATGTCGACCTCCAACGCGACCGCGACTTACTTGTACTGTTCTTACCCTAATAATTACCTTGTGTTGTTATTTTCTGCAGGGGGACTACAATGTGGTACTACCTCCCACGGACACGACTTCTTCCAGTGAAGATTCCAGCAGCGAAGATGAAGAACAGAACGAATCAGCTGCTTTGGCTGTCGATAGTTGATCTCCAATGGTGTTTACAAAGATTTAATTGTATTCAATCTTTTGATTTGATTTTTTAGTGTTCATTTGTATTTGCCGACCTTTGATTAACTAAAAGCTAAATTTAAAATACACAGAAACATATGATTTTGTCATAATTGTTTACCTAAGTCTATTGTAGAGTAAAAAGTGGCAGGGATTAATTTACATAACAATAATACGAACTTTGCAGCCTCTTCTGGAAGAAAAGCTACTCCCTACGTCTCGGGCGGTTGAGAAACTCCATTAGTTTTCAAGGTCCTAACCTAATTAATCTAACTAAACTTAACCTATGAATTTAAACAAAAGAAACCCAAACATAGTTTAAACTGTGCTACATGTTCCAATTGTATGATGTAAAAACATAAACGTAATTAAAAGCCTGTAAAGAGGATAACAAAAAGTTGGATGGATATTTTTAAACATTGTCATTTTTGGTTCTTTGAATCAGAATGAAACTTTTTATGTCCATTCCTACCATATAAACTCTAGGCTAATTAAATATAAAATTTAAATTATTTTTGTTTTATGGTTAACTTATTTCTTATACTCCTATATATGCAGAAAGATAGTCATATGGGTGGTAGTACGAAATAAAACAGACTATTGCATTTCAATAGTTTTATAATTATTTAAAATAAACATAGATGACGTACTACTAACTACAAACCAGCTGTACAATAAAATCTATTTAGGACAATTATATAAATACTAGGAGTGGTTAAACAATATATTTTACAAACCTATTTTTATACTGATTTTAAGTACATTTATGAAAATTCACAATAGTTTCAAAAACGAAACTATTTGTTTATAAATTCTAAATTTTTTCTCAGGGATCCATTTAAAGGTTTGAATATAATACAATTTTAGTACTACTAAAACTACCAGTAACATGGAACAAAGGCTAACATAATTTTTATTGATCCGGCATCCAAGTTCTGTAGTGAACTCGATATAAGGACTTAAATACCTTTTAAAATCCAAAGTAAAGTCTTCCAGCTGAAGAGAGGTTTGTGGTTGAGAGAAAAAGTAGAATTCTTTATCACAGTCAATCGTGATGGAATATGTAGTGTTTGGTCTCAACAGGACTTTCCCGGTTAGAGGTATCTCCACCCAGGCGTAAATATTGTCCTTCACCGCATAGTTAAATTTGTAAGTCACACATTTTTCACAATTCATTTGTTGAATTGACACCGAGAAGTTATATTCACTCTTGTAGTACACGTACATCTCTATCACCTTAATCTTGAGTCCGTGACTTCCGGTTTGCAACTCGAAGAATGTTTCGTTGTTTCTGTTTCCGTACCATTCATGAGAACTTCCATCCACGACCTTCAAGATCTTTGAATCGTCTGGGAAGTCGAGGGTGTTTTTAGGTTCATTCTGATCTGAAACAGACAATTCGGTTAGCGTCTGGATTTAATTTTTACTAAGGAACAGTTTTATTTTAATCAAGAGTTGCCTGAAGGTTAAAACTTTAACTTAAATGTAATAAATAAATCACTAAATCACTATTTGAGATGCCGATCACTCTCATGAAGGTTTTTTAAGGCAAATATGTGGTGAAGGATGAGTGTGATGAGTGGTAGTAATGAGTTATGAGGTGTAGTCTTGTTACAAACTAAGGCCAACTCTTCCTTATAATGGATCATTAATTAATGACCAACGGCTTAACGTGACTTCCGAACCACGCAGATGATGGTCTGATATGTCTAAACGATGGTGGGATTTGATGCGGGTATCATCAGATCGTATAGGCCTACATTCTGCTGAAAACAACCGGTGATAATGTACTACAGAAAATTGAACAAGCACGTTCATTTTAAAAATTTAATAACGCCAAAATATAAATGAATTTTACAATGATATGTGATTTTGGATGCTATTAGAAATTAATTGTTGTTGATCAAATTTAGAAACCCCAGGCCGACACGCAGCTAAGCGCTAAAGCGCCGCTGGCATGAGTGATCTGAATTTCCTTTGCAGTGTCTCAATCTAATTCGCTCCTCACACAGCCTTGCTTCGGCCTTCGGCCTCACCTTGACCTCCTGTATGATGACGGACGTTATCTATTCTTGGTGAAAAGTCCCCCCGAAAAGGGGGGTTCCGGTAGTCCAATTTTGCTAGTTAGCGAACTCGACCAAATTTCCTTAAAAACGGACAAAACATGTGACCTGTAGAGATGATAAACACATACAGAGTGTTTAAAATTTCACTCCGCTCACAGCCTCGCTTCGGCCTTCGGCTTCAGACTTACATCACAGACGTTTCAGACTTATCACGGGTGCTAAGAGGCTTTTCGCTACGCTCATAGCCTCAATTCAGCCATCAGCCCCAGGCTTACGAGTTCTTTTACTGCAAGTTTTATTACATATCGAGAAAGTAAAACGTATTTGAAGTGTTATTGAAGTCGGACACTTTTTTGACCGCCATTTTTAAAAGACTAAATGAATTGTTATAATTTTTAGTACATTATAGGACAATATAAAAATATATATCTATTTCTAATTTGAAGAAAATCGGATGAAATGTTTGTTTTTAGATCATTAAAACCACCTTTTTACCATATCTCCCTCTCTCCCCCCAAAGGGTACGCCCGTACCCCGATTTTGCTGGTTAACGAACTTGCCCGAGATATTTAAAAAATGTATAAAATTTCATGAAATTTGGACAGCAATGTTACCTGTAGATATGATACACATAATTATATATACTGTATACAAAGTGTGAAAATAATGCTCAATACGTGTTCTGGGGGTCAGGATCAAAGCAAATGTCTTGGTCCCGGGTCTGGGTCTTACCATGCTGACGGCATGGATATCTCATGTTTCCAAAGTCAATTCGATAATAAATGTATAGACACATTTATTGATATTATACCTACATTATGACAAAAATTATCGTTCATCACTCGTTCTAAAGTTTCTTTGACCCTCACTCATTAAACGGTTAACGGTATCTAAAATCTAGTTTAGGAAATATACAATTATTATTGTGAAACTTACATCTTAGAGCACCTTGCCCAGGAGTCAGCACACAGAGTAGAAACAGAACAGACACAGTGACAGTCAACATGTTGAGTTATCAGCTGATCCGTCGGAACTGACCCTCAGTGCCATGTGTGCCGTATGTATAGCCGGGTACATTGCATAATGTTGTGCAACCAGGCCGGTTAGCTACACTTTGTCTTTACGTGATCTTAGGTTTTGTTTTAGTTGATTTTAGGTCATGTGCTTTCGAAAAGCTATGTAAGTCACTAGCTTTGAGTTTGAAATATTATTGGGGACGTTTCCGTGGTTTTTAGTGAACAATAAGATCATGACGTTTCGGGATCTGGAATCTGATACCGTCTTCAGGTTGTTTAGATTACTTTTGACCTGAAAACGGGATCAGATTTCAAATCCCGAAACGTTGTGTTCGTCTTATTTACTG
Organism: Matsumurasca onukii; assembly: GCA_018831715.1. Lineage (NCBI taxonomy): Eukaryota > Metazoa > Arthropoda > Insecta > Hemiptera > Cicadellidae > Matsumurasca > Matsumurasca onukii. The sequence goes on from CM032067.1 coordinate 18,038,544, forward strand.
ACAAACTATGGAAAAAGTCCGGAATAATATTTTAACCTAAGAAATTCTAATCTCGTCAACAAAAGCTTTAACAAATAACCAGGCCGACACGCAGCTAAAGTATCGCTCGTATGAATGAAGCGAATTTCCTTATTACCATAAGAGTTACAGGGCTGTTCGCTACGCTCACAGCCTCGCTTCGACCTTCGGCGTCAGCTTTGCTAATATATAACCACGAGTATTACGAGGGTTTTTACTGCATTTTTTATTTCATATCATAAATGAAACTTTGGTTTCAAATTTAATTAAAATTAGACTACCCCTCATATGATGCTGTTATAGTAAAAATAACTTTTGGCCGCCATTTTGAAACGACTTTAAGGTGAAAAATAATTTTTGGTATATTGATGGATACTAAAAAATCCATATTTATTTCAAATTTAATCAAAATCTGATGATGCATTGCAATATCCGTTGGACAAACAGTATACCAAAAAATAAATTTACTGTACTTTTAAATCGTATAGAACAGGTTTATTCTTTCATATCACGATTGCTTGTATTTAAATTGTGATTTGTTGTAATCGGAACAACCAATTGTAAAACCTAGTGGGATTGATGCTACAGGTCAAAGGCTATCAGTGAGTAAGATGTACAGAAGAGTGTGTTTCGTGCTTATCAAAGATAATTAATAATGTCAAAAAATGTAATCCTTTTTTAAATGAAGATGTTGAAGTGCATTTTAGTCTTGCTGATTAGGGGTATTGGAGGCATTTAAGCCGAATATGATAAAAATTAAAGAAAGAAATGGTACAAACCCCGTTTTATTATTTAATTTAACTAAATAATTACGAAACATTTATCAAGTTAGATACTGCTGAAGGTTCTTAATTAAAGACATTTAAAATTGTATCACAATCTAATGAAATCAACTATGTAACATCATTAGCGCCTCTTGTTTGGCAAAAACTCACCCCCAAAACAGGATTTTCGATACTTCGATTTCACTGGCTTAAAAACCTGATGTAAGCCACTTACTATATTACTATTTACTATATTGTAAATATATTTACTATATTTATATAGTACCAAACGGTATATATGATATACTAACGGAAGTCCCGCTACCAAATTGTACCAAATGCTATGAATTCGAACAAAAAGGGATCGCTAGAGAGAATTTACATGAATATATTATATATAATTATATACAGTTTTGAAAACATGCTCAAAACGTGTTCTGGGGTCGGGATCGGTGCTAATTTCATGGTCCTGAGTCTGGATCTTACCATCCTGACGGCATGAATATCCCATTTTTCCTAATGATATTCATTAGTAAAAATGTTAAGGGTGCGTAGTATTATCTGTGAGTTTCGTCCAATAAGAGCAATGTAAAAACATGTATTTTCACGCCTACAGTTATCATCGGAAATAAAGTTTGTTTTAAATCGTATTAAATGTTTCAGTGACTCCGCTGAGCCGCATTTACATTTGCATTTATAAAACCGTGGCATAAATCCAAAAACTAAAGAAACTTTGTATTAGAATGTCTTGTTTTCAGTAGTAAACTAATAAACTTTCAAAAGGTGGTCAGCAGAGCCACGCAGTACATTGTTATCTTTCAAATGAAACATATTTCAAAATATCTGATGAAAATTGTAGACGTGAAGTGTTTGAGAAATTGCTTTTTTACATAGCTCTTATGGGACAAAAACAATATGGCTGACAGGTACTGTGCACTCTTAATTGGTAATTTGACATTTTAACGCCTTCAAAACTTAAAGCCATTTTCAATATGGTCCAGCAAACTTTATAAAGATCAGTTTATAGCAGGCGTTAAACAGGAATACTGTAATGTTTATTTCTCTGCTACTAACACACTTGTCTATTAACTTAATATTTTTTCACTCAAAATTAAAACACTACACTTCCCTTTGTTGGACGTTTGTTGTTGAAATTGGAAAAACCTCTGAGGTTTAAATATTATTACAGACTTTTCTATAGTTTATTAGTGAACAAAAGGTTATTCACTTCCCTTCCATTGGCTGTGCATAAATAGGTGATTATGTGTTCTCTGTTATAGTTGGTCAATCTGATTCATGGTTGTGATTGGTCGCCCGCGGCTCCAAACCAGCCAGTCAGTCTGCAACTGTCATTGGCCGTGGATGTGTTCGATTTTTCTATTTTTTTTCGCAAAGTTGTTGTACATGTTGTATTGTTTTCTAGGCTAGCAGTTATAAAAATTATTGTTAAGTTAAAAAAACTCATGTTATTTTGTGGTGAGTGACTGGTCAGCTTGCGCTGATCAATTTTAGGCTAGCTTTTTCAGGTATATTTTGGTACAACCGTGCAAATGTTCCTTTTGCAAATATCTAGGTTATTTTTTGTTAATCAGCCAAATTCGTTCACGGGAAGTTCCTTTTGGGGGTTCCCCAAAAATGGGGTTTTATGCTATAAAAACTACATTTATGAACTGATTTCGTTGAATGTTGATATACACATTTATGGCAACCATGTGTACCAGCAGAAGTATTATAACCTCAAATTGTTATCTACCTAATCACTAATCGAAATAACATGACCTTGAATCAATTTATAAGAAAACACAAGATGATGTAATGACAAACACTGACTTACCGACCCAAGTGTACATTGTATAATCTTCAGCAATATATATATAATAAGGCACACGTTTCACAGCAAGTCGCTTCCGCCGGAAATCTACCAGATCAGCTGATTTGTAATCATGTTGATTGCCACGTGGTCTGTTCTGCTTCTTCTCTGTGTGTTGACGTCTGGGCAAGGTGATCTACGATGTAAGTTTCACAATAGAATATGTATATTTAAATAACAACCAGGGCGACACACGTGGTTTATGATGGAAATAGAAAGTTTTATTTTTTACAGAATGTATTGATATCCAGTAAATAAATGAATTTATTTTGAAATGTATTGCGTTTTCTTACATTAATAAATTACATTAAATTAATGTATTTCATTGTTTTGTCATATACGTATAGGCTAATAAAATATACCTCAATTGGAATAGGAAGCTTCTCTTCACTTTCAATCGGCTGCTTTACAAAGTTAGTGCATTTCACTGCCATATGGGGAGAAATCAGGTTTATTATATGTTCAAAAATACTGTAATCCGCCTTTTGTACTGAAAAAAGAGTTGCGGATATTGTTTCAACTGTGGACACAAGTGGTGATACTCTCCGAACTCTTTTCGCATTCTATTCACTGGGTGCACTGCACAATGTCTCATACCGCCCAAAATATTAATAATTTTAAGCGCCCAGTTCTCATACAACAAGTCATCATCACTGTTCGACATTTTTCCTCTGAACCCTCTTCACTCGCCTCGCTAGGCTCCCCTCTCTACTATGTGCATGTGAAGCGCTGCTACCTTCGGGTGTAAAACTCAGCTGCCTGCTACACTCTAGCCTCGCCGTTCCACTATGTTTTCCACTATCAATGTGACTGGATACGGCGGCAGGGTAGACCTCATGAGAGGCTTACCATTATCTTGGGGGAGGCTAAATTGTCTTATCAACAACGCCACTATCTTACGGTCCCCCGAGTGTTGGCAAAGCTCTCCATGTCTTAGGGGTTGGAGTCCCCTGGAGTTGTCACTTGCCTTGCTTGTCGCTTCCTCTCATGGTTGTCTGGTCAACCGAGCCCAGTCACATTCCTCTCCTGAATCCAGACTTTCATTCCGGTGGTAGCGCAATATACCCAATCAGACCTAACCTAACCACTCGATGCCCCCAATCAAACATCTAACTCAAGAGTAACTAAAACTCTTCCTGGGTAAACATTCAGTCCAGACTTTGATTGAGTTGTCTGTTTCAGCTCTGAAAGTACCGACAGCACCACCAAAGAAAACCACCCTCGACTTCGCAGACGATTCAAAGCTCTTGGACGGAAGATTTAGAAAATTGGTTTGGAAGCACAAACAACGAAACAACCTTTGAGTTGAAAACCGGAAGTCGTGGACTCAAGATTAAGGTGATAGAGATCTACGTGTACTACAAGAGTGAATACAACTTCTCTGTGACTATTCAACAAATTTATTGTGAAAAATGTGTTACTTACAATCTGAATCATACGGTGATGGACAATACTTACGCCTGGGTTGAGATATTCTATCGACAAGTACTTGGCAAGTCCATGTTTGGACCACATACTACATATTCCATAACGGTTGCCTGTGATCCTGAGTTCTACTTGTTTACTCATCCAGGAACCATTGTTGAGCGGAAAGACTGGAAGACTGGGACTCGTGGCGTGGTCCTGTAATCTAGCTTCATGGAGGTCAGGTTTTGAGGATGATATAGGTCTAAAGCGGCTCAGATAGTCTCAGTGATCATCTGATGATACCCGCATCAACTCCCACCATCGTTTAGACATATCAGACCATCACCCCGGTACGGAAGTCACGTTAAGCCGTTGGTCCTTGTATTTCCACTTTAGTAACATATTTTGTGAATAATTTTACGAAATAGGCTTTGTTGCAAATCTGATAATGCAAGTCTTATACGTGACCTTTGAATACAACTTATTAAATACCTCTCACCAATTAAGTACAGTACACAATATGTTGTTAGAAAACAAGTTGTGTATTCATTTAATATATATAAATATTTAATTGCAAGAATCTGTGTTTTTTAATAGCTATTTACCCGTGCTTCGCTACGGATAAAATATCTTACAGTAAAGTTTACTTTATCCTAGTTCAGTACTCTTCGAGAAGTTCGAAGGCTCTTAAGCCCTAAATTCGCATTTTGTACAACTTTTGTTTGCCAATAAGGTCCAACTATGTAAGTTTAATTTCCAGTTATGTTTAACCAAAGATAATGTAATGGTAAGTAGAAAAACAGCGAGAGACCGTATGTCACCACACTATATGCTTTGGGCTGCCGAACTATGTTGATTTTGCTACCTCAACCATGCGACATCCATGCGCAATCTACTAACCATAGCACTGTCTTTGGTTTAATACATAGCGTTAGCCTAACATTAACGTATATGTATACGCAGGTATAATATAAAAACACTGTAACAGTATATACAAACAATGTGACTCAACGGTCAACATAATATAAGCGTAATTATGACTTGAGTTGTTAGCTAAATAAACAATGATTCATTAAAAACTATGCTAAAACCAGTAGTGCGTGAGATGTAAATTGAACAGCTGATACTGAATCACTAAATCATCAATGCTTTAGGTTTGTTATTAGTCAACAAGTCTTCTGAGCCAGCTGTTACACGAAATCACATGAATGCAACCAAAGATAATGTTATGGTTAGTAGATTCCGTATACATGTCGACAAGGCTGAGGCAGGAAAATCAACATAGTTGCGGCAGCCCAAGCACAGATAGCGTTGTAAGTGTTTTAAGTAGAGCCACTCATGGTGGAATTTTATTGACATCGGACAAATTGGAGCCGAGAGGGGAGAAAGACGGCGAGAGACGGTCATGTGGCATCCATCTGCAATAAATTTACCATTATAGTATCTTTGCTGCAACTACAATGCGCAGCCTACATTCTCAAGGTCGGATCCTAGATCAACATAGCTGTATTCAAGGGTTAAAAATTTCAGCCGTAGGCCTATCCGTCAAATTTTTTCTCATTAAAAATTAAAACCAGGCCGACACGCAGCTAAGCGCCAATTGAGTGAAGTGAAGCGAAGCGCCGTGAGTGAAGCGAATATCTTTTGTAATTTGTTACCATAATTCGCTAATTGATGTAACTCAAATTCGTTGCGCTAATGTGAAGTACAATCTTAGTAATACTTTAAACACAGCTGTTCAAAGGTCAAACACATAATAACCGCTTTATTCGTTGGTTGCGGTTCACCAGCAGGTTGGCCACAACACTTTATTTATAGTTACTGTTTTCTTCAACCACCGCTACAGCTGTTTTTGTAGCTTTGAAAGAAAAATAATTTAAGTTACTTATAGTTTGCTACAAAACAACACAACTGTGTTTATTTACTGTTCAACAAACGTAATAGTAGCAGAAAATCGTGAGATCGACGGTAGAAATTAGATGGCGGAGCGAGTTATTTTGTTTTGGATGTTTACCAACTTGTACTAATCCCCTCCCGACATGCTCTTGGCAACTCACAGCTGATGAGCAGATCTATATTTATATTCGCTTCTTCTTCTTCAACAGCTGCATTTCTCGATCAATTCTCTTCCACCACACACCGACTAGCTCCTAAAGCTTGTATTTTTTCATTTATTGACTCCGACAACGTAAGTTTCTAAATTTATTTATATATTTTATTTAATGATATGATTCCCATCTTAACTTAAGACAAGGACGCATTTGTATTAAGGTAGGTTACGAGTTAAAGGGTTCTTGTATTTTGTTGTAAACCGAAGCCGGCTCGAGTTCTAGCGATTCGACATGTTGCTTGGGCAAGACATAATAATTCCTGAAAATTAGGACTACTCAGCCCTGATGAAATTAAAATGTTCGAAGCCGATTTTTTGGCTAGCAATTCTGTAGTTATTAGCCAGTTGTTTGTTGTCGTCCTAAAATATCAATGTTTATATAATGTAACAATGGGGCCTAACAATATTTCAAAACCATGTTTTGCTAGCAGAATAATTATTCTGAAGAGCTAAGCCTAGGCTTCTAATACTAATAGTGTTCACTGGCTCATAATTGTATTGCAACTCTGACTATAAAAACCATAACCCTGGAATTATGGAATAATACCTTTATGTTTAGTAGTTTCTTAAGTTATAGCCTTTCATGTAAAGTTTAAGATTCCCTTTTTCCAAAGATGAGTGCTTGTTTGCTGAGTTTGCCCACATTTTATATGGCATTGTAGATATTTTTGAGCCCCCCTCTTAGTGTTTTGAATTACAATAAAGTTCACTTTCATGTGTGATTTTTAATTTATGTTGTGATTTATTTAGTCTAATCATGGTAGCCCACGGAATGTTATTTTAAATTTAAAGTTATAGCCTCTATGTTTTTTATTTTGTATTGTTACTTTGATGCAACTCTCAGGTCAAATTGTACTGGTTAGTTATAATTAACCAAAATAGTGGGAAGGATTCGATGGGTAACCACAGTTTTACAGGGTGTTTCAAAAAATGTTTCACCCTCTGATTAACTTTTGAACTGATAACAATTTTTTAACCCCTTTCAAAAATGTTACAGGGTATCCTAAATACTTTTAATACAATTCAAGTTTCTACCCCTCTTTGAAGTTGGGATTTTGGTGGATAGGCCTAAGAAAACGTATGACCCCTCATTTTAAAAGCTTTACAAAACAAATTAGATACCCTCTAAAAACTTAACACTCAGTTTTTGATTGGCATTGAAACATGTAAGACTTTTGTCTTGTTTTAACGAGGCGAAGTTTGGACTACAAAGTCCTTTCTACGACTTAACCTTAACCTTTACCTAGCTTTACCGTATTGTCACATTAGAAATGTAAGTGGTGACAGCGGTAATCGAACGTGCAAGCGCCAGCAGAGTGATCAGCTGCGGAGTCGCGCATGATTCCAACCCGTCATGGGTCCGCTGAACTTTTCACTTAGATGAATGGGTGCCAACAGTTAGGTTTTCAAGATACCCAACGACATTATCAGTTTTAGGAAGCCTAGAGGTTCACAACAAAGTACAACCAGTTGAAGAATTAAGTGGAATAGCCGTAGATTCAAGTGGCTTGGAATAGCAGGTCATCCTGACTGAGGGCATCACGCTCCCAGTCCAGGGCGGCTCTAGGGCAAATCTTTGAAGGGGGCCATTTACTATCGGGGGTAACCTTGACCTGAGGGAGATACCAAGGTCGTTGTTTATATTTTTTAAGGTGGAATAAAACCATTTTAACAGTAGCAACTAACATTTAATCTTTGACAGCAATAGTCATATTTTTACAAAGCATGAAATCAGGCAAAAGCAATATTATAACACTGAGTTTTACTCATCAATTGAAGTAAAACTCTGAATTTTGAAAAAATATGAGTCCTTGTGCCCTCCCCCGTCCCCCAAAAATCCGCGACTTAGTGTGACACTATCTCTTTTGACATTATTGATCAAAGGTAAGTTTGTTTGCAAAGAGTTAAAAACTGATACCATACTGATTGATACTTTTCAGGCATTACAATGGGTCTTCTTGCATTTGGCATCGCGGATGGTATTGAGCTGCGGCGCGGATCGCCTTCCATCCTTGGCGCCGATCATCCTCCCCGCCCTAGGGTTCGGGCTCTCGGCCCTGCTGCGGGAGGGTTGGCAGCGGCAGCCCAAGCATTCGTGGGCAACGTTGCAGCTGGCTCAGTCTTCGCTACGCTGCAGGCTATGGCCATGGCAGCACCCACACCTTAGGTAGGTAGCCTACACCGACAATGTCAGCCATTGCTGGGAAATCTCGCTCAACTCATTTACATTATGAGCACAATAAGCCACGAACTTAGCCAACCGAGAATAAAGCCAGAACTTCCGCACAGTTTAATTTCTTTATTGGCCTAAGCAGAGTTAGTTGTTCACTACGCCACATCCCTCGCTTCGGCCTTTGGCTTTTCCTGAAGTATGATCTTGAGTAGTATGATCTGTGAGCAGAGTCAAGATTTATATCTTTATTGCTACAAATATTACGGAAGTCTGTTACAGGTATTAATACCTGTATTAGGCCTCAAGACTTACGCGGGTCTTTTACTGCACGCTTTACCACGAAATGGAAAATTTTGCCCCTCTTCACAGCCTCTCAGACTGGCTACATAGAGTTCACTGAACCCAGGTAGACTTGCGCTTCATCCCCATCGGCCAAAATGTGAACTATGTGCTCCACCTCATCGACCGATTCTCGATACTTTGGGTGCCCTGTATAAAGTTGTATAAAATAACGATTAACGTGTGTTTATTCTATGTTTCAGGTGTTAAATTGTTTCCTGTGAATTTACAAGAAGACTGTTCTTGTGGATGTAATAAATTTTAAGTTTGTGTTTAAGTAATTTAAATTTTACCTTACTTGCAATTATAACATTAACTGCCAAGAAAATTAAATTTGTATGTACCATAATGAACTATGTGATTTATTTGTGATTTCTTTGAAGTTTGTTAACATGTTTTAAGTGTAATAAACAAATTGTAGTCCTATATCAGCTTGTATTGTTTAAAACCTGTGAATTCAATTTTTGAAATTACGAGGGCTATCTTGAGAGTATATGTTTTGTTGTCGTACAGCTCATGATGACATATTATTATATTACATAATATTAATATTTTAGATGACATAATATTTACACATTATACATTGTTCATTTTGAATCCAACAGCTGGTTTAAAGTACATTAATGAACTGTTTTATTTTAATCCTCCTGACATGAAACATGAACATTATTAAAACTATCCAGGTTTGGTGGACGCACAATAAACAAAATGGATTTGGAATGTTTTCCCTAAAAGCGTTTGATCGCACAAAAAACCTAATTGAGACTAATAATTAGAAATACATATGGTATAGACAAGAAAAGAACAAAGACTGTTACTTGTAAAAATAAACTGTACAAACGTAGACAAACAATTATTTTGGAAAATGTACATTACACTTTAAAAAAAACTTAACTAACAGTTTTCTTTAAACAGATAATGCAGGTCCTAAAAACTGAAGAAAAGTGTTACATTTATTTAAACAAAGTAAAGATTCATGTAACCTAATTAATTTGAATTTTACATAAACCTTATGTGTAGTAAAAGCCAACAGAATATTCTACATTTATTAAAATCACGTTGTACTGCTAATTTTGGGTTAAGCCCTTGGTTTTTTCGATTAGCAAAAAACTTTGCGTCCCAAATCTGACATACGAGTATGACACATTTTTTAACTCTGCCTCGTCCGCTGATTACTTAATCTGCACTCTGCTGTCTTCTTCTCAAAAGTTATTCACGATTAACCGCCAACAAGGGATGAATTTTTTTTCAAAAACCAAGCATATGATACACTTTTTTGCACCGCCTAGTTGCGCTGAACACAAATCTGATTTTTAAAATTTTTATCTTGTTTCGTTCAGAAGTTATTGAGGATAAACCGTCAACGCTTAAGTTCATGCCCAGAGTGGGACCCCTGATCGTACTCAAGTCCTAGGGGCCCTATTTATTTCTGTATTTTGTTTTAGCTTAAGTTATGTTCATATCTATTATTGTATTGTAAAATTGTATAACAGAGAAAATAGGGGTCTCTTAATTAAATGAAAAATTAAAAATAGTGTGAACTTGTTTTCGGTACCTTTGTGTAACCACCAGTCCTTTATTCAGGGGAAATTATCATACAAGAATATAATTTAACGTGAGTAGTTAGCACTGGTAAAAAAAACAATATTTTGCACACAGAAACCAAACTGTAGCTAAAATAAAATCTTTGGTACCAGGGTCGCAGAAATTGCCTGGAGACCTTGGAGTAAGTTCCTCTAGTTTCGACAAGGGAACCCCCTGACAACTTTTGAGGTCCTAGTGAATTGTGGAAATATAAAGTTTCACAGTGGTTTAAATGAGATAAAAAATGAGTTTGTAGTACAAGGGTCGCAGAAACTGCTAGGAGACTTTCAAGATGACTTTTTTCCGAAGCCCAAAACAATCACTAAGTTGCTTGTTGTACTCAGAACAGACTGTAGTGTCTCCTGCCAACTTATGAGGCCCTGATACCAGGACAATTTTTTTGCATTGGAAATTAACCATTTTGCAATCTTCTGTGTAACACGATGAGCAACTTATCTGGGGAAAACCTTACCTTTGGAGTTATTTTAAATAATCTACCAATATTTAGTTTAATCTTGGGGGGGGAAGGGTAGTCATACACATAATTTCAGGTGTAATAAATAGTTTTATTGATTCCATACAACACATTTGAAATTGAATCACAGTGTGACTGGTTGGAGGGGGCTATCACATGAGTTCGGGTGAATAGATTACAATCACAATTATTACAAGTCACTAAACTACTGTGAGATTACACGAGAGTAGAATTGTAGTACCTGGCAACTGAGGGAGACCAGTTTACATAAATTTTTTATTTATTTTGTCCTCGGTTGATTTTTTGTAGCGTCTTGCTAGGAATTACATCCGCTAGCAACAAAGGAGTCACTAAGATCTAAGGCTTCCGGTTTACACCGCGTCACAGTTGAATATAATTACTGTTAACGCTGACGCTGTGGAGAGTCATCCTCAGTAGCTAGTTGACTGGCTGAGACCAGCTACTGAGGATGACTCACAAGCAGGTCAAAACGCTTAGCAGTAATTATATTTCATTAGACGCGGTGTAAACCGAAGCCTTAGATCTTAGTGATGACACCGCCGCAAAAGCCTAAGAGTTAAGAGATTAAAAGGAATGTTTCACTAGAGGACAACATTTATATTACATAACTCTTAGGCTTTCACGGCCGGTGTCACAACTATATCTAGTTATTCGGTTCACACGTCCAATCTTCATAATTAGGTTGAGATATTTTGTTCCTCTGTGGAGTACCATCTTCAGTACTGATTGGCTGCTTTCAGCCATCAGTGAGTGAAGATGGTACTCCACATTACACATTGTAAAGGTCTGGGATCGAACCCGGCTACCGGAGTGATGGGCTCAGAGTTGCGCCGATTACCAATCCAGCCACTTAATTCAACAGTAAATTTTAAAATTTCAAATTTGGTATAGTATTACTGTAAAAATAAATCTTAGAAAAGCTGCCATTTTTAGAGTCAACCTTTTGAGATTGAGTTGGCGATATTGTTGTCTACTAAATGTCCCGTTTGATTGGTACCAAATTTAACCTAGTCCTTTCCGAGGTCTTTTCTTTGACTTTTAACTGAAGTTTAGAGAAACCAAAAGTAACATTCTGGAATCTCCCCCAGTTCCAAGTTTGATAGGCCGTTATTTAGAGACATTTAGACAATCTTTAGCAGAAATAAGCGTTTTCAGCTACCCTTAACTTGGTTGCGAATGTTTACTCAAAACATCAAAACCTATGAAATTAAATACACAATTTTTCTTACTTAGAAACACATACACATACGGTACTAGGGTATTTAAAAAAAATACAGTGGGCTATGTATATAATGATTTTGTAAGTAGATGACAATACTTTTAGTCCTCGGTTTCTGCAACACATTTCAATAGAGTCTCACTTATCCGGCTTTGCTTATCAGAGACAAAACATGTCAAAAAGAAAATCACATATTCGGTTTCATGGCAAATGTTGTTACGTGAATTTTTTACTTTTAGTTATTATGTTTTCATTTTGTTCAAAAGTATAATGTCTATATTAAATGGGCATTATTGTAGCATACTTATAATTTAAAGGCTTTTTCTTAACAGGGATATATAGGGCTTCTACAGGACTTGTAACAAATTTAAGATTCTTGACCACCGAACAAGTTTCTTCAACAGATTTTCAATCTACAACATGATCAAACTGTATAATAAATTACCAAATGAGATAAAAGAAGCAAATAACATAAAAGAATTCAAGAAAAGTAAAAAAAATATCCTGTTGGAAAAGAATTTTATTCTATGGAGGACATTTTTAATTGAAGTGAAACCTACAGTTGAGAATAAAGTGGATGCGCATTTTCCCCGCTTGGAATGAATGGCACTCATTATTGACCTTAAAATAGTGATTATGTTTTAAGTTAAGGACAATAAGAGTGCCCCACTGAAGCGAGGCGAAATGCACATCCATTTTATTCTCAACTGTAGGATCTACAGGCACATTAAAAAGTAATTAATAATAGGATTTATCAATTATCATCAACATGGGACGTTATATCTCTAAATTTGTAGTTTTTAACATTTATATTTTTGCTGTTCTTTGTCCATGCGAAGCTTTGTTTTCAGACGATAAATATTATAATAATTATTAAGGTTTCCTTGTAACATATTTGAGTTACGCCCTTCTGCCTTCCCTTTGTGACGGATAAGGAGACTCTACTGTATTTATTAGTTCAAATAAAACAATTGACAAAATATGATTGTTTTGAAAAAACAACTGATATTTAAACTATGATACAATTTAATATAGACGTAATAGAAATCTAACAATAATGAAGATTTCATTCATTCAATTTGGGTGACAATCTCGGCTTAACATGAGTGGAAATATGTCAAGAGTGGTCCATACAAAGTATAAAAAGAAGTAATTATGCATCGAGAAAAAATTTTTAAAACAACTTAAAAATCTAGAAAAGTTTTGAACATAAACTTTGTTAGACTCTAAAACATCTATATTATCTCCTGCCAACTTATGAGGCCCTGATACCAGGACAATTTTTTTGCATTGGAGCTTATGAAGTTGGTTGAGACAAGGCTATAGAGCAGAAATTAACCATTTTGCAATCTTCTGTGTAACACGATGAGCAACTTATCTGGGGAAAACCTTACCTTTGGAGTTATTTTAAATAATCTACCAATATTTAGTTTAATCTTGGGGAAGGGTAGTCATACACATAATTTCAGGTGTAATAAATAGTTTTATTGATTCCATACAACACATTTGAAATTGAATCACAGTGTGACTGGTTGGAGGGGCTATCACATGAGTTCGGGTGAATAGATTACAATCACAATTATTACAAGTCACTAAACTACTGTGAGATTACGAGAGTAGAATTGTAGTACCTGGCAACTGGGGAGACCAGTTTACATACATTTTTATTTATTTTGTCCTCGGTTGATTTTTGTAGCGTCTTGCTAGGAATTACATCCGCTAGCAACAAAGGTCACTAAGATCTAAGGCTTCCGGTTAGTTGAAATATAATTACTGCTAAGCGTTTCGACCTCGCTGTGGAGAGTCATCCTCAGTAGCTGGTTGACTGGCTGAGACCAGCTACTGAGATGACTCTCCCAGCGAACAATATTATATTTTCAACTGTAACTGCCGGTAAAAACCGGAAGCCTTAGATCTTAGTGATGACACGCCATAAAAAGCCTAAGAGTTAAGATTAACAAAAGGAATGTTTCACTAGAGGACAACATTTATATTACATAACTCTTAGGCTTTCCGCGGCTGTCCAACTATATCTAGTTATTCCGGTTCACACCGCGTCCAATCTTCATAGTTAGGTTGAGATATTTTGGCCTCACTGTGGAGTACCATCTTCAGTAAGATGGCTGCTTTCAGCCATCAGTGAGTGAAGATGGTACTCCACATTACACATTGTAAATGGTGACTGCGGAGATCGAACCCGCGCTACCGGAGTGATGAGCTCCGTAGTTGCGCGCATTACCAATCCAGCCACTTAATTCAACAGTAAATTTTTAAAATTTCAAATTTGGTATAGTATTACTGTAAAAAATAAATCTTAGAAAAGCTGCCATTTTTAGAGTCAACCTTTTGAGATTGAGTTGGCGATATTGTTGTCTACTAAATGTCCCGTTTGATTGGTACCAAATTTAACCTAGTCCTTTCCGAGGTCTTTTCTTTGACTTTTAACTGAAGTTTAGAGAAAACGCAAAGTAACATTCTGGAATCTCCCCCAGTTCCAAGTTTGATAGGCCGTTATTTAGAGACATTTAGACAATCTTTAGCAGAAATAAGCGTTTTCAGCTACCCTTAACTTGGTTGAGAATGTTTACTCAAAACATCAAAACCTATGAAATTAAATACACAATTTTTCTTACTTAGAAACACATACACATACGGTACTAGGGTATTTAAAAAAAATACAGTGGGCTATGTATATAATGATTTTGTAAGTAGATGACAATACTTTTAGTCCTCGGTTTCTGCAACACATTTCAATAGAGTCTCACTTATCCGGGCTTTGCTTATCAGAGACAAAAACATGAACAAGTCAAAAGAAAATCACATATTCGGTTTCATGGCAAATGTTGTTACGTGAATTTTTTACTTTTAGTTATTATGTTTTCATTTTGTTCAAAAGTATAATGTCTATATTAAATGGGCATTATTGTAGCATACTTATAATTTAAAGGCTTTTTCTTAACAGGGATATATAGGGCTTCTACAGGACTTGTAACAAATTTAAGATTCTTGACCACCGAACAAGTTTCTTCAACAGATTTTCAATCTACAACATGATCAAACTGTATAATAAATTACCAAATGAGATAAAAGAAGCAAATAACATAAAAGAATTCAAGAAAAGTAAAAAAAATATCCTGTTGGAAAAGAATTTTATTCTATGGAGGACATTTTTAATTGAAGTGAAACCTACAGTTGAGAATAAAGTGGATGCGCATTTTTCCCCGCTTGAGGGGAATCGTCGGCACTCATTATTGACCTTAAAATAGTGATTATGTTTTAAGTTAAGGACAATAAGAGTGCCCCACAAGCGAGGCGAAATGCATCCATTTTATTCTCAACTGTAGGATCTACAGGCACATTAAAAAGTAATTAATAATAGGATTTATCAATTATCATCAACATGGGACGTTATATCTCTAAATTTGTAGTTTTTAACATTTATATTTTTGCTGTTCTTTGTCCATGCGAAGCTTTGTTTTTCAGACGATAAATATTATAATAATTATTAAGGTTTCCTTGTAACATATTTGGAGTTACGCCCTTCTGCCTTCCCTTTGTGACGGATAAGGGAGACTCTACTGTATTTATTAGTTCAAATAAAAACAATTGACAAAATATGATTGTTTTGAAAAACAACTGATATTTAAACTATGATACAATTTAATATAGACGTAATAGAAATCTAACAATAATGAAGATTTCATTCATTCAATTTGGGTGACAATCTCGGCTTAACATGAGTGGAAATATGTCAAGAGTGGTCCATACAAAGTATAAAAAAGAAGTAATTATGCATTAGAAAAAAATTTTTAAAACAACTTAAAAAATCTAGAAAAGTTTTGAACATAAACTTTGTTAGACTCCTAAAACATCTATATTATTGGTAAAACTTGATACAAAATGTAGAATTCTTCAGGCGTATAAAATTGTTATTATAAAACTGATTACAATACGGATCTAGCTAACACACGTACACAACAACTGATCTGTGTGTGATAGATACAAAGTGTGCCGTGAGGTGAATACCAGGCGTAGAGAGTAGGGGTGGACGGGACTGGACTTTCCCCTTCGGGGGAAAAACACTTTTTCTTGCTTGATATCGGGAAACTTTCGGGTGGGATTAAAAGTTTATTTTAGTTATTACAAATTAAACCACTAAATCACTACTTGAGATGCCGACCACTCTCATGAGGGTATTTTAAGGCAAATATGTGGTGAAGGATGAGTGGTAGTAATGAGTTATGAGGTGTAGTCTTGTTACAAACTAAGGCAGACTCTTCCTTAGAATGGGTCATTAATTAATAGCCCAATGACCAATGGAAATACAAGGACCAATGGCTTAACGTCACTTCCGAACCACGCAGGTGATGGTCTGATATGTCTAAACGATGGTGGGAGTTGATGCGGGTATCATCAGATGATCACTGAGACTATCTGAGCTGCTTTAGACATATATCATCCTCAAAACCTGACCTCCATGAAGCTGGATTACAGGACCACGCCACGAGTCCCAGTCGAAATTAAAAAAGGAAAGAAGAAAATTGGATAAAGGTTTTTTACAGTAAAAAAATGTATTTTTACCCTATAAATCCCAATTTTGAGTTCCATTTGCGAGTTAAAAAGAAATGTGTATGATTGGTACAGCGTGATTGTCCTTTGATTTGATATTATTATTGATTAGTGACATTACCATATGATTAAACTTTGTAATTATTACAGGTAATAGTGAAAGTTAAAATAATAACTCATTTACTCCTTGAAAAAACATTTAAACATAACTTTAAAATTTTCATTTGTATTTGTTTTGTTATTGGGGGAATTTTTAATAGGGATCCACTTAGAAAACTAATTATCAATCAGAGTCAAATTATCAAGAAGTGAGATTGTTTAGAAATCCTTTGATATCTGCCCAAAATTCTCGTTAAACCTCCATTTTTGCCAAAAAACCCCAGACACTTAAAACGTTCCTCAAATATCCCTCCCGTCTCAAAAATACTTCATAAAATTCCTCTCGCCCCAAAAAAATCTCCTGCTCGAAAAAGTCTTGCTTTTAGGGAATTCTCACCCGATTTTAAGGATTTAAACTTTTGTCGAGAATTCCCCAATGTTCCGGCCTCGTCCACCCCTAATAGAAAGCAAAGTTAGCCTTGAAAAGTCGGGGGCCTATTTCACATAAAACATCCATATTCACTAGTAAACTTATAGTACATTCATATGAGAAGATGCCAGATTCGTCAAAGGTTTTACGTTTGGTGTAACATTCCTACAGTGAACTAAAAACACCATCGTACAATTAATGGCGAACCTATGGTGTTTTAGCAATAAACGCCAAACGAAAGAGAACAAATCTTCGTCGTCTGCATATGAGCATAACCTATCAAGATAACCTATCAAGTGATAAAATATACAACACAGCCGATACACGATATAGATTGTCACTTTGGTAGAAAAAAATATATTGTATTCGCTTTTTAATTACAAAATAGTTTACATGAGAAATCGGCAAGTTTTGGATTTTGTATGAGGAATAAAATTCAGATCAATAATGTAGTTTCGATATGTAAAAAAAACCGTACAAAATATTTAAAACCCAGCGACTCTAGTTGTACCACTAGTTAAACTTGTGGCAGCCAACTGTCTGGAACTGTTAATAGACAAACATAATATTTTCTTTCTTGCTATGATACCTCATAGAAGAATGAATTTGTCACCAATAGACAGGGTTACTTGATGCTTATCAAATTAAAATTTGAAATGTAATAGTTTTTAATGGATACAATAAAAGCCTCTAGACAAAAAGTTTTGGTAACGAACAACTATTTAAGTTTTTAGAATTTATGAAAGAGAACCATCATAACTTGATACCGTATTGTATACTTAGTACTCCTAATACTACACTGCATTTGCATTATGTTGGTTATTAATTATTATTTACATTCAATATCTACCAAGCAAATGTTTCTTTAAAAGATTGTTTGATTTTAATTCAAAACCCTTTCTACTACATACTATAACAATTTCGTTCAACCTGAAAAATCTAAACAATTAAGAAAAAAATACGTAACTGTAAAATTAAAGCAGAAAAATGGTGATTACAAGTTATAATTAAGCACTAAAATTTATTTTTAATGAATTTTCAAAAAAATTACAAAAGAAATTTTTTATAACAGTTGCTGGGTTATGAAACGTTAGTACGAAAATACATTTCAAGTTTTTAATTTAATTACATTTTTACCGACACCCAAAAACGCAATGCGTCCTCCAAATATTAACAAAATACAAATCCAAAACTTGCGATTTTAAATTTACAAAATTACACGAAATCATCAAACATAAGTACAAAAAATATATCAGCTATGAGGAAGAATTTATGTATGTCTTCAAGCTAATAAAAAATTTCCTAGATTATATTAGTAAAGTTTCATTTCTGGTCTACAACGTAACAATTAACATTCATTAAGATTTATACTATAAATATCGATTTTTATTTACAACTCAATATAGTTATACATACACTTATTCTAAATGTAATTTTATTTAATGAATAAAATATATGATATATTTTTAGATATGATTAAGTTGTAAGCGTTGTATTTTTTCAGTGAGTACTGGTAAACAAAAATAGCATTTGGAATAACCAAACATATATGGGTTCGTAATGAGAAGTACGTCTGTATTTTATTCATCATTTAGGTTAAAAATGTTTAAATCCCATACTGTAGTGTGTAATAGAATATTTTAAATGTATCTTTTTTTAAATATCCAACTTAGTGTGTGTAAAACAAAAACAACTAAAAGAACTTTTAACAAATTGAAAAGTTATTTAGCTATTTCTTTTACAGTAAAGTATTTGTCAAACAGTTGGAAACATAACTGTTAACTCGAATCAAAAGATGCAAAACGTTGTGTTACTGACAAACACAATGAAAATTATAAATATAATAATTCTTAGAAAGTAACTTGTAATTATTACCTGTGCGAGCACCTAAAATTTAACAGGTTTGGGGGAAAACTATGGCCGAGTTGGCTAGCCTGCAAGAGTCATGTAACTCCAGCTGGAAAAACCGTTGAAAGTGGGGAATGACTGGAGATGGTGAGCCGATTAGTTGTCCCGCAACATTAAGGGGCATTGACTTAAAATTACAGTAGAATCTGGATTATCATAAGTAATTGGGATCAAGACCACCTAAGATTCAAGTTTTTCATTTAATTATATTTTTACCGCCTCCCAAAAACGTAACACAATTTGTGCCGTAAAAAGCAATGAATTACAGCAATGATACAAACAACCAAGTTCCTGTAAAACTATTCCTGTATCGCTTGATTTAGTAGTCGTCGGCTAAGACCGCAATCGTTTGTGTTGCGAAACTTGTCTTTCTCGAATCACTAGATCGGTTAACCCGGAGGCCTTAACAGAGCATCGAGATGTGTGGATGTCTCCTAATAGAGCGTATAAAAGTTCCTTCAATATATCTTACTAGTTATTTGATTCGTCAAAATAGGAGCAACCTTAGGCTCCCGATGGTGCACCTCACTGGACATGGTCAGTTCAGAAGCCATCTAGCTAAGCAAGGCGACGTCAGCTCCAGGAAATGTGGGCAGTACGAGGAGACTGCCAGACATTTGCTCCTGAGTGTGAACCCTTAGAGCCTAGGAGAAGAGGAATCTTTGGGGGTGCATTGCCAGATGCAAGTTCTGGATCATGCACTGGGGAGCAAATCCTGAGTCATAGGTATCCCCTAGCATATCATTCTCGAACAGCACAATAAGCCACACAGAGGTTGTGGGGCTAGAACCTTTCTTCAATCCAACCTAATCTAATCCAGAGGCTCAAATAAACAGAGTTCGGATAATCGAGATTCTACTATAACGTGAAACTGTGTGTTTACAAAACTCAACTAAAAATTCTGTGACTGAGAAAAACTTGACTTAAATTAGACCCCTCCTCGCACAGGCTTAGTTATGACCAATCAAACTTCAACGTTATACAAAAGTGTTGTTAAAAACGTCTTAACACTCAATGTGCAAAAGCACGTTAAAATTGCAAAAGACTTATCCTTAGATCGATTTGCCGATATTTTATTTCTTCAGTAAACACTACGATAAAAAGATATTAACATGCACTGACCAGCAGCTTTGAGAATGTATTAGTTGTTCTTAAGCTATTAATGATTACATAATATCAATATCTGTCGTAGATTATTAGAAAATGCAATGACTATTACACATACAAAGAGTGGACGTGTTTTAAAACTCCAATCGATGTATTATTACGTTAAAGTCACCTATTAAAGAATAAAAAATCTTCGATATCATTGAAAAGTTGGTGTTTCAAACAATTTCAGTTGCGTAAAAGCAAATTAAATACAAACTAACTCAAATGAATCTTGTCTGATAGACCCACTTATTTTAAATTTTATATACATCAATGAACAAGATACTTTAGAATTCTGGTGTCTACACATTAATACATAATATTTATACACTTTTTACAATTTTTTACAGTAGAAAATAGTTAATTAAAAATAAAATGATCACAAAGTAAATAAAAAATTAAAATTACCGATAAGTTACTGTAGTACAAAGTCATAGATTACCTGTGCGAGCACCTAAAATTTAACAGGTTTGGGGAAAACTATGGCCGAAGTTGGCTAGCCTGCAAGAGTCATGTAACTCCAGCTGGAAAAACCGTTGAAAGTGGGGAATGACTGGAGATGGTGAGCCGATTAGTTGTCCCGCAACATTAAGGGGCATTGACTTAAAATTACAGTAGAATCTGGATTATCATAAGTAATTGGGATCAAGACCACCTAAGATTCAAGTTTTTCATTTAATTATATTTTTACCGCCTCCCAAAAACGTAACACAATTTGTGCCGTAAAAAGCAATGAATTACAGCAATGATACAAACAACCAAGTTCCTGTAAAACTATTCCTGTATCGCTTGATTTAGTAGTCGTCGGCTAAGACCACAATCGCTGCTTAAACTTGTCTTTCTCGAATCACTAGATCGGTTAACCCGAGGCCTTAACAGAGCATCGAGATGTGTGGATGTCTCCTAATAGAGTTAAAAGTTCCTTCAATATATCTTACTAGTTATTTGATTCTCAAAATAGGAGCAACCTTAGGCCCCGATGGTGCACCTCACTGGACATGGTCAGTTCAGAAGCCATCTAGCTAAGCAAGGACGTCAGCTCCAGGAAATGTGGGCAGTACGAGGAGACTGCCAGACATTTGCTCCTGAGTGTGAACCCTTAGAGCCTAGGAGAAGAGGAATCTTTGGGGTGCATTGCCAGATGCAAGTTCTGGATCATGCACTGGGGAGCAAATCCTGAGTCATAGGCATCCCTAGCACATCATTCTCGAACAGCACAATAAGCCACACAGAGGTTGTGGGGCTAGAACCTTTCTTCAATCCAACCTAATCTAATCCAGAGGCTCAAAAACAGAGTTCGATAATCGAGATTCTACTATAACGTGAAACTGTGTGTTTACAAAACTCAACTAAAAATTCCGTGACTGAGAAAAACTTGACTTAAATTAGACCCCTCCTCGCACAGGCTTAGTTATGACCAATCAAACTTCAACGTTATACAAAAGTGTTGTTAAAAACGTCTTAACACTCAATGTGCAAAAGCACGTTAAAATTGCAAAAGACTTATCCTTAGATCGATTTGCCGATATTTTATTTCTTCAGTAAACACTACGATAAAAAGATATTAACATGCACTGACCAGCAGCTTTGAGAATGTATTAGTTGTTCTTAAGCTATTAATGATTACATTACATAATATCAATATCTGTCGTAGATTATTAGAAAATGCAATGACTATTACATACAAAGAGTGGACGTGTTTTAAAACTCCAATCGATGTATTATTACGTTAAAGTCACCTATTAAAGAATAAAAATCTTCGATATCATTGAAAAGTTGGTGTTTCAAACAATTTCAGTTGCGTAAAAGCAAATTAAATACAAACTAATTCAAATGAATCTTGTCTGATAGACCCACTTATTTTAAATTTTATATACATCAATGAACAAGATACTTTAGAATTCTGGTGTCTACACATTAATACATAATATTTATACACTTTTTACAATTTTTTTACAGTAGAAAATAGTTAATTAAAAATAAAATGATCACAAAGTAAATAAAAAAATTAAAATTACCGATAAGTTACTGTAGTACAAAGTCATAGATTACCTGTGCAGATAACCTGATACTGGGGTACAGCAAAGAGAGATCATGTCTATAGCTGGGTAGGTTTTTGGCTACTCAGTACAACATTTTCCCATCACTAAACCACACGTAAGTGAGCTTAAAATGGATTGTATATGCTGCAGGATTTGAACCCGCGACAACCCTAGACCTAAATCACCACCTCGTCAGCTGACGCTTTAGACCACACGGCCATTCTTACACCTAGTAGAAGCTATTGTCTCAGTAACCTGTTCAAGCTTGCGCGGAACGCTAGAGCTCTAGTAGCAATCATGGTAACTACTTCAAAAGACGGCCCAAGCGGGACTCAGGCTTTAGCTTCGAAGTGTTTAAGTCTTACACCAGGCGCAACTGAGGTTCGTTGGAGTGACGGATGACACGAGTTTTCCTCTTCTGTAGCCATCGCTCCCCGTCCCGCAGGTACGTCTTCACGTAGCAATCTGAAAGTGGTACATAAGGTGACTGATTTCAACTTGATTGTTGATCCACACTTCAGTCTTTTTATTCGTTACACAGTTTCGACTTTAAAGGTGAGCATCTGGTCTGATTTTTGTGTACCTACCTTTTCTGGCCAAAGAAAAAACAATATGAGTAATTTGTAACTTTTTAAATCATGACTTTAGCCAGTTAATCAGAATATTATTTATGTAAAGGGAAATTCTCAATAGTTTGTAACGCGCCGGAATGTAAACGATTACGATATCAGACATAGGCATGATTTGGTTACATCTAGTACTCGATTGAATAAATCCCTAAATAGTCATGTTTATTTACAACTCTCTGTATAACAAATTATCATTATTCATTAGGCTATTGCCTACTTTAGATTTGAAAATGTTATGTCAAGTGGCTTAAACAAAAGCTTCTTATTCAACGTAAGACTTCTAAGACTGTGATATAGAATGTTATATTGTAAGCTGTAGACCTAAGATAATGTGACGATGACTATTGCATTTCTGTGTAAATACTCAATGGA
This sequence comes from Matsumurasca onukii, assembly GCA_018831715.1. Lineage (NCBI taxonomy): Eukaryota > Metazoa > Arthropoda > Insecta > Hemiptera > Cicadellidae > Matsumurasca > Matsumurasca onukii. The sequence goes on from CM032067.1 coordinate 18,061,722, forward strand.
AAATAAAGATCTTGTATTCTTTGTACGAAAGCAAGACAGCAGTCTGCAGTTACAGTTAGCTGTTAGACAATAGTCACAGCTGGTAATTTCAACATCCTACGAGGATTATCCCAAAAGTGAAGCTTCGATTTTCTATAAAGCATAGTTGAGTGAAACCATTAGGTGTTTTTTCAAATTTCCAGTGAGGCTAAAAAATTATTACGGACGATTTCCAACACTTTTGAGTAGACAAAAAGTAGACGATCTTTTTGGGATCTGAACCTGTCTTCAGATGAAAAGTAACCCAAACCATAACACAAAACATTAGTAAAATGAAAAAATATATTTTCCTTCCATTGGCTGTATTTTTTAGGTATTTTTTTATGTTCTCTATTACAGTTGGTTGGTCTGATTCAGGCTCTGATTAGTCGTTCACCGCTCCAATCCAGCCAATGGGACTGTCTGGTGGCTGGCATGGCAGTCTGTCAGTGAGCAGCTGTCACAGGCCATGGACGTGCTTGATTTCACTATTTTTTAAAATTGTGTACAGTTGTATTGTTTTCTAAGCTAGCCTACACAATTAACAAGTTTAACAAGAAAAGGGAAGAAGGGAAAGGAAAAAAAAGGTTATTTGTTAGTGGATGACTGGTCAGCTTGCGCTGATTACTTTTAGGCTATCTCATTTCCTAATGTTTTGTGTTATGGTTTAGGTTACTTTTCACTTGAAGACGGGGTCGGATTCTAGATCCCGAAATGTTGTGTACATTTTGTTCACTCAAAAACGATGGAAGTAGTCTGTAATAAGGTTTTAACTTTTAAGCTCAGAAATTGTACCATTGTCAACAATAAACTACATGTTTCTAGCTATGTATATAGACAGAGCTGCTAACGGAGATGCAATCTGCTCATGATATCTTCCGTATTTTCGCTTTACAAAATCTGTCAAAACCTGCCCTCAAAATTTACTATTAATGGCTTAATATGGACTTATATTTCCTATATTTAGCATATATGGAATAGCTCTTTGGGAAATGGTTCAAGAGCGAACAGCCAAAGAGTCTTTATATTACAAACAAAAACAATTACCGTAAAATTATATTAAACCTAAATTTTAGAGATTCATGCAGAGAAGCTTTCAAAGCATTGCAATTGCTAACCTGCCTTGTCTCTATATATTTGAGGTGGTATACTATTACCAATTTAAATGTCAACCACTTCAGGGTAGAGATATTCATGAATATAAAACAAGAGGTAGGGATCTTTTAGAACTTCGCAACATTGGACGTCCGCTGTAAAAAATTGCCCTCCCAGCAGGAGCTAAACTGTTAAATTAATGCGGCCTCCCCAGATTGCCACTATCACCTCCCCAGAGCTGTTTAAGCTGTTTTAAAACAATACCTAATTAATTTAAGCTGTTACTCTGTGGATGAGTTTAAGGATGGGGAAGAAATTTAAAGTTGTGAACTCTGGTGTTTTTGGAGAATAGGAAACATATGAAATATGTTTCTTAAAAGTGTGAATGGTTTTTCAGGATAATATTGCAACTGTATGAATGTCATAATGTGTGTAAATGTTTTTCTTTTCTTATCTTGACTTTTGCAAGATTGTAAAAATTTTCCTGCAATAAACATTATTCTATTCTCTAACTTCAAACAAATAATTTCAAAAGTGAATGTTGATTTCTGTACCTGGGGGTTCTCCTGGAATGCCTTTAGCGCTTATCACCTCGACCTCCAGTTGACCCTTGGTCATCAACAGGCTCAACTTCAGTTCTATTTGTCCACCTGTACATTCAACATGGTCATTAGAGTAAATTCAGGTATCATATCTGTAGGCGTTGATCGGGACCCGAGGGATCGGAAAATACACCACAAAAATTAAAATACCAAAAGTTTTATTATATCCAGTTTCAAGGCCTATATCAATTAATATAGTAAATACCTGTTGGGTGCCTGTAGACCTTGTTGAGAGATTTAAAAGTCCCGATGTACATTTCGCGACGTCTAATCCCACCCACCGGGGGTGCCAGCCACGCACAAACAAAGTGACTAGTTTTAAGTATAGTGTAATAGTGTAAAAGTGCTTATGAAACAGTAACCCACCTCACCCAGAAGATGCACAAGCGCGAAATGTACATGGGACTTTTAAATCTCTCAACAAGGTCTACAGGCACCTAACAGGTATTTACCAAAAGTTGGGTGGGAATTCCCTAATAGCAGGTTTTTAGGTAGGAGTTTTTGGTAGTAGGGCAATTTGCAGGGATCTTTTGGCGGTAAGGGAAATTTAAAGTTAATTTTGACATATCTTATAATTTTGGTTGATTGTAAAAAACCTCTCTTCAATTTTTCAATATTTACTTTACAATTTGTAATATCTAAAACTTGCTTTTAATCACCCAAAATTATCCGAAAATTAAGCAAGAAAAAGTATTTCCCACCCGATTTTGTCCAAAAGGAAAAGCCACACCCGCCCATCGCCAGGTGGAAAATAACCGACCCTCTCTAGACTCTACACCGGAGTACTCTCCTACCAACAGACGAGAAACTTGGAACTTACCGGTGGCTGATTTATGTCCCCTGGTTTGTATCTGACCAGGTCCTAAGGGTTTGGAATCCGCCGTTGAACTGAAATCAAAATTAAACCAGCGTTTGAACCACTTATCAATTGAATCAAACACATACAAAACAATTAAACAAATGCAAAGGATAACGATGAAGGAAGTGTCTTTTTTGTGATTTGCCATTTAATAACAATTATTTAGAAATGATAGACAAGTTGAAAGCTTGGGCTCATGTGTTAAATGATGTGAGGAAAATAGCACTTCGGTGAAGTACCACTGATAGTAAATTAAAGATAAGATAACGGAAACATGATCAGAGAAAGTAACGTATCAAATATTGAACAAATAAAAATATGAGGGGTATTTTTTACATTGTATACCTTTTTTTACATATACCTAATTTACATGTATACCTTCAGTATACTTCCCATTTAGTGTAATGCATTTGTTAATTCGATGCTCCCATGGTTTAAAGCACCCCTCATACCCCTTTATCCGAATGGCTGCACGCTCCATCCTCGTTTGCCTTTTCACTCCTTCATTTTCGTCATAACGGTGATCTTTTTGTAATTTTTCATTATGGGGAACATAAAAAGTCGTGGGGCAAGATTTGGTGAGTATGAGTCGTGGGAAGAGTGGTCATGCTGGTATTGGCCAAAAACTAGCGCACTGAGATGGATACGTGGGAAGGCGCATTGTCATGATGAAAGACAGTCTCCATATTGCCAAAATTTAGGTCTGGAGTGTGTTGAAATTTGCTAAACTGAATTTCAACACACTACAGACAGCAAAGAATTCTCAATGGTCCTCCGGTCTGGGTGTGTAGAAAAGCACTCCACAACAGCAAAAATAATTCTCAATGGTCCTCCGACGGTCTTCTTTAAAATTGACGGTTTTTTCTGAACAATTTCACCAGTCCGAGAATTTGAAGGTCGTCCGGGACGAGGCTTGTCTTCAATCGACATGGCGCCATCTTGAATTTAGGCAAAATACTCGTTACACTCCGGTTTTGCTCAAAACATCGTCTTTGTAAGCTTTTTAATAATTGCAATCATTTCCACGCCGCTTCTACGGAGAGAAGAAAGCAAAACCTCAACTGCTGAACTTTGTTCATTTAATTACACCATCAAAACAAAACGAGGTAGAACAAAACTACTTTTAGAAAAACGCATGCAACTCCTCTTCACAACCTCGCAGACTGACCACAGTGAGTGCCCTGAACTCAGGAAGAGTTGCGCTTTCATCCTCTATCGGCCAAAAATCAAAATGTAAACTATGCGCTCCCCACCTCGCCATCGACCAATTCCCGATACTTTTGGGTACCCCTCGTAAATCTGTCCTTAGTGTCAAGAAGCAATGATGGGTTTTCCTCACACGTAGACTACTGTGCTTAAAACATTCATTCACCTTGGAACTTTTGATAATCCAGATAACAATTGCCAATAGAGGCAGGTTTACAGAGTACCAATGTATTCCTATAGTTAAAAATAAACAAGTCCTAAAATATTCAGGAAATTTCATTTCCTTGTAATTCAGGCGTAAAAAATTATTCCAGGAATTTATTTTAAGAAAATTATTTTTAATCCTGACAATGTTAGAATACGGACACTTAAAGACGATTGTGAATGGACAAACCTGGATAGGCGCCAAAATCATTAAGTCCATCTTGTCCACCTCTGCGTACAATCCTGACCCTGAGTTAGTTAATTTGCCTCTCTACTTACTTCGCTGAATTTGCTGCTTAAATGCAAAATTATTGTCTTTTCATATTTGTTTTTCTTATTGCAAATTCATATTTTGTGTTCTATTTATTATTTCAACCTATAATTAACAACAAATTTAATAGTTAGAAATAACTGAAAAATCTTTGACAATAAAATTCAACCAGTAGTTCAACATACCCCCACTTATCCTCTTCGTCCGACGGACTGCTGCAGCTGACGAGCGGCTCCTTCCTCTCCATCCCCACCATCATCGACCCTTCCCTCGTCCGCCTCTTTCCCTCTCCACACAAACACACACAATCAACAACAGACTCAGGCTTGTGATGATTTTCTTATGTAAAGCAAACTTGCCCTAACTTTATATTTAGGTAACTCAATTTCCATTTCAGGATTTTAAAATTTTCTATGACGGCTATGACGGTGCCACTGCAGTACATAGTCAATTTACAAATGAAACTTATTTTAAAAAGATCTGATAAAAATTGTAATCGTTAAGTGTTTTAAGAAAATTTTTGTTTTTACATTGTTCTTATCGGACATATTAGAGCTCCTTTTAATGCCAAGGAGTTGTGGTGAGGTGTAACAACATAAAATAGCAGCTGGACATTCATATTTGACATAATTCGTGTTGATTCATCAAAGTATTGTTATTCCTGAGGCTGGACAATAAAGCCAGATGAGAGTATGGTTATAACGTTCTATATCACTTGTATTAGATGTACAGCCATCATTTTAAAATGTTTAGTTTTTAAAGACTAAAGTAATTTTAAACTGTTCATAAATCTTTATCCAAATGAGACACACAGGAAAAGGCAATCAAAACTATCCTATCAGAATAAACAAAGTAACAGCAATTTAAATCTTTTAAATTACCATAGCTCCAAGTTGGAACGTTTTCCTCTAGTTTTTCAACTTTAAAATGCTTATGCCCCTGCTCAATGCTGCAGCGTAGTTATGAAACTTTGTAGCAGCTAAAAGATGGGTTATAAGAACGTAACTTTGTAATTGAAACAAATATACCAACCAAAAAAAACATGTTCACAGTTTTTGGGCTTCCTGGAAAATTTAATTTTGTCAGTTAGAACGTTATACGACGGACTCATTTAATTGTATTCAAACTAGCTAGCGTAGGAATTACACAACAAAGTAATGTCTACAACACGTGTCTACTATGGTCTAACAATGGGATATAAACCTAAAGATCTGTAAAACAGTCAGCTACTTCTCCTGGGATTCGCTAGAATCGTCTATGCTAATCTAAGATTACAACTTCTTCTAGATGTACATAGATATGTTACCATCAGTAACTGCATTTCAAACACCAAGAAGCACATGTAGCATGCCAGAGCCAATGCTTAGTCCACTTTCAATTAAACAAATGTTTTCCTGAACAATTTGAACTATTTTCCAATTTTTCTACAATACGGAATAGCTTTTGAATAATTTTATCCTCAACTGTGTCAAAACTCAGCCAGTGTCAACTATAATCTAGTTCTTCAGGTTCACACCATGTCAAAATATGGTAATAATTAACTTGAAATGTTTCGGCCTTGTTGTGAATTATCATATTCAGTCACTAATTGGCTAAATCAATCAGCCAATCAGCAATCAGTGACTAAAGATGGTGTTCCATGGTGAGGCCGAAATATTTCTAGCTAATTATTATGATGTTTTGGCGTTGTGTGAACTGGAATAACTAGAATATAGTTATGAAGTTTTTGTAATAATGAAGTAGGGTATGCTCTTTTTGTATTTAAAATTTAAATTATTTATCACAGTTGTTGGTAAAACCTATTTTACAAGCTCTCTACGATTCATATGATACAACATATCATCCATTTAAATTCGTTAATTCAAAGTTCCTGACACAATAAAAGTGTTAAATTACAAAATATTATATGTTTAAGTGTAAACTAACAAGAAGACTTCAAAAATAAACTTCATTAAATAATGAAAACAAAACAGTTTTCACACAATAATTTCAAACACAAAAATTTGGTTTCCTAAATTTTATTGGTGGACATTGTTAAAAACATGAAACGAAGCCAAAAGCCAGGCTTCACACTGAAAAGTTATAAATACACTCAAAGTTATCAAAGACAATGGTATGAAACAACAAGAGCTACTTGTTTTCATTTAATTGCTACACCGTTGGTAACGTTTAGTTCTATAAGGAACACTGTCCACGTTCAAATTACATTTTTAATCCGAATTGTTTACATACATTGTAGAGTTAACACTCAAGTCTAGGAGCAGCATTATTACAAAATTAAATTCATTTCTTAGGTTGGTACTTTTTCCACTATCAAATTTTAGTGAACTAACCTTCTTAGGGAAAGTAGTTCAAGTTTTAGCTTGCTACTTTTTTGAATCACGTAATCCAACACTAGCAACACTTTTAGATGCTGCTACCACATGACTGACATAAATGTTTGACTATTTCCATATGAGCTAAATACATGACATTTTGCTCGTGTAACGGTTTTATAAGGGGAAAAATTCAAATGGTTCAACATTTCCATTTTAGGGAGTAAAATGGAAGGAGCAAAAACAGCAAAATTGTTTTGTGTTTACTTTATTTTTTCGTGTCTAGAATCTTTAGAGGCGGCTGGATAGAGTCCAATCGGCGTTTAAATGGGTTAGGGAATTTAACACTGGAAAATTTGCAAATGACGTTTTGTTAGTGTTTTTCTCTGCAAGCATAGATTCATTAGTGCTTCTGAATACAAAACATTAAACAACTAATTCAGTTTTAAAATATAATTTTAGTTACAGAAGTTTGAGTACTATGTTGTTATAAACAAATCTAGTGTTAAATTCAGATATACAAAATCTTTTGGTGATGAAAGTAAATGTTTTATGTAAATGTGTTTATATGCAGCGGTATCAATAGAGCTATGCTTCCAGAGAAAAATTGTACATTTAAATAAATAAATTAGCTTAAAACATCGTTTGCAGTTTTGACACCATGTTAAAAGGAGTACTCATAGTTGGACATGCCGCCACTCTATCTGGCCGCTTCTTAATGCATGCTTGGATTTTGAATTTGACAAGAAAACGTTACCGAGGAATTTAAACCTATATTAATGGGCATATATTATTAGGTATCAGCCACCGCCACAGCACTACAAGCTGTATCACCAGTTTAGCTGCTGAGGAATCTCAACATTTTCAGTCCAACTTCTAACATTCCACGGACAATCGAACCGATTTGTAGGTTTTAGCCAATATTTGTAACGTATCGTAAAATTGACAAATAACGCTGTTCAATGAAAACAAGTAGCTTAACGGCCGCTATGTACAAAGAGCCTGGCTGAATGTGTGGTGTGAGATGTAGGAATTGTGGCCACTTACCTTCCGACTACTTATGTTCCGCAGCTACGTAAGAGAGAAGAGATAGAGATAGAAACAAAACTTAGGGAGAAAGAGAAAGATAGAGAGAGACAGCAGTGTCTGTGTAGTGTTCTTAGATTCTAACACACACCTAAGTTGGGATACATACTGAGCGTTGAATAGTTTGTTGTAAATAAAACTTTATATAAGTTATCTTCAGCATTAGCCTAATAAATTTTGCATATTACATTTGTGGTTCCGTGGGTTTTGTTTAGGCCAAGAAACTAAAAAATCGATATACATACTCGCAAATTACAACAAAGAATGGTTGTCTAAGCACTACTATCTGAAACAATATTTCTTGAATAGTGTAAATTTAATATAGTTCTGCAAACTTAAAAGTTGCTATTCTTTGTGATTAATTTACTTCAATACTGTCACTTTTATACCTCAAACATAAAAAATATAAGATGTCCTTTCTCTAAGGCTTGGTCAGTTTTAAAAAATCTGGACAGTGTTTTTATACATCGTATTGTATTATTTTTACATCTGATGTTCTTTAAGCATCTGTTTTGAAGAATTTTAACTGAGAAGATTAGCCCAAATTAAAAGAGTTTCAGTTTCCTTCTCTATAGCTCGGTCAGCGTTTTCACAACTTCAATAGATTTCATCTAAGGCCTGCTCAAAACGTTTTCATATTTCTTCTTGATTAGCGAAGGAAAGCTAGAGTTAGGCTACAACATTTACATAAAAAGAATACATTTTCATTTGTTAATACCACTTAATTTTTTTGTTTGTAACTGAATTTCCACACTTACGTCGCTGGCCGCGCTTGTCCACGCTGATGCTCATGCTGCGACCCATCAGTTCTCCCTTGACGGCTTTCAGACTGCGCAGAATCTCATCCGGGTCTCTGCGCGCCACCGAGCTGCGCCGTCGCTCCCGGTTGTACACGGGCAGCGGCGGCTCTGCCTCTGCGTAACACACATTGGCAAGTTTTGTAATTAAAGAATTATTTGGGTTTTTACGCCATTGAATGGAAATCACAACAATACAAAACATATGTTTTCAAAGATCAAACATAAACAAATCAAATCATATGAAAACATAAACAAATCAAATCATGAACATTAAAAACATGTGTACTATAATAAGTACAGAACATAAGTGAACTATCAAAATGAATAGTAAATAAACATCTGTTTACTAAGCAAACACATAAAATGTTCCAAAACAGGCCATTTAAAAACTGCAAAGTAGTAAACTGATTTGTTTGACCATACAAATACAATAATTACAATTTATGATCCTTTCTTTTTATAATTAAAATTCGGCTAAATCACAGAAACCTTTGATAAAAAAGTACATAATTTGCTAGTTCAAGACAAGTTTTCACCTCTTCTATCTAACTGGCACAAACCTTTGAGTGCGTAGTAGTGGCTTCGACCTTGAATTTTGTTCCAAAGAGCTATGTAAAAACACGCATTTTCTTGAAACATTTTACGCCTAAAATTTTCATCCGATTTTCATGAAATAAACTTTGTTTTAAATGCATTAACTGTTTAAGTGACTCCGCTTAGTCGAATTTCCATTTTATCTTTTATAAGACCGTAACAAAATAAAAAAAATTGAAGACAATTTGTATTTTAAATTATTTTTTTACTCATAAACTAATGAAATTTTCTAAATTGTGGTCAGCGGAGTCACTGCATTACATTGTCATCTTTCAAATAAAACTTATTTCAAAAATATCTTATGGGAATTTTAGGCGTGAAGTGTCTCAAGAAAATGCTGTTTTACATTATTCTTATGGGACAAAAAACAAAATGGCCGACAGTACTATACACTCTTAAAAAGTGTAGCCTAGGAATACGGTCCTAATACAGCCTTCCTCCTTCTAGCTCAGGAGAAACTAACTACTTGCGTGAATGAAGATAATATACCTTCCGTATATTTTGTCTGGGTGAACAATAGAAATCATTTTTACCCTCATCAGTAATATTCCATCAAGTTATACAGCACGAGCTCAGTACTTAAGTCAAACTTACCTTGCTTCTCACCCTCTTTCTGGAAGGAGCTCCTCCTGGAGCCTGGCAGGGAGCGTGACAGATCCTGTGCCATCTGATGAGGCTCTGTTACGTCCAGGTTCTCTGATTGACTCGACCCACGTCGACTGCCGCCCATATACGCATAGTCCGGTGTAGAAACCCACCGCCACCGTCTCCATCCTCACTCTCTCGTTCCTCTGCCACAAGCTTCAAGTTAGGCACGGTTCTCTTGCTTATTCTAGTGGGACAGTGGCTGGTTGATAGCCCTCAGGACTACGGAGCAGATCAATTGGGTGGCGAGGGATTAAGCCCCGCAGCCACAACTACAAGTTTTGTTAAGTGACTAAGCTGTAAAGGTTGTACGGTTAAGATGTCTCTGTACTCCATAGCCATCAAGCAGCACTTACACAAGGGTGGTTAATTTATTGATATGTTTTATTAGAATTCATCAACTTTTCAAAGTTTACATCTACTTTCCTCACACTGTACTCGGCGACAGTAGCTTACTCACACTAAAGACAGTGAAAATGGCACAAGAATGTTGGTCTAGGGATAGGTTTAGAAGTTCTGCTATTCTGTGTTGTCTCGTTTTGAGTGGGCTAATTTGTGTTTGTTATAGGTTGATAAAGGTTATTGGTGAACAGGGCTGGTTATTTGTACCAAAAAATGAGTAAACTAATCAGATTGTGTAGGGAGAGAGATTTTCAGTGGAACCCTAAGTCAGCCCCATTCAAAATCTAAGCTTGGAGTGCAATTGCAAATAAGTTCAAAGCTGATGTTCAAATTCAAAATGAACATAGCCTGTTTGCTATACTAGACCTACTTCTAAGACCAACCTGATACTGATCTGTTCCCTCTGGCAAGTAGTCTTGCATTGATCTCAGCAACAAGAGAACTACGAGGGGACGGTTTGCCACCAGAGCGAATCTGTCTGGGATCTTCAAGGCGGTACCAAACAGGACAGTCCTCCATCAGGCCCTTTGTCAAGTCTACAGTGCACTCTCCTACAACATTTCAATGCAAATTAAAACTCACAGTACATAGTTGGTGGGCAGTTTTTATCTACTACCTATCGAAAGAGAACTGAAGATAACATAATTTGTTCATGTAGTTAAAGGCTCAAGTTAGGCTAAATTACATAATAACGAAAGTCGTTTTGAAACTAGACAACCATAGCCTAGGCCTACCTTTTAATTCCTGGAGCTATTTTAGAAAAATGCCCATGAAAGTTAGTAAAATTTAAGGTTATAAGTCTACAGAAAGACCTAATTGCTGAATCAGGCATAGTGTATTCAATTATATTAACCAAATAAAAGTTATTTTCTCAAACTATTCAGCCGGTCATAAAAATAGGTTAACAGTTTGTTTGGTTTTTATCCAAAACAGAAAAAGAAGAAAACCCAAACCAGCTGACTCTGTTTTGCTCAAGTGACGCTTACGCTACGATCACGACGGTTCTTTTTTATATGTCTAATGTGTATAAATATAGTACAGTGGCAACGCCCACTCTAATTTCCACGATTGACGCCCTGCATGAAACTCACGCTTTGTAATGAATAGAACTCACAGTTAATAATGGGGTTTAATTTATATACACTTGCTTGAGAAAGAATTTTAATTTACTTCTGCTAGCAGGTTCATTAATGACTACTGGTTTGTTTGGTGAGTCAACATTAAACACGGTTGACTTGCAAAAGTGAGGTTATTCGAGTTAAAAAGCGTGAATATTGCAGAAGAAGGACATATATTGCAACCATGAATAGATTGCATCGCATTATATTACCAATAATTTTCCTAATATGACCCGCGCTGGCTGAAGGAAGCTGTGACTGCTTAGAGCCGCTCAGTTTCAATAGCTCACCTCAAACACTTAATCGTTAATCTTTTTCTTTTATTTTTTGTTCAGTAATGTTTATATGTTATTAAACCAATAATATAGGTACTCTTTGGCTAAGCCTACCAAGGAAAACTTGTTCTTTGTCAGGCCTCGAATCCCACAGAGTAACTTCCATAGTCTTGTCCATCAGCTGCTCTCCGGCCACGTTCTTTATCTCCACTGTTGTGTTCCATATGGGGCTCTGTGCTGGGCCCGCGATCTCGGTCTTTACAGCGGTCTGCTCACCACTTATATAAACATAGTTCAAGGTTATTTTGATAGTTAGGCAATAACATAAATTTGTCGTGTACTTAGACTATCGGCTGGTCATAGTCCAAGAGCTGGATGCATTTTGGCCTCTTGCTTGACCCAACTTGAAAATACGAAATTCAGTTGTCGTTTGGCAAGTCTGCCAGCGCATTAACGGGTAGCCACCTGCGCCACTGCGCTGCCTATTTAGAAGGCGAAAAGCTAACGAAAAAATAGACTGACACAACTTGAATACGTTTGTTTTGTTTGTTTGTTTGAAAGGCAATTATTTTTACTGAACTGCAAAACAACAATGCCAGACAAACTCAGTCGAACTAGTTTTATTCATATCAACCGCTTATGATACTGTTTTACCCTTTACTTACCCAAATCAATTTCGTATTTTCAAGTATATTCAAGCTACTCAAGCAAGGCGCAAAAATTATTTCGTCAGCTCTTCGGCTATTCAAATTTAGTGTTAAAGTACCATGAACACCAAAGTTAAAGTACCAAGAATCCGAATTCTTGAAAAAGGGACTACACCCCGATCATATCAACTCTCTAAAATATGTAAAAGCAGGGTGTATCCATAGTTTAAGCTGACATTTTTTGACATTATTCTTGACAAGGTTCACCTAAAACCTGTCAAAATGGCAAGCAGCCTGCATGGGGTTCGATTAAGGTTCTGTCCTGGATCAAATCTATCCCGAAGTCTTTGGTCTAGGATGGTTTTGTTCATCTCTTTGTCAGGGATACATTGGGGGTGAATACGGTGCTATACAGCTGACAGGTCAACATGATAGTTGGGTGGACAACTTAACATACACGAATTAAGCGATTACGACTATAGGGAGAAAACATAGTTGCTTTTCAAACTCAAAATTTAGTTGAAAAGTAAGAATTCCGATGTTTTTAACTACCAAACTTTTCTTTTAACGATTTAATTCTTTTGGTTGAGATTCAAAGAATTGGATTAGTGTTTGGACGAAAACTGAGGAACTGGGTATGGCAGAATCAACTGCGCGGCAAGTTAGATCCTATCGTTGATGTTCTCTACTCACGTGAAGGGCAGAAGCCTGAGTTGCACGTACGCCTCTGGCATGTTGCCGAACCCGTTGTCCTCCCTGGGCGCCAGATCATCAGCGGCGAACACGGACACGATCAGTTCGTTCTTCTCGTCGTTGTAGAACACTTGCAGCTGGATGCGCCCACTCACTTGCTTCTCCTTGGCCAGCTGTTCCTGCCAGCGAGAAGAACCGGTACCCAACAATCGGTTACTTTTGACACTCGATTGTTGTTGAAACTACTTCGACCGATGTAAGAACCGGTACCCAACAATCGGTTACTTTTGACACTCGATTGTCGTTGAAATTACTTCGACTGATGTAAGAACCGGTACCCAATAATCGGTTACTTTTGACACTCGATTGTTGTTGAAATTACTTCGACTGATGTTTTGAATCGAATTAGACTTTTTGCCTGAATTTTGAGTCAGAGAATAGATTAAACTGTGTTTTGAAGTAATGTTTTGTATTGTAGGCTTGTTATTTTCTGTTCCATTTAGTCATCGTACGTGAAATAGTGCTGTTAGAGATAGTCTATCTTTAAACTCAAATACTAAAACGTTAAGATTACTTACTAAGTTAACTTAAGTCAAAGTTAAGATAAAATCTTTAAACTATTCATTATACCATCAGCTTAGTATTTTTGTTCAATGATACCTTTTTTGGATCGAGGTACGTAAAATATAGGCATATAAAAACAAACAACAATGTTTTTACAATTGGGTCGCCTTTTCAAATTATTTCTTATTAAGTGCCAATATCTCCAAAAGAAGATCATGATGTTGATTAAGTATTAACGTGAATCCATTCTAATACAGAAAATCTATCAACTTGGCTCTAACCATTAATAAAAGTGTGGTCCCTGCTGCTTTTTTCTTCGACAGTTAATCAAAGATTTGGTATTTTCAGCATCATAACCATTCTTAACGAATTTCCTCCAACCTTTGCTTTATTGTGTTTACAACAAGTTCGTCAGGTTAGCATGGCCGGTGAGATGGGCTACAGGGCCATAAGCGGCCAGCAGGAAATATCAAGGCCACCGGCCATGCTATACCTAACGAACTACATCAGTGACTACTATAAATAATCAAGATACAAACCCTTTACAAACTGACAGGTTAAAGTATCAAGATCTACACTAACCACCAGCTTTTTTGTTTAAATCTTGTTCAAACAATATGGAAGCAATTTGCTGTAAATTACTGAACATCTATCCTAAAATACTGTAACAATTGTCAATTCAAAACACAAGAGGTGATGGATACCTAATAGTATGCCAGATACTGAGCCTTAATAAACCCATTGCTAAATTGTTGAGCTTCTTATATATCTTCTTTTAGGATAATACAACACCAATTTACAGCAAAATGTTCTTCTTTTTGTTGAACCTTAACACTAAACTAAGTCTATATGGGAGAGGGAGGGATTGGCACACTAATATTGACAGCAACATGCAGCCATGCAAAATCATGCACACTATAACACGTGCGTTCACCTATTCTATATTAGATTACTGCATGCTCATAAGATAATATACATAATATACTGTACCATAAATAACCATACTGGTGAAAAACACGGCATTTTGACGATGCAGTTAGAATTTTACGAATGCAAATGTTATAAAGAAGTCGTAAAACGTTATAAAACAGTTTTTTACTTTAGTTTCAAATTCCAAGAGCAGCATCCAAGCAATGTACACAATACAGCAGAAGTAAAAAAGTGAAAGTTCATGAACGTAAAATCTTCGCATGGAAGTAATAAGTAAAACGTTTCGATGTTTCTAAAACAAAAGCTTACAACAATTATTGTACTTTCGGAAGTTTGAAACATTACGAAACATCCGCTTTTCAAAACTTTCCAACGAATCCGGTACTTCAAACCAAAAAAGCCTTTAAACTTCACATTAAATAACCTTAGTGTAATGCTCATAAAACAGTTATATTTCTCGCTGCAGAATGCTATGCGTGACCTATCCGTTCATGTAACCTGACGTCCTTTATTCTTTACGTCATGCCAATCAGTTTAAATATTAGGAAGAGGCACTATAACAGCGTACATTAAAATTGGGACCCGGTCTCCACGAAGGCCATTGCCGAGCCAATGGGAACCGCGGAGCTCATGGACGGCGACGTGGTGGGGGTATCATTCCGGGGAGCAGTGGTGGAGGCTTTTTTTCGTGTGACGTAAGGTGGTGACGTCACTAATTCTTTTTAGTGACCGATAAACATAACCTATCTTTTCATTCATTTTCTCTTTGCCTCAAGCTAGTGTTGTGTGTTAACCATTAAAATACCTGCTTGCATTGGCAATCTTTCGAATATTTGCAATCTATGGCTTGCTTGCGCAGTTGATCTCCTACTGGTACTGAATTTTGATTATTGCCTAGCAAAACACCACGAAACGTTCGACTGCTCAAAAGTTAGATTAGTAGTAGACCAACTACAAGGTAGTAGACGAGGGTCACAGAGTATTTAATGTAATACCAGGTCTATAGAGAATACACTATGTTGTATCTCTGTGAGTATGGTACTCTATGGTCGAAAGCTGATAGTGACGTAACTGATGTTTTACGTCTCGTCATTAGCTACGTCATATGAATAAAACCCTCCACCAATTCTCCCCGGAATGAAACCCCGTGGTGGGGGAACTCCACGCGTCCTATTGGCCCGTCCTCAGCCAATCAGGAAAGCAAGTCCCATTTCTCCCGTTACAGCTCTCCTTCAACCTACGACTAGCCTTCTATTAATATACAGTCAATGACAAAAATCAGTGATTTAAAATTGTCTCAGACAATCTCTTAGGTGTTCTTATTTGTTAGGAAAGTATTGTTCTACGCACACAATAAACACTACATTTGGACCAATACCTATGTCATAGATAACGGTGAAGGAAGGTTACACTGGCCTACTGTGGTTATCTAGCTAAGCAGAAGTAGCCTACAGAGTACAGAGTCATTCTTCCCCTTAAGATTAAGGAGTTGAGAAATATTTACAATAGTTTTCACTAGAAGAAAGCAACCGTTTAGTAATGTCTTATTTACATTTAGACAGCAAGCATTTTGTAGACTAAACTGAATTGTATTTAAAACTCAACAGATCTTTTTTTAACGTTAATGATGTTGTTAAAAGGAGTAGTTTCATGAAACTAAGTTCCGGTTTCAGGGATTGTTTGAAACTAGAAATTCCTTGTATGTAGCTTGAAGGCCCTTAGAATATTTTTGTTGCTTATGCATGAAAACTGTGCACCATATTTATAGTCTAGTGTATATTAAAATTAACGTTGTAAGTGTTCTGTTAAAGGCCTCATTGGGTCGAAATGCATAAACAACAAGAACCTTCAAAGGTATTTCAAGTAGTTTAGACGGAATACAGGGATGATTAGTAGTTTTATATGGTCTCGAAATGCTCACCTTTTGTTCGATATTTAATAAATATTCCCTCCAAAATAATCTTAATCTTCTAAATAGTCACATGTGTCAAAATAATTTGGTGTTCAGTTTATAATGTTTTACTTGATTAATCCGGTGTCTGTTGAGTTAGCTACAAAGTTAGCAGTCTACTGCTTGCTGTCCAACATGCTAGTGCAAGTTCTAGCATGTTCAAACCTGTTTGGACTTGTCAAAACATGCATGGCTACCAACTTTCAACATTTGTGATCTCGTGCAAACTCTTTTGCATACAAACTCTTATTTGTTACATGTTAATACTAGTTTATTTCAATAGTTTTAACTTAGTATTCGGTTTGTTTATTCTACATTATCTTTCGTACATAATAATTGTTCGACACTATTTGATAATTAGTCTGTCTGTTGACCAACGTTAAAAGCTGGAAACACGAAACCATGTAAACATTAAGTTTATGTTTAAACCTACAAAGTTGCCTTGAATCAAATAGTTTAAATAAAACTATTCGTTATTTTGAGAAATCAAATGTTAAAACCTCACCACTAACTAATTAAATAGATTAGCAAATACATTAGTTCAAGTAGTAATATTCTTGATCCAATGAATTCTACATAAAAACCGAAGATGTGTCAAAACAAAATAGTATTTATTTTAATTCATAAATGTGCTTTGTTGTGAAAGCAAGTTCAACTATGCTTTTGAGCTGACCTATTTTTATTTCAACTTTATAAAACCTTACTTAATAAAATGACATGTCAAAAGTTGTTTTTGTCTACATCTGTTTGAATATTTTGTTACGTCCACCGTCACCGTTACGACCGTAATATAGCGGTGAACTATTTTCTAGGAAACCATAGCTTTACAGGAAATTTTGTGTTTATTATGACCTGACAAATCACCTGGTAAAGATTTATCCCATTACTGGACACCCTGTATAACCTATAAACACAGCCTACATTTCATTTAACAAAGTAAGAAAGAATGATGAATTCGCCCGACTGGTGCTGCTACCTGGCAAAATATGCACTAACTATTCGCACTAGATGTATTTGCAGTACGGTGAGGAGTCCCCGCGATCAATATGGTAACCACCTACGTCCTACGTCCCATTTCCAGACCAACGTCATCATTTCCAGACCAACGTCATCAGTTCCAGACCAACGTCATAATTTAATACAACGTCATAATTACAACGTCATAATTACAACGTCATCATTACAAGTCTCGTCTTTGTAAATCAGTGTATAAAGTGTGTAACTGTATCTTGTAATGTTCTGACTGTCACGTTTTGATATTGATATTGAGTTAAAGGTAAATAACTTTTGATTGTTTTGTTAGTGTAACTGTCTGCAACTGCTGTGTAGTTAAATAAAACACACATTTTTTATCAATAAAAAAATATCGGCTGAAAAAGTACGAAAGTTTTAGTTTAAGTGATGAAAAGATGAAATTATTATACATATTGGATATTACGTAAATTTAGGTTCATTCATTTTTTGGATATAGGCCTACTTATTTTATAATTCCGAAAATATTTTAAACATATTTTTAACGAAATTTTTCAAATCAAAACATCTAAGAACGAGATAACAAAACCACAATTAAGTCAATTGAACGTTGCTGATAAGATGGTTCAAATAACTTAAATTATAATTAAAAACATATTACCAATTCAGAACATCTAATAAAGTTTAATTTACTCAACAAATTCTTAGAAAATAATTTATTATTTGGATTTTAATATACAGCCGTTACTGTTACTTTGGCCTGCATACCAATTCACGTTGCAATATTGTTGAACATTTTCCGTCATTATTTTGTATGTTTTATTTGTTTGCTTTAGTATGTTCAAGTTAGTGTCAGTTTCGCTTCAACCGATTTTCATGTTGTGTTTTTCTTACAAAATGTAATTTAGAAAACTACAATACAGGGTGGCCCATAAGTCAGTTGACCGACATGCATTCAATGAAACGCATGCCTGTCAACTACTGACTTATGGGCCACCCTGTATACAACTTACAGAACTAACTAATGCTGAATGATGTCTTGTGTTTATGTACAAGTGTGATTGTTCACGATGCAATGAAAGATGCGCATACCAAAGGAAGCCAAGCCTGTCGAGCCGCATGCATTCATTTCATATAGTATGTCATATAGATCACGGAAGCAGTGTGCCAGTCGGGACGGTGTGGGCTCGCAGAGAGTGCGTCAACTGATTTTTATTGACAACTTTAATTCAAAATAAATTTTTTTTTAAGGAGCTTAACAGAAGAAAGTCACAGGAAATCGAATTTAAATTTAAGGTACACTCCGAGCATTGGCCGAGACCTTAAGAAGTATCGTCGGAAAACAGTTTAAATTTGCCGTTAATCAAACAAGACTATTCTAAGTTTAATTTTCAAAATAATGACCAATGGAAATACAAGGACCAACGTCTTAACGTGACTTCCGAACCATGCAGGTGATGGTCTGATATGTCTAAAAGATGGTGGGAGTTGATGCGGGTATCATCAGATGATCACTGAGACTATCTGAGCCGCTTTAGACCTATATCATCCTCAAAACCTGACCTCCATGAAGCTGGATTACAGGACCACGCCACGAGTCCCAGTCATAGACAATTTTAAAACTATTGACAACGTTATTATCATTCATATTTCATTATAACTTTCTTGCCCGAACATAAACGTATGCCATTTCAATAGTTTTCAAGTATAATAATGTAAAAATAAACTAAATACCTCTTTAAAAACTCAAAGTACTTTGAAAGTCTTTGTTTTGACGATGTTTGCTATCTCAAGTTATTTTTATTGGCACGTTGTGCTCTAAGACTGAGTTGTTAAATAATAGTTTGAGAAACGTAAAGATATTAAATGAACCATAATTCTTCGATAATTCCCAACAAATGGTTTCTACCATTTACTTTCTTACTAAGCTTTTCACAAATTTTCAAGTATTAAATTTTAACGAGATAGGCATTAAACATATTATTAAAGTAGGAAAGCCCCGTTTGTCTACGACATAAAACCAACTCAGTTCAATTAAATAAAAATGCCTTAATTTTATCCTACCAAATCGCATACCCTTTTAGTTCATTGAAATCCCTTTTGTCTTAGTAGAATCAATTCAATCAATTAATTGTCGTACACAAAATTCAACTTGTATAGAGTACACACATATGTACATATGTAAATAAAGTCTTGTAAAAATGTTCAAAACGTGTTCTGGGGGTCAGGATCGGAGCTCATATCATGGTCCCGGGTCTGGGTCTCACCATGCTGACGGCATGAATATCTCGTTTTCCAAAAGAAATTCGTTAAACTCCGAATCAAACTTGGCCCATTTAATGACCAAGTAATAAAAGTGTTTTATAACTATTGTTCCCACAAATAATTTTTACTCTCTACATAAATTTAACTGCAAGTTATACTGTAACTAAACAGATGTAACTAAAGAGGTTTCTGATTCTGAAATATAGTTTGTGCTTAACTTTTGGTTGATATTTAAAGACTTATTCATACATTAAAAATTAACTCAATCAAATGAATATAGCATAAGAATAATACAGTCACCAAGGCAGCTTTTAAAATTAAAAGTTAAAAACTACTTTTAATTTCTAAGGATTAAGTTTTGACCAAATCACCTGATTTCTCTTACTTATAATCATTATGCAATTACACTTCAGTAACAAAACCAAAGGCTATTTGATAGTTTTCTGCTTCTGGAAATGTGGAACCGGTTCGCTATTTCAGCAGTCTACTCTAATCTAAAGCTAGTAAAATACAGCCTAAAAACCTACGCATTTCAAAACAACATGCGATGGGTTTGAAACTAAAGTTGGACAGGGATTATTTGCGTAATGTCTCTGATACGATGCAAAAATAACAATTCAAAGTTATCGAGAATGGTGTTCAAATTCGAGTATGAACAGTGCCAAATGGTGTGTACTAATAAAAATCAAACGTTTAGAATTCAATTTATTTTCTGATAACAAATTAATAACCTATACGAATACCGTCCTTTTAAAAATGCGCCTACATTGAATTTATACTCTAGAGGGACAACTCAAATGGGACTCTGGTTCCCAGAATTTTACCCGCACTCTGTCGGAATCAACACCAAAGATTTTGAAGATTTAGTAAAATAACATTATTAAACGATCAGCTGTCAAAAGTAAACAAGATTAAAAACCTAACATTTACATTTAAAAACGTAGTTTTCGAGCAAAGAAGCTTTTTTCACAATAACACGACCGGTTTTGACAGTTTGTTACGTAATTTTCTGAACAATTAAATTAGTAAAGTGTTATTTTCTATAACCCTTTAATAGTTAACGTTTGAAATATGTGTTTTATAAATCAGTTGACGACTCTCTCTCGTTGTGAATTGGTTGATCAGAAATGTAAGTAATCCATGTTTTTAAACATTTTATTCGTATCTACAAGTATTTTGATTTTCACAAACACCAATAATGAAACGTAATGTTTTCCCCAATAAATTATTGAATAAACAACATAATGTTTATAACTTACAGCTTATGTACGTATATATTTACGTAAGGTATTTACTTTTGAAAGCAATCTTTGATTTCTAATTCTGTCTCCAACTCAAATAGTAATATTTTAGAACAACTGGAAAATCAGAAGACAAAAATCATTTATTTGCAAACGATTGCTATTACGATTGTGTCGTAAAATAGCGGTAAAGTTTTCTTGTCGATACAATTTTGAATCGCAAATATTGTAATTATCACTAGAATCAGACAAACTTGGCAAAACATTGATTTAACCAGTCAGTTATATGAAAGTAATATCTAGAGCCACTTTTGTAATATTTCTCAACATTCTTAATTATATGGTCACTGGGGGTTTTCTAGTTTTATCAGAATATAATGTAAAATAAAATCATAACAAAACATCGTTGAGAACGACGACTACTGTAATCGCAACTTTCTTAGACGAATGACGCAAGAAAGAATTAAAAACACGAGGAAGAATTTAAACTAAGTTTAATAGAAAGCTATCAATTTCAGCCTGAAAATATTAGCTTGCTATTGAAATCACTTGTTTTAGTACAACGGCTTACATATTGGCCTCCTGTTTCAAATTCTAAGTGCCATTATTTCCACAAGAAGATAATTAATGACATGTTTAATTTGGAAGTTATATTGATTAGTCGCAAAACTATTATAATACTCCAAAACTGCCGATTTTATAAATATTCAATCTCTTGCGAAACTGTTGAAGGGCTCAGTTAATCAAAAGTACCACAAGGGATTGTTCTTATAACATCTATATTTCTGAAATATCTTACATAGTGTACGAAACCGAATAAGCTTTTATTTTGTGACAGTTTCTATAGTATTTTAATCGAAGTAAGAATATTAAATATTCGTTAATAATTCCTAATAATACAATAAATATTCGGAAAATTTTTGGGAAAAATCTTTATCAATCAATAAAATTAGCTTATAGATTTAAACTCGTATCTTGTAAGACAAACTTTGGTTGAAACTATTTTTTAACACAACTTAATTCAAATAGCTCAAAAAATAATTCAAATTGCTAGTTATTTGTTCAAACGTTAAGGGGTCCTAATTTATCATTAAAATATTAAAAATACCTTGCTAAGCAGCTTATAGGTCCTGTAAAGAATTCAATGATTGATTTCTCTACAGGACCTTCAGGCTACTTTACAAGGGGTTTATAATTTCAAAATAAGTCCTGAAGCCGGAATTTAGATAAGATTGCGTGGGAATGTGGTTCTCGACCCCGTGCACGTCAACACTTTGGTTTATTGTGCTGGCTCCCTGTTCTCCTAATTAGGCAGCCCCACCCCCATTTGCTTACAAAGCTCGAGGATCGCGCTACCAATTCAGACGGATGTAACTCCTGCCACTCACGAGACCCCGGAAGTCCTCTTATCCTGGCCGGAACTTAGTTTCAGTAAAATATTACTCTTAGTTGGAGACAGAAGTTGAAACTCTGCACACTTACGAAATTTGCAATCGTATCGAATAAACTAAAGTTCAACTGAGACCAAGATGAAGAATCTTTACACAACTTCGTTAGTTTCCCTAAAGAGTTGAATTCACACCGACTACGCATCTAGTAACAACTATTCGTATGCTAACAGCTAGAAGTCTAATTGTGTAGACTCTTCGAAGAAAGTTGTAGACTGTACCAAAGATTATGTGATGGTAGGTAGATTGCGCAAAGGTGCCACATGGCTGAGGTAGGAAAATCAACGTAGTTCGGCAGCCTAGAAAAGCGCTGCCATCTCTCCTCCCCTTCGGGTCCACATGCTCCGGTGTCGATGTGACCAAATCGTGCCATTTTCGAGAACTTGCGCGTGCGTCAGTGGCTCTACTTGAAACTCTTAAAAGAATTCCATCTGTGCTTGGGCTGCCACAACTATGTTGATTTTCCTGCCTCAGCCATTCGGCATCCATGCGCCATCTACCTACCATAACATTATCTTTGAATGTACTCTCAATCACAGAATAGTTAAATCCTGGAAATTCTAACTGAAACGTGAAATTGTGAACACTTGTCCAGAAGTCACAGATTACAGCTGTTCACTTTGTGAAAAATTTGACAATCTAGAATCAGCCACAGAGTATTTAAAGTGACATGTCACATAGTTTCCAAGAAGTGTTGGAAACAAGATTGTCCACTGGATTTATTAGTTAAAGTTGTCAATCAAAATACTTCAACGCTCAAACTCAAACTGAAATGTCGTTCAGAAATCTTGTAGAAAAACATGAAGTGAAATCCTGGCTATTGCAAGTATAAAAATATGAAATATATAAGGTGAATATAAAGTTGAATATGTATCCAAAGTTAAATGCTAGAAAAATAAAATTCCCAACGTTGGCAATGAATTTCATAAATAGCAAAACTTGAACCTGCTAAGCTCATAGAATCTACGGGGTGGACCCATTCACTTAATTCTAATTTATATTTTGATTTATACGTCACTTATTTAGTTATAGAACAAGAAATTCAATGTATAAAAATATTTATAATAACAACCAAATGCGTTAAAACCAAACGATAATATGATACGAAATAGGTTTTACTTTATAATAACTTTAAAGCTTTAATAGACATTTAGTATAGTTTAAATGCATTTTAACAACCACACATTTTATAGATTAAACGTTAGTAAAATTTAAATAGTCAACACTAGTTAAAATGTACTTTTACAATAAATGCAACACCATCACATTTTTAACGTGGTAAAACTGAACCTTAAAACAACTTTTACCCCTAACGAGGTTCAACATTTTTAACTGTACAAAAAATAATGTTCCGCTTAAAGGTAAGCTTTAACACGGATTTAGTTACACAAAAGGTTATGTTAGAAACAGTGGGATACGTTGATAAAAAAAGCTACATAATACTTCTGCCCAACTATACAACCACATGTAGGCCGAACAAACCATTAGAATCATATACAAACACGTAAGAAAGAGTCAAGGGGATATATCATTATAAGATATGTTACGTTAATCGCAATGTTAAGCTGTTACTGTTTATAGTCACTCTATTCTACGTTTGGTTTGATTGTACGATAGATTATCAGAGTAGGCAAACGAGATGAGACATTGAGTAGGCACAGCGTAGGGTAA
This sequence comes from Matsumurasca onukii, assembly GCA_018831715.1. Taxonomy (NCBI): domain Eukaryota; kingdom Metazoa; phylum Arthropoda; class Insecta; order Hemiptera; family Cicadellidae; genus Matsumurasca; species Matsumurasca onukii. The sequence continues at coordinate 18,085,594 of CM032067.1, forward strand.
AGGTAGGTTAGGAAGTCTATAGTATTTTACAGTCACATACATTGGCTAACTTGTATACTAAAGCTAATTCTAAGTAAGGCTTGTCAGCGTGAGAATCAACCCGGATTTTACGTATATTATTTTGTTAAATTCAATTGTAAACAGTATATTTTACCAGCTGTTTAACAGGAAAACATCTGTTTATTCCACTCGTCCGGAGCTAACGTAAACAAAGACCGGCTGTTTTTATAAAATCGAATCAGCTGTTGTTATTTCTCACAGGTGATTTCCACACTGACAGCTGACATCTATTATCACTGACCTAACCTAACATTCACAGACTGGTTTGTTGACATTTATAACACTGAATGACACATGTTTACATAGAGTCAGCTGCGACAACAAAGATCTGTTATATATAACAAAGTTCCGCCCATGTGTTCCGTACCGTTGTAACTAGCTAGTCTATAGTTCGTTCCACGAATAGTTTGTGACAACTTGTGTAATATACGACGTTCATTTCGAACAGTAGTTTAGTTTTAGTTTCAAGTGGCGCGATTTCAACTAGATATTGAATTTGACGTCTTAGTTCGTTGACGATGAATACATTTTTATTGTTACATTTAAGTAACAACTGGCAGTAATTGTGTTATTTGCGTTGAAATTGTACTGAAAATCTATCTTTAATTAGCACTGGCATATTTATATACTTCAGATATGTACACAACATCTTTGATTTAATACTGTTATCACTGACCTTGTAGTTTAGGCGTCAACAAATTATGTGTTTATATAGTTTTACAAATATTCGTGGAAGGAACAAAAGCGAAGAAATATAACGAAACTAACAGCTGCAACTACACAAAGAGAGATTAGATAGAAAAGAGGATAGAGGGAAACACCGATACCTAGAGGGAAAGATAAATACATTTGTGCAGAGTTAGAATTTCTTGTCTTTGTCATTGTATTGGGCCCTAGTAGTATCAAACGTTTTGTATGTAGATAGCTTGCTTTGCAGTGGTCTCAGAAAAAAGCAGATTAAAAAAATGCAAATTACGAAGAGTTGAAACAAAAGTAAAGTTTGTTTTGTTTAACGTGGATAGGACTACAAAGTGCTTTTAATCACTAAACCTTGACCTTTACCTTGCGTTATCGCAAAGTCACTTAGCAGATTGTTAGTGGTGACTGCGGAGATCGAACCCGCGTGAGTGTTATTGATTTTGTAACTGTGTTGTAAAAAAGGGAAAAGTTTGTCTTATTTAACGAGGCGAAGTTAGAACTACAAAATCAGCTCTACCACTCAACCTCGACCTTTACCTAGCGTTACTGTAGAACCACTTTACAAATGTAAGTGGCGACTGCGGGGATCGAACCCGCACCAGCGGAGTGACAAGCTCCGGAGTCGCGCATGATTCCAACCCGTCACGAGTCATCTCCATGTGTTGTGTGTCGTTTGTGATAACGCAACCAAAGCATATATTTATAATTTACTCTCAACTGAGTGTATTTCCAAAGAACCTCACTCTAAAACGAAAAGAAAACCTCACTTTAAAACAAACGCTAACTTAATAACAAACTAAAGAAGCCTTTCTAATTCACTCTCCCTCGTAACTCAAGGACAGGGAAGCATTTATGTCGAGGGTCTTATTAAAAATTCTGTGCGGTTCTGTGAGCGTCTTATTTATACCAAGACGGAGGTGAGGAGAGAGCGTAAAGTAAGTTATAATGAGAACGAGGTTTCCCCGCAATTTCCATATAAATGTGGAACAGTGCTGCGCTCTCGACAGACACCTGCCACCTGTAAATAATTAACCGCACTTTATCACAACACTTGTGTTGTTTTCTTTCTTCTTTTCTCTGTCGGGAAATGTGAGAAAATCGTTTTATTTTTGGCGATTATGAGTTATGAAACACGAAAATCACTTTGAATGGTATATTAATTGGAAAGCTTGAAAAATAGTTTATATTTTTTGAGGTTATAAATTAAAACTTGCCGTAATAATAAAAAAACAGATTGGGACCAAATATTGAGCTTTGTGGGACCTCTAGAAATTTGATCCTATCGCTTTACTTGAAGGCATCAACAATGAAGTCCAACTCAAGATATTATTTCATAGTTAGGAGCCAAACAATAATCAATTAGTTTATATTTTACGGGGTATGCATTAAAATTTGCCGTAATGGTGAAGAAAAAGATTAGGACCAAGTATTGAGCCTTGTGGGAGCTCTATAAATTTGATCATATCGCTTAAATTGGAGGCATTAACAATGAAGTTCAACTCAAGATATTATTTCATAGTTAAGAGCCGAACAATAATACTTTAATGGGGTATACATCGACAAAAGAAATTAGACTAGAGCAAAATATTAAACCTTGTGGGTCCTCTAGAAATTTGATCCTATCGCTTAACTTAGAGGTATTAACAACGAAGTCCAAATCACAATAGTGTTTTATAAATAATTATGTTTTATTATTATGTTTTATAAGGGCCGAAAACTAATACTTTAATTTGTTTTATACCAAAGATAAATTCCAAAACGTGTAGTTTTTGTTTAAAGATATTTTGGTTTGTTTAGTTATCGTTTAGTTTCATGCCAAACAAACGGAATGATGATTGTGTCAAGGTGTGTGAGTTGAAAACTAAATTAAAACAACATAAAAAAAGGAAGGCATACGTGGAAATGAGGAAGAGACGGCATGCAAAGCGATTCTAGCGAACAGTAGGACCTATACCGGAGTCTTGGGTAATTTTCTTCTGGTAGGCGAGGCCGGGGAGTTTCCTTGCTCGGACTCTGGAACATAAAAAAATTTAATATGAAAGCATTGAGAATGTATATTATAGAAGCACAACCCAAATGAGGGTTGTTTGCTAGGAGTTGTGCCCGCAATCTACTGGAACCAACCATTGAAGTGTTTGAATACTTAATAAATAGAGAACGTCATCTATTACGAGTATAATGGTCAGCTGTCAAAAATATACAATTGAACTGTACAGGGTGTTACTAAAATGGTTCTAACATCAAGGGTTGCATAACAGGGTTGTTCTAACATCATTTCTTATGCCAAAACAGTTAAAAACTTCCAAAAACATGAGCTTGAATTTGCTTAATTTACCCACTAACCGCCATTTTGTTTTTGCAATAATTATTTTTATCGCCCGTACTACTTACGTGGTTACCACTTGGTATCAACCTAAGGCGCTTGTACCCAAATACCAGTGTAATCTAACTTACCATTTCAAAATGGTGGCTGTTTTACAATGTCGTTGATTTTTAAAATCTTATAACAAAACAAAAGACTTATTAAGAAATTTACCAAAAGGCGAAGTTAGGGCTTTACAGCCTTCTTTACCACTTAACCTTAAGACTAATAAAATAATAATAACTATATATATTCATATTTATAACGAACAATATAAAACCAAGTTGAAACTAAAAAGAAAAGAAATACAACATTTAGTTTTTAAACCGAGAGGTCTTAAGCACAAAAACACACAGCCCCAAGGATGTCACTCCCTATGATCCCGTATGAAGGAAGTTTTAATCTCATTCCCAAACCGAGCACGGTTGTCAATTGCTCTAATATTGTCACTGAGGTTAAAACATTTGTAAACATAATATATTTTCTTTAACAGTCACACTAAAAAAATTAAATATTTTTTAACCAATTGGAACTCACCCAGTTGAAGTCCGAGCCCGTCTCCTGAGTTCTTCCTAGCGGTTGCTGGGATTGGTTCATCCAGGAGATCACACATACGTCTGCAAACAAACCACTCAGACAAGTTAACACGACGTTTCGAAATCTGGAATCTCACACATCATCAAGGTAATCATAACTCAAAGCATGTTATTAAGGACTCAACGCAGGACATGCCATAGAGAATTAACTTGTGTAATACACTCCATCCCTTCATTGGTTGTGCGTAAATAGGTATTTTCGTGTTTCTCTGTTACGGTTGGTCAGTCTGGTACACACCTGTGATTGGTCCGCTAGTCAGTTGGTTGGTCTGTCACCAGTGGCCTTAGTTCCTCGGTTTGCTGTTTGTTTGTTTTTACGGTTTTGTGTTGTATTGCTTCTGTTTTTCTGTTTGTTTTATGTTGTATTACTTTCAAAGAGTAGTATGTTGAAACTTTATTTGTTTTGATAAAAAACACACTTGTTGTTTGGATGTGTTTGACTGGTCAGCGTACGTTGGTAACTTTAAGCCGGTTGAGTTTCTAAGGGTTTTTCACCTGAGGACGGAATCAGGTTGTCAATATCGAAACGTCGTACTTTGCTTTTCAAACACAGAGTTTGAATGAACTGTTCTTAAAATATAAATAAATATTTACCCACAATGGTGACATCACTTGACTGTAAGTTCCTGTTTAGTTTTTGGACGGTCTGTGCTATAATCCAACATATGCAAGGTGAGTTTAAAATGTCCCCTCACGTTAACTGTTGAAAAAGGAAACCCACAAACCGGAGGGAGGGAGAGGAGGAGGGTGACCCTAAGTACGCCAAAACAAACTTTAGAATTTTATATAAACATTCCCTAAACGGCTTTTAAAAATGTTACCTTTAAAAGTTAAGATAGGGGACATTTAAAACTCACCCCGTATACATCCATTGGTAACATGTAAATCACTATTTGAGATGCCGACCAATCTCATGAGTGTATTTTAAGACAAATATGTGGTGAAGGATGAGTGTAATGAGTGGTAGTAATGAGTTATGAGGTGTAGTCTTGTTACAAACTAAGGCCGACTCTTCCTTAGAATGGGTCATTAATTAATAGCCCAATGACCAATGGAAATACAAGGACCAACGGCTTAACGTGACTAACAAGGTGATGGTCTGATATGTCTAAACGATGGTGGGAGTTGATGCGGGTATCATCAGATGATCACTGAGACTATCTGAGCCGCTTTAGACCTATCATCCTCAAAACCTGACCTCCATGAAGCTGGATTACAGGGCCACGCTACGAGCCCCAGTCGATTATTATGTACCAATTATTTACAGGTATTTAGAGTGAAATATGGAACTGCACGGAAATGAACTACTCACTTCCACCACAGATGATACTCACAGGTCCATGCCGTGCTCGACCAGCAGGTCCACTGCCTCGCCCGTCCTGTCCATGATCGTACACACCTCCTCGAAGCTGCGGTCAGTGAGCACCATCCCGCCCCACTCAAGCACCTGGTACACAACACGCGTGCGCATTAGTATTTAAACTTACTAAATTAAGTACAGTCCACTGTATTGACGTAGGTGGATATTATAATAATACATATTTATTTAATATTTCATCAAATCAGTTGAAATTTACTGTTTTACGATCGTTCAAGATCATCAACTTTTTTGATTAAAACTCCCTCCAAAAATGGTACTTCCGGTCACTGCCCGCTAGCCCGATTTTACTGGATTTTGATGATATTTACTTAAGGAACATTTGTACTAAATTTCATGAAACTCGGACAAAAATGGGACCTGTAGAGAGAATACACATATATACATACACACATATACACAAATGTATACGAGTATAAAGTCTTGTAAAAATGCTCAAAACGTGTTCCCGTGGTCAGGATTGGTGCTCATTTCACGGTCTCGGGTCTGGGTCTTACTATGCTGACAGCATGAATATGTAATCTTTTCAAAGGAAATTCGATAAAAAGTATGTACTTTTTTCTGTTTGACAAAATGTAATCTAGTTCAAGATCATCAAATTCACAAACACAATACTACGTAAGTGAAGAATACATTAAGACGGAATTCTCATAGATTGCACAATTATGGAAAGCTTCCATCACTGCAGGCAGGCGCAACACTTTTAAATAAACTCCCCGAAAACATTAAATCCACTGAAACATTAATTTATTCAAAAGGAGGTTAAGAGCTTATTTGATGGAAAGCTCACACTATTCTGTTGGGAATTTTTATACCAGGATTTAAATTATGATAATTAGTTTTATCATAACTATATAGCAATTATTTATTAATATTATGTATTGCAAACTCTTACTAGTGATTTACTTTGATTTATTTTAAATATTCGTTTTATGTACTTGGGTTATTTATTTTGTTACTTTTTCTTTGCAGGACAAGTTTAACAAGGTTCTACGGACCGAAAAAGAGAACTAAAAATGACATACTTAAAAAAGTTTCTTTAGAGGATTTTATCTAGTTATTTTTGAAAATTGTGAGGTTTTCATAATATTTAACTTGAATAGTCACAGATTCATGCCCAGCTTTTTGAGAATGTTTGCTTTCTCATTGGCTCTTAGCTCTCAGCCGATCAGGGCCCACCAATATGCCTTGATGAAGAAACTCGTTGCTCCTTCCTCTCAGAAGCTGTTTACACCATTTCATAAACACCCTGTATACACTGAAATGTGCTTTACCTTGTCGCCTTGCTGAAGGCCTCCCTTCTCCGCAGGTCCTCCGGGGACGGTCCACACTATGTAGGCGAACAGGCGACCGTCCGCCCCCACCTTGCCCCCACCACTCGCATGCCAAAGCCTCGGGCTGAAAAAAGACATTTAGTTTAGTAATATATTTGTGCATAAATATTTCAAGTCATACCACAGACAATAAAAATTATCTACAGACGTTCATTTCTTCGCTGTAAAGAAAGCCCTAATATAATCAACAAATCCATCACCAAATAAATAAAATCAAGACTTCTATTTTATTTATTTGAAACCATCTGATGTATCTTCTGTTTTGTTTTGTAATTGTTAGTTTGCAAATTAGGTTAGGCAATTTTATGTACATCACCGAGAAGATGGGCTCAGTCCCAAAACCGGTCGTGTGACAAATTAAAAATGTTAAAAAGGGTACTATTCTGTTCACACTTATTTTTGCTAATTTTATGTCTAAGCTACAGACATAAACAAGTTTCTACTTTTATTTTCTTATAACTACAGTCTTGTTTCGAGAAAATCTTTAACTGAAAAAAACTCCTTTGCTATGAGCAATGCTTTCAAAGTTATTTTGTTCTGTTTTATGTTTGATTCATTTCTCAATAGCAAGGGCAGATGGTTAAACATTCTTATTTAACTGAACATGGTTTGATTTACAAAGAATGATATCTTATGCCGAGGGATTGCCAATTCATTTGACCGACGAAGGTTGAACTTTGAGATAGGACATAGAGGAAAAAGATGTGAATTTAATTTCAAATAAACTAAACTGTTATAAATGTAAATACTTGGAAATGTCAAAAGGTTATTGTCCCTAAAAACACCCCGGCTTACTCTCAGCCCTAACACAATCCTAATGGTCCTCTTCTGGGCTTTAAAAACTAGTTTCGTTACAGAGTTCTCTCTCCCCTAGATGGATACTCCATACGAAAGTATGGGGACAAAGCAGCCATAATAAGTGGTGAGAAGAAATTTTTTGTCTAAAGAATAGGACAGCCTCCTAAGAAGAAATATAACCTGATTTAGCCTTTTTAAGACTTTATAGGCATGGTCATGAAAATTCAACCTAGAGTCGATAACTATGCCCAAGAAGTTGGCGTTAGAATTTGATGAAACTACAGTGTTTAAGGTCACCTGATCAATCTAGGAGCTTTTTTCCAGGAAAAGGTTCACAACACTTTGTTTTTTCCACGTTTACACGTTTCAGACATACACTGCAAAATGACTTCAGAGCTTCCCTCAACAAAGATCCTGGACATTTGTTCGACAAACTCAGAGCAGTATCGTCAGCAAATGGACACTTTTGTTGTCTTTTGACTTGTGTCTACTTGTGATTATCACGTCTTAATTTTGAATTTTTCTGTTTTGAAAAACAATTCAAAACTGGTCTCAAAGACCGTTGTGTTGATAAAGATAACCTACTAAAAGTTACCGAAGTACGACACGCCAACAGTTCAAAACGCTTTTTGCAATCAACAACTGTTGAAAACAATTAAATCCTGCTTCAGACGGAAACAATGGGATTTCCCGGAATAAAGAACAGCTGGCAGTGAGTGACAGCTGGGACAGATGTGTTTTTCACTGCCACGTTGATACTCATCACGTGAACGGCCCAGAACAACACGTGGTATCAGCTTTCCTGCACACGAAAACAACCTTCATTTCCTTGTGGTAGGCCTAGGTAAAAATGTCTGTCTTGTTTAATGAGACGTGGTTAGGACTACAAAGTCCTCTCTAACACTCAACCTCGGCCTTTACCTAGCGTCACCATATAGTCACATAACAAATGTAAGTGGTGACTCCGGGAATCGAACCCGCGCCACCGGGTGATGATGAGACTCAGGTTGCTTTGTTCCAACCACCACGAGTCCACCGAAGTCCTATATTGTATCGGGTGCGCTATATTGTATTAGCAAATCTCCATAGGAATTTGAGCTATCCATATTTTTAGCAAAGAGGTTTCGTCGTAGAACCAAATGGTTTGCAGTTTTACATTCCTTCTGGTCAAATGGCTAACAAACTTTCATGAATAAGTAAAAACAAGGTAAAGAGTTTATTGTTGTTTAACAGTGCGATTGGGACTACAAGTAGTCTGATTTTGCTGGTTAACAAACCTAATCTAGATTTTACACAAAAAACCTTTAAACTAAATTTCGTAAAGATCGAAAAATATTCTGATGTTGTCATAAGGGCCCAAAAGGGCACTGCAGTAAATTTCATCCCGTAATAGGAAATTCGTTAGATTCACGGCAGCACTTGTAGCTACGCGTCGGCTAGGAATTCAGACATCACATATCAGACCATCACCTGCGTGGTTCGGAAGTCACGTTAAGCCGTTGGTCCTTGTATTTCCATTGGTCATTGGGCTATTAATTAATGACCCATTTAAGGAAGAGTCGGCCTTAGTTTGTAACAAGACTACACCTCATAACTCATTACTACCACTCATCTTCACCACATATTTGCCTTAAAATACCCTCATAGTTCTGCCAAATAGTGATTATAGTGAATTCAATCATCCTGATACCTGACCCAGTAAAGGATACCCTCAGCAAGTGGTTAGTCAAATGTCGGCATACTGTCAAATAGTATAGTTAAGATCATTTATACACCTAACACAGTAAAGTAATGTAAAACCAAGTGTAGCTTAGTCAAATGTCAGAAACCATTCAATACACAATTTGAACAACAACACATTATAACGACGTTTTAAAACTCATCCCATCCAAGTAACAACAGAATTTTTTTTTTCTCCTAGCGTGATTTTCAATCAGCTACAAAACAATTCAAAGTTGGTCCAGATTTCAACAGTTGGAAGTAGTGAATAAAGACCAGCTGACGGGAATGACAACAATCGCGGGTGTGTTTCCTGCGACGTGACCTGACACGGGATTCACCAGCTGACACACATCAGCTGTTTCGTCCTACTTTCCCCAGCTAGAAAATAATTCTTACTTATAATTTAAATAAATTATTAAATAATCAAATTAATTTACGAAGGCTTAAGGAGACATTAAATCATATCAATAAAGTTTTTAAGAAACAACTGGAAAGTAAAAAATCTCAATGTCAACAAAACCAGGCTGGTACTAGCGCACCTAACCCAGGACACCCTAAGAAAGTGTATCTTCCTTATGTTAAAGGTACATCTGGAAAAATGGTAAGATTTTCCACAAATATGAAATTAACCAATATATAGGCCTATTAAGAAGATTGAAGGCTTTTTAAGACCAGTCAAAGACCAGACCCATTTGTTTTTCTCTGGAGTGTACAGAGTTTCCTGTGGTTGTGGTGCTGTGTACGTGTACGCTGTAAACTAAAAGAATGATTTCAACTCTCATGAAAGAGCATATCAGGCACACCAAAAACGAAGACATGGATAAATCTGCCTTAGCCGAACATAGTTGTATCACGAAACACGCTATTGCATTTGAAGACACAAAATAACTGGCTAGAGAAAATCACTATTTGCACTTGGGATTGTAAGAGTGCCCAAACAATTTAAACCACAAAGGAAATTCATATAAACTGTCACAATCTTGGACACCTCTATTCAAAATTATGAAAACAGTCATCTGACTAAGTTTATTAAAATCCTGGAAAAAACTTTTTTATATTCAAGGTAGAAGTATATAGGTTACACGAGATTTATACGTAACCTACAACCCCCACGACTCCCAGTCGAAAGGTAAAATCAAAATTATTAAGATCTAACCATACAGATTTTTAAGAAAGAACACGATAAAACCACCGTCTTTTTTACGTTAAAACTACCTCATATTTTACGGCTATACATCGCAACTGCGTACATACAGTTAAAATTTTTCATTTAATATCAACACTTGGTAATAAACATGTAATAAGAACACTTGAAATGTAAGATTTATTATTTTAATTTCACTAAATCACTATTTGAGATGCCGACCACTCTCATGAGATTATTTTAAGGCAAATATGTGGTGAAGGATGAGTGTGATTAGTGGTAGTAAAGAGTTATGAGGTGTAGTCTTGTTACAAACTAAGGCCGACTCTTCCTTAGAATGGGTCATTAATTAATAGCCAATAACAATGGAAATACAAGGACCAACGACTTAACGTGACTTCCAAACCACGCAGGTGATGGTCTGATATGTCTAAACGATGGTGGGAGTTGATGCGGGTATCATCAGATGATCACTGAGACTATCTGAGCCGCTTTAGAGCTATATCATCCTCAAAATTTGACTTGGATAATTCAATTGTAATAATAGTTTGCTGAATATATTACATATTAACGTATTTTTACATTGGAAGTAACATATATTTTTATGTTGATATAAAAACCTAATATCGTTTTATTAAGTGAGCGACTATCATACAATATCAATTTTCTACCGCAATGCTTCAACGCATGAAACATAACACAGTACATATTGCCCCACATGTCTAGTGCAGTATCTTCTACAATGGCTGTAGTGGCTCAGTATATTATACTGCTCTGTATATAATGTCAACATCAGCTCATAACATATCTTCTCAGATAAAACTATCTGCAGTATAAAGTTCCCCAAGCTTCACTGAAATGGTCCCCAACGGTTTTGCAACATGCTACAACATTTTGACATAACTATCTTGAGCATACCAAAAGGGGATTTAATTATCTGTAATCGTAAATTAAAACACTGCCGGATTTAGCAAACTGCACTTCACCGTGAATGTTAGCCCAATTTCTTATAGCGAAGGAAAAACGTTTTGTACTTTTCATTTTTAAGTTTTACATAGTGATGTTTCGCCTCAGTATAAATAAATGAAATTAATGGAACATATGAAATTAAACAAATAGAGCTTTTAAACAAACAGTTTTTAGTAGAGATGTTACATGTAAAAATAAATGAAGTATGTATAAAAGCTACATAAAATATATGTAAGAAATACTACGCATTTGAGAAACCTGATAATATCGGAGAACGAAAATTAGTTTTGCCATTTAAAATAGTTTTACTTTCTTTTAAACAGTTTTGATTTATAAAACTTCGTAATAATTATTGTTCAATTTTGGACCTTTTTCTTGAAGATGTAAAATTTTTGGAATTGTTGGCAAAACTCGAATAAAAGAACACAAACAGATTGGAACACACATTCGCCCCTTTTGTCAGCATGTCTCGTAGAACAAAACCATATATTTGATGTCAATAATTTCAAAATTTTTGGCCGACTAAATCACTATTAGAGATGCCGACCACTCTCATGAGATTATTTTAAGGCAAATATGTGGTGAGGGATGAGTGTGATGAGTGGTAGTAATGAGTTATGTCTAACGGTGGTAGTAATGAGTTATGTCTAACGGTGGTAGTAATGAGTCTTGTTACAAACTAAGGCCGACTCTTCCTTAGAATGGGTCATTAATTAATAGCTCAATGACCAATGGAAATACAAGGACCAACGGCTTAACGTGACTTCCGAAACAAGCAGGTGATGGTCTGATATGTCTAAACGATGGTGGGAGTTGATGCGGGTATCATCAGATGATCACTGATACTATCTGAGCCGCTTTAGACCTATATCATCCTCAAAACCTGACCTCCATGAAGCTGGACTACAGGACCACGCCACGAGTCCCAGTCAAAAATACCAATCGACTACTTCTGACTAATATACAGCTGGTCCAGTAAAATCCTAGACAAACGTACTGCTGCACCGGTGTACTGATAGGCTGATGTACTGCTGGAAATATATACGGTTTGACAGATATACTGTTGGCTTGATATACCAGCAGACTGATATTAAACTGGATCGATATACTGCTAGACTTATATAGTGCTAGAGTAATATACCGACAGATAGTGTAACATTCAGTGTTATATGTGCTCAGCTATTGCCAAGTGTTATAGATGACACTGCAATATAGTTTCCATCGCTTGCATGCAAACTATTTATCCGCCAGTACAGAATGCCTTTGTAAATACCCACAGTGTTCATATGCGTTTCGATACATTATATATCATGAAGGATTGCATTTTATACGTACTTCGCGTATGTTGCCTGATTAAAAAAATATCACTTGAGTTTTGATAATGTAGCTACTATTCTTTTCTTTTGGCGTTTGATAAACTTTTTCATTCGTAATTTTATCAGTTTTGGAGAATGTCTAATTGTTTTCATCTAAAACTGAATACATAATAAATATAGCCAACATGATAAACTTAATCGATTCCCTCATCTCTTATCTTGTTTTCTCGCAAGAAAATGATAAATTCATTTCTTGGATATTTCAACAGCATCTCCCCTCCATTTACCTACAGAAATAGGTCCAAAATAAGCATGTGTGTGTAGAAGGATATAAAAACGTCAATAAGACGACAGTTTTCCGAAAAAGGTAAAAACATAACAAAACAAAAGAATTTCATGTTATTTGGTGGTGAGTGACTGATCAGCTTTACTTTTAGGCTAACTCATTTCCTTATGTTTTAGGTAACTTTTCACCTGAAGACGGAATCAGATTCCAGATCCCGAAACGTCGTGTTCTTCTTGATCATGAAAAATCAATAGAAAACGTCCGTAATAATATTTCAACCTTTAGAAATATAGCCAAACAGAAATACGTAATATAGACTAAAGATTGACTCGGTGGAGGTAGATTCTTCTCTAAATGCATTATCCTTTTCTTCTTAGCTTGAGCAATCGGATTATCTTGGATTCTCTTAAATTGAGTTTATAACCTATTTAACTACGAAAATAAATAGATGTATTGATAAATTCGAGTTTTTAGTAAAGCTGTAGGTTAGTTTATTAACAATTTGCTCAACAACGTCCGTAAATACCAGACATTTCCACGTTAAAGGTCCTCATTTTATATTGGCTGAACAATTTTGTAGTCTGTTTTGACAGAAGTGCTGTAAATTAAATATGCTTTCTATGGTGACCTAATTTACCATGCCAGACCGAAATTCAAACCCATGACGTACAGTTTTGTTCACTCTGTATACTCGAATACTGGAAGTATTTTTCCCTGTAAGTCTCAGGTGTAGCTTGCTGAAGATAAGGGTTGTTTCTACTGATTCGTCTCAAATCTCTCTTGACTGATCTGAAGTGGTCTCAACCATCATGGACTTTTGAGGATGATATATCCAAAGCCGATAGTCAGATCATTTATGCTACATCAACTCACCATCGTTTAGACATATCAGAGACATGCGTATTCGAATTACGTTAAGCATTGGTCCTTGTATTTCCATTATCATTCCAATTAATGATTCTAGGAAAATACTAGTTTGGACTAATCTACATCATAATATTTCTAACTCATCACACTCATCTTACCAAATTTTCAAATACTCATGAGATGGTCGGCATCTCAAATAGTGATTTATATACTCGAATCGCCCTGTATATTGAAAATCATGGACTCACCCAATTATCTCCATACAAAATATTTACGGCATTAATAAAGTTGTAACGGGGATCCAAAGGTCCAACCACCGCCCCTCGATTTTTGAATGAATAAAACTTTGGTGCTTTGGCGTATGTATTAAGGGTCAACTGAAGTACGTTTTGCACATTTTGGTGGTTTGTCCTCTACCCTAAAATTTCGGGTAGGGTTGACCCTTTGAAATATTTATTTACCCCATCACGTGACTCTTAATTTTAAAGAGTATAAAACACAAATTCATTGATACCATTAACAATGTTAATCTTATGGATTAACGTTAGGAGTTACCCATCGAGGGTATCGTAACAGTTGTTAAAGAACCAGTTACTAACCAGTTATCTTTTTATAGTGTGTGACACGTCTAGTCTCTGGGTATCCTAAGGTTTCTCAGACAAGGTCCACCTAGATAAAATCCTTCCAAGACGAATCTTTCGGATGAAGTTCTACCGGACCAGATTTTTCCGGTTCGAGGTACTAGCTGTACAACGTCCCGTCGAGGCATCGCAAAAGTTTTAAAAAATAAAATTTAACTGGTTGTAATTTTATCATTCTTTATGATATGTCATGGAATATAGTAAATACTGTATGATTATCAATGCCTCAAAGTGTTTAAACACTACAATGTACTGTACAACAGAGAGAAGTACTCACATACACAATACAGTTCACTGGAGTGTTGTAACTCAGGACACAGCTTGCTGCTGCTCTGGTCGCAGAGATTTACTGATTTGATAAAGGGATGTTTACACTCACCCCTGCATCGCTTGTGATATACTCCTCTCTCTATGTTAACGTAAACTGGGTGATATTTTCGAATGCCGTTGTTTTTAAATTTGTACGAATTGTGATTAGTTGTATGGTTTGATTTTTGAAGTAATTGTTATGTTCTGCGCTAACAAAAAACATGCCGGGTAGCCATAACTCCATATCTCCATATCATCCTAATCCATCTGAATTAGAGGAGTAGACGGAATGAAGTATATGTGGATATTTGTTTGTTCAGATTCTCCTCCGATCCTGTCTTATGAGTTTTAAGAAATGGATTTTAGACTTAGAAGATTAGTATTGGGTCGAAGCGGGGGTTCCTAAATTAGGAGTTCTCGAATTTGGTCCATGGGAGGAGAATTGGGTAATCCGGGAGCTGTTGGTTGGAGAAACTAAGAGAGATCGCTGAGGTCAATAGTTATCGTAGGAAAAATCTTGCGGGGAACGGAAAAATTGTTCAAACGTCAAGTTTGCTGGAACTAGCTTTGAGTCAAGGTCCTGCAAGACTTGAAGGCAAACAAGTACCCCTCGCTAGATCCCCTGGTCTAGTATCCTTGGGTTCCTCCCGATAAGATTTCTCCGACGAGGTCCACCTACATGGCATGTTTCCGGACAAAATCCTCCCGGATGAGGATACAGTAGACAAGGCTTCTTTAGGTCAGGCCCTCCTCTCAGAGGTCCTTTCGAAAGAAGTTCTACCAGACGAGACCCTCCCAACTACTTTTGTCCCGGTCAAGGTAATCCTGGTAGGAATCCTCCTAGATGAGAACTTCCCGGACGAGAAGATCCCGCAAAATTGAAAGTGCTTGATACTTATTTGGATGTTTTAAAAGCTCTAAATATTTTGAAATGATAATTATAAAATCACATTGTATGAATGATAATGAGACTTACTTCTATGCGCCTTATCCCCAGGATCCCTCCGCAGTGTCACTCTTCTCTTGGTCCCGGGTCTGGAAGCTGAAAATATACATCGGATCAGTAAAAATCTTGACTTGGAACTAGAACACAATGTTTAAGCACTAGTTTAAACAAAAATAATTAAAACATATATTATATAATTAATAAAATATATTAATTTATATTTTTAATTCATCGCAGGACTGTTTATGTAAGAAAGCCTTGACTACCAAAGGCCAATATTCTTAGGAGCCATCATCTAGAACCCATGATATTCAAGAAAAGAACTACTATGATGTGAATCTGTACTTACGGATGGCGGGTTCGTAGTCGACGTCGTGGATGACGATCTTGATGGCCTCCCCGTCCTGCACGGAGGCCTGACGACGCACCTCGGGCGCATGGTCCTCCTGCCGGGGAGGCTGACGGATGGCGGCCGGAAGCGCTCCCCTCGTGATGGCCGCTATGTCCGGTCTGGAACAATACATCATTTGTTAGCTATTTTCTTGCAAAAAAGGCTGTTGTCTAATCAAAAGTCTAAGTTTAAACTTTGAAATATTGTTTGAGTTGTAAAATACTTGAATAATATTGAGAGCGGTTGACTTTCCAGGAAGAACCTAATTCAACAATTCAATATACTAGGGTAGGCTCTTATCAGAATGAGCGGATGCTTGAACACGTATGGTACCTATAGGATTAATGTGTTCGTGCAGATAGTTTAAACAAGTGTAATTTTAGAAAACTCGCAGTTATACTTGTGTAACACTTATAACTGAAGAACCATTGGCCTTATAAGGCAAAATACAGTAAATTATTTTCCTAGGTTTGTTGTTTCAATAGAAAATTATGAATTAGTGCACTCTCTCATCCTTCGGAATTTCATCTCAAAATTTCAAACAATTAACACTATCTCACCTTCTAACCTTGGAGTTTCATCCCATCATTACAAATAATCAGTTTTGCCACTATATTACATTCCATTGATTTTCCTTTGCTTTCAGAATTTCTTCACGTCCTTAATTTTAGCCTCAAAGGTTCACCAACACATCATCTGTTTTCACGCACAAAACTAGATTAAGGTAATTTTTAATGACATGTCTTGTGGCTTCTTTAAAGTTGAAAAGGTCAAGGAACCTGACGAAGATACATTCACACCCCCACAATACCATTTGACACCAGTAAGGACTCTTCCAGTTTACTATTTCAGTGTGGCCTGTATTGAACCTTCGCGAAGGTCACGTTCAGTGATTACTGACCTTGATTCTCCCTGGTTCAGTTTTATTCCAGGACAGGAACGTGACAATCATGTGTTACAACAACGAGAGACACTAACGAGGATTCACATCACTCTCTTCTGAGTTCGTAAGTGAATACGGTATATCCGACATCCAACTCGGTTTAACAATCAGGATCGTCCATTGAGTGAGGCTTACGAAATAAATATTATACTGATTAAAGAGTTAGAAATACGAGTACTGTTATTTTAAAACCTTTGGCACTCGATCAGAAGTTACCATGAATCATCCAATTTTCGTGTTTGTGTTTGAATTAAAGAAAATTAGGAAAATTCTTCTTGTTTACTTGTAAGAGATGGGGTCCACCTCAAGATGTTGTCGTTTGAAAGATAATTAACCAAGTTGTGTACTTACAATTGAGAGCCTCTTCTTCGGTTCTTCGGCCTGTCTTCATCGACCGCCAAGGAGGGGTTGACGTCAGAAGAAATGGGCGACGCACCTGGAAAAACACATTTAACATCATTGAACATTCTAGTTTAAGACATTGATATACTGCCACTTAGTCAGTCTAAGAGAGGAAAAAAGGGCTCCAAATTTGAAATTGTAGCTTCTTAGCCATCCAGGTGTGAACCTCCTCTGTCCGTAACTTACAAAGGATTTTCCATGATGTCAGTTGAAGGTAATGTTTTGGTAAGTAGGTTGCGCATAGATGCCACTTAGGCAGGATAATCAAAATAGTTGCGGCAGCCCAAGCACACCGCCGTCTCGCCGTCTTTCTTTCCCTTCGGCTCGATATGCTAGAGTTTGTTCGACGATATGGCTTAAATGTGACCAAATCGTGCGGTTTTCGAGAACGAACATCAGTGGCTCTATTTGAAACTCTTGAAAGAATTCCCTCGCAGAGCTATCCGTGCTTGGACTGCCGCAACCATGTTGTTTTTTTTTGCCTCAGCCAATCGGAATTGTAACATAATTGTTGGTCGAGGCTTGTCCCTCTAGAAATAGAACAAATTACTTACGTAGATTTTCAACGTCGTTTTGAAAACATTTCATAGAGCTGACCGAAAAGACAATTGTGGGCATAAACCAGGAATGACTTGCTTGTGCTCGTAGTCTGTGGAATGAGTTTCAGTCTATGGTGCGGAGGGTCACAGGTTCGATAACACCCAAATGATTTCGTTTTCCCAAAGGTATTTTCGTTTCCTAAATCTAGCTTAAAACAATTAAAAAATGCCTCTAGCATAGACAAGAGATTACTATTCCATTAAAGACGAATCGTCATAGCTCTACTGCGAACTAATATTCCTGATCTTTAGTAGCTGGTAGTATTTGAACAGTTACAACGGCGACAAGAACCGACTCGTGTCAAAGTCCAAGAAAAATAAAAGTAATTTAAAACTTTGAACTTTAATCCTCAAAGCTTGAAAGTGATGAAACGCCGAGTGCCCGGTGTTTGTCAATTCTAATGAGCTATCATTAATAATTCATTATTTGCCAGGTGCCATGGAGGGGTTGAGGGGTAGAGGGGGCGTAAGGGGGTGTTTGTTGACTTCATACATTATTTAACTGTCGCACTGAGGATGAAATACACAACTCATTATCTACGATATTGTTAAGTTTTACTATTAAACCACTATTTGTTGCTTTATTTCCATATACACTTATTTCACATATTTTTGCTTTGAGACACCGACCACTCTTAGAGGGTATTTTAAGGTGGATATGGAATTATGGTGCGTGTGGTGAGTGTTTTGATGGATGATGAGGTGTAGTCTTGATACAAACTAGGGCCGACTGTTCCCCAGATTGGGCCATTAGGTAACAGCCAACGACCAATTGAATGGGCCAACGCCCTAACGTGACTTTCGAACCACGGAAAGTGGCCATCGTGACCACTGCACCCGGGAATCGAACCCGGACTGATTTGGTGCGCAGCGCGCACTATACCGCTGAGCTATGGCCACACATATTCGTGCGTGTTGCTTAGATTGTATTGATGCAATAGCTATCAATATGTTTAATGTAAAAACAGTTTATTGAGTGTTCCAGGAAATTGCCTCCCTAAAACCATATGTTTACGACTCTTGCATTAAAAATATGTAAAGTTACCCTGGTGATAGTGAAATAACTTTAAAGTGTTCAGAGACGGTCGGATAGAGTCTGAGCGGTGTTTAGACGGGCAAGGATTTTAACATAGGGAAGTTTTGCAAACAACGTTTTGAGTTGCTTCATGTACTAAAATAGGAAATTTTTTCTCAGGAAGGATAGAATCATTGGTCCTACAGCATATAAAAGCAAAAACTGCCTTGCCTAACTAAATATTAATTAAAAACCTTGTAAGAAAGTTTTAATTTTCAAAATAAAAATTCATTGTTTAGCGAAAGTATTAATTTTAAAGTATAAGTGCAGCAGGCTAGAGAGATCTATGCCTCCAGAGTAAAGGTTTCCATATTTAAGTAAGGTTACCAGCTTAAAACATCGTTTGGAGTTTTACTCCATGTTGTAAGTGAAACCTGGGCCGCTCTATCCGGCTTTCTAATTTATTATTTTCCTTTTTAAATTAAACACTTATGAATTATTTATTACAAATGTACAGTTGAACATAAACTAAGCTTTACTTTTATTTTGTTGAATGATTTAAAAGGTTTTAATTGTTTAGTATGGTTTTGTAAAGTCTGTTGTTTTATCTGTAGCAAAGTAAAAAAATGAACCCCAAAGTATTTTTCAAACCCAAAAAAACACCTTCAGATATAACAACCAAAGAACCTGTAACTTCTAGACATAAAACAACAATTTCATTTAACTTAATCATTAATACATTTTTCACAGCATAAAACACCATGTTTAGGGTAAATTATCCCTTTTATTGGAAATTAGTTGGGATTCACGGTAGTGCTTGCAATTTCGTAGAATGATATACAACGTTAAGTTACTTTTTTCAAACTACTTTGAATAAGTTAGTTCCCGCGGCCAATCAAGTTGGTAGAAACAACAAACTTTAGAGAAGACAAACAGTGTAAGGTTTGTGCTGGAATAAACAAACGTTCGCTAACAATTCCCTTCCAGTCACTTTTTTTTTAGCCGAATTTTGTCAATGGCATGTCAAATCACACGACTTGTTATAATTTCAAGTTTAAATAGAAAGAAAGAAAAAAACGTTTATTTGTATACAATATTTAAGATTATATAAAATGTACAACAAATATATAATTAAAAAAATAGAAAAATAAAATAAAAAAGACATGCAAATAAAAACAAATCAAACAACAAATAAAACTTAATAAAACCAAAAATAAATAAAAAATGAAAACGAATAGAAAAATAAAATATAAAAATAAGTACTGCTGATCAAAACGTCTTATCAAAACTTAAAAGAAAAGAGTCGTGCGGCCCAGCGTGTCAAAATTTGTAGTTGTTGACTTTACCTTGTCTCTACATTCTTCAAACCTGTCTACTTTTCAAATCAAAATGTGACCCCAAAAAGGAAATGACATTCACTTATTGGCCAAGAGGCAGGGAGAACTGCCGATTTGCGAGACACAGAACGAGAGTTCTTGAACGTTTGCCTTTTCATGTAGGAGATCTACTTGGCAACCGGTTGCCAAATTCGATCCATAGTGCTCACATGCCGAAGGCGTTCAGAGCTCGTCAAAACAAATCTTTGTCACAAAGGCGTTTTACTGTACAGACGGGTTTATGGCACATGACTAGGGGACCGCGGAACCCACCGACTTACAATTGGGCTAGAGTGGATCAATTCGAATGAATAGGAGAGAGTGAATGAACAAAATGGATGTTTGAACGGGATTTCAATGGAAGAATGCATGCAAAATATCAATGACGATTGCATAATATGTTGATATGTTTCCGCAATAAACTATTTATTACAGTATTTGGGTTGATTTCATCTGCGTTGGACGTAAAACCGAACACCTATTGAATACCTCACCTATTGAAGGGTGGGAAAAGAGATGTTGTCAACTACTAGTTAATATACTCGCACTTTAACGCGTGTATGAGGAAATCTTTGTACACTTCGGAGACTGTCCTGTAAATCATTACTCAGTGGGAGTCAACCAATTGTTTGCCAACTTTAATGAAAGTATATACATAATTCATCATTTGTCAGGTGAGTTGAAGAGCGGGGAGAGGAGAACTGTCAACCTCATGAATTATTTATTTGTTTGCACTGAAATTGGAAATGAACGGGCAATCCACATTGAACTAGAGTCAGTGGTAACATTTGTAGAAAGTGCATTCAATCTAGACCTTAGCCGACATGTAGCCAAAGATTACCTTTTGTTAGCGGAGGGGAGGGGGCATTTCCATATAAAATCTAGTTTTGTGCTGGAAAAACTGTTTCGTTGATCTAATTTCAATCATTAATTTTAGTATCAACATTTGTGACATCATATTAATAGCCAACAACAAATGGAGTGGACCAACAGCTCAACTTGACTTCCGAACCACGAAGAGTGGCCATCTTGAAAAAGTTGTAACTGCAGCGCCAGGAATTGAACCCGGGATGATTTGGTGCGAAGCACGCACTATACCACTGAGCTAGGGGCCACCCCCGTGGGATCGTAGGCAACTGATGCACCACCACATGCTTTGGGAATGATAAGGGTGGTAAACGTGTTCATTATTATTATGCATGCTGTATTATTTGCGCTTTAAATATATTTAGATAACTTTACCGAGCTGTCGTAAAGATTTTAATAAACAGAAGTATTGCTTTTCTTTTTGTTTGAAAGTTTGCTTGGATGGAAAGATTTCTAGATTTGATATATTATTGTGGACGTTTTCCATTGTTAGTGGACAAGAAGATCACGATATTTTTGGGATACAATCTGATCCCATCTTAAGGTTAAAACTAGACAACATTAGGACATGAGCTAGCCTAAAGTAACTAGCGTAAGACGTTCAGTATAACAGAACGAATAAGCACAAAAAATTCTCTCAGCTCAAACTTGGCCACAGAGATCTTAACTCGTGTTAGATTCCTGTCCCTCTATTGGCTGTGCACAAATAGGGATTTTTTGTTCTCCATTGCAGTTGGTCAGCCTGCTACACGTCTGTGATTGGTCGTCTGCTTCTCCCAGCCATGCATTCAGCTGGTTGGTAGCTGTCACTGACCGTGAATGTGTTGAGTATCTCTGATTGATGTTTATTTTTTAAGTTTTGCACATTGCTTTGTTCTCTACAGATTTATTTACCAATATGTTTTGTATTACCACAATATAATAGCCATATGCTGTTTGGTTGTGTTTGAATGGTAAGTTTCCACTGATTACTTTAGGCCAGCTTATTTTATTAGGTTTTGTGTTAAGTTTCAGCTTTTTGTTAGGTTTTTGCTTTTTACCCAAAGACGGGATCAGATTGCTGATCTCGAGACGTTGTGTTCTGCTTGTTCACTAACGGTGTAAAATATCCGCAATAATATTTCCATCTCAGATTTTCTTTGTATTTAGTGCTTACAGTCAATCAGAATACAAACACCAGACACTAGAATCCTACACTAATAATCTCGTTGTACAATCCCTAAAGAGTTAAAATATCTTACAGAACTTAAAGAATAACTCCTGCCTTGTAGAACAAAACACAATATGTAGAACGTCTTACCCCAGAGACTACACAAACAGAAGTTACACGGTCAAATGTAAATATGAGCAAATCGGTTTATTGTGGCTTTCTCACAGATAATTACATTAACTATGCACAGTAGCGTTTTCCTTGAGACTTCCTTTATCGTTAAAACAAACCGTCCGACGTCAGTAGCATCCAACGTCAGTAGCATCCAATGTCAGTAGGATTCAACGTCAGTAGCATCCGTCGTCAGTAGCATTAAACGACAGTATGATCCAACGTCAGTAGCATCCGACGTCAGTAGGATCCAACGTCAGTAGCAACCGACGTCAGTAGCATCTAACGCCAGAAGCATCTAACGTCAGAAGCATTCGACGTCAGTTCCATCTGACGTCAGTAGCATCCGACGTCAGTAGCATCCGACGTCAGTATCATCCGACGTCAGTAGAATCCAACGTCAGTAGCATCCAACTTACCTATTGCCATCTTTAATGCAACTCCTTGAATAATTCACTGTTTGTTAGGTGGGGGTAGGGAAGGGGCTTCACCTCGTGGATTGGGAGGGAGAGGGAACTGTCAAGTTCATGCATTATTTACCGGTTTCCACTGCAAATGCAAATAAACGGGCAATCCACAATCAAGTGAGCCCTGCTCGCAGAGTAGGGTTTGATGGTTGAAATGTTTTAAAGTGCTGTACTTTATTCAACAATTGAGGTAGTATAAACGTACTATTTCAACGTAGCAATATAGCATGAAAATAAAATATGTGCTTTATTTAAGACGTGAACTTTTGGTAGAACTCTTTGTTAGAGGTAGTTTGTGTTATATTGAAAGTTTATAATAGTGGCGAAGATCAATTAATATGAATTGTTTATTACAACATTTTTGTCGAGGCTATATTTTTCACCTGAAATGGCGGAAAATCCGAGATAAGCAATTTCACAAAGGTAACTTTTTTGTTTGCAAAAGGTGCTTGGTTTGTCTGATAAGTTGGTTTTGGACCAGTTGTAATCCTACGTGCTTAAGTTTTATAGCTACCAAATAATCAGTGTTCTCAGATAATACCTACATCTTTAATTCTTAGGCTTTTGTGGCCGGTGTCACAACTATAATCTAGTTCTCACGGTTCACACCGCGTCCTAACGTCATAGTTAGGTTGAGATATTTCGGCCTCGCTGTGGAGTACCATCTTCAGTCCACTGATTGGAGAAACAGTTACTGCCAATCAGTTTCAGTCAATCAGTGACTGAAAATGGTACTCCATAGCGAGACCAACTTAATTATGAACCGGAAGAACTATATTACAACCTACATCTTTTAAAAAAGAGATGCCGTAACAACCGGCCAGACCAACACTTAGTTTCCCGGGATTATAAACTTAGCTGTCTTGGTTGAAACACTGTAAAAAAGAACTAAACTAATTAAGAAAACAAAAGAACCAACAGCAAGTTAAACAAGTAACAGAACACTTTTAAGAGCAAACGTGTTATTCTTTTCTTTTAGGGTATAGAGTAGAGATGAAACGCGTCAAGAGTGGGACAGATCACCCCCAAGGGAATGTGGAAAACCATAGTAAATATGGATCGTTCCTAAAAAATAATAAAAACTACTTCCTCACCTCTTAGAAACCTACGAAATTACTTACTATTTTTAAACAATTTATGTTCAGTATAAAGAATAAATTGATCTACAAAGTATAAACTCAACTGCTTACCCGTATCATCTTGGTCAGGCGCGGGCACTGCCCGGAAGGAAGATCTGCGGCCGCCGGGTGCTGTACCGGAAGTGGCGAGCGCTGCAGGGTTCACACCCCCACTGTCTGCTCCGCCACGGCCCATGTACACGTCGTACGCTGAGGCTCTGCGTGGCAGCGAGGGGATACCTGCAACATCGCCGGCATCGTGTCAACTATTTACAGTAATATACAAGTCCACCTCTTCACTTTACTTTTAAAACCAGTAAACGTATCCAAACCCGGTTTGGCCTTATGTTATCGTGGTATTCTAAAGTACATTTTGACGTGATCAGCAGTTTGGGAACCCTCCCCACCTAGGGATAAGTCCGATACCATGTGACCCCTTATTTTAAAGGTCATTCATATTCTAAAAAAAAACGATATTCTCTTCTAAAATCTTCAACGCACCGTTTGAGGCCGACGGCCTAAAACGCGTTTGCCTTTTCATGGCTGCCAAAGGTGTATTCTGCAAGATGTAAAATAAACAATGTGGTTTTCTGTTTTGGGGGGCAAATAGCTTTGTAACAAAGTGCGTCTAGATAGGTTTCGAACATATTCAAGTATTGGCCGAAACTGGTCAAAACCAGACGGTTCTAAAAGAAAACCTTATTCGATTTTTGATACATTGCAAAATAAACCGTTAGCAGTATTTTATTTGATCCAAATTTCGTACACGATTTAGGCTGTCAATCGACATTGGACCGCCAGAAACACTTTTTTAAGGGTCACGTTGCTTTTGGAGACTTTTGAAACCATCTTTTAGTGCCTTTGCCCCAGTAATTTCAAAAGCGAGGTCTATTGTTCACATAATTAACAGCATAATGCTTAACAACTATAAAATTAATGTAAATAACTTATTCTTCTATCTGTACTCACCGAGAGGTACTTCGTTCTGAACGACGGTCGCAGTTGACGCGCCAGTTTTGACGTCATCGTCATAGCTGTGCTGCTTCTGTACCCTGGACTTGCGTCTACCCCTGGCAGCAGCAGCGGCAGCCCCTCTGCCGGCACCCCCCGGGCCTAGTCTCCGCCACGCCTCAGGGTCGTTAGGGTCATCGCCGTCTCCCTCGTCTGGAAGTCATGGTTCAGAGGTTAGTGAACAGAGAACTGAACTATCGAATAGTCTGAGGTTGAAATAGCTTTTTAGTGAACCATAAAAACATGACGTTTCGGGTCTGGAATCTGATCCCGTCTTTAGGTTAAGTTCTTCACCTGAAGACGAGAACTGATTCTAGATCACAAACGGCCAGTTCTTCTTGTTCACTGAAAAACGGTGGAAAACGTCTGCAAAAATATTTCAAGCTCATAAATTTTACCATTGTCAACAAAAAATTCAAACAAAGCTACGAAGAAAGGTTTCAGCTAGATGTCTTTAGAAGAGCGTCTTGGATAGGAAGGTAAATAGTGATGAGAAGGTAGGAACAGAAACAGTCAACAAGTTACAAAGGCAGGGGGATGGGAAGGAGAATGGGTAAAATAAAACGATGTTCTTTGTTTTAGAAAGAAAATAGTTTTGCTCTACGACTTCGTTAGCCCAAGTGTCGTTGTTATTACAATTTATTTGTTATTTATTCATAGCTATTTCACATAACACTTTCTGTAAAAAACAGGTCAACACGCAGCTAAGCGCTAAAGCGCCGCTGGCATGAGTGAAGTGAATTTTCTTTGTAATTTGTTCGCTACGCATACAGCCTAGCTTCGGTCTTCCGCCTCAGCTTTCGTGCTCTAATACCACTGGTGTAACGAGGCTGTGAGCGTAGCTTTGGTCTCAGTTTTACTTGGTCTTTTTCTGCAAGTTTTACTAAATACCACGAAAGAAACACTTTTAAATTCCACTACAATCGGACTACTCATTCCGTTGTTATGTCAAAAATCACTTTAATGGCCGCCATTTTAAAAAATAATGGATTTTAAATTTTTAGTTTATTGATCAGTAACATTTAAAAACATTTTTATTTCAAATGTCAACAAAATTTAATTAAGTTTACTGTAAAATATATAAAAAGTACCTGGACGGAAAAATAAATTAAAATTGATTTTTAATACAGAGAGAAAGAAAATATGAGACAAACGGAATTAAAGTTTAACAAAGTATATTAAACATCAAAACCAAACACAACAGAAACACACAAAACACGCAAAATCCGACAACTAACCCTTACTAACTTGCGAATCGATATAAAAGTTCCACGCACCATCGTGAAAACCAAAAGCTCAAAGGTGGAGTAAAAAGTGAATACTCACCGGTTGAGAAATGAGGTAAACCGAATAAATGGACAAAGTGATGGATGGAAACCCAAAGTTAAGGATTCCAGGAATCATTTGGCCGGGGAGAAAGGGGGGTGATAAGGGATACTGGAACAGCCGATCCGTCTTGTAGAAGTGGGAACATTTGTCTCTAAGAGACTCCCCATCCGTCCTGATCCACTTTACTTTACATATGCTGTGAACAGCTGGACTCTGGTCTATCGTATGCACATCTTTCTTGAAGTCAAAGAAACAGCTGTTTATATATTTTGTCAGTTGAAAACAAACTAGAACGTAGGTTTCCTTGCTAGGTTATAACCCGATTGGGAATAATTGCTGCTATTCTTGAGGCTCTATTTGCTGTGACCAAAGGCCAAATAAAGTCACAGTTATCAATATTAATAAAATGCAATTTTCAAAAATGTAATCCTCAAAATGATCCGAAGATATATTTTAAGAACATTTGTTCACAGTCTTGTTTATTTTTTGCAGGCGTGGAATCGATGACTCAATGATCGAACGAAACATCGCTTTATCAATTCTATCAACGCAAATAGAAGATCAACACTAAAAGGTGAAGTGGGCTAGGCATTTTTTAACGCTATTTTGTATAAAGTCAGTTTATATTGCTGTAAATCATATGTTTTCGAGAGATCCCGTTTAAATCTTTTTATCCTAAAATAATAATTTCCTAACTGTAGGACCTTATGTCATCTATTTAACAAGTTACCTTTCGGTTTTGCCTGTAGATCCTATAAGATGAATAAAGGATTTTTTCGGGTTTTATCCTAAATTTCATTTTATTTTTAATTGTTGAGAATGTTGGACGACTTTTTCATAACTGTGTTATGTAAGTTTAAGAATTAGAAACAACTTTGGTCTTAATATCTCATTTTAGTTAAACAATAAAACATCTGACACAAAATATTGACTGTTAAAATAGCGAGCAGCTGGGGACAAGGTACATAGGATTTTCTAGTTTAATTCAGTCTAAGCATAAAACCTTAACATTCGATGAAAGTTTTGAAACACCCTGTATACCGTCTGGAGTGTTTTGTAACGTGAAACCTGTTTTCAAGTTGTCAGCCGATGAAGAAATGAAGCCTGCAAAGTGCACGCGGAGAAACTCGGCAAGTATTTAAGCCGCCGAGTGATCCGTCTCAATTACTCTTGTCAATAGACTAACCTGTGAGCAAGCAAATCCACCTCTCCTCCTCTTCTGTCGCCCTGATACCACAGGCCGAGCACTTTACCAGGGCTCACACATATAGGGATCAGGGGTGCATAAGATTGTAGCTGAGGTGATAGAACGACGAGATAGATGACAATTACTTCTGTCAATAGACTAACCTGTGAGCAAGCAAATCCACCTCTCCCCTTCTGCTGCCCTAATACCACAAGCTAAGCACTTTACCAGGGCTCACACATGTAGGGGATCAGGGGTGCAGAAGGCGATAGAACGACGAAGTAGATACAGTGTGGTTTACTACGTCTCAATTGATCTTGTCAATAGATAACCTATGAGCAAGCAAATCCACCTCTCTCCTCTTCTTCTTTCGCCCTGATACCACAAGCTGAGCACTTTACCAGGGATCACACAGGTAGGGATCAGGGGTGCAGATGGTGGTAAGCTGAGGTTTACTACGTATCAATTACTCTTGTCAATAGACTAACCTGTGAGCAAGCAAATCCACCTCTCCTCCTCTTTGCCACCCTGATACCATAAGCTAAGTAGTTTACCAGGGCTCGCCCAGATAGGGATCAGGGGTGCAGGAGTAGGTAACTATTATGCTAGACCGACGAGGTAAATGCAGTTTTGCTAACTACGAAGAAATGAACTACTACAAAGAACCAATGGTATAGGAGTAGTTGCAAACTTTAGTAGTCAAATCAATTACCTAGCGTGGTTTCCCCATCGAGTGGAGTGGCCTGCGGGGTTATGTGGTATGAACAATGAGGCGCAAAATATAGCAACCGCGTTTTGCCCTCCCAGGCAGGAGTTCATTTCGTCAACAGGCTTCCATTCAATAAAAGTGCTCATATGCCTACGGCATTTAAAACTCGCTTAAAAACGTTTTGGTCGCAGAAGCGTTTTACAGCGTTGATGAGTTTTGGCACACAATTGGGAAATTTGATCAAAGAGCTAGGAGGAACAATTCGTGAATGAAGATGAATGAGTGCACATAATGTATGTTTGAAAGAGTTCTCGATGTTTGAGTGAATGGAAAATTTTAGTTACACATCTTAAATGACGATTGCCATACATTGTAGAAATGTTTATGCAATAAACCATTGATTTGATTTGATAAATTGATGGCGTTGTCCTTATAAAGAAAAATTGGAAATTGGACGTCCGTGTATTTTGTCTGCAACTAGGATTTTGATCCTGCAACTAGATTTCATAGTCATATATTTGGCATTGTAGTATGTAATATAACAAATATTAACCGAGGAACTTCGATAAGAACTGTACAATGTTGATGATGTCTTCTTGTACAGATTGGTAATGAATTATGACCACTAAAGGAATTCCTAGTACATTATAGCGACAGTTTGTTTGCTAAAAAGTATCATTAACAGTTTTGAAAAACCAATTTATTAACTTTCTTAACTAAAAACGAGAAAGAAAATAAAGGACGTGTTCAGGGAACATGGATACAGGAATATCGGTCGCGTTGGCGGCAGAACAAAAGCCTTGTAACAATATTGACTTGGATTATTGGTATTCAACAACCACTCTACACAGAAATGCATACATTCTATTCTATTACACTTATTGGCAGTTTGTCAGGTTACATTTCTACATAACTTTTGTATAACGTCCAAAACTTTCAATCCACCTCTCCTCCTCTTCTGTCGCCCTGATACCACAGGCCGAGCACTTTACCAGGGCTCACACATATAGGGATCAGGGGTGCATAAGATTGTAGCTGAGGTGATAGAACGACGAGATAGATGACAATTACTTCTGTCAATAGACTAACCTGTGAGCAAGCAAATCCACCTCTCCTCCTCTTCTGTCGCCCTGATACCACAAGCTGAGCACTTTACCAGGGCTCACACATGTAGGGATCAGGGGTGCATAAGATGGTAGCTGAGGTGATAGAACGACGAGGTAGATGACAATTACTTCTGTCAATAGACTAACCTGTGAGCAAGCAAATACACATCTCCTCCTCTTCTGTCGCCCTAATACCACAAGCTAAGCACTTTGCCCGGGCTCACACAGATAGTGATAAGGGGTGCAGAAGGCGATAGAATGACGAAGTAGATACAGTGTGGTTTACTACGTCTCAATTGATCTTGTCAATAGACTAACCTATGAGCAAGCAAATCCACCTCTCCTCCTCTTCTTTCGCCCTGATACCACAAGCTGAGCACTTTACCAGGGATCACACAGGTAGGGATCAGGGGTGCAGATGGTGGTAAGCTGAGGTTTACTACGTATCAATTACTCTTGTCAATAGACTAACCTGTGAGCAAGCAAATCCACCTCTCCTCCTCTTTTGCCACCCTGATACCATAAGCTAAGTAGTTTACCAGGGCTCGCCCAGATAGGGATCAGGGTGCAGGAGTAGGTAACTATTATGCTAGACCGACGAGGTAAATGCAGTTTTGCTAACTACGTCATAAAGAAATGAACTACTACAAAGAACCAATGGTATAGGAAAAGTAGTTGCAAACTTTAGTAGTCAAATCAATTACCTAGCGTGGTTTCCCCATCGAGTGGAGTGGCCTGCGGGGTTATGTGGTATGAACAATGAGGCGCAAAATATAGCAACCGCGTTTTGCCCTCCCAGGCAGGAGTTCATTTCGTCAACAGGCTTCCAAATTCAATAAAAGTGCTCATATGCCTACGGCATTTAAAACTCGCTTAAAAACGTTTTGGTCGCAGAAGCGTTTTACAGCGTTGATGAGTTTTTGGCACACAATTGGGAAATTTGATCAAAGAGCTAGGGAGGAACAATTCGTATGAATGAAGATGAATGAGTGCACATAATGTATGTTTGAAAGAGTTCTCGATGTTTGAGTGAATGGAAAATTTTAGTTACACATCTTAAATGACGATTGCCATACATTGTAGAAATGTTTATGCAATAAACCATTGATTTGATTTGATAAATTGATGGCGTTGTCCTTATAAAGAAAAATTGGAAATGGACGTCCGTGTATTTTGTCTGCAACTAGGATTTTGATCCTGCAACTAGATTTCATAGTCATATATTTGGCATTGTAGTATGTAATATAACAAATATTAACCGAGGAACTTCGATAAGAACTGTACAATGTTGATGATGTCTTCTTGTACAGATTGGTAATGAATTATGACCACTAAAGGAATTCCTAGTACATTATAGCGACAGTTTGTTTGCTAAAAGTATCATTAACAGTTTTGAAAAACCAATTTATTAACTTTCTTAACTAAAACGAGAGAAAAATAAAGGACGTGTTCAGGGAACATGGATACAGGAATATCGGTCGCGTTGGCGGCAGAACAAAAGCCTTGTAACAATATTGACTTGGATTATTGGTATTCAACAACCACTCTACACAGAAATGCATACATTCTATTCTATTACACTTATTGGCAGTTTGTCAGGTTACATTTCTACATAACTTTTGTATAACGTCCAAAACTTTCAATGTCTTATATCTGTTATCTCTCCGAGTTTGCCACTGTGATGTATAAGATTAATCAACTCAAGGACGGTGCTGGAGGGGCTTAGCAATTAGGAGGTGATGCAACTTAGATGATCCGGAGACTAATTATGTCTCCTTCATGGCTTCCATCACGTACATACATGAGCTAGACACCCACACAACATCTCATATCTCATACTGCGTAGGCGTGAAGGATTGGAAGGAAGGAGAGTGAAATTATCGAATATAAGAAAAGCCAAAAAGTGCATAGATTAGTAAGACCTGTCGCCCTGTTTGTATTTGTTTCTTAAACGACTTTCTCAAAGATCTGCGATTTTATAATTCCAGAACAAATTTTAATGAGCTGAACCTCAGAACGCACACAGCCAAATCATCTTAACTCTTAGGCTTTCGCACCCGGTGTCACAACCTTAATCTAGTTCTTCCGGTTCACACCGCGTCCAAACTTCATAATTAGGTTGAAATATTTCGGTCTCTCTGTGGAGTACCATCTTCAGTCACTGTTTCAGCCAATCAGTGACTGAAGATGGTACTCCACAGCGAGACCGAAATATTTCAACCTAGTTATGAAGTTTGAACGCGGTGTGGACCGGAAGAACTAGATAATAGCCAAATCATCGTTCCAAGGTTTACTTCCGAGAGACTTAGATAAAATTCCAAGTTGGATAAGTCTGAGATCAAAGAAATGCACTCAATAAAATTTCTTGGAATTCATTTCAACGTGAAATTATCACATAGATCCTGCTCTAAGTCTGCTGTAAGTTTTGATCCTCTGGCGTCCATGTTTCGAGCCAAGTACTCCCTGAATCAGGCAGTACGGATCATGCTATGGAGTAATCTACGTTCTTTATTGTACTGATTAGAACTTGAGTGATGCTGTGCAAACCAACACTCAAAGGTTTTAAGTGGTTCAATGATTGGTTTGGGTGTTCGACGTCTTCAGCATGATTGACTTCCTTTGGAGTGCTGATCTCAGGAGCGTCAACTGTCGTTCCCAAGCGTATTGTTCTCTCTTCTCTGAATGTGCTGATCCAATATCTGCGTGTTTTCATGGTGTTTTTGACATTTTTGGCTTCTCATGTTGAGCTTCAGACTTCTGGATGCTATGGTTGAATATTTGAACATTCTCATAGTCTCCACTTGCACTCAGTCACATAGTCTTACCTATTTGTTCTTTAGAGTAGAGAGGGAGGGGGATATATCAAAATGTAACCTCATAAGAGGAGGGAAATCTCCTCTTATAACACTAGAGAAAAGACAACTACCGAACTGAGAGACAGAAGACCGTAGTCCAGCTGTTATACTTTCGCAGACAACGGTTAAACTTGTCAACAGATTGTCAAAGTCAGTTAAAAGTGTCCAAACGCCGAATGTCTTTAAACCTTTCCAGAAACGGTTGAAATTGATGATGCATTTTATACTAATGGGCTGTTTGTGCCGTATAACTGAAGGACAGACCAATCAGCCAAGCATCGGTGACACTATGAAAGGGCAGATTCGAATTAATGGTTTTTGAATTATGGAAATCATAACTGAACTGACTGGCAAGGAATGTACCAATGAGGATTCCATGCAATGGACAACTCAGATGTGTCATGTGTACCTTGCTGATGACCTCGCTGCTGGTTGTCCCACCTCTCCTGGTTATCCCCAGGGAACCCCCGTCTCTCCACACAGGGACTCGTGGCTCGACTGTTGCCAGGACTGCCCCCTGTGGAACCTCTCTTATGCCTCCACTCTAGCTCTCTCTCGCGGGCCTGGAACAGAAAGAAAATACATTAAAATCAATCAACATAGCTTTTACGATGCTCAAAACACTACAGGTCACCAACCTTCATCG
This sequence comes from Matsumurasca onukii, assembly GCA_018831715.1. Classification (NCBI taxonomy): domain Eukaryota; kingdom Metazoa; phylum Arthropoda; class Insecta; order Hemiptera; family Cicadellidae; genus Matsumurasca; species Matsumurasca onukii. The sequence goes on from CM032067.1 coordinate 18,118,362, forward strand.
GCGGATCCGTGGCGGATTGGTATCGCACGCGACTCCGGAGCTCATCACTCCGGTGGCGCGGGTTCGATCCTCGCAGTCACCACTTACATTTGTAATGTGACTCTACGGTGACGCTAGGTAAAGGTCGAGGTTGAGTGGTAGAGAGGACTTTGTAGTCCTAACTTCGCCTCGTTAAACAAGACAAACTTTATCTTTTTTTCATCCTGGTCGAAGATCAAATCAGTCGCTCAAGCTCGCTGCAAGCAGACTCGTTCTCTTCCTTACCCTTTTCTATACCTTTCCCACTCATTTAGCAAACACAAAAAGCATAAAGGCTGAGTTTGTTTAGCTTTTCATTGGCTCGCAGCCCATGTGGCCGAGCCAATCGTCGAAAAAACACTATAGGTAAACATTGATGAGAGACAAGTGGTTGGTGAATGAATCACTACAGCTGAGGCTTTGACTTATGTAAATGTTTTCTGCAGTACGCGCACAGAAATTATTCATGATTTGATTTAACGCAGTCCACATAGACCAAATATTCCTCTGAAATTTACTCTTTTTGAATAATTAAACCGCCTTTTTTTAAAGAAAAGCCCCTAAAAAAGGGGATTCGGAGGTTTGATTTTGCTGATTAATGAACTCGACCAAGGTATTTTTAAAAGAAACATTTGTACAACATTTGGCGAAAATCGGACAAAAAATGCGAAATGTAGAGACGATATACATATGTACAATAATTTTGAAAACATGCTCAAAACGTGTTCTAGGAGTCAGGATCGATGCTAATTTTATGGTCCCGGGCCTGGATCTTACCATGCGTGAATATCTCATTTTTCAAAGAGAATTCGATAATAACGTAAATTGATAACAAACAATTCCCTCGTCCCAATAAGAGAGGTTAGTTCCTAAACCCCTCCCGAACAAAGTTGACTCCCCAAATAATAAAGGAAACGAAATTAGCACTAAACTCAACGAGATTATTAGCGCTAGCAACAGCCAACTAAGTTCAACCCCTGGGGAACCTCGGGTCAGGATATTGCAAAGTTCAACCCTCCACCGCTAGAGCGCTCTTAACACCATCACCATACTCTCCAGAGAGACGTATGTGTAAGTTACTCGTCCGTGCATTCCCAACATGATGTTTAAATGTCAGTCATTAATGTATCACTGAACAAAAGGATTTCGTAGTAACAAAGAACAAGATGAATACAAAGACATAAATTAAAGGCAATGTTATAGTAGGTAGATATCGCATAGATGCCCCATGAAGCTCAGCAACATAGTTTAGGCAGCCTTCGCACAGAATGCACAAATTACGTTTTTTAGAAATCGCCCGCTTTGGTCATGTTCGGGTCGTCAACATCGGATAAACTCGAGCATTTGGTGCTGAGGAAGGGGAGACAGGAGCGCTCGAAGCGCATTCTGTGCGAAGGCTGCCTCAACTATATTGAGCTATCTACCTAATGTAACATTGTCTTTGCATACATTCAGATGTTGAGAGACGAAGATTAAATCTACGGCCATATAAAAATATCGTAGCATACTATACTAACAATACAACTTTAGAAATCAACAAGAACTAAGGCGAAAGAAAAACAAACTAAATGGGTCGCTGCAGGAAGATTTTAAAGTGGCAGGTACTACACAATTGAACATTTATTATAGAAGCACATTAGAAGAAGAGTTTGATTGAAAAGTTATCTGAGGGAGTTGCTAAATGAGAGAAGCACCCTGGACTGATTAAAGAAAAATAGGTCATTCCTGCGCTCTCCAGTTGGAAAATTAGTTGTAATAATTTTGTTTTTCCTATTAAGGTAAGTCTTTGATCAAACTTTCATTAAAGATTACGTTATGGTAGGTAGATATCGCATATATGCCGAATAGCTGAGGCATAAAAATCAACACAGTTGTGGCAGCCCAAGCACAGATAGCGCTGTGAGCTCTACCATCTCTAGCCGTCTTTCTCCCCCTCGGCTCTACATGCTCGAGTTTGTCCGGAGTCAATGACTAAAATGTAACTTATTCGTGGGATTTTTGAGAAAGAACGAACTGTCACGTGCGTCGTGGCTTTACCCGAGGCTCATAAAAAAATTCCCTCGCAGCGCATGCTGTGCTCAGGCTTCCACAACTATGCTAATTTTCCTACCTCAGCCATTCAGCATCTATGCACTTTCTACTTACCATAACATAATATTTGCTTTTATGAAAATCCTTAAAAATATACTTTTAATGACCTTTTGGTAGTTTCTGCACATAAAACACTATACACACTGAAAACACTTCTCCATGCCAAATTTCATAAACATCGGATGATAACTGCAGGACATACGGGCAGAAGTCAACATATCTTTTAACAACTTTAGTAAAGAGGGCACTTAAAAACACAGTGTTGATAAAAAAACTCTTGATAATGTTTGACTGGGACTCGTGGTGTGGTCCTGTAATCCAGCTTCGTGGAGGTCAGGTTTTTAGGATGATATAGGTCTAAAGCGGCTCAGTCAGTCTCAGTGATCATCTGATGACACCCGCATCAACTCCCACTATCGTTTAGACATATCAGACCACCACCTCTGTGGTTCGGAAGTCACGTTAAGCCGTTGGTTCTTGTATTTCCATTGGTCATTGGGCTATTTATTAATGACCCATTCTAAGGAAGAGTCGGCCTTAGTTTGTAACAAGACTACACTCACTACTACCACTCATCACACTCATCCTTCACCACATATTTGCCTTAAAATATTCTCATGAGAGTGGCCGGCATCTCAAATAGTGATTTATTGATTTATCAATTCAACCTTTTCAGTTTTACTGTAGCAAGCAATGATAATTAGGTTAATACATACAAAAAGTTGTTACAAAGTCCAACAGAGATACGCGTGAGATATTAAAATAAATTGCCGTCAAAGCAAACAGAAAATATTTACACAGTTTTATAACGGAAATGGAAAACACATGTCAGCCGGATGTTGTTCAACAATTAAACATCTGATTTGTCCGCAGAGTAGTGCTGTGTTTGTTTTACCTTTTCATCTCGCGTGAATAAATTGTGTTTTGTGTGACAATTTAAAGCGTTACCACATTCCTGGATTCGTGTTGTGTTTCTCTTCTTCAATTTTGTATAACAAATTACCTTCTAATTAAGCTCTGTTAAATAATTTTTGTTAACACCAGACTGAAAACTATTTTTAGTCGGCTGTAGACGATTAAATTGTTTAAGACTGTATGATTATAAAAAAGTTTAGATAGTCTAAAATATTCAAAAAGTCGTGATCAACCGGTTTGGGGTCTCTGTTTTTTGTAGTTACTTTAAAACGTAAAGTCTTCCGATGACAACACTTTTTAACCTTGATAGAAAATGTATTACACTATAAGATGAAATATAAACATCACTAAGATCTAAGACTTCCGGTTTACACCGCGTCACAGTTGGAACACAAATACTGCTAAACGTTTCGACCTCGCTGTGGAGAGTCATCCTCAGTAGCTGGTTGACTGGCTGAGACTGTCAGCTACTGAGGATGACTCTCCACAGCGAGGTCGAAACGTTTAGCAGCATTTGTAATTCAACCGTGAGTTGGACACAAGCAATACTACCGTAATTCATAGCTGAGGAAAAGTGTCCTAATTTATTGATAACAATAAATAAAATACCTTTTTAAAAATGTGCTATTCTTCTTTAGTTTTCTTTTATCTGAATTTCTTCATGTGACCTTTGTTTTTTGTTATTTATAATTAGTTTGTAGTTATAGTTGTTGTTCATATATTTTGTTGATTGAGGTTAAGTGGTAGAAAAGGCTTTTAAGCTCTAACTTCGCGTTTTTGTAAACACAAATAAAGCCGTTATTTTATTATTATTATTAAAATAAACAAACGTTAAACGTTATGCTTGATTTTGGTTTAAACTTGCAGGAAGATCGCAGGAAGATTGTCAGGATATAAATGATTGTCGGTTGTTTCTTTGTTTTGTGTCTCGAGAAGCAAACAAAAGCTTTTGTCTTTGGTGAATCAACCGGGCTTGGCTTTGTTTTGGAATCTTCCAGGCTTTTTGTAATCGGGGTTAAAGTGTCATTGTTTATAATACGTTGAGGCTTTTTAAGCTGAATCTCGTCAATCATCTTGCAAAGTTTCTTAGATCAGACAAGAAGGATCTGTAATGACTTACTCTAACGTCGCTGTTTTTATTATTAACGAATTTCTTTTGGAAAGTTGAGATATTCTTGCCGTCAGCACGGTAGGACCCAGACCCGGGACCGTGAAATAAGCACCGATACTGACCTCCAGACCACGTTTTAATTCCATTCTATCATTTAAGTTTGGTGTTGACTGTGGTAGAATATCTGATGTTAAAATATTTTTGCGGACGTTCCCATAATTCGTTTTATATAAAAAAAGAAAGAGTTGTTTGGTGGTGGGTCACTGGTGAGTTTACGCTGATACGTAACTTTGGGCTAGTTCACTTTTCTAACGTTGCGTGTTGTGTTTTACGTTACTTTCCACCTGAAGACGGGATCAGATTGCAGATTCCGAAACGTCGTAATCATCTTGCTCACTATCGATGACGTAATCATCCTTTTACAATGACTGTTGACAAACTATATTTAGATATTTCAAATTATTATTGTTAATCTTTGCAACACATGTATATTTACAGCAATAAAATATTATTATTTTACTGTGTACGGTTATTTGTGTAGTGGGATTTAAAAACTGTCAAGTTCCCATACATTTAAACGTTTACTATTTGACTTAAGATGTGTAGGTGTTATAGTATAAGTTAAAGTTATGTTTTGAATATTACTATGTTTAGGTTCAAGTCCCGGTTAGGTCCAAACATTTTTATCTTCAAATTTCTTCAGTTATGATTTAGCTATTGGCGTGTATACAAATTAAGATCTATTTTAAGTCATTTGACATAGTATTTAAATTCTGTTTGTAATATTTCCAGCTTGTTGATTTAAAGTCAATATTTGACAGCAACATGTTTTGGATGAACATTCAGATTTAAGTATTTCTCTAAAATTTGAAGGCATAAACAGTTGGGCCGGATCGTGTAGTGGTAAGCATAATCACCCGGCAAGTGAGAGACCCGGGTTCAAGTTCCGGTTCGGTCCAAAACTGTTGTCTTAGTAGTATTGCTTTAGTAATAAATAACTACTAAGTTAGTAGATATAATTTGCAAACATATAAATAGTATATATCATGTCAGATATAATTAAGTAAAACCAAGTTTGTCTTGTTTAACGAGGTGAAGTTCGGACTACAAAAGTTTTCTCTACTACTCAACCTCAACATTAACCTAGCGTCACCGTATAGTTACATTACAAATTGTAAGTGGTGACTGCGGGAATCGAACCCACGCCACCGGAGTGATGATTCCATCACCACGCCGCTATAGTATGTAGTAAATATAATGTTACTGTTACTCATCATTAAGTTGGTATCGTTTACATTCTTCAGTACATTTACAACATCTAAATAATAAAAACATATTTGTAAGTTGCTCAATTATTTAAATCAATCCTATAACAGTAGGAAAGCTCAAAACTACAAACCATTATGTTCTAATACTTTCAAGACGTTTCGGTCTCTGTAGAGATAGAAACGAACAGTTCTATTTCCTATAAAAACTTTCTATTACCCCTGAGACTGGGACTCGTGGCGTGGTCCTGTAATCCAGCTTCATGGAGGTCAGGTTTTGAGGATGATGTAGGTCTAAAGCGGCTCAGATAGTCTCAGTGATCATCTGATGATACCCGCATCAACTCCCACCATCGTTTAGACATATCAGACCATCACCTGCGTGGTTCGGAAGTCACTTTAAGCCGTTGGTCCTTGTATTTCCATTGGTCATTGGGCTATTAAAGACCCATTCTAAGGAAGAGCCGGCCTTAGTTTGTAAAAAGACTACACCTCATAACTCATTACTACCATTCATCCTTCACCACATATTTGCCTTTAAATACCCTCATGAGAGTGGTCGGCATCTCAAATAGTGATATAGTGACTAGCCATCGTCAAGGCAATGTTACACAAAGGTTTAATCTATCAGCAGGAAAAGGACAAGAACTCATCAGGGAGTTGCAACGGTTCAAAGTGGAAGCCAATTGCAGAAATGTGCGCAAATCCCCGCAGAGAATCACCTTTATCCGAACCTCAGTGGCATTTCAGTGTTCATTTTGTGGTATTAACGGTTTAATGTTGCAATTGAGGATTATTACTTAACTTTAGTAGGTATTTAATTAAGGGTCGTCCTTAGTTGTTGCTGAGGTATTAACTCTCTTCGGAGTGTTTAATGATCGTGCCGTTAGGTTTTCTATGGTGACAGCAAACTATAACTACCGTTCTGTGTCTCCCAGTTCCTTGGTTATCCCTGACTCTAATTTCATGCCTAAGTATGGTCTTTTTTAGCTGCGTATCTTTATTTGAACAAAAAGAATATTCCAAAACGTAGGGACTGGGCAAAAGAGCTACAAGTTGAAAATTCTTAAAAGTACTAGGAAAATAAAACAACATGCACGACAACGTAAAGAAAGTATCAGCAATCAGAGAATTTAAACAAGTCTACGGCCAGTGAAAGCTACCGACCGACTACTGGCTGGCTGACAACCAATCACAGATGCGTAGCAGACAGACTAACTAAACCAAAGAAACATAAAGGTCACTACTTATGCCCAGTTCCATCCACCATCCTCATGATTGGCTGTGCGTGAATGGGTGAATTTTTGTGTTTCTCTGTTACAATTGGTCATCGTGTTACGCACCTGTGATTGGTTGACAGCTGCTCCCAGCCAGTCGGTCGGTTTATTTTATTTTATTCTTCCAACGGTAAAACGACTAATACATACATCATAGTGATACATCGGGGAGTAGCTCTAGTTCTAGTCTATGATTGCTGGTTTATTACATTTATGTGCAAGTTGGTTTGTTTTCTACGCTAGTTTAGTAATTGACTTTACAAACTACATATTTTAGGAGTTGTGTTTGATCGACACTGAACTTTTAGGCTCATTTCCTAATGTTTTGTGTCGCACATTAGGTCAACTTTCACATGAAGACGGCATTATATTCCAGAACTCGAAACGTTGTGTTCTCTTTGTCCACTAATGATGGAAAATGATCATCATAGTCATTTAAACTGGTTTTTCTTAAATTTATGTTGAGTAATTAAACCACTAGTATGCAAATCGTCACGTCTACACTTATGCTCGTTTATCTATTTATTAATTTATTTATTCTTCTAACGGAAACACCATTTACAATAAGAAATTCCTCAAAGAGGTTAAAATGATTGGTCTAAAAAAATTAATGAATAACAGAGTAGACGATTTGTTGATGTGTGCTGATGATAAATATTAATAACGTATTATGAATACTAAATCACTATTTGAGATGTCGACCACTCTCATGGGGGTATTTTAAGGCAAATATGTGGTGAAGGATGAGTGTGATGAGTGGTAGTAATGAGTTATGAGGTGTAGTGTTGGTACAAACTAAGGCCGACTCTTCCTTAGAATGGGTCATTAATTAATAGCCCAATGACCAATGGAAATACAAGGACCAACGGCTAAACGTGACTTCCGAACCACGCAGGTGATGGTATGTCTAAACGATGGTGGGAGTTGATGCGGGTATCATTAGATGACCACTGCGACTATCTGAGCCGCTTTAAAGTATTATACGTTAATACATATAAAAAAAGTGTTTTGTAGGTTTTCAGGGTCATCCTGAGTTTGTTTTGACTCGCCTCACACAAACGCTTAACAACTCAGTCAGCTGTGAGGGAACGAAGATCTCTAATAAAAACAAGAATGTGGTGCAAAGATTCCTTCACGACTACGACATCTTCATTCTTCTTCACTTTCTTCTCCGCGTGTCCTTCTTTTAATATTTAATTAAAATACCAGGTCCTTATAGTATAGTTTATAACAATGACCTTTCCACAGATTAAACTTTAACGGTAACGCAATTTGTTAATACTAACCAGATCTGACTTTTCGATCAGCTGATTATAGCTTGAGTTTATCAGATCGTGGCTTTGAGTTTTTTATATTGACTTTTACCCAAGTTGTCTAAAAATCCGACCCTAGTCTTAAATTTTAACGAATGAAAATCTTTGAAATTCTTTGGCATAAGTATTAAGAGTGCGTTGTACTTGTCGGCCATTTTGTTTTTTGTCCCTTAAGAACAACGTAGAAACGAGCATTTTCTTGAGACCACACGACTAAAATTTTCATCAGATCTTTTTGAAATAGGTTTTATTGGAAAGGTTTTATTTCTTGTGTTTACTATGAAACTAGTGGAATTTTCGTAAAAGTAGTCAGCGAAAACACTGCAGTATATTTCTATTAAAAATAAATTTAAATTGTTTTGACAGCTGGTATGTACACAAAACCCGTAAATCTTTAGAAGTATTAAAAAATAATATTATTATATTCATTTGTTACATACATGGTATATGTCATGGTTGGTCATTTATCATTTGCACTGCATAGTAATTATGATGATTATCTGAAAATTAATCCAATACCAAAATATTAATTAAACAATTGGCATTCACCAGTATTACATTGAGGATGATGACAGCAAATGTGAAACTGCATGTGGACTACATACAATACATTCAGATATCAACAATAGTGCACAGTCATGAAGGAAGTCTCTACATCAATACCTGAAGAACAATGCTTCGGTTCTGCTGTGTTTCTACCGAGGTAAATATTCATATTCAAACTTAATCAAAGAAATAATTTACATTATTACACGTACATATGTTTGTGGATATAACCTACAACAACAACAACTATAACCTATTACTTACACCTAGTAAGGCGTTATTGTATTATATAAAACCTTTAATGGTATATCCTTTGAATTATTTTGATGAAAACCCCCTCAACGTAAGAAAGAAAACACTTAACTTTACAATGTTAGAAATTTTAACGGATTAAAAAAAGTTAAAGAAAATTGTAAATAATACTTAAAAGAAGCCTAATAGTTGGTGGACATTCGTTTTAAAGACAATAAATGGGGGAAAAGTCTATAAAATTTCCATGATAGTAAAATGTTAATAGGTTGTTAGGTTGTAAAATATTGAAGAATGAAAATAACAAAGGTTTATCAAAGTAGTAGTATTGTATACAAACCATGTGGGAGTAAGATTTTTTAACTTGATACCGTATGAAATGTAATTAAAGTATGGCTCTATTTTCTAAAATACTACGATTGTTTATGTTTTAAAATATTTGTTATCGAACTTCCTTTGGAAAAATGAGATATTCATGCCGTCAGCAAGGTAAGACCCAGACCTGGGACCTTGAAATGAGCACCTGACTTTCAGAACACGTTTTGAGCATTTTTTAACACGTTATATATGTATGTACTTATGTATACATACTAATTATATTAACAGGTGTGCAAAGCTTTAAGTTTATAACATCTTATGATTATTATGACTTGGCATATCACCTTGTGAAGTTTGATCCCGTAATTACTGGACACTCTGTATACTTAAACATGACTTCATGCACAATTATGTCGTTAACCTAAATTTCTAATTTAACTACAATTTTTATTTCTTCGCGATTACGTTCGAGCATTTATACCTTATTGTCTACAAACTATAAAGTTTTATTGCAAGAAACAATAGAACATTCGGTTAGGCCTAGTTTCACGTTTGATAAATTCATTGGCTTTGAAGTGTGCAGTCAACATATCGTGTCAATGAAGTCTAGACGTGATTTTGTTTTCATTTTTCTTATGTTGGCATCAATGTTCCAGTGGGTAAACTCTAAAATCAACACTAACGTAAGTACATAATACTTAAGAGTATTAGATAAGAGATCAGGCGTAGGCTTAATCATATTCTTGGTTTTACACATATAAAACAGTTTTCTTTTGAACAGTTGTTATATTTCGACGTCTAACAGAAGTCCTCATTAGTTTTAGATAAAGAGGACTTCTGTTGGAAGTCGAAACATAATAGTTTAGAGTCCGTGCGTTTCTTCGTGGCGCTTGGTGAGGGGAAGTGAGGGGACGGAGTGGGGGAACAAATCGAGGTTTTCAAAAAGTACAGTAATAGCCTTTCCTCACAGTACGAGTGCCATGGAAAGACTGAACAGTTGGTTACCCCCACCCTCGAAAACCCAGTTATAACTGGTTTTAGTCGTCAGGGTCTAGCGCCACGAAGAAACGCACGGACTCTAAAAGAAAACGGGTTTGTTTTTACATAGAAACCAAGAAAATGAGAGTGCTAAGTGAAATTCAGGATAATAATATCCTATCCTTTTCCAGAATATTCTACCGTCAAACACTATTTAAGATTTCTTTTTATTATAGTGGTAATAACTTTTAGTTCTAGCTTATTAAAAATAATAGTTATAGTACGTTTAAAAAAAGTTGTCTTTTTTATAAAATGGTTTGGATTTTGTGTTAGTGATTGGTGGGTAATGTACCATTACATTTATACCAGTGAGTTTCAAATGTCTCTCCCCGCCTTAACTTTTGAAAAAGGAAATATTTTTAAAACCTCATTAGGGAAGGTTTTTATAAAATTCAAAAGTTTTTTTGACGTACCTTGCGTCACCCACCTCCCACCTAAAAAACATGGGAGAGAGACTCCCAAATCTTTTAAATACAACCCCCTCTTGTCACCCATTAAAAGTCCGACTTTGAGGCTATCTGAGTATGTTCCCGCAAGTTAAGCAGGATAAAGTTTTAATTTTGTTGGATTAGTTTTGACATTGTGCTCGTTAAACTATTCAAGCTCAATAAAAGTCACGATTTCGAGTTGAATTCGCGTTGAAACAGAGAGTCGTTGCATCTGTGTACTGATGTCATAGTTGTAGCTGAAAATGACCTATATGTGATATTTCTTGATAGCCTAGTAAGTGACTTCCAAACAGATCTAAAGAAAAATTAATATACATTGTGTTTTGCATGTTGAAGATGGGCAAGCGAAGCTCATCTCATATGAGGTCGGCGAGACGCTCAGGACGTGAAGCCACTCTGGACTACGATGCTCCTGAGGACGTTCCTCTTCTTTCTCCTCGAGCCCTTGGACAACCTAGGCAATTTCCAGGGTACCTTAGGACCCCCACAGGATATCCGGCGCCCTACAAAACTCCTGAGGAATCTCCAGCTAATGCTTCAAAGTATCCTCGGGAAATCGCTGTTGAACGTCTGAACAAAAGGGCGGAAAACATTTCTCCGTACGGGAATAATACCAGAAACATCCAACGGCCAAAACCAAGAAGACCCACTCCTAAAGTAGTCGGATCGGGAATGGGAACCCAGCAAATACCACTTAGAAACAAGCATGTTTCACCCAGGCCTGTTACTAATTCTAACTCAGCATCCACTAACGAAGCACCCAACCACCCCGTGGAGTATCAACCTGCGGACGAGAAAAGGAACCTACCTTATCCTCGAGCCAGAAGCTACTACGATCCTAGGTATCAGCCTTAAACCGTAAGGTTTTTTAACGTGTATGTATCCTATGACAATTTTATTCAATATTAATTGTTACCAATAAAGTTGGTTTTGAATTTGACATTTTTGCAGTACGTGCCGAATTTTTTGACCGAATTTCATTTGGAAAAATGAGATATTCAAGCCGTCAGCATGGTCACAGGGATGTAACATTTCCGTCAAAGGGTTTTGAAGAAAGATTTGTTAGTCAATATAAATTGATTGAGAAATGTGACAATTTAAACCTGATTAATTACAATTATCGCTTTTCCTTTAGAACAATGAGATATTCAGCCCGGGACCATGAAATGAGCACCGATACTGACCCCCAGAATACGTTTCGAGCAGTGTTTTCACACTTTAAAATGTATACAAATGTAAACTGGTTTGTATACAGTTGGCAAAGGCAAAGCCGAAATATACTGGAATGACAGTTGTATGTATTAATATGTATATACTGTGTATATATGTGTGCACTTTCTACAGGTCGCGTTTGTTGTTCAATTTTCATGAAATTTGGTACATATGTTACTTTTGAAAATATTTCGGTCAAGGTCGTTAGCCAGATAAATCGGACCACTGCAAGCCCACATTTGAGGGGGGGGGTTCTTAAAAAAGGGGGTTTATGCTTTAGACACAGTAAATTTCATCCGATTTTGATGACATTTGAAATAAATATGTACCCTAACAATATTTATTAATATACTAAAGATTATTAAAATCTATTCAGTCGTTTGAAAGTGGCAGCCAAATAAAAGATTTTTCGCTATAACAGTGGAATGGATACTTTAGGGTAGTCCTTTTCAATGAAATATGTGTTATCACGATATGTAATAAAACTTGCAGTAAAAGAATAAGTAAGTCTGAGGATGTGAGCGTAGCGAATTAGCGTCACAAATTGCAAAGGAAATTCGATTCTCTCATGCCAGTGGCGCTTAGCTGCGTGTCGGCCAGCTGGCTGATTTGGTTGCCAGTTATATAAGCCTGTCTTGAAATTGTATAGTCTATTGTCTTCAAACAAAAGGTACAGAGTCGAACAGTCTCCTTCCGGTGTATGATGGTTTATACCAAATCCTAAAATTTGTGGGGAGATAAAGAAATATTCTTCTATTTTTGCCAATGAGTATTTAGTTATTTCGGTATTGCTGTGGAGTACCATCTTCAGTCACCGATTGAATGAAACTGAGCTACTTGCTGTCTGCTATCCTACTGGTGATTGGGCTGTCAATCACTAAATCACTATTTGAGATGCCGACCACTCTCATGAGGGTATTTTAAGGCAAATATGTGGTGAAGGATGAGTGTGATGAGTGGTAGTAATGGGTTATGAGGTGTAGTCTTGTTACAAACTAAGACCGACTCTTCCTTAGAATGGGTCATTAATTAATAGCCCAATGACCAATGGAAATACAAGAACCAACGGCTTAGCGTGACTTCCTAACCACGCAGGTGATGGTCTGATATGTCTAAACAATGGTGGGAGTTGATGCGGGTATCATCAGATGATCACTGAGACTATCTGAGCCTCTTTAGATCTATATCATCCTCAAAACCTGACTGTCAATCGGCCTGAGAAGACAACATTAAACTTGCCAGAAGCTGGCAACCAGTCCTGAGAAAGTCTTTTCGATAGTGTCACAGCCAATGAGAACATCGCCAGTTGGCATCCCTGCTCCAATGGACGGTTGGCAGCCCTGCCACCAATAGGATGCCAGGCAGCAAGTAGCTCAGTTTCAGCCAATCAGTGACTGAACATGATACTCCACAGCAAAACCAAAGCTAATTATAAGAATGTTTTGACGCAGTGTGAACCAGAAAAACTATATTATAGAAGTATCAGTAAAATAAACCTTTAATATGCTTACGTTTATAATCCTGAAAGCGTGTTTTCAAATAAATCAAGGGAAGTCTGAACCAATAACATGTTATCAAACTGAAACATTTCCTTTTGTTGTTGCAGAACCTTCAGACTGAAATCCCTTTGAAAGCTTTTCATCAACATGTATTCTTGTCTGGAAGTTTCCCTCTTCAAAACACTCCACGTATTGTTTGCTAGGTTATTTATAACCTAAGCACCTTAGCTTGAAAGTTGTAAGAATGGGTATTAAGTCACATTTTCTGTTATCGGTAGCAAACTAAACTTATTTTGTAGGTTCATTATTCTAGATAACGCTTTTAAATCTTTTTGAAAGTGCATTCTCTAGATTTTACCAAGAAAAACAAGGGTGTCAATAAAGTTCCGAACTGGGTTTATATGTTTTGAACGGCACAAGATAAGTACAATAAATTTTTCTACACCAATTGTTGTGGTAGTGCACTAGTTTGTTCGGCAAATAATGACCAGAAGTAACTATCGGGAATCGACCCGCGATGAATTGAAGAACATCTTTGACAGAAACAAAGCTGAAACATGTGATTCATCTACGTATAAGTCGTAGTAGGAAGAGTACAATGCCACAAACCGGATCCCAGTACATGTTAGTCTGATCTAAAATAGCGTCAGCTTTAAAAATAAGGTTTTTGAATTTAGAAACGTTGAAATTTCTGTTAATCAATTTCTTTATAACTTCTTGTGGGGCACTGTTCTCCACTGTTAATATACCCTTCATTTAAATTACAAATCAACCTAGTCTCTTTCAACTCCTCCAAAGTTCTGTGTAGAGGCTGAAGAACAGCTGTTGGAAGTGGCTAAGACGTACAAAAATAAGCAAGTGCTTAGAATAAAACCAGCTAAGCGACACGCAGCTAAGCGCTTAGCGCCGCTGGCGTGAACGACACGAATTCAAATTGCCATTTATAAAGTTTTATTTAACCGCCTCGATGTGGTCTTCAGTCTCAGTGTTTTGCTCTATTAACGCAGTTTTTTATTACGTGGGCATTTCGCTACGCTTACAGGCTCGCTTTGGGCTTTGGCCTTGAGTTTTAGTTCAGTTGGTCTTGTTTAACGAGGCGAAGTTAGGACTAGAAAGTCCTCTCTACCACTCAAACTCGACCTTTAACTAGCGTCACCGTACAGTCACTTTTAAAATTGTAAGTGGTGACTGCGGGGATCGAACCCGCGCCACCGGAGTGATGAGGTCTGGAGTCGCGTACGATACCAATCCATCACGGATCCACTGAAGTATCCGCGGAATTAGTCTTCCCATTACATATACATATTTCATCTAACTACAAAATCATACCAGGTTTCAATGCTAGTATAGACAACCTATTGATAAGTTGAAACATAATAAACTAACTGCCTAATGCATTGTGTTTATCGTTTGTTCGTTATCAAATTGAACTACAACAAGTTCAAATTTCAATCCTAAGTTAATGACCCATTCTAAGGAAGAGTCGGCCTTAGTTTGTAACAAGACTACACCTCATAACTCATTACTACCACTCATCACACTCATCCTTCACCACACATTTGCCTTAAAATACCTTTATGAGAGTGGTCGGCATCTCAAATAGTGATTTAGTGAAATAGTGAAGGAATAAGGTTTTTTTTCTTATGTCAAGGACAGTGTTCAAAAATAACGGTCAACACATTGAACACTTAAGATTTTGAGAGGTTTTGGGAACATAACTTCAACAATGCTCAGAAAACCCTGGTGTGAGGTTTAGTTTAGACTACAAACCTTACGTAAAAACCACTGAGAACACGTGGGAATTGGTTAGTTTCCTTGTAACATAACTTGTAAAATAACGAGTAACAGTAACTTTTGGTCCTTTGTTATAGTAAAATTGTTTTAAATTTGCTACCTAACAAAATAACTCCCACGTTTTTAAGTAAAATTGGCCTTTTACTCACTCAATCCCAAAATGTGTCCAAAATTTATAACGACCTGTTGAGCGGATCCGTGGCGGATTGGTATCGCGCGCGACTCCGGAGCTCATAACTCCGGTGGCGCGGGTTCGATCCCCGCAGTCACCATTTACATTGACTATGCGGTAACGTTAGGTAAAGGTCGAGGTTGAGTGTTAGAGAGGACTTTGTATGCCTAACTTCGCCTCGTTAAACGAGATATACTTTACATTTATCAGTTTTAATAGTACTTACATGTTTCTAATACACACAACAGTCACATGTAGGTCTGAGTGTTACTGAGACACAACTAGCGAGACACTGCTGCCAAATGTACAGGAAATGAACAAAGTCACATTTCCGGTTCTCGGCGGAAGTTAATCGCGTGAAAAGTAATTAAGTACCCCTTTGTTATGTGTTTCTGGCAAATCATAACTACTGGCCTTTCAGAAACAGCACAAAGGTAACGTTTCTTATTAATTTAGTATTTATTACTAAGGAAAGACAAAATGTGCGGGACTCGAACTCGGGTCTCTTACTTGCCGGGAGATTATGCTGATCACAATTCTAGTTTTTATCGATTACCGCCGAAACGTCAGAGCTAACGGATCCAAAATGAATACGTTAAATCAAATTTTGTGTTCAATAACCTCACATGTTCAGGTGGCTGAATCGGAAAACACAACTGAACTCCCTTTACAAATTAGTTATAAAATGGACGAAGCAAAAAAAAAGACGAAGGTAATATGACTTAGATTACTCTGAAGAACAACAGAAACAATATTTTACTTTAAGCGGTTCAAACATATTAAATTGCTATACAGTTCTTGTACTGTTTATTTCACTTGGCAAAGCTTAATTATTAGTAAGTACAGTAAATACTTGTATAATTCATTTTTGGAGAAAACTACAGACGCAGTTAAAAGTGCAGACATCACAGAAGGTCTGTTCAGGACATATTGAGATTAAAACATTGACAAGCGGGAATATTCTCTCAGCTGTTATTGCTGTTAACAGTTATTGATAAGAACAAACCGTTATCAGCTTTAGTTGACTGTAACTGTAGCTGACATGGATTTGTTTTCGTTATTGTTTAGTTCAAGGTGAGATAATAATAAATTACTTATTGCTTTTATTCAGCAAATTTAATTTAAATTTTGAATATTCTTGGTTTTGGTGTTGTTTACTATAAACAAGTCACAAACTACTCATATTGATTTAATATTTTATCTTGTTTAAAAGAATTGAAACACGACCTTACGCAGAATCTACGCTGACAGAAATGAACGATAAGAATACGTTTAGATATTCACAAAGTTATAATACGTTTATTTACCACATCTAGGTAGCTCTGTTATTACGTCAAAGTGGCACACCCCTTATAACACCCCCTTCCCCACCACGTAAGCAGGTACCATATACTTACCCCTTCCCTTCCATGTTCCACCACCGATAATATTTCTCTCAGCCCCTAACCACTGTATCGTGTCAATCTACAAGCATGCTCTTAAACCACATTTACTTGTAATATTCGAATTTAGAACAACTTGGTCATGCAAAAGATTTAATTATTGATATTTTCGTTCAAGGGGATGTAAAGTAGTTCATCTAGGCTTTTGGGAAGGAAAGATTGGGAAAGGAATATGGAGGTATCATCGGCAAATAGAAATAGTTCAGAACTTTTAGAGGTTTATATCGTAAAGAGGTAAGTCGATATAGCATCGATCTACAAGAATAGAATAGGTCCTGAAACAGATCCTTGGGGAACTCCAGACGTGACTTAAGTTTGTTGGAACGTGTCTGTATTATTTCGCCCACCTTCAAGATATAAAATTTCAAAATATTGAGTTATTTCCTCAGGATAAGAAGCAAACAATTTCAATTCTTATTTTCCCCTTATTTCTATTTGATATAACTTCAAATGTAGAATATTGTGGCTAACCGACTCAAAAGCTTTAGCTGTGTCAATAAATAAATCAATTGTATTTTCTTTGTTGTCAAGAGCATTTATTTTGTCATTGGACTAGTTGAACGTGACATCAGTTATCGAGTATCCACCTCTAAACCCTACTAGTTTGGATTAATTGTATTTTTTCTTTAAATAGAAACGTACAATCACTTTCATATTGTAACATCAAGGTTGTAACATACATAGTGCAGCCAATAGTACTTTAACTGCGTTAAATCGTTAACGTGTCTTTTTTAACTACGAATTCTCCCAAACGCACGTTTTAAAACAAAATCTCAAACATAAAATATTACTTTTAGCGGATCCGTGGTGGATTTGTATACGCGCATGATTCCGGAGCTCATCACTCCGGTGGCGCAGGTTCGATCCCCGCAGTCACCGCTTACTAATTGGAAAGTGACTATACCGTGACGCTATGTAAAGGTCGAGGTTGAGTGGTAGAGAGGACTTTGTAGTCCTAACTTCGCCTCGTTAAACAAGACAAACTGTACATTTTTTACTTTTAAAAATATTTCAGCTTGTACATAATACCAAGAATTCACCATGTACCTAATTCTAGTAAACAGCCAAATAACTCCAATTAATCAATTAGAAACTAATTCTAGCGCAAACAGTTCGTGAGGTTGGGCTGAATTAAATTATTCCCCGCTCCAAGCGACCCTTTAAATCCAGGTTTATAGAATTACCCAACGTCACCTTGTCCTTCTAGGAAACTTGCGCCAACTAGATGTATTCTGTTTCATCCTGGACCAGCTGTTCAATCATGTTATCTTATCACGAATCTTATCATCAGCTTAAGTGACAGCAATGTTTCCTTCTCTCGTTGAGTTTAGATAAAATAAGTCGATATATTCTCCTAAAGTTATGTCTGAAGTTATGCGATCTTTGTCTTGGCATTGCAAGCCTAATGTCTTAAAGATGGCTTATTATGGATTGATATATCCTCATTTGTCATACGGAGTTAGCATATCGAGGTCATGCGCTGAACAACACCTTCTCAGGGTTTTTATTTTACAAAAAGTTGCCATACGAATTATTTCTAAACTCAATTTTAGAGACTCGTGTCGTGATGCATTCAAACTACTTCAAACGCTTACCCTGCCTTGTCTGTACATTAATGAAACTATAATGTTCTGCATTAGTAAATGTGTACTACAACAAGGCAGAGATATACATAGCCATGACACGCGGTACAAACAAAATTTTAGGCTGACTTCCCACAGACTTTGCTTGTATGAAAAGATTCCATCTTAAGCAGGAGTAAGACTGTTCCATGCACTTCCGGAACAAATTAAAGAATTATCAAATCTAAAACGTTTCAAATTAACATTGAGAAAATATTTAGTTACCAATTCCTTCTACAGCATGGGTGAGTTTATGGATCAAAATAATTAAGCAATTTCATATATCAAAGTTTTAGCGAATTTAAAATAATGTGTACTCAAATAATTGTTCCTTAGTTGTTATCAGTGACTTTAGTTTTTTAACGAACTTAAATATGTTATTGTTTTGTAAGTCATATGTTTTGTCAACACAAAAATATTTGTACTTTGACAAATAAATTGTTATTAAAGACATATGAAAACATGTTATTTGAGTGTGCTTTATGATTTATAATTAATCTGCAAAATAATATCGCAGCAAGAAAACCCTCAGGTAATTCATCAAATTATCCTTTACTTAAACCACTAGCATGAGATTTGAAACCACACGTTTGAAAGTTTGAAATAAGAATTTGATCATTTAAATCATGAATATGGTGGGTTGAGCCTTAATTTCGAAACTTTCAATGATGAGTTTGAGAGTAAGCTTATTAACCTTAAGAGCTTAAGCCACAACTAAAAAACTCAACCATTAAATTCATTGCTTAAACTCTCAGATGTTTGAGGGATAACTCAGTCAATTCATATGAGGTATTTTCCGTACAAAGACTATTGCTTTAACGTTTTAAACTAAATCACATTGCACACAAGTAAGACCAATGTAGATTTAAAATTGAGTTTGACAGTTATAAAGACGTCTAACGGTTTGAACTGTATTTCAAAGTTTTTTCTAGGAAAAACATTCAAAAAGTCATGATATGCTTATTTGCGTAACCAATTATTGACTTAGAATCAGAAAAGCGAACACAATGAAGTACTTTTAGAAGTATACCTCTAATAAAATCCACAGAAATAGATTGTTGAATCAGAATAAACTGATACAGAGATGGCATTGACTTCAGCTGAATAGGATCTGTTATCAGCCAAGGTTGAATTCACTGTGCCCGCTGACAAACATAGATAAGAGAATCATCCAATCACATGGCGAGTCTGATAACATCGGGCTGTAACATTCAGAATGTATAGCCAATAGCGTTCAGCCTGTTCAGATACAGGCAGTAAAACCTTACATTCAATACACCGGGATTTGTATAAAACCTACCCTTGATTGTATAACTTTATATTGAGTGTAAAGGTAAAGTTTGTCTTGTTTAACGAGGCGAAGTTAGGAATACAAAGTCCTCTCTACCACTCAACCTCGACCTTTACATAGCGTCACCATATAGTCGACATTACGAATTGTAATTGGTGACTGCAGGGATCGAACCCGCGCCACCAGAGTGATGGGCTCCGGAGTCGCGCGCGATACCAATCCGCCATGGATCCGCTCTCAGTGTGTTAACAGTGTTAATAGTAACGTGGAGAATTAGTTAGTATGAATGGAGATGATAGTAATCAGGTGACAGCCCCCCACCCACCACCACTTGGGTATATAAGAAGACGACACGGCCGGCCAATCCAGTCTCAGCCAGTCAACCAGCTACTGAGGATGACTCTCCACAGCGAGGTCGAAACGTTTAGCAGAATTTGTATTTCAACTGTGACGCGGTGTAAGCCGGAAGCCTTAGATATTAATGGTGACACCGGCCGCGAAAGCTTAAGAATTAAGATGATAGTAGTAGGCTTAATGTAAATTGTTCGGTTATACATGCTGGACACAAAAAGCAGAATGTCTACTAGGTGAGTGACATATCAATCTAAACGCTATATTAACGCCTGCACTGCAGCTTGGAGGGTGCTAGAGTTTGAAAAGGAAATGCCCTAACTGAAAAAGTATAGTCATTAGCGAAGCGAATGCATAAACCGAGAGGCCGAAGCCGAACCGTGAGGGAACGAACTGAGGCCGCAGGAAGCGGCCTGAAGCGGCTGGCCGAAGGCTAGTATCAATCTAAAGTCAACATACAAATTAACAAAGTCATTAATTAATAACGTAATTTGCAATTTAGAAAAATAATTAAAGTTAATATTTAGAAAACTATAGTGAAATATCGAAGTCGTACCTTGAAAGTCGGGTCGGTGATCGGGAGCGAAACTCGAGACAAGTGTACTCTTCGAAGGTCGGAAAGTAAGAGAGACTCACGGAGCACATTTCTCTTCTCGTCAAAAGTTATCAAAAACAAAAATCAGCTGACCCACAGAATATTATAAACTTAGGTGGCTCGTAACGTATAACCCACGAAAGTAATATTTGGTCGGTAACGAGCGCCGGTAAACATCGTGGATGACATAATCGGGGAATGTAGTCAGTTTGAAACATTTATCCAAAACAAAACGGTGGTGGCTTGAAGTTTTAAGTGGTTTTGAGCTTTACCACCGTAACTTCAGTTGAAATGGTCTGGTTTCTTACTAACATATTCAAATTTCTACAAAATGTACAAATTCAACATAATCCTTTTAAAATTACGTTCTGGAAAAAATACGAAGAAAAATGAAAGTGTTTGAATATTTATTAAATAGTAGTGCCCAGATATAGTTTAATATCAAATTTAACTCTTTATTTAGACGTTAATACCAAGTATCTGTCAAAATATCAATATTAAAACTATTTTACAATTGACGAAAACAGATTTCTCTAACTATAGCCCTTTGCATACTTTGGCAGCTTTGATCTATAGAAACATCTAAAAGATTATGTATGTTTTTTAAAAGACGGTTATATTTTAGATTTAATCGTCTCGCAGATGTACAAATGCATTAAAACCGTAGGTAATATTACCTCTTCAAAAAGAATTGGTATTCAAACCAAAATGTTTGAAATATTAAAACATATGTTTTCTGCGCAATAACACGTTTATTTACAACAAACAGCAGGTGTTGAGCCTGGAAAACGTGTTCCTGGTCATTCTGTGTTGGTAAATAATTCAATCACAATTGGCACCACGGGGCCATAACTTTGGCTTTACTCGCCCAATATCCGTTAGTGATTCTCGCTAACACCAAACTAACTCTAAGTTTAGTTTAAAATGTACAATTTAATACAAAAGAACGTAGGATAGCAAGAGTGCAAATCGAAAAACATAGCCACACCCGCTACCGTGAATCATAGCGAATTTCCTATAACGGGGTGTAATTTACACCAGGAGTGCCCTTAAAGGGAGTTTCCCCCTGAAAAATGGGGATTATACGATAAAAACTGTATTATTAAACCGATTTCAATTGAACTTGGTTTGAACCTATGCGACATCGTTCCGACTAAATCAGGTTATATTTCTTCTTAAAAGGCTGTCCTATTCTTCAGACAACAAACCTCTTCTCAACGCTTATCATGGCTGCTTCGTCCCCATACTTTCGTATGGAGTATCCATCTGGGGGAGAGAGGACTCTGTAACGAAACTTGTTTTTAAAGCCCAGAAGACAGCCATTAGGATTGTGTTAGAGCTGAGAGTACGCGCGTCTTGTCGGGGTGTTTTAGGGACAATAACCTTTGGAAATTTCCAAGTATTTGCATTTATAACAGTTTATGTTATTTGAAATTAAATTCACATCTTTTTCCATTATGTCCCATTTCAAAGTTCAACCTTCGACGTCTAATGAGTTGGCAATCCCTCGGCATAAGACATTATTCTTTCAAATCAAACCATGTACAACTCAATAATAAAGTTTAACCATCTGCCCTTGCTTTTCAGAAATGAACCAAACATAAATCAGTACAAAAGTACTTTAAAAGCATTGCTCATAGCAAAGGAGTTTTATATAGTTAAAGACTTTTTTGAAGACTAGTTCTATTTATAAGAAAATAAAAGTAGAAACTTGTTTATGTATGCAGCCTATGTGTGTGTTACGTAATTTTTAATATAAGAAATACATTGTAGAACATGTATTGATGAAACATTATTTGACGAGTGTCATGCATTTTTTTTGTTACTTGACAACAAAGAGATTTGAGTTTGTGTTCCTAAAACGTGTACCAAACACCAAAAACATCAATCGGACAAACCAATATGGCGGTGAAAATTACAACAAATATTTTTAAACGTGACGTTTCTAAATTTTCTACGCTCCTTCATTTTGTTTTGCTAAAAACAATTTGAAACCAAAATTTGCAAATTCCATTCATTTTCCTTTTTTTATAAAGTCATAGGCTACATTTACACGTGTAAAGTGTTGCCGTTTGACTTAGGAAAGTTGAGAAGTTCAAAACTGCAAACCGTGGCATTAGAAATAAATAGTTCTATCCCCTGTGTAAATTCGCTTAAAACCCGTGTTTTTGAGGAATAAGTTTAATACTTAGAACTCTTTGTATAGCTTAAGTTTACATTAAAAGTGCAACTGAAAAGGAATAGATTGTTGCATTAGTTACAAAAGAAAGCTTGGTTTATGTAAAGAAGCATTAATAACACTTGAGGTCCGATCGTGATGGTTCAAGATAAGTTTATAAACTCCTCTAACTCTCATTATTTATCTACTTAAGGTTTTCAAACGCTTAAAAGCTACCCTGATGGCCAGAGTGTTTTAAACTCTATTCTTAAGTTTGTATAGTCTTTCGTTAAAATAATAACGTGCACGTTTTTACTAAAGAAATAATTCAGCCAAAAGAGTATCAATTTAAGTATTTACACAATTTCAACACTCACGCGACAAGATAGATATATTTCCGTTCTATTTTTGACAAACACAGTACTTCACTACATCACTATTTCACTATCACTATTTGAGATGCCGACCACTCTCATGAGGGTATTTTAAGGCAAATATGTGGTGAAGGATGAGTGTGATGAGTGGTAGTAATGAGTTATGAGGTGTAGTCTTGTTACAAACTAAGGCCGACTCTTCCTTAGAATGGGTCATTAATTAATAGCCCAATGACCAATGGAAATACAAGGACCAACGGCTTAACGTGACTTCCGAACCACGCAGGTGATGGTCTGATATGTCTAAACGATGGTAGGAGTTGATGCGGGTATCATCAGATGATCACTGAGACTATCTGAGCCGCTTTTGACCTATATCATCCTCAAAATACTTTAACTAGTATTTTGAAAAATCAAATAATTACTATTTATTTGACATATATATACGTTGTTTTACTTGGATGAGTAGTAGTAAAACTGACGCCTAAACAAAGAACGTATTACTTATTAGTAGTCAGGTGTAACAATTTGTATATTTTATTAGTTCAATTAATGTGCATTATATATTGTGCAAGTTTTAAATATACACATTATACAATACCAAAGATTCTATTAAGGTAGGAACTGATCACTCCAGCGGCGCCATTTACAATTTGTAATGTGACTATACGGTGACGCTAGGTAAAGGTCGAGGTTGAGTGGTAGAGAGGACTTCTTAGTCCTAACTTCGCCTCGTTAAACAAGACAAACTTTACCTTTTTACCTTTAAATGTAGCCAAATCGTGTGATTTTCGAGGAAAAACGAACTTGCGCGTGCGTCAGTGGCTCTACTTAAAATAACTCCCTTGCAGTTCTATCCGTGCGTGGGCGGCCGCAACTACGTTGGATGATTTTCTTGCCTCATCCATTATGTTTGGGATCTACCTACTATAACATAGTCTTTGATAACACTAATACGCATGATTTAACAAGCAAAACACATTACCAAGTCATATTACGTGATGGAACCTTTGTAATGGCAAACGATTTACATTAATCTGATCTAGCAAACAAACAGCGAGAGAGTTAATGTTACACACTAGATTTTGTTGATACAGCTAATTATCAACGTGAGAAACAGCTGTTATGAACTAAATTATGTAAATAAGGTAATTGTAACTCTATCAGGGTAGTGATGTTGTCACAGTGTAGTAGCACTCTTCTCTTTAAACTACTGCTTAGTTTTTGATAATATGTTATTGAAATGATAATTGCAACGAACAGGATGACACGCAGCTAAGCGCTAAAGCGCCGCTGACGAGAGTGAAGTGAACTTCCGTCGCATTTTATTAAACTAATTTGCTTCGCTAAGTATCGCTTCGTCCCTTGGTCTCAGCGTTTCGTCCTGTAATATCAGGGGGGTTGTTTACTACGCTTAAAGCCTCGTTTTCACCCGGCCTTATAGTTACGTGTTTTATTACAACTTGTAATGTGACTATACGGTGGCGCTAGGTAAAGGTCGAGGTTAATGGTAGAGAGGACATTGTAGTCCTAACTTCGCCTCGTTAAACAAGACATTACCTTTTTTACATGCCGTAGGGAGAAAATGCGTTTCAATTTTCATTCAAATCAGAGTATTCATTTCGGTGTTACATTAAAACTTTTTAAGCCGCCGTTTTGAAAAGACTCGACATATTTTTCTTATTATCAACATATTAAAGAACTATATATTTATTTTCTGATTTTAGATTTTCAAATATTTTGGTTAAAACTCCCCTGAAAAGGAACTTCTTACAGTTAGATTTTGCTGGCTTTTGAACTTAACGGAAATTTTATAAAAGGAACATTGTTTTGTACTAAATTTTGTTTACATTGAAAAAACGCGATCTGGAGAGAGCTCAAACACATACTCATAATTTATGTACATACAGTTTGAAAAATGCCCATCACGTCCCCTGGGGTTCAGGCTTGGTGCTTACTTAATGGTCCAGAGTTTTGTCTTACCATGCTGACGGCATGAATATCTCAGTTTTAAAACGAATCTCGAAAAAAAGAAACACAGAGGTAAAAGCCAAAAGCCTTATGATTTTTTGCAGAATAAGAGAGATTACTCGAAAGCTAGAAATAGTTGAGCAGTTTAAAACAGTGAATATAAACTACTTGTAAACTTATATCTACAGTAAAATATATACTCGTATTTAAAGAACTGTTTCTTAATTAGTCGAGAGCTTGAACAGAATAATTGTAGACAAGACACAATTATGAGACGAGAGAGAAGGTTTAACGTAGCTTGAGTTTCCGATCAAGCTTTGAGATTAGTTTATGAAACTTTATAAACTCTCGCGAGTTAATTAACTCAAGTTTGCATTCAGGAAGCGAAAACAAGCAAAATAATGAAGAGACTAGCATTGAATATGTACGTTGTAGAAGACCAACTCAAATGGGTAAATTGGTTGCTTAGTTTTGCCCGCACTCTGTCGGTATCATGCTCAGAAGTCTTAGAAGATTTGCTAAATTTGGCAGTAGTATTAGTATTTGTCAAATATAGACAGGTGGTCCTCCTACACGCTAAACTAAAAGCAAAACAACCGTCTTATTTAAATAGCTTTAAACAGTAAGTTGATGTTTTGTAATATATAAACTCATATAACTGGTTTCAGTTGGGACCCATACAGTACTTTAAAAGATGCTGTAACATATTTATTGCAGATTTTGCCCTTTAGGTTCAAAAAGTAGCGTATAACAAAATGATATTTTGAAATCAAACTTTTCTTTTAAATAGATGGAACGAAGCCTTAAGCGGCTGGAGTCACGACTATCATGATTTTTGAGGATGATATAGGTCTAAAGTGGCTCAGATAGTCTCAGTGATAATCTGATGATACCCGCATCAACTCCACCATCGTTTAGACGTATCAGACCATCACCTGCGTGGTTTGGAAGTCACGTTAAGCCGTTGGTCCTTGTATTTCCATTGATCATTGGGCTAATGACCCATTCTAAGGAAGAGTCGGCCTTAGTTTGTGACAAGACTACACCTCATAACTCATTACTACCACTCATCACACTCATCCTTCACCACATATTTGCCTTAAAATACCCTCTTGAGAGTGGTCGGCATCTCAAATAGTGATATGGTGATATAGTGAGCTAAGGCTTCCGGTATAGACCGCGTCAATAAACCTTTTACTCTATTTACAGTACTAAACGTTTCGCTCATTTTACAATCGAGCACCCTCAGTGGACTTGCTGAGACTGGGGAGACTGTAGCTTTTCCTTATATACTTTCTGTCGCAGTGCTGCCAACTGCTTCCTTCTTGCGTCAGGTGTACCAACCGTAGTTGTGAGCTTGGCATGTGACACAGTGAACACGAGTGGGTAAAACTGCCGCTGTCAGCCAATAGACGCCGATATACTTCATTGGAACGGTCGTTAAAGTGTCTCTGCACTCTTATTGGCTCAACTGCGCTCTAATTATGCACATATTTAATCATGTTTATGTTGTTGTACTCCAGGATTATAAAGGAAAATGTTTATACAGAAAATTCCATGTAACTGTGGATCCGTCTACATCGGCGAGATGAAGAGGTTTGATTTCTACCTCAATTAAAGACATCGAATCACGTTCGACAAAGCTAAAGTGCTTGCTAAAATACCTAACTTCTATCCGAGGATCATAAGAGAGTCAATATAAATCTATAAGAAAAAAGAAAACAATTTCAACCGTGATAATAGCTATAAAATCTCCAGAGCCTGGCAGCCAGTAATAAACAAGATTGAATCTGTGCATAATTAGAGCGCAGTTGAGCCAATGGAGTGCAGAGACACCTTGTGGATCGTCCAATGAAGTACGTTGGCGTCTATTGACGAATAGCGGCAGCTTCACCCAATCGTGTTCGCTGTACCGAATGCTGGTCTCAGAACTACGATTGGTACACCTGACGCAAGAAACAGTTGGCAGAACTGCGACAGAAATTATATAAAGAAGAGCTACAGCCACATGAATCAGTCTCAGCAAGTCCATTGTGGAGAATTGCCCTCAAAGGGTATTAGTACTCTCGAAGTAACTGGTGTGAATAGTCTAAGTCAACGGTTTGATTTAAAACCAACAACAAAACTAAATCAGCACAAAAACAAACATTTAGTTGATTCACGCCGTTTCGCGGTAGTCTCCCTAAGTTACTTTTCACCTGAAGACGAGGATCATATTGCAGATTCCAAAACGTCGTGTTCTTCTTGTTCACTAAACACGATGTAAAACGTCTGCAATAATATTTCATCTACAATTGCCATTAAAAAACTTTAAACAAAGAATAATGAACTACTGTAATTTATAATAAAAATATCTTCCGGACGACATCAGCATCCCTCAAAATATATACTTTCACTAACATATTATAACCTCTTCCTTTACTAAATTTGGACCTCGGGTCTAAAATTAAAAAATAAATTGATTAATAAAAAAATCAGTACATAAACATTAAGTTGATTCGCGCAGTTTCCCCAAGCAGTTACGGTTAAGGACTTGTATGAGCGGTTCCCCAGAGGTGCTACAGCACAGGCGCTGAGAGAGCTCCGGTGTCGAGGGAGGAAACTTAGCTTGTCTTATATCCGAACAGACAGAGGCGCTCTCTAAGGGCACGAGTTGTACTTAACATGCGAGTAAGACAGCTTTGTGTTCTTACTGCTGCTTTGTAGTTGGAGTTCAACATGCCGTTTTGGGATGTTTGTTGATGTATTTGCTTGCTTGCTCGTGGATTCGGTACTATTTTCTATGTAAACCTTTTCAGCGTTTAGATATGTATTTGTTAAAATTTAACCTCACAGAAAATTTTAAATGTTATGTTTTTGGTTAGAACACTTTTTAGACCAGGTTACACAGAAGTTTACAATACAGAACCCTAGAATTTTCTTCCCTCAGAACAATGTAAACAAGTGCGTGTGCCCGTCAAGCATTTTTAAATACAACCCTCTGATCATGATTTTGAGATACAAAATATGTTTCTAGGTTTATTTTGAGAAGACTCAACGGTCAATAATTTTGTTCGTGGTTTCTTTCTTCAGCTAACTGAGATGTGTTCTTGTAAAAAGACCGAGTTTGTCAGAAAGGTTTAGTGTGCACTTAATATTAAAATTGGTTGTTCAATAGGCTATGATAGTAGAATTTTTGAGGTTGAAATATTATTGAGGTAGTTTTTTATCTTTTGTTTGTGAACAAGAAGAACTCGACGTTTCGGGATCTGTGGAATCTGATTCCGTCTTCAGGTTAAAGTAACCTAAACATTACACAACACATTAGAAAATGAGCTGACCAGTTACACACCACCAAACAACGCGCGAGTGTGTTTTTTGCTTTATACTAAGTTTTATTTAAGGAAAACACGCTGATCACTTTAGGCTAGCTCTTGCTATAACGAGTTGTGTTATGCTTTAGGTTACTTCAAACCTGAAAAAGGAATCACATTCTAGATCTCGAAATTCTGGGTCTTCTTTACTGAAAAACAACCGCGGTACCACGTAAAATACATCCGCATTAATGTATCAACTTTATAAATCTATAATGACGAGCCCTAGCTCAAATTTTCAATTTTGAATAAAATCTTATAGATAATACTAAAACGTCATTTTACACGATTATACTATTCTTTCTCTAACGATTATCTACATTCCTAAGGCTACGTTGTATGAAAAAGACCTGTTTTAGTCAGCTACAAAATAAAACCTCAAATCAAATTGCAGGATTTTCTGCATAAACATGCAAACTGGCGTCTATATGGGTCTGTCTGAAAAATACGTACAATAACATCTAAAATAGTATTATTTAAAACTGTAACTTTTAACGGTACGCAATCACATTTACGATAATTTTTCCGCATGTATTTGTTAGTTTGTAAGTTACGTAAGCAAAGTGACTCCATTTGTGCAAAACTGATTCAACCGAAAGAAAAGACAACTTTGTTTGCAAAGAAAGTGAGTTAGGTGCAGAGAAGCAAAAGCAATCTGTAAAAAAGGGGCTTAATACACCTCCACTTTCCGATCACACTTTGAGATTAGTTTATAAACTCTTCAAACTCTTATCAAGTCAAGTAATTAGCCTTTGACTGCGAAGTGACTTGTTACCTACAATCAGTAAACTACAACAACCGAAGCTAATCATCTTTCCGAAGTTAAATCCTTGAGAAGTGTTCAAACACACATAATAGAGGGAAATATTTCATATGACTGGGACTCGTGGCGTGGTCCTGTAATCCAGCTTCATGGAGGACAGGTTTTGAGGATGATATAGGTCTAAAGCGGCTCAGATAGTCTCGGTGATCATCTCATGATACCCGCATCAACTCCCACCATCGTTTAGACATATCAGACCATCACCTGCGTGGTTCGGAAGTCACGTTAAGCCGTTCGTCCTTGTATTTCCATTGGTCGTTGGGCTATTAATTAATGACCCATTCTAAGGAAGAGTCTATGAAAGCGCAACTCTTCCTGAATTCAGAGCACTCACTATGGTCAGTCTGAGAGGTCGTGAAGAGGAGCTGTGTGCGTTTTCCTAAAAGTAGTTTTTGTTCTGCCTCGTTTTGTTTTGATGGTGTAATTAAATGAACAAAGTTCAGCAGTGAAGTTTGCTTTTTTCTCAGTACGACCACTCTCATTAGGGTATTTCAAGGCAAATATGTGGTGAAGGATGAGTGAGATGAGTGGTAGTAATGAGTTATGAGGTGTAGTTATGTTACAAACTAGGACCGACTCTTCCTTAGAATGGGTCATTAATTAATAGCCCAATGACCAATGAAAATACAAGGACCAACGGCTTAACGTGACTTCCGAACCACGGAGGTGATGGTCTGATATGTCTAAACGATGGTGGGAGTTGATGGGGGTATCATCAGATGATCACTGAGACTATCTGAACCGCTTTAGACCTATATCATCCTCAAAACCTTCAACATAATATTAGATATTCGTGTTGAGGATCTGAAGGTATTTCATTGATCGTGAAAGGTCTCGTCTAAAAAGTTATTAAATTAAAATTTATCACTAATTAATTTTTTAATGTAAAGCTCTAGTCTACTATTTAAACAATCGACTTCTTTATAACAAATCAACGATTCCGATTAAACGAAACCATTGGTACAGCTGATGTCCTTGCCTTATGAATGTCATTAAAATGATCTTTTCCTCCCTAACGGAAAACTAGCACCAAAGCGAACCTATATTTGCCAGGGAATAAAGAGCAACTTTATTACATCAATACATGTGTCTAAAGCAGCTGTTTTTACAGCAAAACAAAAAGTATCCTACAAACAGACTTTAGTAATATTATTCCAATTAGATGAAAAGCTGCGATTGTATCCCGATTATAAAGTGCATTGTGTGTTGAACAGCGAAGGCCCAACTCAGTTTGAGCCCGCTAATGAAAAGGACGATGAGCCATGTGATTAACATAATTACACTAATGAATCTCCGGGTTTCATGATGACGCAACAGGTGAACCACAATCAGCTGATGTACTCTGTAGTTATACAGGGCGTTACGGATAACTTGCACATTGTCGTAGTAGGTCCTGGATTCGATTTTGGAATCCTAGATTTGTATTTAATGAGAGTGTTTGTTAAATCTTTTAAGATAATTGAGCAATCAATTAGTGAGAATTATTGCTAGGGTATTTTACGAGTATATAGGAAGATTTAGCGTAAGTATTGAGATAATTTAGTTGATAATTGCTTTACCGATTAAACCAAAATATTTTGGAGGGATTATTTTCTATAGAGAATTATGTATAATTTCCAATGAGATATGATCATTCGGTACGAAACAGACGTACTAAAAAAGTTCTTGCTTCACTGAAGATGGCAAAAACCACGTTTTTTACGAATGTTACTTGACTGTTTTAGGTTTTGGTCATACTACATAAGATTCTCTAGGCTTCCCAAGTTAAATGCGTGTTTTCAAATATGATTGTCACAAATTGATTTGCACGGAAAGACAACCTTAAATTTAAAGCTATCAAAGTCAATTGCATTTGCGATTAATCTTGATGTTTAAACACTATTCTAAACAAAAATATCGAACACAAAACATACTTGGAGTTTGAGCTAACGAAATGCTGATTTAAACAGATCAACTGTAAAGGTAATTACTTTTGGAATTTAAAACACAATTACATTAAAGCACACCGAAACAAACCGGCTTTGAGTATGTGCTATCAACGCATCGATATGTTCACTTTACCTTAAATGCCAAAACTCTTGTCCTTTAAAACACTATTTTACCAAATCAAATAGAATAAAAAGGACACTAACCTTTTCCTTGACTTTCTCGATCTCCTTGAGGCTGGCGGGGGAGACGTCAGAGTGTCTCCTGAGCTCGGGGGAGCGCGGTGGTGCCAGCCCAGTGGCTCCTGCAACCCCCAGGCTGTTGGAGCCGATCTTCACATCACTGTGTCTCCTCTGCAGAGCCTCCAGCACCGGCACGTCCAGCAGCGAGTCTGTAGAGTCCTGTGCCATCACCGGCGCTGTCCTGGACGCCATCTTGCGTCTGCAGATACTGCACCTCCAGGTGTTCTGCAATCAGACAATGTAACATCACATCACTGTGTCTCCTCTGCAGAGCCTCCAGCACCGGCACGTCCAGCAGCGAGTCTGTAGAGTCCTGTGCCATCACCGGCGCTGTCCTGGACGCCATCTTGCGTCTGCAGATACTGCACCTCCAGGTGTTCTGCAATCAGACATTGTAACATCACATCACTGTGTCTCCTCTGCACAGCCTTTTTCTTACGACTGCCATACATCTGTGAAATGTTTTTCTGCAATCAAAATGTAACATACATCATTGTCTCCTCTGTAGAGCCTCCAGCACCGGCACGTCCAGCAGCGAGTCTGTAGAGTCCTGTGCCATCACCGGTGCTGTCCTGGACGCCATCTTGCGTCTGCAGATACTACACATCCAAATGTTTTGCAATCAGGCAATGTAACATTATTGGAAGATCCTCTTGAACCGACTTGTTGTTGTTAAAGTTAAGCTTTGATTTGTGTTGACTGCTGTAGGGACCTATTGGCCAAGCACTATTTACAAGTCAAAATCTTTCATAATTACAAAATACACCTTACAGAAAACCTAGATGTTTGTTCGAGGGGTGTCAACTATCCTTGGCTTAGTTACTCGTATGCAAGTCTGCAAGGAGAACTATTGAGCTGACAGACACTAAACAATATTTCATGAACGTTTGCCTTCTCAGAGAGGAGTTCAACTCGTCAACAGGTTGCTGAATTCGAAAATGTCGCTTTAGAAAACTCCTTTTATAGCACTGACGAGTTTATGGCACACGACTGACTTACCATGGAGCTAAAGTTGGGTACACTTAAATGAATGAATCATGTGATTGAAAATTCTGTTCGTCTGAAAAAGATCTAGATGTGTGCGAAAATGTTAGCTTCTGTTAACTGAAAATTGCGATGCGTGTAAAATTTAACCTTGCAATAAAAATGTATTTATTTATTAGACAGCGTAATATGCTACCATCGGAATGACTGAAAGTCTGGATTAGGAAGAAGAATGGGACTTGTATGTTTTATAGCCATGAGAATGGAAGGCCACACAATAGTTGGTGAGAGGGGAAGGCGAAGTCCACAACCACGTGGGAATATTAAAAGTCCAAATGCAAATTTTCTGTCATTAAAAGTTACAGTAGTGTGAGGAGGCTGTTTCTACACAATACACTGTAAACAATACTCGCACCCGAGTTAAGCCTATGTACATCTACGTGGCATAACAATACGTTCGCAAACCTACAAGAAAAAAAATTATTTTGTGATCGTCACACTAATCCTTTCGCGTTAAATAAATAAATCATCATACAAAAATGTTGACATGTATCTAAAATTAGCAAATTACTTTAATCTATGTTTTGCGTCCGTTTTAATTCTAATCTATGCACAGATTTAGTTCCAAAATAGACAGTACTACTCAAATCACTAAATCACTATTTGAGATGCCGACCACTCTCATGAGGGTATTTTAAGGCAAATATGTGGTGAAGGATGAGTGTGATGAGTGGTAGTAATGAGTTATGAGGTGTAGTCTTGTTACAAACTAAGGCCGACTCTTCCTTAGAATGGATCATTAATCTAGCTAATGACCAATGGAAATACAAGGACCACGGCTTAACGTGACTTCCGAACCACGCAGGTGATGGTCTGATATGTCTAAACAATGGTGGGAGTTGATGCGGGTATCATCAGATGATCACTGAGACTATCTGAGCCGCTTTAGACCTATATCATCCTCAAAACCTGACCTCCATGAAGCTGGATTACAGGACCACGCCACGAGTCAAAGGTCGAGGTAACAGGTGATTTCGATTAATATAGTGAATTCAATGAAGAAAACAGCTGTGAAAGTTTTCAAAGCGATTTACCTAGAAAGTTTTACCATCAAATAAGTTTGATTACAGCTAACCCACCGTTATACACAAGGTTTAAGCGCGTTTGCTCCAGTTTAAGTGAGTATATTACTAAACTTAAGCAGAAGCAGTGAACTAACTTGGACGCTCTTAAATGAACTTTGGCTTCAGACTGAACACAGCTTAGCAAGGAGTTAAGTTCGTCGTTGAAACTTAACACACACCTGCTGAGCCAAATTTGTACTCTTTATATAAAGTTAGAAATCAAATGTTAAGTGTATACTTTATTTGATTATAATTTTCTAATGGTATAGCCAAATTGACCATATTTGTAGAAAAATGTCATCTGGTATATTTCTATTAAGACAAATGAAAGATTTATGCAGATTTATCCATAGATGCTTGGTGGTATCATGAGAAGCCTGTATAAATAAGTACTGAACTTAAGGAAATACATAGTTGATAGCCTAAATATGTTAAGAAAGAATGTGTCTAAGATACGTTAGGTAATATCAAGCTTTACCTTTCAATTCCATTTAGGTAAGTCTGGTAACTTGATTCAGTATTGTCTTATTATTTCACACACACTAAACTTTTAAATCAAAATATTTTCGAACCGAACAAATTAGGCACTCAATAACAATACGCATAACCCACTGAAACCGATCAATAATATTCAGGTAACAACTTGACTAGGAGCAAGCAGTCAGCTGTTTGACATTTGGTAGAGAGAGGTTAATACAAACCACAGATTACACCTGACCATGATAATATCAACATATAATATCTTATCTCGCTCTAATAATAGTTTGATTTTCACCGCGACAGGATATCACATATGTATAGTATTTACGTTTTACTTACTTTATTTTACTTATACTTTGTAGATCCCACTAGAAGCACAAGGTGCCGTGGTCGTCAATTGTTTTCTTTATAAGCTTCTATCCTCTTCATATTCTTTAAGGGAATAATAAGCTTTGTCTACAAGCCTCTTCTTAAGCACATTCTTGAACTTGTTAATGTCTTGAATATTTCTCACTTCCGATGGTAGCCTTTTATAAATCGTGATGCATCTAGCTTCTGGGCTAGTTTAAGCTAAAGAAGTTCTCACTTCTTCACACTTCACTTCTCTACTATTGTTTTTATAAATGAGTTTTATTTAAATAATATTGTTTAGAAGTGTGTTATGATTTATTAATGATTTTTTAAGTAGCTTGTGTTTCTTAGGTATTAATTTTTATAAACTCTAAATATCTAATTTATTACTAAAGAAATTAGAAGACCGGAACTGGAAATTTATTACTGTGTGAACCGTACGGGCTGGCCGTCAACACAGACGCTGTCATCAAATAATATAAAAGACAGCCGGCTTTTCGCCAGCCCGTACTGATAATGAG
This sequence comes from Matsumurasca onukii, assembly GCA_018831715.1. Lineage (NCBI taxonomy): Eukaryota > Metazoa > Arthropoda > Insecta > Hemiptera > Cicadellidae > Matsumurasca > Matsumurasca onukii. The sequence continues at coordinate 18,153,237 of CM032067.1, forward strand.
TAACCCAGGACCGGGAAGGTGAGCACATAGCTTAAAGAAATAAATTAGAATAAACCTGACGTAAACCCTTAATTTTTGTTTTACATTGTTATTTGTTACAGCATAACTGTTTCATTTATTAAAATAACAGCAATTTTTCCTTTTCATAAACTTTAGATGATATTATTATTATTCACGTACAGACCCAGTCACAAGGGCCAGTTTCCCCAAATTCTCGTTATCGGTTTACTTTGTACCGATCAAAATGTATACCTCGGGTTTAAACTCAAGGCGTTTCCTAACTTTTGACTGGCACAGCATAAATTAACCTCGCATGTCTGTTTTCTGTTTGATTTCGGTAGAAACAGACAAAAAAAGTGTGTTCGATCAGAGTTGAGGTTATGTTTACTGACTCTCAATGTAAAGAAGATAAGGCCTATTTTGTTTGATCGCAATTTCTATCTTATTCCCGTTTACTTTCCATTGGTATGAAAGTATGAAACGCGGACTAAACGAGGCTAGATCATCAGACACTTGTAATGATTTTGGTAATGGAGGACTTGTGCATTCTGCCCAACTCCCCTACGTCGATAAAAAGGACTGGACCTCAGGTGTTCTGCAATCGAACAATGTAACATCACATCACTGTCGCCTCTGTAGAGCCTCCAGCACGGCGCTGTCCTGGACGCCATCTTGCGTCTGCGATGCCTGCACTCCAGGTGTTCTGCAATCGACAATGTAACATCACATCACTGTGTCTCCTCTGTAGAGCCTCCAGCACCGGCACTGTCCTGGACGCCATCTTGCGTCTGCAGATACCACCTCAGGTGTGTCTGCAATCAGACAATGTAACATCACATCACTGTGTCTCCTCTGCAGCCTCCAGCACCGGCACGTCCAGCAGCGAGTCTGTAGAGTCCTGTGCCATCACCGGCGCTGTCCTGGACGCCATCTTGCGTCTGCAGATACTGCACCTCAGGTGTTCTGCAATCGACAATGTAACATCACATCACTGTGTCTCCTCTGCAGAGCCTCCAGCACCGGCACGTCCAGCAGCGAGTCTGTAGAGTCCTGTGCCATCACCGGCTTGTCCTGGACGCCATCTTGCGTCTGCAGATACTGCACCTCCAGGTGTTCAATCAGACAATGTAACATTATTGGAAGATCCCTCTTCACCCAACAAGTTGAGTTTAGCTTTGATTTGTGTTGACTGCTGTGGGAGGGGACCAATTGGCAAGCACTATTTACAAGTCAAAATCTTTCATAACTACAAACACCTTTAGAAAACCTAGATGTTTGTTCGAGGGGTGTGAACTATCCCTGGCTTAGCTACTCGTATGCAAGTCTGCAAAGAGAACTATTGAGCTGACAGACACTAAACGGTAGTTCATGAACGTTTGCCTTCTCAGAGAGGAGTTCAACTCGTCAACAAGTTGCTGAATTCGAATAAAAGCTGTTGCTTAAAGCGTTTAAAGCTCGCTTTAAAAAACGCCTTTTATAGCACTGACGAGTTTATGGCACACGACTGACTTACCATGGGGCTAAAGTGGAACACTAAAACGAATGAATCGTGTGATTGAAAATTCTGTTCGTCTGAAAAAGATCTAGATGTGTGCGAAAATGTTAGCTTCTGTTAACTGAAAATTGCGATGCGTGTAAAATTTAACCATGCAATAAGTTTTATTTATTGTTATATTGCGCTACCATCGGAATGACTGGAAGTCTGGACTAGGAATAAGAATGGGACTTGTATGTTTTATAGCCATGAGAATGGAGGGCCACACAATAGTTGGTGAGAGGGAAGGCGAGGTCCACAACCCATGGGAATATTAAAGTCCAAATGCAAATTTTCTGTCATTAAAAGTTACAGTAGTGTGAGGAGGCTGTTTCTACACAATACGCTGTAAACAATACTCGCACCCGAGTTAAGCCTATGTACATCTACGTGGCATAACAATACGTTCCAAACCTACAAAAAAATTATTTTTTGTGATCGTCACACTAATCCTTTTGCGTTAAATAAATAAATCATCGTACAAAAGTGTGAACATGTATCTAAAATTAGCAAATTACTTTAATCTATGTTTTGCGTCCGTTTTAATTCTAACCCATGCACAGATTTAGTTCCAAAATAGACAGTACTACTCAAATCACTAAATCACTATTTGAGATGCCGACCACTCTCGTGAGGGTATTTTAAGGCAAAATGTGGTGAAGGATGAGTGTGATGAGTGGTAGTAGTGCATGAGTTATGAGGTGTAGTCTTGTTACAAGCTAAGGCCGACTCTTCCTTAGAATGGATATTAATTATTAGCCCATTGACCAATGGAAATACAAGGACCAACAGCTTAACGTGACTTCCGAACCACGCTGGTGATGGTCTGATATGTCTAAGGTAAAATAGGTAAAGTTTGTATTGTTTAACGAGGTGAAGTTAGGTAAAAGTCCTCTCTACCACTCGAACTTTACCTAGCGTCACCGTATAGTCACATTACAAATTGTAAGTGGTGACTGCAATCGAACCAGCGCCACCGGTGAAGAGCTCAAGTTGCGCCCGATACTAATCCGCCACGGATCCGCTATGTCTAAACGATGGTGGGAGTTGATGCGGGTATCATCAGATGATCACTGAGACTATCTGAGCCTTTAGAGACCTATATCATTCAAAACCTGACCTCCATGAAGCTGGATTACAGGACCACGCCACGAGTCAAGGTCGAGGTAACGGGTGATTTCGATTAATATAGTGAATTCAATGAAGAAAACAGCTGTGAAAGTTTTCAAAGCGATTTACCTAGAAAGTTTTACCATCAAATAAGTTTGATTACCTAACCCACCGTTATACACAAGGTTTAAGCGCGTTTGCTCCAGTTTAAGTGAGTATATTACTAAACTTAAGCAGAAGCAGTGAACTAACTTGGACGCTCTTAAATGAACTTTGGCTTCAGACTGAACACAGCTTAGCAAGGAGTTAAGTTCGTCGTTGAAACTTAACACACACCTGCTGAGCCAAAGTTGTACTCTTTATATAAAGTTAGAAATCAAATGTTAAGTGTATACTTTATTTCGATTATAATTTTCTAATGGTATAGCCAAATTGACCATATTTGTGAAAAATGTCATCTGGTATATTTCTATTAAGACAAATGAAAGTTTATGCAGATTTATCCATAGATACTTAAAATTAGTCTACTATAAGTGATACAATCCGATTTGTCTTATGGAATTATATTTTGGGGTAGCTGTGCTGAAACAAAACTGTTAAGAGCATTTTCTCCAAACTGAAATTCGAGTTATTTGTAATCCATCGTCAAGAACATCGTGTAGAGGTTATTTTAGAACCTAAAAATTTTACATTGGCGTCATTGTTTATCTTTGAAACTGTACTACATTATTGTGTTTCAAAATGTGATTTAGTGCAGGGCCAAGATATTCATTCGTATGCCACTCGCTCAAATTCTACATTTCGTCAAGATAGCCATAAATTAAAAATTATGAAAAGATTACCGATGCAGGCTGTTGTGACATTTCTAAACAAGCTCTAACGAGATCAAATGTTTATTACCAAAATTGGGTTTGTTCAAAAATTTAAGAATACTTTTCTGTTAAGGCTCCTTACTCTGTAGCAGAGTTTATTGCAGAACTATTGCTAGCTTACCTTAATCTAAAATATGTAACAGTAAAAATAGTAATTGCAAAACAAATTTAGCTATATCACTAAAGTAAGAAAGATAAGATTATTTTAGGAAATACCTAGACAATATTCTTTAGTCCTCTGAATAGTCTTTACCAGTGGCTTAAGTCCATTATACATTCTTCATTTAACCAATTCTGTATACAGTAATATCTATTTTTATAAAAAAGTCAACAAAAACATTTTTGTACACTGACTTAAAAATTGTTATTGTTATTGGTCCCTATTTGTCCTTCAAAACTTCGCGTAGAATGATATCCAGGCAGTAGGCGAGGGGATCTGCGTAAACAAAACTCCCATGGGAAACTAGCACGGATACCTCCACGTGGTGCTTTCTGGGTCATTCTAAAAACCGGGTAAATTTCAGTGTTGGCAGCTGAAAAATTACAAGAATATTGTAATCTGATCACTGCAGTCAAGATACTTGGACTTATTTTGTCGTTGGCGAAGCACGGGTACACAACTAGAATACTGTAAAGCCGGTTGTATTGGTGACTGAACGAGTAAATGTTTAGGAGCGCCAGGTTTACTGATGCAATAAGAAAAAAAAAACACGTAAGAGAGGGATAATAATTTATACGAAACAGGGCCCTGAAGATTTAGTCAAACATTTAAGTGAACTTTAATTGTATTTTAGAATGTTAAAAACTGTCATTAGCTATTTTATCAAATTATGATACCACTGTGTAGTTATTTAATTAGTTTGTACCTGTATCATACCATTCAGTTTCACAATTCATCCATAAAAATATCTTTCATTGATGCATAGTGTATCATGAGAAGACTGTATAAATAAGTACTGAACCTAAAAATCCATAGTTGATAGTAGCTAAATATGTTAAGTAAGAATGTGACTAAGTACGTTATTGTAATATTAAGTTTTACCTTCAATTCCATTTAGGTAAGTCTGGAAACTTGATTCAGTATTGTCTTATTATTTCACGAATAAATATTTACACCAAGTAATATATTAATACAGTATATTTAGAGACAATAAATACACATACAAATAAATAATTGAGATGTTACTGAATTAAGCTCACACCCCCGGACCAAGGCACTCTAGCGTTCCTGGGCTGGCCGTCAACACAGACGCTGTCTTCAAAATTATAATATACAAGACAGCCGGCTTTTCGCCAGCCCGCTATAATAATGAGTAACCAAGGACCAGGAAGGTGAGCACAGTGCTTATAGAAATAAATTAGAGTAAACCTGCCGTTAACTCGTAAATTTTGTTACACATCGTTTTATCTAACGTCGAACTTTCCTATTTATACATTTTAGATGATATTATTATTATTCACTTACAGGCCCAGTCGGCTAAGTAAAGTAATTTAATGTTGTCTTGAAAAATCAAGTTTTCCTTTTTCTCAGATTTGCTTTATCTATTTGGAATAAGCTATTTATCTTTTGTATCTTCTTGAGCTACTCCTATTTTTAAGTAACCAAAGAGAAAACTACCAAAGTATATAAAACATGTAGCAGGTTTCCATCTTAGTTCCTGAGAAATGAAGTGTCCGTGTGTTATAATAAATAATCCTAGAACTAAGAGAAAACGTGGAAGACGCTCTTGTTCGTGTTCTCTAACAATACATAAATTTCCAGTATTTGTTCTGTGAAATTCCAAAACTTATCTTTCACGGATTTTTGAATGTTATAATTCGTTGGATTGATTTATTTATAGTGGCCTTGGTTATCAATAGTGGTTTGTTCTAATCTACCATCACGACCGTGTAATATGTGTCTGTAAATTATTTAAAAATAATGTATCCGTTGGAAGAATAAATACCTAAATGTGTTTAAGTTAAGCTAATCAATACCAAGGTTGAATATAACTACTCGTATTTGAGTTGTTAGTTTACACTCATACCTTATACAAACTATTAGGACTTCATAGGACAGTTAACATTACACAGTCATACGAGAAATCCTGAAGATAGAAATTGTGCCTATCAAGCCAAAGCTTATCGTAAATGGTATAGTAAGTAGATTGCACATGGAGGTCGAATAGCTGAGACAGGAAAATAAACATAGTTGCGACAGTCCAAGCACAGATAGCGCTGCAAGGAAATTCTTTCTTAGTCTCAAGTAGAGACACTGACGCACGCGCAAGTTGATTCGTTCTCGAAACCAACGATTCGGTCACATTTCAGTCATCGACAACGGACAAACTTGACAAACATATGTGGTGGCAAGAGGGAGAAAGACGGCGAGAGTTTTCAGCGCTCGCAGCGCTATCTGTGCTTGGGCTGCCGAACTATGTTGATTTCGCTGCCTCAATCATGTGGCATCTATGCGCAACCTTCTACCATAACATAATCGTTGATTATAGAATCGATACTTTGTAAGGGACCAACCGGAACCTTGAGGTACACTTTAATAAAGCTGCCCATATAGCTAAAGGATCGATCAAGATAAAAATCACAGGGGTCTAAAAATAACATTTTTTTGCTTAAATGGTTGTATTTTAATAAATATGAGCTTTTTTAAGTTACAATGATTCAAGTTAGGCCTCCCTAAATATAATGTGCAGGAACACAAACAACCAAAGAGTAAGCGTAGAACAAAAACAAACCCGACTCAACCAATAAACTCGACTCGAAAAGTTACAACACAACTCTTTACCCTACTGTAATAACCCTCAAATATCTATAGACATCACCGCGTTTTTACATCCCTGCGTTTAATATCCACACACGATATATAGTGTAAGTTAACAGTGAGGTTGGCAGCCTGCGGCGAGGTTGGTACAACAGGTGGTTGCCACCACTGACAGGGTCAATATTTCCGGTTACTGCCGTGATTTACACTCCTAGCTGTCTCCCTCTCTTTTATCACTCTCCCCACCACTCTGTTAATTTATCGCACATTTTCCAATGTGATTTGTCACGTCTATGATAAATTACAAATATGATTGCTATCTTAAAATATGATACCACAGGGTGGTGAAAAAATGGTAACCAAATTTTTAATGGCTGCTTGTTGAGTTACAGCGCAATGTTTGATCAGGTGATTGTCAAAAGTTGTTTACAATGATAATTTGCTTCTATTCTTGTTTACATTGTTGCAGTTTTACAAAGGTTAAATCTTTACTAGCTATGCATCAGCACAGAATCCTAAATCGTGTTTGATGTGTTGGAGAACATCTAAGAAGCTGGGACTCGTGGCGTGGTCCTGTAATCCAGTTCGTGGAGGTCAGGTTTTGCGGATGATATAGGTCTAAAGTGGCTCAGATAGTATCAGTGACTCTTGGACCTTTTCAGGCACATGAAATTTCCTGACTTTCCCCTTGTTGAGAGGTTCCGTGGTTGTGGTGGCAATTTCGGATGCATTCAAAATAAGCATTATTAAGTATCTAGAAAGTAATTTTTGGTACAACGGTCTAAAAGTTAACTCTCAGTAAATGCACTATCAAGTGTATAATTATTATATTATTATTATAATATATAATACATTATATAAGAGCACATACCGATCTTAAATGATTGTGAAATCTTGTATCTATTTATAGCTCCTTGAAACCGTACGAGTTAGGAAGCTTTTTCCATCTTGACGTTTAACCTCGTTTGGGCCAACGTTTTGGCAAGCCATCTTTGGTAAATGTTCTATTATTTCTTAAAAAAAGTAAATACTACGGTACTAGAGTACTAAGGTTGCTGAAACGTAATTTGAATTCTAAAACGACTCTAAAACGAGACGTTACTTCTTCTCATGAATGGGTTTTAATGTGTATAGCTATTTAATCACTTGCATTGGCCATTTACCTTCTTATGGCTTTCAAAAAATTGTCGGAGACTATTCATAAATTAATTTCTTCAACCTGAAATAGCCTAATTGAGAAACAGAAACAACTTCAAAGCAATCAACTTCTTGTGAAGATCATTATAGTGAAAAGTTTGGCTTTAATATCAAGTTTGTTCTGAGTTTAGCGTTCCAAGAATATGAAAGCGGGGGATTCTAAAGTATAATCGATTTAACGCACCTGCTGCTGGTGTAAACTTTTGGAAACTGTCGATTCTCGTCATATTGAAAACCCGTATTTCATACTAACTTTCTTTATTACCCTTCCGCTTTAGTGTGGATTTTCAGTAACTGTATTAAAGTTAGCCTAGTTAAAATTGATTGTTGTCAGAACGTTGTAAAATGCCACGTTTAATTGTGACGCCGGTTGCGAAAGCCTAAGAGTTAACTTCAGTCAAGATTAGTCTACTAGTTACCTCATCCTGTTCTTGGTCCTGTTTGTAGTAGGAGGCGCAGTCCTCACAGATCTTCTGGTGACACTCCGAACACTCTCTGGAGAAGTCACCCTCCTTGATCCCCTTGAGGCACACCCGGCACGCCCCCACTCTGTTCGTCACGTCTTGCTTCCCCCTGGAACAAACATGAGACATCACGTGGTCGTAGCGTCATAAGAACTTCTGGTGACACTCTGAACACTCTCTGGAGAAGTCACCCTCCTTGATCCCCTTGAGGCACACCCGGCACGCCCCCACTCTGTTCGTCACGTCTTGCTTCCCCCTGGAACAAACATGAGACATCACGTGGTCGTAGCGTCATAAGAACTTCTGGTGACACTCTGAACACTCTCTGGAGAAGTCACCCTCCTTGAGAGCATTGGCTCCAAATATACTCTGTAGAATATTTTTGAATGTATTTAACACTTTACTAGCCTTCGGCTAGCTGGGGGCGGAGCCTGCGGCCTCAGTTCTGTTCGCTTCGCTCACGGTTATGCTTTGGCCTCTCCGTTTGGGTATTTACTGTTACTGTTATTATTTGTTGATGTTTACATTTACAGCAGCTGGGCATTTCTAATACTTTGCCCATATGTTTTATCTCAAGCAAATTTAAATTCTTAACAGTGCCAAAACATCGTTTATCCATGCATAACTCATCTTAGATGTAACTAATATGTCAAATGAAAAAGGATGATTCACTGAGTGTTCTTAGACCAAAACGAACAATTTATCTCAATTAGAACCTGAGATATGACAGGACAAAGCTAAGAAATCATGGGAAGAAAGCCTTTTTTTCGAGTTTAACTTGAGGAGAGCGAAAGTTAAGCGATTTTTGATGTTTGATGATGAACCTATGCATAAATACCTTTCATGCAAAAAATGAAGAAAATCGGCCTGATAGAACGGTCGTACTGACTGCCATTAGATTTTCATCAATTCTTTTAATATATAGATAACTTAAAGTGATAACAGTTATTACAGCAGTGCTTTCCAGACTCCTAACCTCTCTGCCTTTTTTTAGCCCGTCACACGAACTCAACAAATCACACATTGCTGACTGAGATAGTTTTCAACAATATTCCGTATTTTAGCACAGAGTACTAAGTGAAATGCTGGAAGCCTAAACCAGTTATGTCGGTCAGTTGATTGCAAAGGGATTCAAACACAAACTGCCACCACATCTGTCACAGTCTCCCAGTTCATTTCCGACATGGAATAAACATTGCAAATGTTGAGAGGTTCATAAATATTTAAAGATTTCATTCAAGAAAGGTAAACGTGATGTAACATTTCTTTAGATTTAAGTTGTTAATCCACTTAAAACTAATCAGTTATAAGTATTTGAACTTTGTATGATTTTTAAGTCATTACTCAGTAAACATATTTTTATTTAAGCAGTTCCTTTGGAAAAATTATATATTCATGCCGTCTTTATGGTAAGACGCAGACCCGGGGCCACGAAATGTGCACCAATCCTGACCCCCAGAACAGGGTTTTAGCATTTTTTCTAAACTTTATATTTATATTTAGATGTATACATTCATCTCAATTTGTATAACGCTAAACAGCTGTATATGTATATATTGTGTACTCTCTACAAATCACATTATTTGACCAATTTTTATGAAATTTGGTACACATGTTCCTTTTGTAAATATATTGGTCAAGTTTGTTAGCCAGCTAAACAGGACTGCCCTTTTTAGAGGGATTTTTTGCAAAAAAGATGTTTCTACGACGACACAGTAAAAAATAGTGGTTATTAAAAAAACACCTAGCCCATGTGTTCCCGCTTTGAATAAATGTCACAGCCAATAGAGGCGGCTGACAAAGTGAACGATTACTCCGTTTGCTTTATTGTTTCGAATTGTTCTGAGGAATAAAATTCATTTTAAGTGGGTAAAGAGATAAAAGAATGTGCAGTTTTCAAGTACGGAGTTGAATATATACAGGGGTGGTCATTCAAAGATGAATCGGCAGCACTATTTAATTTGAACGACCACCAATTTACAGTGGGATGTTTTAAACACTTCACGTTTAGTAAATTTATTTAATAATGTTAAATATTATTACACACTAAGAATCGTATGATAATTTGTATCGGCTTAGTTAGAAGATTTTACTAAATACGCATGAAGGAAAAGTATGTATTTTTTTATGTAAATGTTAAAACGGTCAGGCAATGTAATGTTTTATTATAAGGAACAGGCCTAGTTTGATATTATAACTGATTATTTAATTTTAACGTCAGCTGTCTTGACAAATTCAAGGCGTTTCTCTTTTGCAACCTGAATTAAAACCAGGCCAACACGCAGCTAAGCGCTTAAGCGCCACTGGCATGAGTGAAGCGAATTTCCTCATTACCATAGGAGTTACGAGGATGTTGGAACGCTCGCAGCCTCGTTTTGGTATATGGCCTTTTCTTTGGATTCTTTATTAACACGGGTATTTATTAACACAAATTGGATTATTTATTATTCGGCCTATGTCCTCAGACTTACGTGGCCTTTTACTGCACGTTTTAACACGTATCATAAATGGAAAGTATGTTTCAAGTTTTATTAAAATTGGACTACTTATGACGCTGTTAGAGCGAAAACAATTTTGTTTACCATTGTGTTAACTAACTTTGTTTTTTGCCGCCATTTTGAAAGACCTTTAAGGATGTTCATGTTTTTTTTGTATATTGATACTATAAAATACATATTTATATCAAATTCCATGAACAGTTAACCACTTTTTTGATAAAAACTCCCTCTCCAAAAGGGTACCTCCGGTAGTCCGATTTTGTTCAAGGAATTAACAAAAGGATCATTTATACCAAATTTCACGAAAATCTAATAAAAAATGCAACGTGTAGAGATAATACACATATGCATATAAAGTGATGAAAAATGCTCATAAATCATAATTCACGCTCATAATTCAGGGGTAAGTAGCAGTGCTCATTTCATGGTCCCAGGTCTGGGCCTTACCATGCTGACGGCATGAATTTCACATTTTTCCGAAAGAAATTCACTAAAAGCTCTCTGAAACACGTATTCTCTGTGAAGGTTGAGTTGCTGTGAACAGAACACTGAGTTGACTATGTTTTCAGCCACCTCACAGTTCAGCCGTCAGTTAGAGGCTTTGACTAAGCCGCCATTTCAACGCTAAGCCGCAATTTGTTGCCGGATTATCAACTTCTATTTCAGTTTTTGATTTCATCCGTAGTTGTTTTGCTCGTTCGTTTCGTTTTCACTTAAAACCTTTGTGTTGGTGTCCGTTTTGAACGAATTTCCGTAGGCCTTTTGTCATTTTCATTTTTCATTGCTATAGATCTACAGAGAAAAACAAGTTGTAGATTAAAAATATATGCCGTTTTGAACTTTACCTCCTGAGCCAAATGGCTTATTTATATTGTTTTACAGGCCTACTCAAAAATCAAAGAACAAGTCCAAATTGTAAAATATGATTTTTGCATACACATAAATCATAGTCTAACAACACTTTTCAGCTAAAATTTTGTTATTAATGATCATAAATATTTATCTAAATATTTTGTTCGCCACCAACTATGTCTGGCTAATTGGAATTCGTTGATTTATGTTTTGCCTGTTTGTTTTGTTTTCACTTAAAGCTTTTGGGTTGGTGTTCAATTGTTTATCCTTCGTTAAAAATCCGTTTTAAAAGGTTAAAGTGATGTTTTTTTATTTAAGGAATCAGAACTAAACATGCGGTGTGTTTGAATTTCAGGATTCTATTCAATTTATCATTTAATGGGAGAGGGGATAAAGGTGTTAGTAAAATAGGTGCTTCAAAAGAAGATTTATATTTTCGTGCGTTTAAAAGCAATTATATTTCGTTTAGCACCGAATTTCTCGTAGCATTTTTAAATACAACCAATATATCATTTCATTGATACATTACATGTGTGTTAGCCGCGTGAGAAACTAAAGATTTTCTTTTCTTCTGACATAAAAGTAACTTTCGAAAATAAAATACCGCCATTCGCGATCCATTCATTCGAATCGTTAGTCTGTTAGTACGCATTCTCCCAGTCGTGTGTCATAAACGCGTCTGTACTTAAAAAGGATTGTTCGATCAAAACGTTTTTTACACGAGTTTAGAAGGCCTAGGGCTTTGGGACATGGGCTTTCGAATTAGGCAGCCTGTTAACAAAACGAACTCTTTGCCTTTAATGGCAGACGTTATTTACCTACCGTTCTAAGTCACCCAGTTCGGTAGTTTCCTCTTCCTCTAGTCTTATAAGAGTGAATGCCGCTTCCTCTTATGGTATCGCTCTTAGACTTTAAAATATTAATACCGTTTCAAAAATTAGGGACAAGATGATGTTAACGATTAACACTTTTAGAATGCTGGTTGGCGCAACTCTCTCATTTATACTTTCACACTGATTCTGGTTACTTTTTTACAATGAAATTTCTGAAAAACTTAACAACGCGGATCCATGGCGGACCTATCAGCGGATCCGTGGCGGATTGGTATCCCGCACGACTCCGGAGCTCATGTCTTCGGTGGCGCGGTTCGATCCCCGCAGTCACCACTTACAATTAGTAATGTGACTATACCGTGGCGCTAGGTAAAGGTCGACGTTGAGTGGTAGAGGGAACTTTGTAGTCCTAGCTTCTATAACCTCTAATCAAATCTCTTCATCCACAGAGCTTTATACGCAATAAATGCTGATGACTGGAATGTAACTTGTGTTGTTAAGAAAATAAAGAAATAAAGCCGTTTAAAGAAATAATTAGGGGAAAAATGGATAAATTCCTCCCCACTAAAATAAAATACACTAAAATGAAACAACATCATATTCAATTCTTACCCAGAACTACCAAGAGATCGTTAGAGAACGCTTCAGACACTGACAAAGCTAGTTTGAACTGACTGTAAATATTACAGCAGCGTCGGTGAGACAAATGGAATCCCTGATTGCTGTACGGTTACACGTAGTCTGGCTGCAAGGTTGCTTTGTGTGCAGTTGGCTTTAACCGTGCTTTGCTTTAACCGTGGAACCCTGAGGTAAAAGGAAAAACATGTTAAAGTTTGTCTTATTTTACGAGGTGAAGTTAGGCTCTCTACCACTCATCCTCGTCTATACCTAGCGTTACCGTAGATTACAAATGTAAGTGGTGACTGCCGGGATCGAAAGCTTAACTGCTTTGGTGTGTGTTTCTTTAAAAAATGTATGGTAAAACATACGACTGAAGTGTTGATTGCATACTCGTAAAAAATGAAACAAATCGCTTGAGGTTCTCTGTAGAGTCTTGCTTTGACAAGAAACAACCTTTCAACGGCATTAGTTGGTATTTACAGTCCTGAAAACTCCCTCAATACAGAAGAGGAGTCGCGTTCTTGAAAATTTTAAACAACCCAACTGAAAGTTTCCTCTTTTGTCCGGAACTTCTCAACTTTAGTTCCTTCCTCTCTTCTGCCGGAGGAATTCAGATTTTACGCTCAGATTATCTAACGTTTGCATAATCTAGTTGTCTTTAATTGCCTACCTAGAAGAAACACAACTAGATAAATAATCTAGTTCTTCCGGTTTACACCACGTCCACACTTCATAATCAGGTTGAGATATTTCGGCCTCGCTGTGGAGTACCATCTTCAGTGACTGATTGGCTGAAACTGAGCTACTTGCAGTCTGCTGTCCTATTTCGTAAGTAAACCGGGTTGGCAATCACCACTTACCAATAGGACAGCTCAGTTTCATCAATGAAAGATAATTTCAACAGACCGAACATCTCAGCCTATTAAGATAGAACGCAATGAACTGGAAGAACTAGATTATAGTGTGACACCGGCGCGAAAGTCTAAGAGTTAGATTAATTAGATGAATAGTTACGGAAAGCTAGGTGAAAAACAATGAAGGTTCATTTCCGTTTCGATACGTACAGATTTTTGAAATGCCTACGCTTGAACTGATTTCTTTATACGAATAATTATCTTGTTTCTTCAGCTTAATCATAAATTACGAAAAAGAAAGCGCCAAATTAAGTTAAGGAACGGTAGTCGTAATTGTGTGTATATTATGTACCCGTTTTTTATAAACAGTTTTATAAGCACAGTTAAAGTTTGTTGTTGACGATGGGAGGATTTTAGAGACTAAACTACTATCGCGGACATTTTCCATCGTCAGTGAGCAAGTTGGTCACGACGTTTCGGGATCTGCAATCTGATACCGTCTTCAGGTGAAAAGTTCACATCGTTGGTGCTCCCGTCCCCGGCTGAACCAATCACTTTGCCGAGAGCCTTCACCGAGTGAAGACGTGTTTCTTTGAGTTGTTTCATGTAGCTAAGCTTTTTTTGTGTCTTTACTTGGGGTTTTGTTTTCTAGGCTAGTTTTTATAATTTTAGTATTTTGCCTTTAATTTTGTTTGGTGTTGCTTTACTGGTCAGCTAACGCTGATTACTTTAGGCTAGTTTATTTCTAATGTTCTGTGTTGTGTTAAAGGTTACTTTTTAAAGGTAACTAACGTTGGAAATGTCTGCTATAATAGTTTAAACTCTGAAGAACTGTTAGACTAATACAACTCGTCTTCGCTCATTTATGCAAGCATAATATTTTGATGTGTTCGTAAATAGTAAACTCCTTTCAATTTAACACAAAAGTCTCATTTTCAGCATTCAAATAAATTTGCAACAATAGATAAGATTACCTACCATTATCTGATTGAATATTTTAAGTAGTTGAGTAGTTTAATAGTTAGAGCTTAAGTTTTTTTATCATCTGACCTAAATATTAAAAAAATATGCCAATAAAATAGATTTTATTTAGGACATTGTTTGACTGTAGCTCTTAAACTTTTACGTGTTATCGAGAAAATGACAAAGATCTTTAAACTTTGCTTGAATTATAAAGGAACCATAAACCTTGGGGGTTTCCATAAGAACTTCTTAAGTTGGCTTTCACATTGTAATGTAATGGCCGATTTAAGTTAGTCCTTTACTTTAAAATGGGTGGCTCATTTAAACTGAACACCCTGTATACATTCACACTGTTTACATAATCTACGTGATGAGTGAACCAATTGTTTACCAGCACGCTCTGGTGGCAGTTTGCCTAACTAATTAGTTGACCGGGAATCAACAGTTAGATGTATATTGGCCCTAACGTATCGGTACCGGTATTTATACACTGACTCTAGAACTGGCAGATGATTGGTCGCTTTATTGTAACTCCATTGGCTAACGGCTCGTTATAAAACCATGACCATGTTCAACAAGTGCTTCAAAATCCACTCGCCGCTAAAACCTGTAAATAAGTTTTTAAAATGTTCAAACACACTTAAGCAAATAACACTATATCACTATTTGAGATGCCGAACACTCTCATGGGGATATTTTAATGCAAATATGTGGTGAAGGATGAGTGTGATGAGTGGTAGTAATGAGTTATGAGGTGTAGTCTTGTTACAAACCAAGGCCGACTCTTCCTTAGAATGGGTCAAGCATTGTGTAAATACAAGCAACGGCTTAACGTGACCCGAACCACACAGGTGATGGTCTGATATGTCTAAACGATGGTGGTGGGGAGTTGATGAGGCTACCATCAGATGTTTATCACTAACTTCTCTCTATGCTCCACTTGTTCGCTGTCAATGATTTAAGTGTGACCGAATCGTGCGATTTCGAGAACAACGAACTGATGCCGATGCGAAACATGTCTAAAAATTAAAACTGTGGTAAAAAGTACAAAGTGCTTTCATTCTATAGTAATGAATATCACAAAGTGTATGCAGACAACATCAATTACTCTTAACTCTTAGGCTTTCGCGGCCGGTGTCATCACTAAGATCTAAGGCTTCCGGTTTACACTGCGTCACAGTTCAAATATAACTACTGCTAAACGTTTCGACCTCGCTGTGGAGAGTCATCCTCAGTAGCTTGTTGACTGGCCAACCAGCCAGTCTAAGCCAACAAGCTACTGAGGATGACTCTCCATAACAACTGTGACGCGGTGCTAGATACGTCAATACTATTTATACGTAAATCTCTAATTGACGAATTTTGAAGAAGTCCCTTCACACAAGGAATACGGAACAAAATAACCTAAAGTTAGAAGAGTCGGTAAAATGGAAAGAAGGAATTGACGTAGCGCTGGCCTTGTCTCCAAGTTAGGAAAGTTTCTACTTTCAAACAAACTCAACTTCCCAGCACAGACCTTCTGGCTCTATTAAGCAGCCCTTTCTACTCTCTGTTTATACTTGTGAATCTAGTTGGCAGCTTCGACTGCCTATACTGTCCGGGGAGTGACTCCTTTTTTGTGCTTTTCAGGAGTCACCGACTCCACAGAATGCACTGTCAGTAGCGTAGACAGTATTTTGTAATGGAGAAGGTTACAGGATCATGAGGTCCTTCCGAAGCGTGAATTACTGGAGGGTGATGGGAGAGTATGCAATGGGTATGGTCTAGGTGAAAGGGCGAGTGTCCTACCTCGAAAAGTTTGCTAAATTTGCATGCAAAATAGTCAGTTTTGAGGCGTTTTGGTGGTCCTTTTCAATCTAAAACCAAAATATTTAAGACTTCGCCTCCGTGGTCACCGGAGAGAAAGGCTGAATTCGTCCGACCAAGACACATGACACCGCGTACGTAACAACGGGCTTTCTTTCAACTGATGCGGCCTAACTGTCAAACCCTCCGCTTGCAAGGGTTTCGTAGAAAGTAGATAGCTCTCTTATATGAAGGTTAAATTCGGATATGTTAATTTTAATAGAAAGAGAGTTTATCCGTGTTTGCCTGTGATTAGACTTTTGATAAATCTATTTTTAGTTTCTTAAAATAGGTCTTAAAACGCTCAATATTTTCTAACTTTAACCGTTAATAGCATACAAACTAAAAGATACTTTGAAAAATTAACTACAGGCAAACCTACATAATATGTTTATCTTTTGTTTCAGAGTTGTTTCGTCAAAGTAGCATTAATAATAAAGTATCCATTTTATTTCCCGCAAAAATGTGCAACGACGCTCTCCCGAGCAGTTGGGATGGACCCTTAATATGCTGAATTCATTATTTTCGTATTCTTAAAATGGTTTTTCTACATCGTAGACCATATCTGTGCTTATCGGGGTTTGGCTACCTTGCGATAGTCATAGTTGCTCCCATGGCTCCGGGCAAAGTTGGTCTTGTTTAACTAGGTGAAGTTAGGACTACAAAGTCCTCTCTACCACTCAACCTAGCGTTACCGTATAGTCACATTACAAATGTAAGTGGTGACTGCGGGGATCGAACCCGCGCCACCGGAGTAATGAGCTCCGGAGTCGCGCACGATTCCAACCCGCCACGGGCATGGCGTTAAAATTTATTTTTATTCAACTTACATATCATTACTTATCATTACAAACAAGTATAGTTCTGTGCTTTGAGATACTATTATTGAGCAAGTTTGTTTGTTGGCTCACACATGGACATAAATAATGATCGACCAAATATAAATGTATAATATACAATAAGAAACCTATTTATTTTATTCACTATCTGCCCTTTGAACTTCTTAATTTAAGAAAGCATTTTTATTTTCTAACCGTTATTTAATAAAATTTAAATTTACTGCTCTTAAATACGAATTTTCGGCAATATTATCCTGTAAAACCATTTATTTATACCTTACTGTTCAAATATATTATGTAGGCGTAAACCAAATTTTACGTGCATGAAACTAAGGAATTAATAGATCTTTCAGCTGCATTAAGATCAATACCATTAGGATCAATATCACTGATTGATCTTGATGCAAGTAATATGAAAGTAATTATAGTTCATCAAGTTTAAAATCAGTTTTAAACAGCATATTTTATAAAATTGTATTTATTATTCATGACGAGTATTAAAAACACGTGTACAATATTTTACAATAACAAAGTTATAGTTAAGTTGAAAATACAAGTTTGACGATTGGTACAAAGTGTTATTTGTATTCTAATGGTATTAGTAATGAATCAATATACAGTATACAGGTATTCAAATTTACCTTGTCATATTCGATCTCGTTTATAATTAAACCTCAACACTAAATCACTAAGGCTGCTACGTCAATGCAGGTTATCTACAAGGGTGTAAGCAAGTGTTAAGTGATTGTGGCACTATTGTTAGGTATTTACCTTTATACAGGGTGTCACAAAAATGTGCAGCGCGCCATGCAGAACCGAATTCTTCATACAAAATTAAGTCGAAAATTCGAATAACATTTTTTTTATTTCGGCTTAATTAAGCTGTAATTCGCCATTTTTAAAACTTTTTGAAAATAAGGAATAATTTAAAACTTTACGATATTTTTGTGAAACTTAGTATAAACCTTAATTGTTTTGCTAATAACCTTTGCCAAAAATATCTTTTATCTAACTTATCAAATTTAAAAAGGGCGGCCATTTAAAGACTTCAAATTCAAATCCCAATTTGATTCCATTAGAATTTGAAAATTTGAAATGGTCGCCATTTTAATATTTGATAAGTTAGATAACAAATATTTTTGCAAATGTTATTAGGAACACAATTGAAGTTTATACCAAGTTTCACAAAAATATCTCACAATTTTAAATTATTCATTATTTTCAAAAATTTACAAAATGGTGGACTATGGCTAAACTAAGCCCAAATCAAAATATGTTATTCGGTATGTTCGACTTACTTTTGTATGTAGAATCTGGTTCTGCATAGCGCGCTACACATTTTTGACACCCTGTATATACTGTATTTTAAATTCTTTCTACATTTATTCTCAACCAATTACCTGTCAGTTCATGTTATGATACCATTTCTTATCTTATAATTTCGTCAAACAAAACATTGCCTGTTTATCTATACTTTTACTTTGATTTGAGATACCGACCACTTCTAGAGGGCATTTTAAGGTGAATATGGGCTGAGAGTGTGTGCTTTTGATGGATGATGAGGTGTAGTCTTGTTACAAACTAGGGACGACTGTTCCCCAGATCGGGGCATTAATTAATAGCCCAAAGATCAATGGAATGGACCAACGGCTTCCAAACTATAGCCAATTATTAACAACCATTTACTGAAACTAATGTTACTCATAAATTAAACAAACTGCCCTTTCCTTCAATTGTAACAAAGGAGAATAACAAGATCAGAAGTGAGAACATTGAAACAGAGTTGTTTCTTTGTAAAGCAAATGTTGTTAGGCAAGAAGTGGAAAGTTTGCAACACTTTGAAAGAAGGCTTTCAAGACTTTCCAGTTCCACCTGGCTTCACTGGCTGATTCTTCGCAGTTTATCTGAATAAGCACACCCTGTAGATTAAACTTTATATTTGTACCTAGCTTCGATGACTAATCTTCAGTATTTTGAATATGTTAATGATTTTGAGCGATTAAATGAAATGACGATGTTGTATTTGGTTACAATGTAATGTTGCAAAACATCACTAAATCACTATTTGAGAGGCCGACCACTCTCATGAGGGTATTTTAATGCTAACATGTGGTGAAGGATGAGTGTGATGAGTGGTAGTCATGAGTTATGAGATGTAGTCTTGTTCCAAACTACGGCCGACTCTTCCTTAGAATGGGTTAATTAATAGCCCAATGACCAATGGAAAAACAAGGACCAACGGCTTAACGTGACTTCCGAACCACGCAGGTGATGGTCTGATATGTCTAAACGATGGTGGGAGTTGATGCGGGTATCATCAGATGATCACTGAGACTATCTGAGCCGCTTTAGACCTATATCATCCTCAAAACCTGACCTCCATGAAGCTGGATTACAGGACCACGCCACGAGTCCCAGTCACTGATAGTTTGATGAAAATACGACTTGTAGAGGGGTTACACACATATGGATATACAGCTTTGTCAGTACGTGTTGGGAACCACAAAACTGCTTACCATTTCTTGTACGACTCTAAATACGAAAGTGCGAAAACCACCCCCAAAAGAGTGAAAGCTGAGCCACTCTTTAATGAGAGCGACCCAAAAGAGCGAAATTTCACTCATTCTGAGTTGCCTTCACTCTTTCATTTTTTTATTGTAAAGGAAATACAGCTCAAAGTTTATATCGCCATATAGAAAAAACTCTATTTAACAAACTCTATATAAAAATGAACCGTGCTATTTTCTTAATACAATTTCTTAGAATTTGGCGATAAGATGGTGCAGATGGATTCATTATTAGAATTTTATTTGGCACTCATCTGCTAAATTATAAAACTCAATTTTCAAAGAGAACTTGAGAAAATTGAGTTTTATTATTTAGCAGATGAGTGCCAAATAAAATTCTAACAATTTCTTAATTACATTATTTCAACCTAATATCTAAATGTCTAACAACTCGGAGAAGTATCCTCTATCATTTAAAAATTGGAACACCTTTGCCATATTCTCGGTGAATAACTGCTGAATAACTCTCCAGTGTTTAACGAGCCGCAGAGAAAAGAATCTTTGTCTGAAGAAGCCAGAGCTTGAGTCTTCTCTCTATTGACACTGCTCTTAAAAGAGAGGATTAACTTTAAGAGAAGTTGAAACCTTCAGAGGGCTTTTGCACGCTTAAAATCTGCCATCAAGAGAAATGTTGGGTAAAAGAATGTATATTTTTGCATTTTATATTTCAAAAACTAATAGTTTGTAGTTTTTTATTCATACAGGGTGAGTTGAAAGTATGGATACAACCTGTTAAATTTTGAATGGATAAAGGTCCAAATTAAAACTCAGGATACATTTATAGGAAATAAATTGAAATTTTTGGTCAATGTTGCAACTTTGATCATTACCCCCAAATGAACTTTTGGAGGTAACTCAACATTTTTAAATGGCAAGACCCAATAAGTGACACCTTATTTTAAAGGTCTAGATAAAAGAAGAAGTACAGTGGAATTTAGAGCTCTATCTCAACCCAGTACAAAATTGTAGCCTTAGTAAGGGTTTTCTTCATTTTAATGAGCTGCCATTTCGTTCTGGGTTGAGATAGAAAGCTCTAGTTTTACGGTTCTTGTTCCTAACCAAGACCTTTAAAACGAGTTACCAAAAGGCCCATTTTCAAGCAATGGGCAAGGTATTAATATTGACCAAAAACTCCAATTTTATTTTCTATACAGGTGTCTTGAGTTTATTTTTCATTGTTTATCCATTCAAATTTAACAGAATATATCCATAGTTTTAACTCACCCAGTATAGTACCATAGCTTAAAACGAAAACTAGAAATTAACTTCAGTTTTTACCTTTCTTTAGACATGTTCAATTTGACAATCGTGCCAGTGGGATTTGTTTTGCATTGCATCGGTATAACTTTCCTCGTGCTTTCAGTGTTGATTGCTAACAGCTGTTATTTCGCTAATATTATTACAACATAGTTGTTCATTTCCGGAGAGTTGAGAGATCCTTTCTTCTTCAACTTAAAGTTTAGGTTCAGCTTGATATTGTCACCCTTACATCCCAGGACCAAGAAATACGTCAGGTTCAGTGTTTGCTGGCAGCTTTTCCTACGTTAGGTACTGTAGGGCTTAGGGGCCAAATAACTTTATACATATCATTCGTAAATTACCAGAATTTCAATTTAATCGACTTAGTGAAATAATTTAGTTTGATTTTTATTTCGATTCAGTATTATAGAATAACGTTTGATAAAATTATAATTATGATTTAAATTAGTATACGATTTTGAATAGAGGAAGTCGGCTTAACGTGACTTCCGAACCAGGAATTAAACCCGGGCCGATTTGTTCAAAGAACGCACCATCCCACTAAGCTCTGACCACACTCGCGCATGGTTAACAAAACCAACTAGTTTGTTACTCCTACTGGGTCATATATAAAAATTGAGCTGTATGACTGGTGTACATATCATATAAAAGTGCCTATAATGTATCTTTAGTTAAGTTGTCTAGCGGAGAGAAGGGGGTTATAGAATTGTTGAGGAGGACTCAGTAACAAATGGTGGCTTTGCGATGAATTGGTGGACTTAGGCTAATCCTCATCTGTCATTGGATGGAACTACTGTCTAACTCAAGTTTAGTTGCACTATTGTCCGACTATAACTGAGTATTTTGTCGCAAAAGGCAATCGAATGTTAATACTGAACTGGAGAGAAGTACGGTGTGTAACAGAAATTATATACTAGTTATATATTTTAATGTACGTTGACTTTTTATATGAATAAACTAACATTATGAATACATTACCATTGAGAATATTATTACCATTGAATTTAAATAATTAGAATTGGTACTTATACCTCCACTTTATTTCTTTACAAATCTATTCTTAGTTTTGGATTTCTTAGATTACATTTGAGAAGACAGTGTTGTAATAGTAGGTATGATTAAGCCATGTTCAATGGCGAAACATAGGCCATATTTTATGTAGACTTGTGTCAGAACTATCTTTTTTCTGTGTAACTGATGAACAAATCTATTCTTATTGATAGATTGAGATGACCGAAACGATATATCAGTTAAAATACTTAATGGACGTTGTATCTTTACCTAAGTTAATTAAATTTCATGAATACATTATCCTCAATTCTATTCAATTCAATTACTTAGTCTCAATTACAATTACTTAGTCTATCCTTATCTCTTCTCCATTCTTATACAAATACATATCTGGAAAATTCTGTAAAATCTTTGTAACAACTTGTTTAGTGCTAGTTAGTTAGCATTTTAATTAAGAACCCTTTGTAAGGCAACGCAATCTGGAGATACAGACACATTTCTTGATTTCCTTAATGCAAGTAATATTAAAATCTTGTATTCAGAAATATCATTAAAAACATGATTTGATTGTTTGAGAAAATACACACATAGATATATATATATAAAACTTAAACACTATAAAGAAAAAGAAAGATTCAATAGATTATTGTACTTTTTAGATGTTTATTTGTTATGAAACTGGATTTAAAGACCCAGGCTGAAATAGAATTTCGTGCATAGGTTAAATTTAAAAGTAAAACAAATGAAAGCTTCAAACTTTGAGTGTTTGTTAAAATTTATCTTTAAAACCTTACAAGAATGAAACCTATAAACCATTATTACGTACATAGATGTAAAACCCTAAAGCAGTTACAAGTAAAGAAAAATAATAAATAGTAAATTTCGACCATTGTATGATTACCATTGAGCTTTAATATTTCTTTACTTTTATAAATCACTGAAGTTTACAAAACCGAACATGTCGAAGATTTATTTACTTTCCGTGGGTAACGACCCATATGCTAGTAACCGTCAGCAGACGACAGAGTTATAGAGGGTTGGCAGAAAGCAGGGAAGATAAACGATGTTGTATTGAAGTCACAAAACACATTGTGTATTGTACCGCGATGACTTGCACATCACTTCTTGTAAGCAGTGTTATTAAAGAGAAAGGTTATTAAAACAGGGTGTTTAAGAAGTTTAATAATGAAAATATATTAGGCGTTTAAAGCATTATTTGTATTTAGTGCATTTGACTCTTTGTTGCATGTAAAGAATTATTGGTATCAAAGGCTGTGACTCTATTACGTTTATAAGTGTGCCAAAGTACAAAATAAGTAAAGTCTTATGGCTTTATATAAATTAAACATAATCACAACTTATTCAGGGATAGTATACGCTTGTTGAAATTAAACAAATAAGTGGAAAGAATTTATGTTAAAAATGCATCTGTACACCTATTTCAAACTATTAATGTTGCAGAGTTTAAACTATATTATTGCGGAAATTTTCAATCAAGATGATCACGACGTTTTGGGATCTGCAATCTGATCCCGTCTTCAGGTGAAATGTTACCTGATCCCGAAACGTCGTGATCATTGCTATAACATGAAAATGTTCGCAATAATAGTTTAAACTCTGAAATTCTCCCATCGTCAACAACAAACTTTAAACAAAGGTATTAATTTTGCTAAACAAATCACAGGCATTTGAAAGTTTTTATTTTAAAACTACTTAAATCGATCAATAATTATTAAAATTATTCTTTAGTTAAAATTGACTCCTAGGGCTCAACAGCAAGTAAGCCTGTGTCCATTCAAACAAGTTATGTAGTTTCCAAACCTGTTATTTTCATTAACATATAAATAGATGGACTTGTCTACCCGTTACTTTCTTTTAAAAGTACACAACGTTTCGAGAGGTACGAAAACTCCTCTCGTCATCAAGTGAAACGAAAACACTGTTATTTTCATATTGTCGTTTATGTCATCGGGATGTTCAATTTGGGCTTTTATTTGAGAAAGAGGAAATAATTTTTCTGCCCTAAGTTCACCAAACTAGCCTAGTTCAAAGTGTTTTTCAACGAGGAGCTAATTCTATATTAGATTGTATTGCTGACTGGATGCACAACTAAACATTAAGTTAACAGTATCAGTAAGTTTCGACAACTAAACTACAAACAGACTGTAGGCATCGATACATATACGATGGTAACTAGCAAGCCATTTAATCACTAAGCTTCCATTTGCCTCTGGTTTTATTATCGACCGTCACTCCAATCAATGCGTTCATTATTATTAGGCTACTATTGTTTTGACTTTTCGTCGTAGCCTTTAAATCAAAGCGACATTTTTCATAATAACTTTGTTTTGAAAAGTTTAATTAACCGTATATTTAGATGGGTTTCTTACTTTCATTAAAAAATGGTGTGGTAAAACCATAGCGTACGTATATTACAATTTAACTAATGCGCCTACTTTTAAAGATAAAAAATTACCACTTCAAATTTGTTGTATACTGTCCACATGAAATCAAATTAAAATGTACCATTAAAAGCTTCCGATTCAGATCTCGTCGTTAAAATATTTACACTATTTACAGCGCCAAACATTTTGTTCATTTAAAAGTCGAGCATAGTTATTAGCTATTTTATCAAATCATGATGCCATACTGTGTAGTCATTTAATTAGTTTGTACCTGTATCATACCATTCATTTTCACGATTCATCCGTTAAATTATCTGCCATTGATGCATGGTGGTATCATGAGTAGACTGTAAATAAGTACTGAACCTAAGGAAATACATGGTTAATAGTAGCCTAAATATGTTAAGTAAGAATGTGTCTAAATACGTTAGTTGTAATATTAAAGTTTACCTTTCAATTCCATTGAGGTAAGTTTGGAAACTTTATTCACTATTGTCTTACTATTTCACAGACACTACACTTTTAAATAATAGTAAACCGAAACCGAACAAATTAGGCACTCACGAGCAATACGCATAAACCCACTGAAACCGATCAATAACATTCATGTAACAACTTGACTGGGAGCAAGCAGTCAGCTGTTTGACATTTGGTAGAGAGGTTAAAACAAACCACAGATTACACCTGACCATATGATAATATCAACATATAATATCTTATCTCGCTCTAATAATAGATATTATTAGATGCAGACATAAATATAGTGACAGGACATGGCATATGTATAGTGTTTACATTTATACTGACTTAATTTTATTATTGTTTTTATACATGCGTGTTATTTAAATCACATTGTTTAGAAGTGTATTATTATTTAGTAATGATTTGTATAACGCTAAGTAGCTCATTTATTACTAAAGATTGTGTGAACCGAACCGGACTCAGACCCTGATCTCTCACTTACCGAGGTGATTATGCTATATTTTTCTATTTATGGTTTGTGTGTCTTAATATAATTTGGTATATAAATAAAATTTCTATCTAAAAGGTTACTAGGTTACTTTTCATTTCATTGCTGTATTTTAGGAGTTTTCTGTCATTATACCTAGATACTTTATATTTACTTTCAGACACCGACCACTTTTAGAAGCTACAACAGGTATTTAAAAGCATATCTACAGAAATCATAAGAATTAGTTCAGTAGAAACGTACTTGTAAATACCGTGACATTTTACCATTATTAACATTTACAATTCTTGAACCCCAAAACGAAACAAAGCAACGTGTAGATTTTTCTAAATACAGTTGTTCACCACAAACTTTTATTTGTGCTATATAAAACCAGTGGGTGAAGCAAATTTGGTCTTAATCTTAAGAATTCCCCAAAATTACGAGGCCTCAGGCCGAATGGGATTCTGGGAGGCACAGCCCCCAGCCAGCACGAAGGCTATTAACAGCTGTTTAATATTTTAGAATATAAGCATTACCAAATAAATTAATTTCAATTCAAACCAATCCAAAGAGTAAAAGGACGACGCTTAAAAAGAAGTTGTAAACAATACCAATGTTTGTATGGCAGAGTTTCGTCTAATTTAAAGCAGATAAATGAACCCCTTTTTATTTTATTGGAAATTCGCGAAGATTCACAGTAGCGCTTCTGGCTGCGTGTCGGCTATGTTATTGTTTCAAATGTCTCAGACTCGTGGCGTGGTCCTGTAATCCAGCTTCATGGAGGTCAGGTTTTGAGGATGATAGGTCTAAAGCGGCTCAGATAGTCTCAGTGATCATCTGTTGATACCCGCATCAACTCCCACCATCGTTTAGACATATCATACCATCACCTGCGTGGTTCGGAAGTAACGTTAAGCCGTTGGTCCTTGTATTTCCATTGGTCATTGGGCTATTAATTAATGACCCATTCTAAGGAAGAGTCGGCCTTAGTTTGTAACAAGACTACACCTCATAACTCATTACTACCACTCATCACACTCATCCTTCACCACATATTTGCCTTATAATACCCTCATGAGAGTGGTCGGCTCTCAAATAGTGATTTAGTTGTAGGACTTATAAGCAGAGCGTTCTACCAGTTATATTCTCGTTGATATATGAAGGAAGTGTATGAATGGAGTAACTTGTCATATTTTATTCACAAGTTTGCGGCGGAGGATTGTGTCGTTTCTCACAATGACATGCTCGAGAGTGCCACCATTGTGCATTGTACACTTACACAATGTGTGATCTTTCTTTTCCTTGTAAACCTGGTACTGAGAAATAATTGAGCTACGAGTATGCTGGATAATCCATTGACGTTTTCTGTATCTTTTTATTTTCATTTTGGGGCTAAACGATTCACGACGGTTTCTAGAAGACTCCCTATCTATAATCTAGTTCTTTCCACCGCACCAAAACAGCATAATAATTAGTTTGAAATATTTTGTTCTCCTTATGGAGTATCATATTTCAGCCACTGATTGGGTGATTGGCTAATCATTATGATGTTTCGACATGGAGTGAACTGGAAGAATTAAATTTCTGTCGGCATTTACTGTCTCAAACATTTAACTTAAAAAAGTGATTTGTGAAAAATAGACTACAGCAAAAAGCCAAGATTCAAGCCAACAAAGTATATCAGGAGAAAAGGTGTACGGGATTTAGTGAAATAAAATGTTAATATAATTGGTAGAGTTTGTTTTACATCAAAAGACACGAAAAGTCTTAAATTTGTTTAATGTATTTAAAACTTTTCAATGTGAGCTCCCCATTGCACGACAGACATCTAGCCGATAGTCTTTTAGGTGTTTTGGAGTTTCAGAGTCACCGTTGAAATGGTCGATTTTCTTCTAAGGTGCTGAAGATAACGTATTTTCTCAGCATAAACTAAGTTTTAAATGTAACCCCAACAAAGAAATCTAAAGGCGTCAAATCAAGACTCCTAGGTGGCCACAAAACAGGACCATTTCCCAATCCAACGACCAGAAATCTGTTGTTGAGAGCTTCTTGACGATTAGACTGTAGTGACATGGAGCTCCATTCTGCTGGAAAATGACATTAATGCCTTTCCCCTTTCAATTTCTTCAACTTGAGGGAAGAGATAAGAGAAGAAGAAGAATCAACGTAGCCATTTCAACGGTGACTCCTGAAATGCTCCAAAACACCTGGCGGGAGGTTGACTATCGGTTAGATGTGTGTCGTGCAACAAATTGCAACGCGTTCAAAGCTCACATTGAAACTTTTTTAATTACATAAAAAATTTAAGATTTGCTGTGTCTTTTGATGTAAAAATAAAAATTCTACCAATTATATTAACATTTTTATTTTTATTTCAAATTCCGTACACCTTTTTCGATGACCCTGTATTAACCTATTCCAAACTCTTCGTAGCCTTTTTAAGAGCAAGGTCAATAGAGAGGAAATACTTGTCTCAAGCTAAGAGAATCAGCTTCTACTTCAGACAAAGACTCTTTTCTCTGCAACTCTTTAAATACTGCAGTTACAATTCGTCAGGTTTAGCATGGCCGGTGAGATGGGCTATAGGGCCATAAGCGGCCAG
Source organism: Matsumurasca onukii (assembly GCA_018831715.1). NCBI lineage: Eukaryota > Metazoa > Arthropoda > Insecta > Hemiptera > Cicadellidae > Matsumurasca > Matsumurasca onukii. The sequence continues at coordinate 18,181,274 of CM032067.1, forward strand.
CATGAAATCTCAAGGCCATCGGCCATGCAATACCTAACGAACTGTACATTTATTCACAGAAAAAGTGTATTCTGGTGAGTTAAAACCTAAAACTTGTGTTGAGATTTTAAATATAGCCTAACTGGGTAGCATTGAGAGAGGAACTAAGCTACAGTGGTTTAAACTAGAATCTTAGACTTTCACGGCCGGTGTCACAAGTATAAACTAGTTCTTCCTGTTCACAACGTGTCGAACATCATTATAATTGGCTTGAAATATTTCGGCCGCGCTGTGGAGTACCATCTTCAGCCATTGAATGTTTTCATTTCACTTTATTACCCGAGTGTCATCCGAGAAACCATTGAAATAATTGAAAATGGTAATAGCAAATAAGACAGCATTAAACTCTCAACCAGCCCTGAAGAAGTCTATTCGATAGTGCCACAGCCAATGAGAACATCAACAGTTGGCATCGCTGCTACAATGAACGGTTGGCAGTTCTGTGACCAGTAGTATAGCAGACAGCAAGTAGCTCAATTTCAGCCAATCAGTGACTGAAGATGGTACTTTACAGTGAGGCCAAAATATTTCTAGTAAATTATAATGATGTTTTGACGCTGTGTGAACAGAAATAACTGGGACAAAGCTGTTTAGTTCGTCTATTAACTTAAACACACTTTCCTGGAAGAAACCGAAGAAAATACAAATGAAGCTAAAAGTATTACCGAAGAAATAAACTATTCATCGTTTAAAGAAATTAAGGTCTATGAAACTATAACTACGTATATCATCGAAATCAAGAGCGACCAGTATCCAGTCACGCTATTTCCCACCAAATTGACAAGCTAGAAGACTGCTACGATTTGAAAGGAATTTATTCGGAACAACATAACCTCGATCAAAATTGTATTAATTACAGTATCAGGAACACTGAAATTGCCCATCAGTTGGCACTACCATCAAGACTCCCAGATGGATTAAATATAAGACGAATTGTTTGTCCTTGTGCAACATGTGTTTTTGTAAACAGTCATAGTATTTACTTTTGATTTGTATTTTGGTTTTATAGGCTCCAACGAAGGTACGAAGGTGCCGAAATATAAGTCTTTTAAAGTGATATGTATGTTTTTGTGATTTTTGTGTCTTGCAGAACTATATATATTTTAATGACTGTCCCTTGTGAGTAAACACATGTTGTTTTTATTAATAAAACTACTACGGTAAACTATAAACTTCTCAAAGTAAGACTTTTTAGTAAAGCATCAATGCTAATCAACGTTTTGTTTTGTAGAGTGATAAATTTGATTTGGTCTAATATTTCAAAAGACTAACGATTCAATTAAATGTGGGTGGATATTTACACCGGATATTACTGAGGAAGAGTGGCAGCTGGGAGGACAATTGCCCCTCCCGTCGTTTCTGCTGGTATTATTAAAACTTTTCCATTTTCATTGGCAAAAACCCAATGTTTTAAAGAGTTTTTTGCTGCTAAATTGAAGCATCGATGCAATTTTCAAATATTTGAAGAATCTAAAACCTCTGTATACATCATGATTTATGTATGTTGAAACTGGTTTAAAATGCACATTCCGACAGTGCCCTAAGTACTAGATGGTTTTGAACATTGAAACGAGTGTTTTGTGTGTTCTTTCTACTGTTGTGCTTCGGAAAAATGTGCTGTTGGTTTGCAAGCCTTCATTAGCTGATGAGGTAACCTTGAACTCGTGCTATCAAGGATTTATAACCGGTGGAAGTGGAAAAGTTAGACGAAATGTTGCAACAGTTCTCAGAAAACCCACCTAAATCCAATAAATCACTATTTGAGATGCCGACCACTCTCATGGGGGTATTTCTAGGCAAATATGTGGTGAAGGATGAGTGTGATGAGTGGTAGTAATGAGTTATGAAGTGTAGTCTTGTTACAAACTAAAGCCGACTCTTCCTTAGAATGGGTCATTAATTAATAGGCCAATGGCCAATGGAAATACAAGGACCAACAGCTTAGCGTGACTTCCGAACCACGCAGGTGATGGTCTGATATGTCTAAACGATGATGGGAGTTGATGCGGGTATCATCAGATGATCACTGAGACTATCTGAGCCGCTTTAAACCTATATCATCCTCAAAACCTGACCAGCTTCATGGAGCAGGATTACAGGTTCACCCACGAGTCCCAGTCAATTTGAATTGAAAGAAGATTCTTCAAGAAACGTACTTCTAGCAGATAAAGAAAATGCAACGGTGATCATGAAGAATGAAACCTGCACAGAAAAGATGCTCAAAATGTCAACCTAATTATGAAATTTGGACGCGGTGTGAACCGGAAGAACTAGATTAGGTTGTAACTAAACTTCGCTGGAAAGTGCTGTTAAAAATGCATCCATTGACAAATTCTCGGCTTTTGCTTCGAGAAAATTACTTTGTGGTATATTACAAGATATTATAACTATATTTTCAATACATCTCAGTGGTTTTAAACATCAAGAAATTTGAGAGTATAGAAATTGGCCCCAGCGTCATAGAAAACTCCATCAAAAGTATACATAGCCTCCTTTACTACATTGAAAAGACAAGACAAATAAATATGATATAGCCTAAATATAGATGACAAACCTGTTCTATTAACGTTCCCCTCAATTAAAAGTTGCCAAAGACGTTTAATATTAATCTGGGGATTAATATGTAATGTTTTATAAAACTACAACTACCACGTTTTAACTATTTTTTGTATTTACGGAAACATTTTCACAATTTTCCTTTGAGTTTAAAGTCCAGAAAGAGCCCGGATCTCGATATTTGAGTTTATACAAGTTAGCCAAGTCCTGTAATCAACTTAGCCGGCTCAAAGGATTCCAAGGCTAATGAACTGCCAACTCAGTTCAGAGATTATAATTTTATCCTTAAACTATGTTCCAACTTTTCCATCCTTACTTTGAAACGTTTGCTTTAAGTTTATAAAGATATCCGACACGCAGCTAAGCGCTTAAGCACCGCTAGAATGAGTGAAGCGAATGTTTGTATTACCAAATAAATATATTCCTCATTTGCTACGCTTCGGTCATTATTTTTGGTCGCCATTTTGACTCGATGAATTTTTACAAATTTTTGCATATTGATAGATTGCAAAAAAATATTCATATCACATTACATTGGATAAAATATCGGCTTTAGATAATTAAAGCCGCTTTATTGGTGAAACCCATCCTTCCAAAAGTGAACTTTCGGTAGTTTGATATTGCTGGCTAACGAGATATTTATAAAAGAAGCATGCGTACCAATTGAAAAAATTGCACCCAACTGAAGACTCAGATAACGGACTCCTTTCTACTGACGGTGTACCACACCTTATTCCATGCCCATATTAGGTATGCAATACTTCTGTGGGGGCATGCCTCGTCTTGTAGTATGATGCTCATCCTACAGAAGAGTGACTACTGGCCGGCGATGGATCCAGAGACCACTGTCGACCACTATTTGTTAGGTTCAGTGTCCTGTCATTCTTCGGAAAGTATGTTTTGGACAGCGTGACATATGTTTATAAAAACCAAATATGTTTGCTACTCGGGAGGATACCCATGGACGGTAGCTGAGGAGCTCAAGAAACCTTGATTGGAAAAGGCCGTCTCACAAAAACTAAAGTAATTTTCCCAACGCAAGCCATTAAGCTGTACAACTGCATCCCAGTACCGGTGCACCGGTATTTGAAACGTTGCGTACCGCTTTATAATACTAATATCAAAATACAACAAATAATTTTCATTCAAAATTTGGAATCAATTGCAGTTTTATACGAGACATTAATTTTGATGAAATAAGCGCAATTAAATTTTGCGCTTTACAGATTTAATTTTGAAGAACTTTTTAAAAATATAACATTTTGTTTATTGACCATCTTAAATGAGCAAGACAGATAACGAAATACTGTAGAGAAAAACTGCACTTTAAAGCGCTATAATAAAGGGTGTAATATTTTTCAAACCATATATCTGTTTTTATTATTTTAATGGTGCCTTTAAATTCTACACAAAACTTTTCGGAATAAACATATTACTTTTTTGGGCCAAACGCCCTTAATATCAAATTGATTTAGATTGGAGATGAGCAACACTAATTGAAAACGTGCTTACCTTTTTTTGTGCACCTCCATCGTGCACTAAACCTACTTTTTTGAAAGTGAAATTGTCAATAACTAATAACTTAAAATCTGTTTCATTTTAAAAGTAAACAAAAACGCACACACACACACTAAAACAATCTCAACACACACTAAAACAATCTCAACACACACTAAAACAATCTCAACACACACTAAAACAATCTCAACACACACTAAAACAATCTCAACACACTAAAACAATCTCAACACACACTAAAACAATCACACTAAAACAATCTCAACACACACTAAAACAATCTCAATTACACTAAAACCAACCGACACTCACTACGATAATGCCAACTTACTAACTACTGATTGTTTGGCTTGCAAATAATTTATTATAAAGGGTTGAACTGTTTCGACCAAGGTGTGGTGAGAGGTAAAAGTTGGGGAAATGATGTAATCACCCGAGAATGCGTAACGCATAGTTTTCTTTATAGTATCGCTTGAACTCTCACGTGAACTCGGGCGGATAATTCGCAGCAGTGTTTGGCCAATACTCTTGGTCAGTAATCCGGCCATTGTTCTTAGGGCGGCCCCAGCCATTGACCACTAGAAACTACCTGGGTTGGTAGTGGCGCACTTCCAGCCAGGGATTAGGCTGATATTTTTCTACCCTTACTTGAGGGTTATAAAACCCCCCAGTACACATCAAAAACCTACAATGACGCAGTTCCATGACCGAGTGGAGAAGTGGCTTCTCAACAACCCTCTCTACTCTGTTGATGAGTTTCATGATTGTGATATGGGGACCCACCATCCACACCCTATGAAAATAACGTAAATAGTTTTTTAAACTTAATTTTTTTGACACCGTCAATCCAGTAAAACTGGCCACAGATGCAAGAAAATGGTAAAGGTGGTAATGGTAGTTTTTATAAAAGTTGGATGAAACTGGCAACTTATACAGAGGATACACAAAGGGTACATAATGTATGTAAAGTATTGGAATGCTCAAAACGTGCTCTGGGGTCAGGAGTCTGGGTCTTACCATCCGGACGGCATGAATATCTCACTTTTCCAAACGAAATCCGATAATAATAACTAGTGCTTGTTAAGTGCAATTACACAAAAGCATTTTCAATTTGGCCTAAATAATCAGAAATTAAAAATTAAATACAGCTCCTTGTGGTTTCAACCAATGAAATTAGACAATTAATTGTTAATAATCCCAGTTGAAACAACGGGAGGAGGACGGCACGTGTCATCTCAGCTGCCGCTCCTCTTCTGGACGTTTGGTCACATCTCGTAAACAGGATGTTAAGGTATTTTATCCGATTACTTTCTGGTATCAAGTAATATATGTGCCAGTCCCTATGATAACTAATCACTTCAATGTAAAAAAGTCCGTTTCGTTACTTTTGGTCTTAAAAAATATTTTATTTTCAATAATAGGGAGCATTTAAAAAAGGTAAAGTTTGTCTTGTTTAACGAGGCGAAGTTAGGACTACAAAGTCACCCTACCACTCAACCTCGACCTTTACCTAGCGTCACCGTATTAGTCACATTACAAATGTAAGTGGTGACTGCGGGGATCGAACCCGCGCCACCGGAGTGATGAGCTCCGGAGTCGCGTGCGATACCAATCCGCCACGGATCCGTGTTTAAATCCGGATTTAAACCTCTTGTACCTTATTGTTCATGTTCGTCTATTGTGAGTATTTCGTTTTCACGACTATGTTCTTGAAATTATTAACCCACTGACTGATTTACGAAATGTAGTAAGCTTCATTAAATTCAATCCAACTACATCAATTTGTTAAAACCATTACTATACATTTCACTAGCTTAAGACACCTTTATAACAAACACATACTATACAGCCCGGTGGTTTTGGTGCACCTAACTGATTCAATGCAAACTAATCCATCTACATTGTACAATGCGGGTAGCCTCAATGTGTATTGGTTTGTACAGACAACGTCATATGTCAACAATGTCACAGGCTATGTATGTGATGCAGGATACTGTATAAACTAACCACAGAATATATTCAAAATCAGAAACACTGAAGAGGAAGAGCTTGTTGAAAATCTTCTCGAAGAACGCAAAGTAAATTATTTCGTTTCTTATTGTTATTATATGGATTAGTCTTGATTAAAGGCGGATCAAGTTTTTACTATTGTAGTATCTGCAAACTATTTCCTACCTAGAAAAATGTTAATTATTTTACGTAAGATGAATTCTTTCGTCTTTAAGCCCCCAGAAAACTTGTGCTCCTTGAAGAATTAGAGAGGCATGTGGTGGAAAACTCGTTAACTACTTGGTGCCATAAGTAGACTTAGAGTTGTGTTAATTACATCAATTCTGCTCAACGCTTTAAGACAATGTTCCGCCAGTGAAACCGAGTTGTAAGCCTTTCACAAGGGAAGAGACATCAAAGTGGCTATGTATGAGAAAATAAAACTCAATCTTAGAACAACTAGCGAAACAAGCGGACCCGTGGCAGATTGGAATCGCACGCGACTACAGAGCTCACCACTCCGGTGGCGCCGGTTCGATTCCCGCAGTCACCACTTACAATTTGTAAAGCGAACATACGGTGAAGCTAGGTAAAGGTCGAGGTTGAGTGGTAGAAAGGGCTTCGTAGTCCAAAACTATACCTTTTTTTCCTAACTATCAACTTTAATAGGGTGCTTGCTTAAATACTTTATTAAATATTTTTCAACGTGCGACGTTATACTCACTTTCAGCGGATTAATAAGAATAAATTTAAGGTGTATATAAAAACACGGTTACCACATGCACCTATGACTAAAACACAAATAAATAGAATATTTCAGACTAGTTCAAAAGACCAATCCTATGAAGATTATGTTACATAATTAAATTATTACCAACGAATAAGCAAAGTAAAAAGGTTAAAGTTTTGAATACAACGATGAACAAATTAAATTCAAATTTTGACTATATTCAAATTGTAACGAGTAACATTTTATTGAGCGGAAACAGTGACTTTTAAATAATTTTTCTACAGGGATATTTTTACGATTGCAAAATCATACCAAAATTATAGTGGGACAGAAGCCATTTGCTAACTTGCTCAGTTTGTTTACCTCCACGAAATGATCACTTCACAACACACAAAGTCATCTAAACAATGTACAATGCAAAAGTCCCGAGAGGTTTTCTACGAATAATAAATTATCGCCCTATTTGCCAAACTGCATCTGGAGTTACAAAGGTTTACGAAACAAACGTAATTTAAAGCTTTATAAAATCATTAAAATACAGAACTTAGAAAGAAAACAGTCCGAAGATATGTAACTTGTCGATCAAATCAAAACACCTGACCTGAATGTAGATTGATCAAACTGATGCATCATCATTGAACACGGTATCTGATGTAATCAACAGAACCAGTGACTAGACTAGCTGAAGAGTGATACAGTACGAGTGAATGTGACTTGTCAATCAATCAACGCTCTCAACACCTGTCATGAATGTAGATTGATCAAACTGATATCATCATTGAACACGGTATCCGATGTAATCAACAGAACCAGTGACTAGACTAGCTGAAGAGTGATACAGTACGAGTGAATGTGAATGTCAATCAAATCAACGCTCAACACCTGTCATGAATGGAGATTGATCAAACTGATGCATCATCATTGAACACGGTATCTGATGTAATCAACAGAACCAGTGACTAGACTAGCTGAAGAGTGATACAGTACGAGTGAATGTGACTTGTCAATCAAATCAACGCTCTCAACACCTGTCATGAATGTAGATTGATCAAACTGATGCATCATCATTGAACACGGTATTCTGATAATCAACAGAACCAGTGACTAGACTAGCTGAAGAGGACAGTACGAGTGAATGTGACTTGTCAATCAAATCAACGCTCTCAACACCTGTCATGAATGTAGATTGATCAAACTGATGCATCATCATTGAACACGGTATCTGATGTAATCAACAGAACCAGTGACTATAGACTAGCTGAAGAGCTATAAGAAAATGTGATTGTCAATCAAATCAACGCTCTCAACACCTGTCATGAATGGAGATTGATCAAACTGATGCATCATCATTGAACACGGTATCTGATGTAATCAACAGAACCAGTGACTAGACTAGCTGAAGAGTGATACAGTACGAGTGAATGTGACTTGTCAATCAAATCAACGCTCTCAACACCTGTCATGAATGTAGATTGATCAAACTGATGCATCATCATTGAACACGGTATCTGATGTAATCAACAGAACCAGTGACTAGACTAGCTGAAGAGTGATACAGTACAGTGAATGTGACTTGTCAATCAAATCAACGCTCTCAACACCTGTCATGAATGGAGATTGATCAAACTGATGCATCATTGAACACGGTATCTGATGTAATCAACAGAACCAGTGACTAGACTAGCTGAAGAGTGATACAGTACGAGTGAATGTGACTTGTCAATCAAATCAACGCTCTCAACACCTGTCATGAATGGAGATTGATCAAACTGATGCATCATCATTGAACACGGTATCTGATGTAATCAACAGAACCAGTGACTAGACTAGCTGAAGAGTGATACAGTACGAGTGAATGTGACTTGTCAATCAAATCAACGCTCTCAACACCTGTCATGAATGTAGATTGATCAAACTGATGCATCATCATTGAACACGGTATCTGATGTAATCAACAGAACCAGTGACTAGACTAGCTGAAGAGTGATACAGTACGAGTGAATGTAACTTGTCAATCAAATCAACGCTCTCAACACCTGTCATGAATGGAGATTGATCAAACTGATGCATCATCATTGAACACGGTACTGATGTAATCAACAGAACCAGTGACTAGACGCTGAAGAGTGATACAGTACGAGTGAATGTGACTTGTCAATCAAATCAACGCTCTCAACACCTGTCATGAATGGAGATTGATCAAACTGATGCATCATCATTGAACACGGTATCTGATGTAATCAACAGAACCAGTGACTAGACTAGCTGAAGAGTGATACAGTACGAGTGAATGTGACTTGTCAATCAAATCAACGCTCTCAACACCTGTCATGAATGGAGATTGATCAAACTGATGCATCATCATTGAACACGGTATCTGATGTAATCAACAGAACCAGTGACTAGACTAGCTGAAGAGTGATACAGTACGAGTGAATGTGACTTGTCAATCAAATCAACGCTCTCAACACCTGTCATGAATGAAGATTGATCAAACTGATGCATCATCATTGAACACGGTATCTGATGTAATCAACAGAACCAGTGACTAGACTAGCTGAAGAGTGATACAGTACGAGTGAATGTAACTTGTCAATCAAATCAACGCTCTCAACACCTGTCATGAATGGAGATTGATCAAACTGATGCATCATCATTGAACACGGTATCGATGTAATCAACAGAACCAGTGACTAGACTAGCTGAAGAGTGATACAACGAGTGAATGTACTTGTCAATCAAATCAACGCTCTCAACACCTGTCATGAATGGAGATTGATCAAACTGATGCATCATCATTGAACACGGTATCTGATGTCAACAGAACCAGTGACTAGACTAGCTGAAGAGTGATACAGTACGAGTGAATGTGGCTTGTCAATCAAATCAACGCTCTCAACACCTGTCATGAATGGAGATTGATCAAACTGATGCATCATCATTGAACACGGTATCTGATGTAATCAACAGAACCAGTGACTAGACTAGCTGAAGAGTGATACAGTACGAGTGAATGTACTTGTCAATCAAATCAACGCTCTCAACACCTGTCATGAATGGAGATTGATCAAACTGATGCATCATCATTGAACACGGTATCTGATGTAATCAACAGAACCAGTGACTAGACTAGCTGAGAGTGATACAGTACGAGTGAATGTAACTTGTCAATCAAATCAACGCTCAACACCTGTCATGAATGGAGATTGATCAAACTGATGCATCATCATTGAACACGGTATCTGATGTAATCAACAGAACCAGTGACTAGACTAGCTGAAGAGTGATACAGTACGAGTGAATGTGACTTGTCAATCAAATCAACGCTCTCAACACCTGTCATGAATGGAGATTGATCAAACTGATGCATCATCATTGAACACGGTATCTGATGTAATCAACAGAACCAGTGACTAGACTAGCTGAAGAGTGATACAGTACGAGTGAATGTGCTTGTCAATCAAATCAACGCTCTCAACACCTGTCATGAATGGAGATTGATCAAACTGATGCATCATCATTGAACACGGTATCTGATGTAATCAACAGAACCAGTGACTAGACTAGCTGAAGAGTGATACAGTACGATGAATGTGGCTTGTCAATCAAATCAACGCTCTCAACACCTGTCATGAATGAAGATTGATCAAACTGATGCATCATCATTGAACACGGTATCTGATGTAATCAACAGAACCAGTGACTAGACTAGCTGAAGAGTGATACAGTATATGAGTGAATGTGTCAATCAAATCAACGCTCTCAACACCTGTCATGAATGAAGATTGATCAAACTGATGCATCATCATTGAACACGGTATCTGATGTAATCAACAGAACCAGTGACTAGACTAGCTGAAGAGTGATACAGTACGAGTGAATGTGGCTTGTCAATCAAATCAACGCTCTCAACACCTGTCATGAATGAAGATTGATCAAACTGATGCATCATCATTGAACACGGTATCTGATGTAATCAACAGAACCAGTGACTAGACTAGCTGAGAGTGATACACAGTACGAGTGAATGTAACTTGTCAATCAAATCAACGCTCTCAACACCTGTCATGAATGGAGATTGATCAAACTGATGCATCATCATTGAACACGGTATCTGATGTAATCAACAGTACACGTTATTGTTGTGTGTTGGAACCTGCGTCTGTAAGACATGTTATTACCTAAAACAACATCTTTGCTATGTTGCTTCCCGCTAGTTCAAAACCTTTGTTTAACTTTTTTTCATAATTAAAAAATATTTTTACATGGAATGGAGCTTAAACATTCATTAGTAGTCCAATGAATAATGTACGCCCACTGTTTTTCATCTTTTTAACAGTAAAACGCCCAAGAAAGACCTTACGTACGAGGTTTACGAGAGAATTTAAGGCTGTTTGCGAGTAAGTAACAACATGTCGTTAAAATGTCATTTCAACTAAGAACACGTCCAAGTTTCCTGGGTTTACAACTTGAGAAGTTGTTCCTTGCTACAACGACCTGTCTGATAGTGTTAGCTGCCTGTTAAAACTTACAAGTCATCGATTTCACCTCATTTTATAAATTTTGTCTTTGTCATTATGACATTTCAATTATGAACCTGTTATCTTTTAAGATACAAAGTGAAATTAGATAAAAATAACTAATTGGTCTAAATTTTAATGAGGTGAGAATTTAGTAGTTGTGCTGTTTAGCTTAGCAGTTTGAAATGTATGTAGGCTACCTAAGAACAGTAGTTGAAACTTGTGAAATAGCTTCAAATAAAGAAACCAGGCCGACACGCAGTTAAGGGTTTTCGGGGGTTTCGGTAGTTCAATTTTGCTGGCTAACGAAATCAAACGATATATTTACAAGAGAAAAATATGTACTAAATTTTGTTAAAGAATGTGGAGATGTATATCAAGTGTTCTCAAGAAAATTCTCAGAAAGTAACGCTCCCAGGTCTGGGTTTACCATGCTGTCGGCATGAGTATCTCATTTTTCCACAAACAATTCGGTACCTAGTAGAAAAAAATCAAATCCCTGTGATATTTTTTATTATAAATTAAGAATCTACAAACAAGCTGGTTTGATTGTAAGAAGTTCAAAGCACGGCTAGAAAGTCCAAACGTATTGTATAGGAAAAGTTGTGTTTGTTTCCAAGTTTGGGTCTGAAACCAGTTAAACCCCGGAACTCGCTTTTGTAGAGTCCAGTTGCTATAATGCTAATCAGTGTTCACATATACATCCTTGTTTTCAATTTCAAATTCTCTTAGAAAATAATCTGAAACTGTATTCTACGAATAATTTTGACTATGTTTTTTTATTTATTTATTTATGTTATTGATTTTACCTTTTGATCAAATGTAGAATACAAATAGTAATGGCAAAATTTATTCTATTTATAAAAAAAGTACTGATTATTTTTTAGACCAATAGTTTTGACATACAACCAGCATTGAAATTTGTACGTATTTATATATACAATAATAATACATTCGTATACACATAGCATGATATAATTCAATTTGGTTGTAATTTTTATTTTTAAACAACACAAAAAATAATTATACATATATTTTAGACTATGTGTAAGATGTCTTGTGTGAAAACAGTACAGTTGTGATAATTAACTGTTGTCATTGAATTTCCTTTGAAAGTATTCATGTCATCAGTTGGACCACAAATGAGCACCAATCCTGACCCCCACAGACACGTTTGGAAATATTGTTAAAACAATTTATATACACATGTAAATATTGTACATACAGCATATAATAGATAGGCCTATCCTAAATACTAAAGTATTTTGTCTGATTTTGTCAATTAGCAAAATTTGACTACCGGAACCTCACTTTTGGTAGTTTTACATCAAAGTTAAATAAAGTCCGATAAAATGTACTGTTTTTGTACAAGTAAAATGTACTGGAAAAGTGGTTTTAATGATCTAAAAAAGTAAATTTTATCTGATTTTGATGAAATTTAAAATAAAATGATAGTCTGTGATTGGTCGTCTGCTGCTTCCAGCCAGCCAGTCAGACGGAGGGAAATTGTCACTGGCCGTGGGCATGTTTAATTCTCTAGTTTCTCAAACTTTGAAATTGTCCAAGATTTTCAACTCCATTGTGTACTTTTTACTGTCTACGCCAATGGCATTTTTAATAGTGACTTAACCTAGGGTTTGTGGGTATCACAAAACGCTTTTAGAGAAAGCGGTCCAAACCCTTGGGCCTGCGCTGGGAATCGAACCCGCGACCTTGCGCTTTGCAAGCCGTGACTCTACCCACTGAGCCACGGACGCAGGTAAGCATAACCTTGAAAAGAGCACTCCACACGCGCGTTGGAAAACTCTTCTAGTTTCCAAATACATCATGTTTATTGGTGAAAAAGGCCGCCGTAAACCTATTGAAGTGTCACCGCACAGTTGAGGCGCACCCTTAACCCGCTACTAGAGATAGTGTACGGGTAGTTTTAAACACTGTGTACAATACCTAACATCAGAATCACGTTTTAGTTGATCAATCGTAAACTTGTGCAAAGGGCCAAAATGTGTTTTACACATTTTAGTAGCGAGGAACAACTTCTCAACTTGTAAACCCGACAAACTTGTTCTTAGTTGAAATGACATTTTAACGATAGTTTGTTACTTATTCGCAAACACCCTTATATTGTCGTAAGCCTACGTTCATGCAATTTTAAAGGACTTTAGCTTTTAAAGAAGTGTAAAAATATCGAGTTTATGGTTTCTGGAATATTTTTGTGATGTTTATGTACCGATGCGCTGTAAGTCCTGTTCCGGGTGTTAACAATCCTCAACATAATGTGTGTAGTGTTTCTATGTTACACAGTTGGTTAGTCTGTGATTGGTCGCCCACTGGTCCCAGCCAGCCAGCCACTGGCTAGTGGTACAGGTTGCAAAGACCCGAAATTACTGGTGGATCATCTTTTAAATAACGCAACAAAAATACTTCAGACTAAAATGACAATAGTAAAGTCCGTAAACTTTACCATCCAATCATCTGCTTTCAAAACCTAATATGCTTCGAACATTAACACATAATATTAGTCTATGTAATTAGCTCAGTTTTTTAACGGTTTTCCTAAAGAATAACGTAAAAAACTCAATAGACCCATTCATGAGGAGAGTTTTATTCAGACGTAGTCTCATATCCGAGTAGAGTTCTCAACAATGTTTTGAGAGATAAGTTGGCGAAGCAAGCAAGGTTACGTTGGTTCCCGGGCTGTGAGGGGGTGGGTTTGGGGGACGGGTGGGGGATGCAAGGTGAAGGAGGGAGGGGGTAGAATCGATTTTAGCATCTGTTGCTCCATCACGTGTTACCCCACCCCTTCAATGCTTTCCTTTAGGCCCTCGATAACATTGATAATTCGGATTGTTTTTATTGATTGTCTACGCCAATGGCATTTTTAATGTGTTACTTAACCTAAGGTTTGTGAGCATCACAAAAGACTTTTAGGGAAAGTGGTCCAACCCTTGTGCCTGCGCAGGGAATCGAACCCGCGACCTTGAGCTTTGCAAGCTGTGACTCTACCCACTGAGCCATGGACGCAGGGACGGTTTTAGTTAATAACCAGCAGAACAGCTGTTAACCAAGCACACACTAAAAAGGTTTCGGGTGGATATTTGAAGACTTGGAGCCTTCAAAATTGATGTTTTTGAGTGGTATTGTAGATTTCCAAAACAATGAATGGATCTGAATATTTATACACGCTGAATTAAAAACGATATTGATAGTCACATGTCAAGGATCACGTTCAGATTTAGGAATTTGAAGGCATAAATAGGTGGGCCGGTTGATGTAGTGGTTAGCATAATCAACCGGCAAGTGCGAGACCTGGGTTCGAGTCCTGTTTCGGTCCACATATTTTGTATTTCTTTAGAAATAAAGCAAAGAATGACAATAGTTTAAATAATTTGTTACACAATGGACTATTCTGTGAACGTGATGTAAAACAATGGCTTATTACGCAAACATTGCATCATATTATGCAACTTTCAATGTTTTGTTTTGTTACTAAAAATTTGTCTCGCATTCTAACATCGACGATCCAAAAGCAGGACGACTTGGTATTCTTGTTGTAAAGCGTAATTCTTTGAGTCATTTAGCACACAAACACTACATACTCAAATTGGACTTTGATATCTTAAATACGAATTGGTAGTATACAATTTCCTGTGCTAAATATTCATACCAGGTTTAGGTCATAACTTTATGTAGGGCTATAGATAAAGTTGTCACAGCACTGTTGGTTCTGTGACTTTGTTCTTTCATGTCCTTTGAAATTGCTTGCTATACGTTGGTGATTACGCTTTTAAAATGTTAATATTTTAATCTTAGCATGATAATCACCAATTCAAAAGACGTTTTAAATGATTTAAGGTTAAGATAAAAATTAAAACAAATGTGCAATATCCATCAGGCTTTAATATTTGAATATGCCACAGAACGTTGAAAAAATTAAATCAATTGGCCAAACAACTATGAACATTTTAAAACGGCAACGTACACATTGACAACGTTGGAATACTAGAAAGCCAATAGTCTTTCGACGTGGCTGTGAGTTTTGAGAAAAGGTGCCTAATTTCGTCACTAAACGTTGTTGTGTCTTGTGTGAAAAAAGCCTGAATGCGTGTTTAGTCGTTGCTTTTTGTGTGTTTAGTCGTACGTTTTTTTTTAGCAAGACACTTGGTTTCGTGTTTTACGTAGTTGTTGTGTGGGGGATAGAACCCTCGCAATTTTTGAGAGAAAGATGATGAAACGCATTGCAGTTGTGCTCAGTATTAATAGTTGGGGTTATCTTAAACAGTAACCATCACGGGTTTAAGACATACCAAAGCCATAAAGGTTATAGTTGTTTTGAATCTATGATACGTGAAAGAATTGACTTCTACCTCGAGTTAAAAAGGTAAAGTTTGTCTTGTTTAACGAGGCGAAGTTAGGACTACAAGGTCCTCTCTACCACTCAACCTCTACCTTTACCTAGCGTTACCGTATAGTCACATTACAAATGTAAGTGGTGACTGCGGGGATCGAACCCGCGCCAGTGAAGTGATCAGCTCCGGAGTCACGCACGATTCCAACCCACCACGGGTTCGCTAAAAGTTAAGCTCAGTAGTTTAGATTATATAATAAGCGAGTACCAGGCAAGTCAAATCCGATAAATAATTATTAAAAACGATCTTTATTATATCACTCGTCCATTGTGGCTCCGACCTTCTTCCCCATTATTCAAAGAGTGACCAGTTCCGTTCTAGCTATTTTTTTTTAGTTTGACGTACCGAGTTTGACGTACCGGGTTTGACGTACCGGGTTTGACGTACCGAGTTTGACGTACCGAGTTTGACGTACCGGGTTTGACGATGGGTTTGACGTACCGAGTTTGACGTACCGAGTTTGGCGTACTACGTCTGTCCGTCTGGTAAAGCCTATAGTTATTAGATGTAAGATAAGGTTACTCACGACTTAGCAGTGGGAGACTCCTCGGCCTTGGTGGGGGTGGCGGCCGGGTCCGGTGGGGTCGAGGCTTGGGGGGCGCGGTTCCTGGTCACTGAAACATACATTTCATAGATTATAATCAATTTGTAAACTAACATTCGCCCAATCGTGTTTGACGTAGGTGGAAAAAGTCACATAAACACTGTTCTGTGTTATATTTCGACTACTTTCACCTGAAGAAGGGATCAGGCTGCAGATTTCGAAACGTCGTATTTTGTTGTCCACTGAAACGTTGGAAAACGTTCTTAATAATACTTCAAACTAGAAATTCTGAAAGTGTCAACAAAACATTTCAAATAAATTACATACAACGGTTAGGTTATTTTCACCTGATGACGGGATCAGGCTGCAGATTCTGAAACGTCGTGTTTTTGTTGTCCACTAAACACTGTAAAAAAACATCCTCAATAAAATTTTAAACTTCCCAAATCGTCAACAAAAATTTCAAACAAACTACATACAACAGTTACATAGCCATTCCATACATTAAACCATTGGCTCGTACTTGTGCAACAATTTAATAGCCTAGATACTACAAAAAATTTGTAATATTCAACCTTATGTGTTGCAAAACAAAAAATGTTTTACGATTTCTTTTACGAAAGGGTTGTTACTGAGATAGTTAACGCTCCATTTCTCTTGGGCCATTTCAGTCTTACTGACCCAATGAATTTTACAATTTCAGCTCCCTATAATTAAATGTCTAATTTTTACAGAAACCCTAGCTTAAATAAGCACTATACAAAATAATTTACGCCTAATCTAAAAGTAATCTACAACTTTTAGAAAAATAATAGGTTCGACAAAATAACATATTCAGTATAGTTGTTAAGTCCGAACAAGGCGTAAGCAGACACTTGTCCATAATAGAAGTAACAGTTTTGAAAGCAGGATACTAAGTTCAAATATTTCACAATGTGATCGCTTTTAAGATTTTTATGTTTATTTCAACTAGAGTGGACACGTGGCGGGTTAGAATCGTGCGCGACTCTGGGGCTCATCACTCCGGTGGCGCTAGCTCGATCCCCGCAGACACCACTTACATTTGTAATGGACTATACGGTAACGCCAGGTAAAGGTAGAGATTGAGTGGTAGAGAGGAATTTGTATTCCTGACTTCTCCTCGTTAAACAAGACAAACTTTACCTTTTTACCTTTAAATAATTTCAATTGCGAAATGATCATCACCGGTTTACCCTTTTGCTGGTTCAAATAAACTTCCAGAGAAAAACCTACATTGGTCAGATTAATTAATCAATGAAAAGGATGCATTCACACCGGGGAGCTATTCTAATTAAATGGTCTTACAATGATAAAGGGGATCTCGTTAAATCCATTCGCATGTTCATCTCTCTCATCCAAGTAGATTGAACCGGACTGTATAATCCATACAGGCCACAACCGGGTCAGTTGGAGAGCTGTAATTGGAATAGCGCACAGTTCTGGTTGGATGTAGCCAACATTTTATACGATCGCCAATAAATACATCGGAATGTGTGCTTTTGGAAGATTTAGTTTGATTACTTTTAGGTGTTAGAGTAGAATAAATAATGTACACTAGTTTGAATTTCATGTTAGATGTTTTTTATCTGAAGCTTTGTTTTACTAGAAAATTGCCGTATTATTACGGTGAAATTTCGTTTATAATTCATCCATGCTAGATTTTAAATTTATAATAGTGGCGGAGATAAATTTAACTATAAAAATGGACTTTTCCGGCCCCTTCAGGAAGAAAACTACCCTACGTTTAGGGGTAAAGAACTGTTTTCAAGCGCCTAACCTAAACTTACGCTACAGTAAAGATAATATTTAGCCTAATCTTAACCTAAGAAGACAAGGCAAAATGAAATGTATTCTTTATGTAAATATTTTCTCCCTCAATACTTGTCTTACAATGTAGTTGTTAACATTTCATTTTGTCTTGTCCTCTTAGGCTAAGTATTATCTATAATGTAGCGTAAGTCTAGGTTAGGCCCTTGAGAACGGGTGGAGTCCTTGGTTGTTCATGTCTAGTAAGGGCTGGCGAAAAGCCAGTTGTCTTTGTTTTATTTTAAGGCAGTGCTGTGTTGTCCAGCCCAGGAACGTGGATTTTGGTCCAGGGGTGAGCTTGGAAATAATGTGAAATCGTCCAGGATTTTTCATGTTTCTGATTAGGTTTTAGTGAATAAAAGTAATTATTCATTAATAAAATCATACACCTTTTAAAAAGACCAGTAAAAATTATATTTTTTTAACTTCTGACCGCTGATAATTTAAACCAAATGGAATTTAATCTGGCATTTGCCTTAGAGGCCCTAAATTTCCCGTTTATGTTTTATTAGTTTGTAGCAATGTTTGTATATAGTTATGTAATTTAACTAGGTTAAGTATAATTTGTGAACAGTTGTACATTTTAGTTTTAAATATACTTGGCAAGTCATCTCTGAGAATTTTATTGTGTTCAACAAACTTGTATTGATTGTAAAACTGTATTTGAGGAAATAAATCAATTTGAATTTGAGTTTCCAACTGCCCGAAACAAGGCAGTAGTTTCTTTCCTGAAGTGGCTGGAAAAGTCCGCTTTTTATAACCATTCATATGGAAGTGGCCACCGGTATCTATAAACCATCCTATTAATATTAAAACAAATGTTCTCTGTAATATTACAGTCAAAATATAGCGGTGACCGCTTTATAGGACACCATAGCTTTACAATTATGGAGTTAATCACGTGAAAAAGATATTAGACTAGATATAAGACAATTTTCATATGATGATTGGTTGACTTTTTTATGTGGGCTAAATCCTCCTAAATTAATAATATGAATATGAAACACCTTTGGAAGCAATAATTTTGGATACACATTTTGGTTATATGTTTTGGCTCTAAGGCGATGATCACGCTGACCTCAAACCTGAAACATGTAATTAACAATTTCTATGGACAAAATATTATTTCAAGGGTGTTTTACTGTTATACCATATTAATTTATACCATAACATCCCTTAAATTATATTCCTAGTAGTTTAAAACAACAATTAAAGACATTTTTATCAAACAATTTTTATCCATTAGGAGTTATCAAATAATTGTTGTACAATAATATTTAGGCTGATTCAAAGTTAGATACATTAGATTAACCAATAAAGTATGTGTTGTTCATACCTCATTTTATAAAATATGTCTTAAGTTCTGATGTCGTATTAAGTTTTTATTTTGATTTGTTGTGTGTTTAATTTGTATAATACCATACATACTCACAGTTCTATATAAATTTGTATGATAATCTATTCCATTATTCATGAACTGTATTTAATCCATCATCAGTCATTTCATATCCATATATTAATAAAATATCATTTACACTTATTTGTTTCACAATGTTTAGTTAATGCACACATCAATAACATTGTAAAATTTGTTTTTTATGCATGTTATAAATACAGCCATTAGTCTATGATTCTTAAGTAGTTTGAATATTTAAAACATGGTAGTTATCCAATAAAAAAATTTTAATTTATGTTAGAACTTTAACGTGACATCAAGTTGTCACGAGTTTGAAAGGCTAAAGCTGCAATTCTGATTGCATTTGCACCAGTCAGAGAGTTAACGTGAAGTGGCTGCATTGTTAATGGCTTTCCGAAAACTGTAACGTTTTCAGCAGATAACACTGTTATCAGTTTACAGCGAAAATGACAGGAACATATTACAGTTTCATTATTCTATTTGTTGATTAAAAGTTACCTATTTTATGAAAGCTTCGCAGTTATAATTTTCTACATCAGCTTTCAGATGTTTAAGTTCTTTCTTTAGTTGTAGGTTATTATTGACGTATGCTATGGGTTTCTTGGAAAGTGCTTTAGATACGGTTTCTTTGGAAGCGGTGACCGCTATCTGACGGCCGTAATGCGATGGTGAGTTTGTTTACAATGCAATCACATGAGAGTGTTTTCCTAGAGAACGGTGGACGTAAAGTAGCGGTGAAAACTAGTTAGGGTTTGTATCGACAGGTGACACATTTTGATTTGGAAACAAAACTCTGGAATTTAGAAGCCTAATGTTATTGGCGAAGTGTAATTAATTTAAAATTAAACTATTGTTTTAATAATATCTAAGGCTTCTGGTTTACACCGCGTCACAGTTGAAATACAAATACTGCTAAACGTTTCGACCTCGCTGTGGAGAGTCATCCTCAGTAGCTGGTTGAATGGCTGGGATATTCAACCAGTCGTCTCAGCCAGTCAACCTGCTATTGAGGATGACTCTCCACAGCAAGGTCGAAACGTTTAGCAGTATTTGTATTTAACTGTGACGCAGTGTAAACCGGAAGCCTTAGATATCAATGATAACACTGGCCGCGAAAGCTTAAGAATTAAGATTATTGTTTCAATAGTTTGGAGAAGATGATGCCAAACATTTGAAGTGAATTTAACTGTACTATGTCTTCATGATTTTGGAATCAACTAAAATAAACAACATGTCAAACGTTGTTTTGTCTAAATCTGTTTAAATATTGTGTTTCGTCCACCGTCACTGTTACGTTGACCGCTACATTACGGCCGTAATATAGCGGTCAACGCTCTCCTAGGAAACAATAGCTTAAAGACATCGATGCCATGAAAATAAACAAACTACATGCAATCAGCAGGCAGAATAATGAAACTGGCCTTTTGCTCTATCCGAGGAGATGAAAATAATTCTTATAGTTTAAATATTTTCCGTGTTATATGTATTTTAAATATGCTTTTTCTTTATGAAACTGCCTGTGTTTATAAATTTTGCCACTTTACCCAGGAGGTTCACGAAAGTTCAAAACTGTGAACTGTTTTTATGACGTTTCGTTCTGTTTAACAATAGACATAAAACTCGCCTAACATAACAAACATGTAACTACAGCAATGATTGAGTAGACAAATCAGTTAGAAATCAGTGCGGGGTAGGATACATAAATCCAAACTGTGCACAGTACAATTATCCCCGCACAAGAACTCAGGATATGTCATCAGCTCTAGTATTTGTCCTGGAACCAATATAACCCCTCCCTCCCCACCACTCACATCCCTAAGCACTTTTACCCCTCCCAACACCCTCATAACCAGCCCTACATACGAGTTTTCACTGGGTAATAACAGGTTCTGAACGTCCAATTGTGTTTTTAGAGTATTCCACATACTTACGACTTAAATACTTTAAATTTATGACAAATTGAGTTCGTTTTAAATTTGAACTATTTCTAAGGAGTCCTTAAAATGGGCTAGGCTTGAATGGAATAGTTATTATACATTAACCACAATACACCAACTGCACACTTCGTACATTTCCTGTGAGAGTATGAGATGAGTTGGAGTATCATAGTATCAAGGACTGAGCGGGTTTAACATACAACCTGGGCAGAATATAAGCTCCTTGCTCTGTGGTTTACCTGCATCCTCATCTCATCGTTTCCACCACACTTGTGATTGTCTGGTGTAATAACTGTACTTCATACATTTCCTGTGAGAGTATGAGATGAGTTGGAGTATCATAGTATCAAGGACTGAGCGGGTTTAACATACAATTCCCTGGACAGAATATAAGCTCCTTGCTCTGTGGTTTACCTGCATCCCTCATCTCATCGTTTCCACCACACTTGTGATTGTCTAGTGTAATAACTGTACTTCATACATTTCCCAGAGTATGAGATGAGTTGGAGTATCATAGTATCAAGGACTGCGGGTTTAACATACAATTCCCTGGACAGAATATAAGCTCCTTGCTCTGTGGTTTACCTGCATCTCTCTCATCTCATCGTTTCCACCACACTTGTGATTGTCAGTGTAATAACTGTACTTCACATTTCCTGAGAGTATGAGATGAGTTGAGTATCATAGTATCAAGGACTGAGCGGGTTTAACATACACCCCTGGACAGAATATAAGCTTTGCTCTGTGGTTTACCTGCATCCCTCATCTCATCGTTTCCACCACACTTGTGATTGTCTGGTAATAACTGTATCATACATTTCCTGAGAGTATGATGAGTTGGAGTATCATAGTATCAAGGACTGAGCGGGTTTAACATACAATTCCCTGGACAGAATATAAGCTCCTTGCTCTGTGGTTTACCTGCATCCCTCATCTCATCGTTTCCACCACACTTGTGATTGTCTGGTGTAATAACTGTACTTCATACATTTCCTGTGAGAGTATGAGATGAGTTGGAGTATCATAGTATCAAGGACTGAGCGGGTTTAACATACAATTCCCTGGACAGAATATAAGCTCCTTGCTCTGTGGTTTACCTGCATCTCTCATCTCATCGTTTCCACCACACTTGTGATTGTCTGGTGTAATAACTGTACTTCATACATTTCCTGAGAGTATGAGATGAGGAGTATCATAGTATCAAGGACTGAGCGGGTTTAACATACAATTCCTGGACAGAATATTTAATCTTTCGGCACTATTTCTCAAAGAGCTACAGTTCGACACTGGTGCTCTCGATTCAAGTTCAGGAAAGATTAAATCTTCTCCGTCCTGGCAGTCCTTGCGCAAAGGTTGCAATTATGCGTAAGGCAAACGGCCATTAAGGGATCACTGCGGCAGTCTAGGTATAAAAAGTTGCACTGTACCAGACGATGCCGGGGACATTTGTGCGGAGTCGGATTCGAGGCAAATACCGCTCGAGCAAAGTTTCACGCAGGCTATGCGATCGGTTGCCAGAGGAGCGAGTGTCCCACTCACTACCGTACACTTACTTCGGTTTGCACCATCGAAGTACCGTTATTATGTGTTCAGTGGACAGGGGAATACAAACTGCAATTAGCGTAAATGCAAAATTTAAACCGAACGCGAAGTATCTTAAATATCGAAATTGAATTTATCTGATCTATGTACGAAAAAGTAGAATTTGGTTAAAGCGCGAATTCAACGGACCGAAAATTACGTAAGCTATGTTTTAATCTGAAAAGTTAATGAATCGAGTACGAAATAAGCTGTCTAAGTGCGAAAGTACCTACGCCGTATGTGTGTAACGGGTAGTGTAGTCGTGTTCGACAGAAACGCAACGTCATGTTATGGGAGAGCGGCCCTCGGCTGGCGAATGAAAGGGCTTAATTTATTGGTTATTGTCGCAACGGGTGCCACTTTGCACTCCTCCAGTGCGTGTCACCCGCTACTGCCGCCCAAGACGGCACCGTGAAGAGACGAGGAGAGGTTGCATTTCCGGTCGGGAAATTAAATTTAAGATTTATTCTGGTTAAAGTGACTCGTCACACCCTTCGGAGACGTCGGGGTACTAAAGAAACGAAAGAAGCTATGTAAAAGTGCGAAAGTACCTACGGCGTATGCGTGTAACGGGTGGCAGGCGGGATTCGACAGAGAGGAGCAGCGCAGGTTATCGTCGTGCGGCCCTCGGCTGGCGAATGAGTAACCCGAACTGCACTGGTCACTGCCGCGAGTCTAGCACTCCGGAGACATTTAATATATGCGGGATCATACTAGAAGCTCATTTCACGGTGAGTGGTAGGCGAGAAAATGCTGCAGAAGGAGGCAGGGTGGCGCCGAGGGTTGAAATGGTGAGGTGGTGAAAGGGAACATTAAATACTTCTGCGCTTCCTGGAAGACGGAATACCCCATTCAAACAGAGTTGTATTGTCGGCCGGTACCTGATCACCCTTTTGTGTTTACTTTCCAGAGTTCCACACCAACAAGAGAACCTTGCAAGCTTGAGTCAGTCATAAAAGTTGATTTTGAAATCGGAATAATGACGTTCCTCGTACATTTACTGTTATCGAGTTAGTTTAACAGCGACCATATGCAGCCTTCGGTGTTGATTAAAACCTACATTACAAAGTATACATTACACGAGTATAAATAATGTGTTGAAGCCCTAGTTAAGGTAATTAATTTTTTGTCATGACAAATCAATATAATTGAAAATTGAATTACTAACTAATATAAAATACTTTTAAGACGCTTCGTTAGTTGTTACATCATTATGCCTCAAAGTCAAAAGTACTTAATGTTGTTTTGTCATACAGTATTTCAATTTCGAGTGATGTGTTAATAATAAAATAGCATGGACTAAAAATAACAACAAAACAAACTGTATTGGAAATCATATAAATTACACAGTTAGGGCTTTAGAATCCTCACTAAATACCACTTAACCATGAGATTAACAATCAATAATAAATACATATTTACAAAAATTGAAGTTAATAGTTAAAATTAACAAGATGAACTATTTTAATTAGTACCATTGGAAAGAAAAACTCTTCAAACTATATTTATAATGATTTGGGTGCGTGTCTGCTGTTTCTTAAGTCAATTGTTGTACATGTTGTGTAATGGTTGAATTTGAAGACAGTAATGCTTGTTGTGTGATGGATTATCACATTAAATAATTTTTTATTAGTGTGCAACCAATTTTTCAACCAATCAATCAAATCATTTATTGTAGAGAGACAAATATAATTTGTATTACAAACGTCAACATAATTTACTAATACTAAAATTCACCATGAAAACCAAAATTAAACATCCTTGCCAGTTAATAGATTATTTAACAAACAAGTTGATACTATTATTTTAAATAATAATGAAATACAACTAGATATTGGACAACAATGCAAGTCACTTTGAACTATTCTATACATTTATTTATAAAGTTAAGATGCGTTGAGGAATTCAGTTACAGAGTAACAAGCTCTGTCTAAAAGATACTTGGTTAAAGCACATTTAAATTTGTTGTATGAATTTTCGCGTTTGATGTGCAGAGGCCGGTAAATGATTTAGTAATTTAGGACCGAAATTTTGTGGTAGTTTAGCCCCGATTTCAAGTCTATGGGGAAGTTGTCTGTATCTAGTGTTGTAATCATGGGTATCTGCACCAGTTATAGTTGTGGTACATTTAAATTTGCAAAACATTACTATTTCAAAAATAAATATTGATGGTAATGTCAAAACTCTTAGGGATTTAAAAAGATTTCTACAGTGAGCCCTCCTGTATGTCCCCACCATTATGTGGATTACCCTTTTTTGCAAGCGAAAAACGCGCAAAAAGTTGACTTGAGAGGTTGAGCCCCAAAGAACAATACCGTATCTAATCTGGATTCTATAAGTGAGGAATAAATTAATCTCATAAGAAATAAACTCTGATAATGGCAAATCTACTCAGCAAAAATAATGGAATGAAAGTTTGGAACAAAGTGTATTAACATGAGATGTCCACCAGGTTTTAGAACCAGGTTTAATGAAGATCCTCCTAGTAACCAATCTAATCGCAGTAGTAATTAAGTTTTAAAACTAATGGCCGCATTTGTAAAAACTGTTACTAAAGCTCATCATTTGTGCTTGGGGCATGAATCGGGTGCGGAGGTTCGAATGATGATGTACTCTTGAACTGGCCACCACTATCTTCGGATAACACTCTCCGTTATTTTCTTTGGGGATACATAAAAATAAGGTGTACACACCATATTACCATTAGCAAAACTGATCCAGCAATGGTTGGCATCGAAACAATGGATCAAGATACTCTTATCAACTTATAGCCAGAGCGATTATAGGATTGAAATCTGTTGTAGCACAGGGTACCTATCAAAATTTATAGTTAAGAATAGCTGTTGTGATGAACCTTGAATTTTTTCTTCAAATGTAACCATTTTGTTTCTTTGTATAACATATAAAACTACATTTTTCATACACTAGAAGTCGTGAACATCATTTGTAATAACCCTGTATATATGTTAAATATATGTAGTGTGAGATCTTCACAGGTTCACATTTTGTCCGATGTTTGACAAATTTGGTAAAATACTTCCTTTTGTAAATTTAGGTCTTAGATCGCTTGCTGGAAAATCAAGGGCCCTTTCAAGAGTTCTAACTAAAATACCGGTTTAAATTTTTTTAAATAATAAATGTCATATTTATAAATAATATTTATATTGGATGTGCTTTTAGTGTTAACCTCGAACATTACAAATACTATAAAAATCCGTAGGGTAATTTCAAAATAATGACCAGAAAGTAATTATCGCTATATCAGCGAAATGAGTTGTTCGATTTTAATGGAACGAGTTATTTTTCTTCTTGATGTTTATTAAAACGTGCAGTAAAATAACGTGTAAAAGGTTGAAGGCCTTATCGAAAAGCTTCGTAAAGTTCGCCATAGCAATACACAAAAAGAATAAAAGTATATATTTATTTTCCAAAGTTTACAAAAATAAAACAGGTATTGTTTTCTAGGTTGTAGTTGTTCCGTATATAATTGTGAACTTTTTGCCTCCATTTTCAAACAAAACCACAAACCCAATCACTTGTCACTTAACAGAAATTCCACTGTTATAATTAACTGACCTCAAAAGCTGAGGCCGAAGGCTGAAGCTAAGTTCTAATGTGTAGAGTTGGAGATACAATCAGCGAATCGTACTGTTGTTCGAGGTGAGTAACAAATTTGAAAGTGCGTTTCATTCGCGCTAACGGTGCTTTAAGCTTGGCTGCTTGTCGGCCTGGTTTCGAATGAAGGTAGGAAAACTGTGATAAAGATCGTTGACTTTTCAGTGGAAGGAGCTTGTGAACATCTGGCTCTGACTGAGAAGAGAAGATAATACCGAAAAGAATGCAAAGCGTCTTAGGTATTTTTTTTCAATGGAAGGACAAGAGGGTATCTCCCAAAGTAATAAGCTTAAAGGTGCCATAGTTAGCTAGAGTTGTCCTGTTTTCTCCAAACGGATGAGTCATCAGAGTGCAAGATGGGTCGGCAATTGTCTGTCCACATGAATGAGCAAATGAGGACAGGCGAAAGTCTGTGACAGTCCTTCTCACACCTCCTCACCCTCGCCTTCTCGCCCCTAGTGTTTCTCGCGCCTTTAGCAACTGGTCGAGGATTAGACCCTAATTATTGAGGTTTGTGCCGGTCATAAAACGTTTCTCAGTGCGGCTCCCCTGCCGCGACTGGTACCCTTGCATTCCTCCAGTCACGTGACCTCCCCAGTACTGCCGCCCGTGACGACACCGTTTGACGTACCAGAGACGGAGATTTTGACTACCGGGTTTGAAGTGGGCTTTTAATTTACCTTAACCTTAAAAAGTGTCTCGTCATAAGTTATTAGATGTAGAATAAGGTTACTCACGACTTAGCAGTGGGGAGCTCCTCGGCCTTGGTGGGGTGGCGGCCGGGTCCGGTGGGGTCGAGGCTTGGGGGCGCGGTTCCTGGTCACTGAAACATACATTTCATAGATTATAATCAATTTGTAATAACATTCCTTAATCGTGTTTGACGTAGGTGGAAAAAAGTCACATAAACACTGTTCTGTGTTATATTTCGACTACTTTCACCTGAAGAAGGGATCAGGCTGCAGATTTCAAAACGTCGTACTTTTGTTGTCCACTGAAACGTTGGAAAACGTTCTTAATAATACTTCAACCTAGAAATTCTGAAAGTGTCAACAAAACATTTCAAATTAATTACATACAACGGTTGGAATTATTTTCACCTGATGACGGGATCGGCTGCAGATTCTGAAACGTCGTGTTTTTGTTGTCCACTAAACACTGTAAAAAAGTATCCTCAATAAAATTTTAAACTTCCCAAATCGTCAACAAAATTTCAAACAAACTACATCTTGAGTTACGTAGCATTCCATACATTAAACCATTGGCTCGTACTTGTGCAACAATTTAATAGCCTAGATACTACAAAAAATTTGTAATATTCAACCTTATGTGTTGCAAAAAATGTTTTTCGATTTCTTTTACTGAGAATCGAGATTAACGCTCCATTTCTCTTGGGCCATTTCAGTCTTACTGACCCAATGAATTTTACAATTTCAGCTCCTATAATTAAATGACTAATTTTTACAGAAACCCTAGCTTAAATAAGCACTATACAAAATAATTTACGCCTAATCTAAAAGTAATCTACAACTTTTAAAAAATAATAGGTTCTCGACAAAATAACATATTCAGTATAGTTGTTAATTCGAACAAGGCGTAAGCAGACAGCGTCCATAATAGAAGTAACAGTTTGAAACAGGATACTAAGTTCAAATATTTCACAATGTGATCGCTTTTAAGATTTTATGTTTATTTCAACTAGAGTGGACACGTGGCGGGTTAGAATCGTGCGCGACTCTGGGGCTCATCACTCCGGTGGCGCTAGCTCGATCCCCACCAACACCACCCATTTGTAATGGACTATACGGTAACGCCAGGTAAGGTAGAGATTGAGTGGTAGAGAGAATTTGTATTCCTGACTTCTCCTCGTTAAACAAGACAAACTTTACCTTTTACCTTTAAATAATTTCAATTGCGAAATGATCATCACCGGTTTACCCTTTTGCTGGTTCAAATAAACTTCCAGAAAAACCTACATTGGTCAGATTAATTAATCAATGAAAAGGATGCATTCACGCGGGGAGCTATTCTAATTAAATGGTCTTACAATGATAAAGGGGATCTCGTTGAATCCATTCGCATGTTCATCTCTCTCATCAAGTAGATTGAACCGGACTGTATAATCCGTACAGGCCACAACCGGAGTCAGTTGGAGCTGTAATTGGAATAGCGCACAGTTCTGGTTGGATGTAGCCAATTTTATACGATCGCCAATAAATACACAGGAATGTGTGCTTTTGGAAGATTTAGTTTGATTACTTTTAGGTGTTAGAATAGAATAAATGATCTACACTAGTTTGAATTTCATGTTAGATGTTTTTATCTAAAGCTTTGTTTTACTAAAAATGCCGTATTATTACGGTGAAATTTCGTTTATAATTCATCCATGCTAGATTTTGAATTTATAATAGTGGCGGAAATAAATTTAACTATAAAAATGGACTTTTCCGGCCCCTTCAGGAAGAAAACCCTACGTTTAGGGGCAGTTGGGAAAACCGTTTTCAAGCGCCTAACCTAAACTTACGCTACAGTAAAGATAATATTTAGCCTAATCTTAACCTAAGAAGACAAGGCAAAATGAAATGTATTCTTTATGTAAATATTTTCCTCCTATCTTACAATGTAGTTGTTAACGTTTCATTTTGTCTTGTCCTCTTAGGTTAACGTTAGGCTAAGTATTATCTATAATGTAGCGTAACTTAGTTAGCGTAAGTTAGGCCCTTGAGAACGGGTGGAGTTTCCCAACTGCTTAAAACGTAGGGAGTAGTTTTCTTCCTGAAGTGGCTTCAATCCGGTTTCTAACATAAATCCATTTATATGGAAGCGGCCACCGGTATCTATTAAAACCCTCATGTACACATTGAAAACACATGTTCACTCTAATATTACGACCGAAATATAGCGGTTACCGCTTTATAGTTACTACAGCACAACTGTAAAGTTAATCACGTGAAAAAGATATTAGACTAGAAATAACACAAAACACGCGATGTTTGGTTAGCATTTTAGATGTAGGCTAATTCTCCCTAAACTATTAGTATGAATATAACAGTAAAACACCCTTGGAAATAATATTTTGCATATACACATGTTTGTTTTTATGTTTTGGCTCTGAGGCGATGACCACACTAAGCCTCAAACGCGAAACATGTAACCAAAGATTTCTATGTAAAAAATATTATTTCCAAGGGTGTTTTACTGTTATATTCATATTAATTTAAACTATAACATCTCTTTAATTTCAAATGATTTAAAACCTCCTAGTACGTTTATATTATTTTGTCAGGTACGTGGCAGATTTTCAGACCTAATATAACAACAGTTCGCCTGTATTGTGTAATTTTCAACCAACAAATACCGTGTGATTCTTTAGTAGTTTTGAATAATTTAAATACACATGGTAGTTATCCATGATCATCTGATGATACCCGCATCGACTCCCACCATCGTTTAGACATATCAGACCATCACCTGCGTGGTTCGGAAGTCACGTTAAGCCGTTGGTCCTTGTATTTCCATTGGTCATTGGGCTATTAACTAATGACCCATTCTAGGAAGAGTCGGCCTTGTTTGTAACAACCTTACTCATAACTCATTACTACCACTCATCACACTCATCCTTCACCACATAATGTTGCCTTAAAATACCCTCATGAAGTGGTCGGCATCTAAAACAGTGATTTAGTGATCCAATAAAAAAAAGTTTAATTTATGTTAGAACTCTTAACGTGACATTGTTGTCACGAGTTTGAAAGGCTAAAGCTGCAATTCTGATTGCATTTGCACCAGTCAGGAGAGTTAACGTGAAGTGGCTGCATTGTTAATGGCTCTCCAGGAAAACTGTAACGTTTTCCTTATTTCAGAGATAACACTGTTATCAGTTTACAGCGAAAAATGACAGGGAACATATAACAGTTTCATTATTCTATTTGTTGATTAAAAGTTACCTGAATTTTATGAAAGCTTCGCAGTTATAATTTTCTACATCAGCTTTCAGGATGTTTAAGTTCTTTCTTTAGTTGTAGGTTATTATTGACGTATGCTATGGGTTTCTTGGAAAGTGCTTTAGATACGGTTTCTTTGGAAGCGGTGACCGCTATCTGACGGCCGTAATGCGATGGTGAGTTTGTTTACAATGCAATCACATGAGAGTTTTCCTAGAGAACGGTGGACGTAAAGTAGCGGTGAAAACTAGTATCAACAGAATGACACATTTTGATTTGGAAACAAAACTCTGGAATTTAGAAGCTAATGTTATTGGCGAAGTGTAATTAATTTAAAATTAAACTATTGTTTTAATAATATATAAGCTTCTGGTTTACACCGCGTCACAGTTGAAATACAAATACTGCTAAACGTTTCGACCTCGCTGTGGAGGTCATCCTCAGTAGCTGGTTGAATGGCTGGGATATTCAACCAGTCGTCTCAGCAATCAACCTGCTATTGAGGATTGACTCTCCACAGCAAGGTCGAAACGTTTGCAGTATTTATATTTCAACTGTGACGCAAACAAACCGGAAGCCTTAGATATCAATGATAAACTGGCCGCAGCTTAAATTAAGATTATTGTTTCAATAGTTTGGAGAAGATGATGCCAAACATTTGAAGTTGAATTTAACTGTACTATGTCTTCATGATTTTGGAATCAACTAAAATAAACAACATGTCAAACGTTGTTTTGTCTAAATCTGTTTAAATATTGTGTTTCGTCCACCGTCACTGTTATGTTGACCGCTACATTACGGCCGTAATATAGCGGTCAACGCTCTCCTAGGAAACAATAGCTCAAAGACATCGATGCCATGAAAATAAACAAACTACATGCAATCAGCAGGCAGAATAATGAAACTGGCCTTTGCTCTATCCGAGGAGATGAAAATAATTCTTATAGTTTAAATATTTTCCGTGTTATATGTATTTTTAAATATGCCATGAAACTGCCTGTGTTTATAAATTTTGCCACTTTACCCAGGAGGTTCACGAAAGTTCAAAACTGTGAACCGTTTTTTTATGACGTTTCGTTCTGTTTAACAATAGACATAACTTCGCCTAACATAACAAACATGTAACTACAGCAATGATTGAGTAGACAAATCAGTTAGAAATCAGTGCGGGGTAGGATACATTAATCCAAACTGTGCACAGTACAATTATCCCCGCACAAGAACTCAGGATATGCGTCATCAGCTCTAGTATTTGTCCTGGAACCAATATAACCTCCCCCCTCCCCACCACTCACATCCCTTAAGCACTTTTACCCCCTCCCCAACACCCTTCATAACCAGCCGCAATTACATACGAGTTTTCACTGCGGGTAATAACAGGTTCTGAACGTCCAATTGTGTTTTTAGAGTATTCCACATACTTTACGACTTAAATACTTTAAATTTATGACAAATTGAGTTCGTTTAAGTTTTGAACTATTTCTAAGGAGTCTTTAAAATGGGGCTAGGCTTGAATGGAATAGTTATTATACATTAACTACTAATACGACCAACTGCACACTTCGTACATTTCCTGTGAGAGTATGAGATGAGTTGGAGTATCATAGTATCAAGGACTGAGCGGGTTTAACATACAATTCCCTGGACAGAATATAAGCTCCTTGCTCTGTGGTTTACCTGCATCTCTCATCTCATCGTTTCCACCACACTTGTGATTGTCTGGTGTAATAACTGTACTTCATACATTTCCTGTGAGAGTATGAGATGAGTTGGAGTATCATAGTATCAAGGACTGAGCGGGTTTAACATACAATTCCCTGGACAGAATATAAGCTCCTTGCTCTGTGGTTTACCTGCATCTCTCATCTCATCGTTTCCACCACACTTGTGATTGTCTGGTGTAATAACTGTACTTCATACATTTCCTGTGAGAGTATGAGATGAGTTGGAGTATCATAGTATCAAGGACTGAGCGGGTTTAACATACAATTCCCTGGACAGAATATAAGCTCCTTGCTCTGTGGTTTACCTGCATCCCTCATCTCATCGTTTCCACCACACTTGTGATTGTCTGGTGTAATAACTGTACTTCATACATTTCCTGTGAGAGTATGAGATGAGTTGGAGTATCATAGTATCAAGGACTGAGCGGGTTTAACATACAATTCCCTGGACAGAATATAAGCTCCTTGCTCTGTGGTTTACCTGCATCTCTCATCTCATCGTTTCCACCACACTTGTGATTGTCTGGTGTAATAACTGTACTTCATACATTTCCTGTGAGTATGAGATGAGTTGGAGTATCATAGTATCAAGGACTGAGCGGGTTTAACATACAATTCCCTGGACAGAATATAAGCTCCTTGCTCTGTGGTTTACCTGCATCCCTCATCTCATCGTTTCCACCACACTTGTGATTGTCTGGTGTAATAACTGTACTTCATACATTTCCTGTGAGAGTATGAGATGAGTTGGAGTATCATAGTATCAAGGACTGAGCGGGTTTAACATACAATTCCCTGGACAGAATATAAGCTCCTTGCTCTGTGGTTTACCTGCATCCCTCATCTCATCGTTTCCACCACACTTGTGATTGTCTGGTGTAATAACTGTACTTCATACATTTCCTGTGAGAGTATGAGATGAGTTGGAGTATCATAGTATCAAGGACTGAGCGGGTTTAACATACAATTCCCTGGACAGAATATAAGCTCCTTGCTCTGTGGTTTACCTGCATCTCTCATCTCATCGTTTCCACCACACTTGTGATTGTCTAGTGTAATAACTGTACTTCATACATTTCCTGTGAGAGTATGAGATGAGTTGGAGTATCATAGTATCAAGGACTGAGCGGGTTTAACATACAATTCCTGGACAGAATATAAGCTCCTTGCTCTGTGGTTTACCTGCATCCTCATCTCATCGTTTCCACCACACTTGTGATTGTCTGGTGTAATAACTGTACTTCATACATTTCCTGTGAGAGTATGAGATGAGTTGGAGTATCATAGTATCAAGGACTGAGCGGGTTTAACATACAATTCCCTGGACAGAATATAAGCTCCTTGCTCTGTGGTTTACCTGCATCTCTCATCTCATCGTTTCCACCACACTTGTGATTGTCTGGTGTAATAACTGTACTTCATACATTTCCTGTGAGAGTATGAGATGAGTTGGATATCATAGTATCAAGGACTGAGCGGGTTTAACATACAATTCCCTGGACAGAATATAAGCTCCTTGCTCTGTGGTTTACCTGCATCTCTCATCTCATCGTTTCCACCACACTTGTGATTGTCTGGTGTAATAACTGTACTTCATACATTTCCTGTGAGAGTATGAGATGAGTTGGAGTATCATAGTATCAAGGACTGAGCGGGTTTAACATACAATTCCCTGGACAGAATATAAGCTCCTTGCTCTGTGGTTTACCTGCATCCCTCATCTCATCGTTTCCACCACACTTGTGATTGTCTAGTTTCCACCACAACTTGTTTGATTGTGATTACATGTCAGTGTTGAATTAAAGATTACGTTATAATTTTTATGACTATATTCTTTTTGTACATATTATCCTCTCTTAACGCGAGCTTTTAAGTGTTATTACAACATCTACAATAAGTCGTGTGATTGCAATGATAATGCTTTGCGGGAGAGCTGTTCAATTCTTTCTGCCCGGTCCAGGAATCAAACCCGTGACCTTCTGCGCTAGAAGCCACAATTCTCCCATTTAGCTACGAGGCGATCCAACACTACTACTCAGGTCAATAGACCATACTGAGTATATCTTCTGCACTCATTTGTTTTTCAATTAATTACAAATATAGCGCACTTTAACTTTCGCTATATTCACTGGTGGAGGTTCAAGACAGGAAAGTATTCGTCGTTTAGCCCGTATTTACTCGGGAACCAATACCCATTACACCTCCTCCACTCAATCACCCCTAATGAACCTCACCACTCGTCTACGTCCCGCTCTTCAGATTTATTCATCTCTGAATAATAATAATTGTTGAGATTCGAACCATCTCTCGTAAAAATAACTGTGAACCCTAAAAGTATATTGATTCATATTTTCAACTTTTTTGGTAGGTATTAGGTTAGGTTTTTTCTACGGGTTTGTAAACTATTATTGATATGACTTAAATTAGATTACAAATTATGTTTGCAGGTAAATACCATACAAAGATGGCGTCTGAAAATTTGTAGGCCTACTTATATTTTTAAGAAAACAACAAATAACAGCTGTTATAGTTGTGTTTTTAAATAAGAAAGTTAAATATTTTGTATCACAGTGGCAAAACAGTTGCGAATGCGTCCAAAATACGAGGCCGCATTCAGAGCGGGGGTTGTATCAATTATATTTTCGGGGGTACTTCAAGTATATTATACAAGCGGGGGTTGTATATTTGTAATTAGTATGATTTTGTTGTATATATTTAACGTGGTTAAGCGGTAGAGAGGACTATAAAGTCCTAACTTCGCCACGTAAATAGAGACTTTTTTCATTTAATTTCCAACCCCCAGCGAGGTATATATATTTACAACTAATTTTATCAAAAACTAACGAATTTACCGTGTTAATTCATTATTAACACAATTAACGGTGGTAACTCTCCCCTTTCCCAAAAGGGGGATTTCCGGTATTCCGATTTCGTAGGACAACGAACTTGACCTGAATATTTACAAAAGAACATTTCTACCAAAATAGCTTCTTTATTTCGTAAAAAATAAACGTTCTATTTAGTGCAACGCCGCAGCCTCAAATTACAAAGTTTCACTGTAACCAAAGTTATGAACGCTTAAAAGCGTAAATTTCAAACCACCTTCATTTTATTTTGGACAAACACTTAGATTATACGCTAGTCCAGTAAACAACTACTGCAATAAATTTAATACAGCAAAACGTAAAACTAAAAAAGCTAGTATAAAACAAAGAACAAAAATTAACAAAAACTTCAACTCTCGTAATTCTTTCTCACGTTAAAACCCAGTTCAATAATGTCACCCAGCATAATCAAGGCGATGATAATGGGTTGAGGTTAATGGTATTTAAGTCGTGAAGGGGTGGGGGCAGATAGTAGAGGGGGGACACTTGGCGGCCCAGGTAACTGTCGAGTTGAAGAGTGGGGGTGTAGCGGTGGAGGAGGGGTATTAGGGGGGATATTGGTTTTAGAGCAAACACTGCGCGTAATGACGCATCGTCCGAGTTTTACACACCAAATTACTTCGTGTAAGTACTCTCCAGGATTGCGTCACATTTTCATTCCCTTCCACTGGTGAAGTGGAAGGATAGATTTTTCAAAATGAACCTACTTGTAAAAAGTTTTGTCAGTTTTTAACTATTTATAGTATTTTTTATTCATAGACATTTTTTGACTCTACATGAAAACGTTTGTTACTCTTAGTCTACGCACTTTTTGCAATTTTCTAACGAATACTTAGGAATAAAGGGCTTTATTTTTCTCGTATCACATTTTTTTAATTACTCCCGTTCCCTTCACGGTACTTGAGAAATTATATACTATACAGCCGTTTGGGTGACTGACTGGTGAACGAGAGAAATGTTTAGTCACTTCCCGTAGAGCTACCCCCCTCAACCATTTATTCGTTTTAAAGGTCTTGGTGTGAAACCGCCAGGACAAATCTGAAAACTCGGGATTTTAACCCCCGGCGCGGTAGCGGCCGCAAATGAAGTTGTGCAATGGTTTACTATTTTGACTGTAGCGGCTGAACTAGTGATCAGATCTTTGATTTGATGAAACATAGTTCGTGTGGAATGAAGTTTTCTACAACTTTTGTATTTGACATTTTTATACTACTTCCAATAGGTAATTTGCTATTTCGCGTTAAAGATAAACTGGTCAAAATTTACTTGTTTCGTGTGTTCGGGCTAATTTAAACTTTTTTACTAAGCTACCGTGAGCGAAGTGAACGGTAGCCAGTGAGGCCGTAGACCGAGCAATGTCATGAGCACAGCGAATGGCATGTTTTTTACCAAGCGAGGCCATAGGGCCGAAGTCTGGGGCAGGCCCCAGCGAGTCCGAAGGACGAGTTATAGTATAAACTCCATAAAAACTAAAAAGTAACATTGGCATGTAATTAATTTTTATACTTGATGCTTAATTTGAGACGCCGACCACTCTTTAAGTTATTTTAAAGAGATTATGACAAGATGAATGGTGAGGGTGAGTGTGATGAGAGTTTTAATGGTATTTAAGTTACAAACTCCCAGATTGGGTCATAAATTAATTTAGCGACGATTGTAAATAGACCAGTGGCCTAACATAACTTCTGAACCACGGGTTGTGGCCAGGAAAACAAATGTGTTACTGTAGCGCAGAGAATTAAACCCGGGTAGTTTAGGAGCAAAGCACGTACTATACTTTAGCGGATTCGTGGCGGATTGGTATCGCGCGCGACTCCGGAGCTCATCACTCCGGTCGCGCGGGTTCAATCCCGTCACTAGGTAATGTGACTATACGGTGACTTAGGTGGGTAGAGGACTTAGAGTAGACCTAACTTCACCTCGTTAAAAAAGACAAACTTTACCTTTTTTTGTACCACTGAGCTTTGGCCACCCCCATAGCAATGACTGCTAAGCCAAGCTATTCATATTTTATCTTTACCCCTTCCCACAACGCTTCTCCGTAGAAGAAATATAATTTAAAGCAGAGTCCACTGTCAACAACGTCATCAGTTCTTGATAAAAGCGATTTTCGTACACCATCTCGTTATTTGTAGGTAAACACACTCACTTAACGATATATAAAACCCATCAAAGACGAGCTTGACAAGTCACAAGCGAATTATCTCCTGTACCCTGTACCTAGGGTAAACGTTGCACTACAGACGGGTCAGGTAGCGTGGAGCTCTCAAAGTGTATGCACTGTAGCGTGTCGCTCACCAGGCGCTTAATGTATAATTAATCCAGCTTTGATCTGTGTACAGTGCCCAGGGCCAGGAATACTGGATGGCGTTGTAAATGTTGCTAAATCCTCGAATGTTTGGGAAACTACTGAGTGATTTTGTTCGTAGGGACATTCATTTCGTTGTTACGTTTCGAACTGACAGTGTAACTATAGCTTTTACCTTCAAATCTGTAGGTTCTGGCATTTTAATCCTAAGTCGTTTGGGTTCAAGGTTTTGAAGGGACCACAAGATCTCTGGGACAGGATTGACTGGGACTCGTGGCGTGGTCCTGTAATTAAGCTTTATGGAGGTCAGATTTTGAGGATGATATAGGTCTAAAGCGGCTCAGATAGTCTCAGTGATCATCTGATGATACCCGCATCAACTCCCACCATCGTTTAGACATATCAGACCATCACCTGCGTGGCTCGGAAGTCACGTGAAGCCGTTGGTCCTTGTATTTCCATTGGCTGGGTTAACTAATGACCCATTCTAAGGAAGAGTCGGCCTTAGTTTGTAACAAGACTACACCTCATAACTCATTACTACCACTCATCACACTCATCCTTCACCACATATTTGCCTTAAAATACCCTCATGAGAGTGGTCGGCATCTCAAATAGTGATTTAGTGATCTTTTAGTGTTTAGCAGTATGCTATGTGTGAGTCAAATGAAGGTTCGGCGTAGCCATTACATTTCAATGTACTACGAGAAACATATATAGGCATAGATATTCTTTAAAAAATTATCCCTTACCTTAAATGTACCAAGAGATTGACAAATCAAAATTCGTCTGAAAATGCTGTCACCTCTCATTGACTCGTGTGCAATAAAACATGTTGTTTAGTTATGTGTTTACTTATCAACGTGTTATGTGTACAAAATTAACTATTGACACAAAAATACATGGTAAAACAATTTTGTATAAATATCGAGAAAATAAACCGTATTTTCATTATTAATTTAAGGTGCCTCATTTTCTAATTTTTGTATTATACTCTAGGTAATTTTTTACCTGTAGACGTCGTGTTCTTCATGCTCACTAACGATGAAAAATCCGTAATAGCACGAGCAACCATACGCAAAAGTATTTGAAACTAAGGGATTTGTGACAAACTTATTCTTTTCCTTTATAATATTGTGCTATATTATTTAAGTTTGAAACATTTATGGTTGCTATGATTTGACGAGTAAAACTACTTTAAATTTGTTGTTTCCAAACGTACAAATTTTAGTCAACAAGAATGCTTAATATTTTATTTTAAATTTCTTTGAGTGAGTAAACGCAGATGACAAGGTTAGTACGGGTTTTATTTTGAGCTTTTGTCTTTATTAAGATTTTGACTTACGAGCGCCACACTGCTAGTATTGTTGCATGTATCAATTTTATTCCATTTAGTACAAAATATTTATCACTTTCAACTTCAAAATACCCTCATTTTCAGTCTAAATGGCGACGTGCCACTACTTTTAACGGCCCTACTAAGTAACAAGAGACCCTATCAGACGAAAGACTCTACATAAACTCCTTATCTTATCTTGTCCAGTTCTCCAGCCAGTACTTCCGTCACCCCCGTGGATGACCGGGTCTCGGAAGACACACACTATCGGATGGACCACCCGCGTCGAGGAGTAGCAGTCATCATCAACATAGAGCATTTCGGCAACAGTCTCTTCGGAGAGAGAAAAGTAAGCAAAAACGATGTCTTGAGTCTCAGAACCACCTTCAGGAAGCTGGGGTTCGAGGTCGAGGTGTACTGTGATCTGACCAGGTGCCAGGTGGAGCGAACTCTTCGAGAACGTGAGTACAAGTAAGAGTTAAGCGGATCCACGGCGGATTGGCATCGCGCGCGACTCCGGAGCTCATCACTCCGGTGGCGCGGGTTCGATCCCTGCAGTCACCACTAACAATTTGAAATGTGACTATATGGTGACGCTAGGTAAAGGTCGAGGTTGAGTGGTAGAGAGGACTTTGTAGTCCTAACTTCGCCTCGTTAAACAAGACTACCTTTTACAAGTCACATGGAATTTTGATTTTTAATAATCATGGTAGGCTAGAGCATGGAAGATTAAACAAGGTTGTTAAAATCTAGTTCATCTGGTTCACAAAAGGTCAAAAGATCATAATAATGGCATTTGGCATCCCCGCTCCGATGGACGGTTGGCAACCCTGTCCCCAATAGGATATGAAGCGGCCAATCAGTGACTTAAGATGATACTCCGCAGCGAGACTGAAATTTCAAGCTAGTTATTACAACGTTTTGACGCAATGTGAACCGGAAGAACTAGATTATAGTTGTGACCCCGGCCGCGAAACCCTAAGTGTTAAGTTTAATGAAGACATATTATTACCTTCTTTGTAGCCTGGAGATCCTGATGAAACTTAGATGCTAGATGCATCTAATTCAACAGGATCTCCAGGCTACAAAGATGGTAATAACTTCAAATAGGTCCTGAAACTGGAAATCATAGTTTATTGAAGACATATTGGAAACTACAAATAAATATTTAAAAACGAGACGATCTCTCTAAGAATCCTTAAGGATAACACACCACACTACTGATAAAAGTAACAAGCAGAGACAAGGAAGAGTGATTTCACCGGAAGGAAAAATACACGATCCGAGCGAAAGAAGAAATATTGAGCAAACAAAAGAAGAAAGACCTAATCTATTGACTTCAGGGTCCAATGTTGGCCGCAAAACGAGAAAAATATTTGAAAATGCTCAGACATTAAATGTTCTAAGAGGTTTTCTTGGTAAAGGATTAACCTTAGAAAATCAAGTCAACAGTGTTTGCAGAAAAGTAGCTTCGGGTATATCTTAGACGAACTAGTATTTTGCTTGTGGCTCATTTTGGCCTTATATTTCCCCACTTAAATTATGGGATAGTCTTTTTGGAGTGGTTGTGTTCGTAAACCCTTTAAACCGTTTTCCGTTCGCAAATGGACGCTGTACGTATTTTAGAAAGTCGAACTTCACAGGCCAGTGTCGTGAGACTATTAAAAAATCTGGCTTTTTGATCCTTCGAAGTCTTAACATTTTTGAGTGCCGGTTTAACTTCAGCTTACTTTAAAATTCCGATGAAATAGAAAAGGTTTAGTTTTTCCCAGCAGAGGTAAAAAATGAGAATTAATTTAAAATTTTAAAAGCTTAAGGAAAATTAGTTTTCAACTGCTTTTTACAACCTGCCTGAGAATTGAAATCTTTCCAACTAGTTTTAAAGATCAAATATACGACTCCAATATTATTTAAAAGCAAATTGTTTACCTTTTCCAGGGACGTTTTTTATGAATTTCATGGGTGTGTTTATGAGTTTTAAATGAAACATATTTATTTTATGTTTTCCTATTTGTTTTGTGTTTGCAAAATATTTTTCATAAAAATGGAAATACCTGTTGTTTTTGGTATTATTGCCAACTATTTTTTCAAATAATTTATTTACGTACAATCCGTACTAATACAGCTGAACATTTAGTAATAACGATAAAAGGAACGTAATGTTTGTTTGATCCTATTCAGTAACAGAAGCAAACAGTTTGGGATGTAAACACAATTAGTTGATCACACGAATCTCATGGGTAAATCATGTGGTCGGTAAATGG
The DNA here is from genome assembly GCA_018831715.1 of Matsumurasca onukii. Lineage (NCBI taxonomy): Eukaryota > Metazoa > Arthropoda > Insecta > Hemiptera > Cicadellidae > Matsumurasca > Matsumurasca onukii. The sequence goes on from CM032067.1 coordinate 18,222,417, forward strand.
AAGCAACAGTATCAAGTGAAATAACTGCATGGTTGCTAGGATAAAAGTTTTTGTTGATATTTTAAATCCTTGTGCAGGATTCTATTATTGACATAACGGAAGAACAGCAATCCTTGGATTTAACATGTCATCCCCGAGGAATTTGGGGTCCAATTAATCCTTTGGACATCCTAAATAGTCAACACTAACAACTTGTTATGTGAATTTGCGGCAACGCTAGGTAAAGGTTGAGGTTGAGCGGACTTTGTGGTCCTAACTTGAACTTTGTGTCTCACTAAACAAGAAAAACTACCTTTTTTAAACTATCCATGCACACATTTGAACGACGAAGAAAATGAAATGATTTTACAGTTGAACTGTAATTTGCTTCACTATAGAGGCAGAGAGAACTACCGCACTGGGAGACACAGAACGGTAGTTCATGAACGTTTGCTTTCTCAGGCAGGAGTTCAACTCGTCAACATGTTGCCAAATTCGATTAAAAGTGCCTCAATATAAGCATTTACACCCCGTATCAAAAAGGTTTTGATCGCAAAAGCATTCTAAAGCACCTTTGAGTTTATGGCACACAACTGGGAGAACACATTAGAAAACTACTAATTTTTAAAACTTTTCTGGGAATTTTTCTGGAAGTTTTTTTGGGAATTCAGTGTTCTGAATTTTTTCAGTAAGTGAGAGAGACCACTCGGACTGCGATTGCCTGGTGGTGGCGTACATGAGTCATGGTCTCCAGGGACAACTCAGAGCCTCGGATGAGATCTTCGACATGCAGAACCTCTTCGAACCCTTCACCGGGGAGGGTTGCCCCACCATGGTCAACAAGCCGAAACTGTTCTTCATCCAGGTATGCACAGGTTGATTGTTAACGCAAAGATGGAGCTAAAGTATTTGATTTAAATTCCCCTGTAATTAAAAATATTGAGGTTGAAATTTTCACATCAATACAACGGTTTTTATTTGTTATTGACTTTTATACCTCCAAAATATTTGTAATTTGTAGATTATATAAAACTCATTTCAGGGGTAGTTTTTGTAAAATTTTATCGGAAATATCTTTAATTTTTTAAATGTTTTCAATCATCAGCCATTTTGCTTTAAGATTATTCTTATCTCTGACAGCGTTTATTTTTAACTTGTAACTCTTGTGTATATAGGACAACTCTTTTAAGAATTAAATATATGCATAATACTCGTACCTTTCCACGTTTAAAAATCTGCCAAAGGAAACCTTTGCTCTATTCGAAAAGTTTTGACATTATTACCCGAGCGTCACCCAAGAAACCATTGAAATAATTCAAAATGATAATAATTTCAACAAACAAGACAGGATTAAAATTTTCAGAAGATAGCAAACAGTTCTAAAGAAGTCTTTCCGATAGTGTCCAAGCCAATGATAACATTGACAGTTAGCATCCATGCTCCAATGGACGGTTGGCAGCCCTGTCACCAATAGAATAGCAGACGCAACCAGCGAATATCTCAGTTCCAGTCAATCAGTGGCTGAAGATAGTACCCCACAGCGAGACCGAAATATGTCAAACCAATTATCATGATGTTTTGACACGAAGTGAACCGGAAGTTGTTGATGTGTAGGCTTGCCAAGGACATGACAAGCAGACAGGGGTCTACACACAACCGGAAGTGACCGAGACTGCCGGCGGGTTTCTGGGAATTGACGCCAGCAAAATGATCACCATTCCGAGTAGAGCTGACATGCTCTTCGCGATATCTACTATACCAGGTAATCTTATCATCATGCAGTGCTCGGACAGTAAATAGATTAACTTAACTCTCCAGGCTTTCACGGCCGGTGTACAACTCTTCCGGTTCACACCGCGTCCAAAATGTCATAATTAAGTTGAAGATATTTTGGACTCGCTGTGGAGTACCATCTTCAGTCACTGATTGGCTGAAACATCCGCCAATCGGTTCACAACGAGGCCGAAATATCTCAACCTAATTATGAAGTTTGGAAGAACTAGATTATAGTAAATAGTAATCATTGCTCTATTAATACCAAAGCTGCCAAAAGGACGTAGAACTAAAAATTGTTCCGACTATGAAGAGATGATTTAAAATTAGATGCGCTGAGAGAAAGATTTTCTAGTTGATGCGCTTATTGAGAGGAAATGACAACATTTCCAACTAGCTGTAACAGCCGGAAGTTACTTACAGGATACTTATAAGGCTGGATGATTACAAAAAGGAGCTATTTTCTGAGACCCCATAGAAAACAGGGACAGAGGTCCTCCAAAGGGACATATCCACAAAGATTCAAAAGAAAATCTGTAAAAAGAAACCTAGGTCAAGTTTCTAATTAAAAGAAATGCTGTCATTAGTGAAATTGAATGCAGTTAACTCATCATAGGATGACCTTATTCAAAATAATAACAATTTAAAATTTAGAAGCTTAAAACACTACCAATTCTCTTAGAGTCAATATTTTGACGTTGCGTTTGCAGTATCGTTTTTACTTCTTAGTATTTCTAGTTTGACACCAAACTCAATCTACGTATCTACTGCCAATAAGGTTTCTATAAACTATGTTCGAAAAGATTTGAAGAGAGTATATTAAGCTTGGTGGCAATTAAGGGTCATTATTAGTATATTAGTACAGAACAACGCCTAAGCAAGGAACATCAAAAAGAAGTTTTTTAGTCGTGTAGTAAAGAATTTGTCTTGTTTGGATGGGGATATGTTACCCAAAAAGAGATGGTATGTTAAGAACAGCGCTTAAAAATACATGGTGATGAACCATAATAACTCTATTTCCAATGAAAATAGCGTTGTCTAAGTTTAAAGCTTCCAATATTTAAGCTACCACTACTTACGATAAAGTCAATGTAATTGGGTCAGATTTGTGTCATTGTATTCTTATTGTCATTTCTTTTAATATGCTACACAACTTATGCTCTCATTAAACACAACTCGTTTTTGACCCTTTGTTGACCATTTCTTTGGATGACGCGTGGTTGTCAACTATCCTTATAAATTACTACATTTTCTATAATGATGCAACATTGTCAATACCCTTCAACAGGTATCAAACTTGTTTAACACTTGTAACACTTCTTTGTTTAAACTATTGTTGCTGACATTTTCCATTTTTGTGGGCGAAAATGATCACGACGTTTCGGGATCTGAAAACTGATCCCGTCTTCAGGTGAAAAGTAACCTAAAACATAACACAGAACATTAGAAATCGAGCTAGCCTAAAGTAATCAGCACTGGTCAGCTTATGCTCATTTCTTTAAACTGGCTCGTTTTCTAATGATCTGTGTTATGTTTTATGTTACTTTTCACCTGAAGAGACCCGGTTACATATTGCAGATCTCGAAACGTCGTGATCATCTTTGCTCACCAACAATGGAAAATGTCTGCAATAATAGTTTAAACTTGTAAAACACTGTATATGTTTGCTTTAGGGTTCGTGTCTTGGCGAAGCCCTGTGTCAGGAGCGTGGTACATCCAAGCTCTCTGCAAGTGGCTGAACTGTGCCGGCTTCAGCCTAGAGCTGCTCACCATCCTGACCCGAGTGACGAGAGAAGTGGCCGTGGAGTGCACATTCCACAACCCCTTCAACCCTAAGGATCCTATCTGCAAGCAGCTGCCCTTCTTCGGCTCTTCACTCCTGAGGACACTCAAGTTCACCAAGAGGAGCAGATGCTGCAGGAGAAACTCCAGGAGGAAGTTGGATGCTGAAGAGGATCAACCGAGCGAAGACGAAGATGACGTTGAGAAGGATGATTCAGACAGTGGGTCCAGTTTTGGATTCAATGACGAAGTGGAAAACGAGATCCATAATTCAGAAACTGATAAAAAGCTGAAGGGATTACCAAAATATCAGAGATTTGGAAGACTAAATAGCCGTATGAAAATAAACATGACAATGCTACAAAGAAACTTTCCTCTGGTTAACACATTCAAGAACTACTTTTCGAAAGATTCGCTCTCAATTCTTCTCGTGGGAAAAGCGGAAGAAGATAACAGCGTGGATGAACTATGTATCAACAGTTTGGAGAGAAAGCCGAGTTTGACGTCGGTTAACCGAAAAAGAAAGAATCGAGACGATCAACCGGGGAGTTCGGAGTGTTCATCATCAAAGAGGAGAAAAACAGAAACTAAAACAAAATAAATTATTTATCCCTGAAAATGCATCAATTTACTTTACCAGTGTGTTTGATCTAAGTATTTTGAAACCAGTAGAGGTGATATGGGTATTATAAGACCGAAATAACGCATGTAAACCAAACGTTTAGTACATTACGTTTGATGCAAACTTATTAATTTTGATTCAACCACTTACAACTAGGCAATAACTAGTTGTTATTTCCAGCTTTAACTTACCTGTTAACAAACCCCTAAGCTCTACACGCTACTAATACAGGTAACTTATCTACGCAGCATTTTTGAGTTAACCAGAGCGTCAGTACGTCCGTTACACTACGTTCATTCGTTTTAAATTGGTGGCAAAAATAGCTTTAACAGCGAAATAAGTTGTCCGATTGTAATGAAAACTAAAATGAGTTTTCCCTTTAAAATGATGTTTCCCTAAAATTTGGCCTGCAGTAAAACTTAATGTTAATCTGAGGCCGAAGGCCGAGGCGGTCAGCGTAGCAAATAGCCTCGTAAAGCAACGTTTCCATTAGGACAAGTCACCGGCACATTGTTACGTCTGTTAATAAATGAAGAGAGTGCAACGCAGTGGTAATAGAGCCCGAAGAGCTGAGGCTAAAGGCAGAAGTGTAGCTGGGAGAGTAGTGAACAGCCTCGTAATGTCCGTGATAACAGGACACGAAAGGTTCGGCCCGAAGCCCAAAATAAGAGGCGAAGCGAATTTGAGTTACAATTAGCGAATTAGAGTTTCAATCAGATGATTTGAGTTACAATAAGCAGCTAGAGTAACAATTAGCTAGCTAGAGTTACAATTAGCTAATTAGAGTTTCAATTAGATTATTTAAAGTTACAATTAGCTAGCTAAGAGTGACAGTGCTTGAATTAGAGTTTTAATCAGATGATTTGAGTTACAATTAGCTAGCTAGAGTTACAATAAAGGTAGCTAGAGTTACAATTAGCTAAAGAGTTTCAATTAGATGACTTGAGTTACAATTAGCTAGCTAGGTGATGTTAGCGAATTAGAGTTTCAATTGCAACTACAGGTGCAATTAGCGAATTAGGTTTCAGTGCTTGAATGAGATGTGCAATTAGCGAATTAGAAATTCAATTAGAGAATTTGAGTTAAAGTTAGCTAACTAGAATTACAATTATCAAATTAGAGTTTGATTAGCGTATTAGAGGTGCAATTAGCAAATTAGGGTTTCAATTAGAGGATTTGAGTTACAATTAGCTTGCTAGAGTTTCAATTAGCTAATAAGGATTACAATTAGCAAATTTGAGTTACAATTAACGAATAAGAATGACAAATAGCCAAGCTTCACTCGCTTCACATACGTAGTGCTTAGCTGCGTGTCGGCCTGGCTTTATATAAACCGTTGTTATAAAAGCGGTTTTCAACGCTTACAAGAAACTATTGACAGTAAAATGTGACTTTACTCGCAAAACATCGTTATTCCAGCGAGCGACTGAAATGTACGAAACGTGTTTTCCTTTCCCAATACAAATATCGTCCTTTGCTTTCTTTCCACAGATACGCGTATATCCACAGCTGTTTCTGTAGAACGTGAGTCAAACATGCTCTAACCAGAAATCACGAACGTGTTTTACAATCCATATAGGCTATTGAAATCAGGGAATGAACTTATAGTTAGAGTGTTTAACTATTGACAATAAAAGATACCCCATTGGGCAAGGTTATTGGAAAGTATCAAGAACAAGAACTCGAATTATTACAAAACTTGCTATTTCCTATGTGAACTCTTCATAACAACGAACGTCTGGATCACTCTATTAACGTGAAGGGTTTTTAGAAGGAAAATGAAACGGAGATACCGTGATGTTTCACTCTACGAATCGTAAAATTGTCAATTTAAAAATAAGGGAGAAGTGACGGGTTCGATTCCCAGAAACTTTGGGACTCGTGGCATGGTCCTGTAGTCCACTTCATGGAGGTCAGGTTTTGAGGATGATATAGGTCTAAAGCGGATCATATAGTCTCAGTGATCATCTGATAATACCGGTATCAACTCCCACCATCGTTTAGACATATCAGACCAAGTCACGTTAAGCTGTTGGTCCTTGTATTTCCATTGGTCATTGGGCTATTAATTAATAACCCATTCTAAGGAAGAGTCGGCCGGTTTGTAACAAGACTACACCTCATAGCTCATTACTACCACTCATGAAACTCATCCTTCGCCACGTATTTGCCTTTACCCTCATGAGAGTGGTCGGCATCTCAAATGGTGATTTAGTGATTTGGAACCAAACTTTTATTTGGGAATTTTAACGGAGGCCCCTCACGCCTTAAGATTTTGGATTTTCAAACTTCGAGACATTAATATTAATGATAAATATAAAGTATTCAGTAAACATTTTTTATGCTTTTTCTGTTCAGTTTTTAGCAAATTTTCATAGGAATTAGAGTTAGTGATTTCTATAACTTTAAAGAACCAAACCTCGTTAAACAAATGGGTTTGCACCTTACAGCTTCCATACACATACTGAGTGTCAAATGGCAAAACTTAGAATAGAAAAATATATGTTATTAACCCAACGTCTGGACAAGAACCAGCAAATCCGCTCAGCCAGACCAAGATGACGGTGTAAAATCAGCAACCATGTAAAAGTATTGGTATGTTCATAAAATGTTCATACCAAAGTTTCTTGGAAATCGGATAAAAAATTTAGTTTTGATAACATAAACCACTATTTTTAGTGGGACACTCTCAACCAAGAGGGCACTGATTGTGTAAACTATCTCCCCGTTACAGAAAATTCGCTAAGACTCACGGTAGCACTTCTAGCTACGTTTTACGAATGTGAAGACGGATTGTGTTGCAACGTAGCAAACCGGAAACGGGCCATAACTCGCATCTATGCAGTGTTTCCGGCACACGCCATCATATGGTTTATTGTTTATGTTGATTGCACACTGCAATGTTGATGTAGGTTGTAAAGATAACAGGCTTTAGCGTGATGGAATAACAAATGCAATTCAACTCAACCTATTCCACAATTCACAAACATGATTTCACCTCAAACGAGTTGTCAATAATAGTACGTTTTATAAAGCCTTTATTTGAAATATAATTGCACTGAGCGTGTAACAGCTGTTTCCCTAAATATATAGGCTAAACCAGGGCCGTGTTTACATAAATTACTACTTTTAGGAACTCCTAAATGGGAGTGTAGAAATAGTCGTTGGGAGTCTTCTAAAATGTTGCTCAATGCAAAGTTGTACAGATTTTGTTGTTCCCTTCAGTTTTAGGATTTTTAAATATTAGTTTGGGATAGGCTTTTATTTTATTTTACTAGTACAAACCGTTAATTTGTAGTCATTGTTGAAAAGGTATTGTTGGAGGATCTTACACAAGGAACAGAAATCCTAAAGTGTGTCTAAGGAAAATAGCTGGACAAAGGCTGAGTTGACCGTATTTCGCCGAATTTTGAGACTTATCTTACAATAATAATTTATGGACTTGAATATGCTAGATCATATTTGAACTTGTCAGTTTACTCCTGTTTTAACTGAGCTGGATAACGTTTCTGACTGGGACTCGTGGCGTGGTCCTGTAATCCAGCTTCATGGAGGTCAGGTTTTGAGGATGATATAGATCTAAAGCGGCTCAGATAAGTATCAGTGATCATCTGATGATACCCGCATCCCACCATCGTTTAGACATATCAGACCATCACCTGCGCGTGGTTCAGGAATCACGTTAAAATTTGTATTTCCATTGGTCATTGGGCTATTAATGACCCATTCTAAGGAAGAGTCGGCCTTAGTTTGTAACTAGACTACACCTCATAACTCATTACTACCACTCATCTTCACCACACATTTGCCTTAAAATACCCTCATGAGTGGTCGGCATCTCAAATAGTGATTTAGTTTTATACGAATGGAACAAGAATAGAAACGGTTTAAATGTGAATCTAGTGCACAAATTGTGCTCTGGAATCTACTAGATGTGCAAGTAGCAGAGCTGTTGTAACAGGTGATATCAAATAGTAGAAATCTAAATGGGATTGTTCGAACCTCGTTTTTTTCTGTTTGATCTGATTTTTCCCAACAATCCGCTCTTTCTTTTTGAACAACCTCTCGTTTGGAACAAACTGCTAATGCGTGGTTCAGAAGTCACGTTAAGCCGTTGGTGCATTTCCATTGGTCATTGGGCAATTAATTACAACCATTCTAGGAAGAATCGGCCTTCGTTTCAAGACTACAACTCATAACTCATCTTTTCACTGTCACACGCATCCCTCGTCACATATTTGCCTTAAATACCTAATAGTGGTCGGCATCTCACATAGTGATAGTGATATAGTGTTTGATCTTAGTGTAATTTTCTTAGAGGCATAAACTGAAGCTTAAGTCCAAGGCACGGCCGAGGACGTTAGGTCAACGAGTACCAAAAGACACTTTTGGTTTGAGTTATGAATGACACTTTTTGTAATGATGCAGGTGCAATATCAATAACTGTATCTATTAAGTTCTACTTCAATTAAACATAATTCAAATTTAACCACTCATTTGAACCCACTAACCTGGGTTGTTATGTTTACTTGAAGAAAGTTGTTACGCTAGTTTATCCTCGCCGATCATCAGATAGTGCTTAATATCCATTTGTAATCGATTATTTCTCGGATACTGAACAATCCCATTAGATCGATAGAGTAGTCGATTTACAACAGTCGACTTGTAGATCAATGAAATACTAGAACATGATGTCCTTGCTAAATAAAGATCATTAAAATTATCTTTTCTACCTAAACAAATTTTATTTAGGCAGCTTTCCAATTTTCCTTAGAGGCACAAAGTGTTTGGACTACAGAGTCCTTCCCACCACCAACCTAAACCTTTACCTAGCGTAGCCACAAAGAAACTTAAAAGATTGTTACTGGTGACTGCGGGGATCGAACCCGCGCCACTTAGTGATTTTGATATAAAGGAAAACAATCAATGACGAATTATTTTATGTTTAAAATTCTCAAAGATAAAGTTAAGTATCGTTCAGTTATCTATTAGCAAAACAAGTGGTACAATTTATTCTTGAAACTAAACTGAATCGCTTGAAAAGCTGATATTGACAGTGTGTCAAACTGTGAACTAATATCGAGTAAACTCAGTATACAGGGTGTGGCGTTGTGTGATCTCAAACTCAAACTTAGTTTAAACTTGAGTCGAGGTTGTGTTTATCTCAGCCAAATGTTGACTTGAATAACTTGTGAAATTGCAACTTTATCACATTCCGTCAACTCAGCGCAGACTTTCGTTGTCGACTCTTCACGTCGTCAGACACAGTAATTGCATAGTTTTGTTGTTTATGAGCTCTAAAACGTGCACTAGGGCACAGTTGAATGTCATGTCATACGCGGCTCAACATACATGTGCTGTAGATTATTTTGTAAAACTTAGGTTGAATTTTTCTGTTCTTGTTCGAAAATGTATTTCTCTGTGGATCTTGTTTGTTATACATGTTATACCTGTTTACTTTGTTGGTTTTTTATTGTCATCTCAAAACAAAGTCTAGGTTAGTTTACTTACAATGCGAACCAAGGGTGCTACAGTTTTAAAAGAACTCTGATTTGTGCAACAAAACTGCGAAATCATTGGAAACGAAATCACTTAGTTTGTAGTTATATGATCTTAGTTCAACTTAATTGTGCCTAAATTTGCATCATCCTTTTGAAATAAGCTTTTTCATCTATCCATGCTCCTCTCCTTTTAACACACTTAATAAACTATGAAACAATAATTCTTCTATAGCAATTTAAAACTTTCGACCGTATACAGGGTTAGTTCAAGGTATGGATACGCCCTGTTAAATTTTAAATAAATAAAGATAGACAAACTAAACTCAGATAAGTTACTTTGGGGGCAACTCAAAATGTTTAAACGGTAAGACACATTAAATAACACCTCATTTGAAAAGGTCTTAGTTCAATAAGGACATTAGAAACTAGAGTTTTCTATCTTAACTCAGTACGAAATGGCAGATCATCGAAATTAAGTAAAACCTAATCAGGACAACCCATTTGTACTGGGTAAAGGTATAAAGCTATAGTTTTCAGTGTTATTCTTCCCTAACCAATACCTCTAAAAGTGAGGTGTCATTTAATAGGTCTTACAATTTAAAAATTTTAAGTTGCCCTTCAAAAATCACGTTTTGGAGAAATGGACAAAGTCACCAACAAGTTGGCTTTAACTTCCTATTAAGGTATCCTGAGTTTCATTTATCTATCCTTAACCATTAGGGTGTATCCATACTTTTAGCTCACCCTGTATAATGTGCAAACTCACCAGTTCTCATGAGGAAGAGCCGGAGATATATAAGATGTTACGAGGAAGAGAGCGGATATTGGGTTTACAGCAAACATTACTTGATGGTGCATCGATCCGGTTTCACCACACTTAGGAAAACGTAATGTTATACATTCTTCAATACTCGTTGCTGATGCGCTAGTTCAGTTATGTTATCTACGAATGTACTGACATTTAACACCTGTTTTTGAACTGTTCCTAGTAAATTTCATAGAAACTACAGCTCTCATTGACTGGGACTCGTGGCGTGGTCCTGTAATCCAGCTTCATGGAGGTCAGTTTTTGAGGATGATATAGGTCTAAAGTTCAGATAGTCTCAGTGATCATCTGATGATACCCGCATCAACTCCCACCATCGTTTAGACATATCAGACCATCACCTGCGTGGTTCGGAAGTCACGTTAAGCCGTTGGTCCTTGTATTTCCATTGGTCATTGGCAAATTAATGACCCATTCTAAGGAAGAGTCGGCCTTAGTTTGTAACAAGATACACCTCATAACTCATTACTACCACTCATCACACTCATCCTTCACCACATATCCTAAAATAATGAGAGTGGTCGGCATCTCAAATAGTGATTTAGTAATTTAGTGACTATTCCTTGCTATCGCCAAAGATAGCGAAAAGTCGTAGATCGAAATTTTAGATATAAAAAACAAACAACACAACAAATATACGTTTAGTTTCCGATTTAACAGAAAAGATTACAATCAAATCACAATGAGTCTTGAAACATTCAGATTAATCACTTACAGCTAAAATTTTTGATATCTCTTTATATTGAATAGATAAGAAAATCCCGAAATATCCCAGTGTTTTTAAGTGTTTGAAAGTTTTGTAAAGGAATTTAAGTCGATCAGCAGTTTTTATGTTTTAATATACATGTATATGTATAGGCCTGTAATTATACATGTAGGCCCATGATCCGAAGTCACGTTAAGTTGGTCCATTCCGTTGGTCGACGGGCTATTAATTGATGACCCAATCTGGGGAACAGTCGGTCCTAGTTTGTAACTAGACTACACCTTATCATCCATCAAAACCACTCAACACACTCACTCTTCATCCCTTATTCACCTTGAAATACCCTCAAGGAGTGGTCGGTGTCTCAAATCAGTGTTAAAGTATATATGTGTGGCCCTCTACAGGTTGCATTTTCATGATATTTATATACTTATAAATTTATTTATTTATATTTATTTGGGACAGAAAAACCAATATCAACAAAGTCCGTTCAGCCTGACGAATATTGCGGTTAAACTGATTTTGTTGATTATTGGTATACTTGTTACTAATGGTGGAATAAATGTTATACTCAGTTAAATATAATCATAGGTATCACAAACATTCTTTTTTGGAGAGGGAAACGCCCCCCCAACCAAAAGGGCACTTCCGGTATAAATTATCCCCTCGTTACAGGAAATTCGCAAGGATTCATGGTAGCGCTTGTGACAACGTTTCGGCTGGATAGAAAATGACCGCAACAATATTTCAAATTCTCCCATCATCAATGAGACACTTCAAAGACGCATTTGACTTGAATATGAATATAGAAAGTTATTTTCGGAATAAGTACGTTCAGCCAGACACAGCTGACACTTTGTGATATCGGATATTCCTGGTGACATCTCAAATTATCAGCTGATATAAACTGCAATTTGCGTCATCCGCCGCATTTAGATATTGAATTGCTTCCCACTGAGATTTATCAGGATTGAATATTACCATTCAACCCACTTGTAATTGAGCTATATTGATCGTTACTGTGCATAAACATTTGGTAGTTCTTTGTATTTGGAAATTACCCATTTCTAAGAGTCTAGATAAGTTGAATTAACAGCCAATAAAGTATTGGGTGGCCCAAAATAACTCTAATCAGTTATTTCTCAACAAATAACACAAACGACAAACCTTAACTTTTAAAGAAACCTCATGACATAACAACTGATACTTTGAGGCGGCAAAACTGAAAATACCCGCAGAAACGAATTTCACCTAAGATTAAAATAAACAATGATTTCCTTTGAAAACTTGAACAGCAGTAAAACATACTCAATAGAAGAGGTACAGTACATTTATATTCCTAACAACCGAAAATGAGTGCCATTAGAACTACCATCATATACGGATTGAGTTTTAATGTCCCCCTTCCCACCTTAATTTTTGAAAAAATAGGTTTTAAAATCAGGTTTAAGGTATATTTCATATGCTGTTTTTTAATAAGAATTTTTTCAAAAATAATTTGATCGTATGTTATAGGGTTGTGATGTTTCAAAAGGACTTAAAAAAACCATTAACAAAATTGTATGTAAAATGTGGCATTTTTAAACCTGATTTCTTTTAATCTCTAAATGGGCTTTACAAAAACTAGTCGAGATAACAACTTTGCGTCGTTGAACTTTATTAAAATTCCTTTGTTTTGAGGTGCCAAAGGGGGATTATTGTTTTAGAAATTCAACCCTCCCTCCGGTTTTGGTGAGGTAACGTAAAGAACGTCAAACATAACGAAATTCTTCAGGTCCAATAAAAATATTCCCCAAAGGGTTTTTGAAAATATTTCCTTATTTAAAAGTTAAGGTGGGAGGAGGGGACACCCTGTATACATCTACTACTGTATAACTAGTTTGATTTGTAAGTTAGAGTGTACAGTTGGCAACTCTGGTGGGTGTCAACTAATGGGTTTAGTGTTTACACTGGAACCAATATCCACCAAACACTCTCCAGGGAACTCAATACTGAGCCATCATCTGTCTTACTCGATCCAGCCCTTTAATACGTCTTGTGGATTTATCTAATCAGCTGATTGGATTTTAATTTATAGAATGGCATCCGCTAAGTGAAGTGACGTTTAGTTGTTCCACCCTTTTAGGGTTTGAGAGTTTAGAGGTTATTTATTCGTTTTAAACACAATGAATTTTTTTTAAGTTGATTTTTTACATAGGAGAATTTTAGAGTTGAAAATGCTATTGTGGAAGTTTGAAGTCTTTAATTGTCGGATAGGTCTCTTATTATGCTAGAAATTCGGCGAACTTCCGCCTTTGGCCAACAATTTCAAATTCAAATTCAAATTGATTTATTTGTCAAATTAAAATTCAGTTTACAATCAAAAGTTTGTGAACACAATACATCTTCTCAGAAGGTAACTGCCACCACAATTATTTAAGACTAAAATAAGAACTGTTCACAAATTATATTTAAATATAATAAATTTACATCTATATACACCTCACTGCTACAAACCACAAACATAAATAAAGGAAATTTAGGGCCTCTAAGGCAAATGCCTGATTGGAGGTTCCGTTTAATTCAATTAAAATTTCTTATTCTTCAGCGGTCAGAAATGTTTAAAAAATAGATTCTTTTGGTCTCTTTCAGAAACTAGTGCTGCATGGTTTTATTACTCACTAATAGTGCACTTTTATTCCTACAACTAAACCTAATCTAAGAAACATAAAAAATCCTGGACGATTTCAGATTTTTTCCAAGATACCTGGACCAAGGCATTCATCAAGAAGTTATGGCTGGACGCCAACAAGCTGCCTCATATAAAATAAAGATAGCCGGCTTTTCCCAGCTCGTACTAGACGTGAAAACTAAGAACAAGGAAGGCCACAAAGCCAACTATTTCTTTTCTCCAGACCACTCCAAGATTCTGTTCTTTTGAGTAGGGTCACTCTAAAAAAGCTTTTGTTTGAAACGAATTCCAATCACCGGTTCAAACATAATACTGCATACGAAGGAAATACAATAAAGCCCATCCGTCAATCAGTCTGGGACTCGTGGCGTGGTCCTGTAATCCAGCTCCATGGAGGTCAGGTTTTGAGGATGATATAGGATAGCGGCTCAGATAGTCTCAGTGATCATCTGATGATACCCGCATCAACTCCCACCATCGTTCAAACATATCAGACCATCACCTGCGTGGTTCGGAAGTCACGTTAAGCCATTGGTCCTTGTATTTCCATTGGTCGTTAGGCTATGAATTAATGGCCCATTCTAAGGAAGAGTCGGCCTTAATTTGTAACAAGACTACACTTCATAACTCATTACTAACACTCATCACACTCATCCTTCACCACATAATTGCCTTTAAAATACCCCTCATGAGAGTGGTCGGCATCTCAAATAGTGATTTAGTAATCAAGGCCCGACAGTAAAATCTTCTAATCGGACTGATTTATTTAGTCAGTTTTACTTGAACGGTACGATTCTTATTAATCTGAGCCTAAGATTAATCCAAGCAAATCACACTCCGGCGCGAAGTCCGTTCACTCACGTGTTCTCGTAGCACTCTTCAGTCGGGAATCCAACGGTGGGTGTCGTCCCTCGAAGATCACTCGCAGCCGACGTTCGCAGCGGGCACAATGAAGATCGCTGACACCGAGAATTCACACTGACACTGTTCACGCACAAGGGTTGTGACCCTGTATGTTCACACAGCACTTACACTTTCACGAGGGTACGCGGCCCCTATTACACAGACTTGCTCTGCACTGAACTGAACTGCCCGGGGCTCCTGAGTGCGGGCTTATATATCCCCGCAGAAAGTGCTGGAAGCTTCTCGAAAGGCCTCGACTACCACGTGACTAGGCTTTCAGCCAATAGGATTGAAGTCGAGAAGCTTCCGTGGTGATGGCGCGTGCACTCAACCGTAACTAACGTCAAAGGCAATATATCTGACAGTCAATTGGGTCTCCAAATTCACGCAGGTCATTGTAGCGGCGGCTGGGTCTGGTCAATGGTCTGGTCCTGCGCCATTGATCCTGGCTGCAAGAAGCACGGTATATCACAGTTAACAGTGGTTTTGTTTCAAACTGGGTTATGGATTCCGTTGTAGTGTATCAACATGGTTAGTAACCTAGCAAATAGGAATAATATCGAGTTTTAAATTTTTCTGAGAGTAACACTATATATCTCTATTTGAGATGCCGACCACTCTCATGAGGGTATTTTAAGGCAAATGCGTGGTGAAGGATGATTGGAAATAATGAGCTTCTGAGGTGTAGTCTTGTTACAAACTAAGGCAGACTCTTCCTTAGAATGGGTCGTTAATTGGTAGCCCAGTGACCAATGGAAATACCGGACCAACAGCTTAACGTGGCTTCCGAACCACGCAGGTGATGGTCTGATACCATTCTGAACGATGGTGGAGTTGATGCGGGTATCATCAGATGATCACTGAGACTATCTAGCCCTTTTAGACTTTATCATCCTCAAAACCACAGCCTCCATGAGCTTGATTACAGGACCGCCACGAGTCCAGTATTACGGACGTTTTCCATTGTGTTTGAGTTAACAACGATGAACAGGGATCTTGGGTCTACGATCTTCTGGTGAAACCAGGAACGATTCGAGAAATCTAAGAAGTTCGACGTAGTGTAATGTTTTGTCAGGTACATGCCATCTTCAACCTAACTTCAACAAAGAATTGTTACTTTTTCTAGCGGATAACCATAAACCATGAATAAGGCTTCATCGTATGCAGAGAGAAGAGTCGTGAAAAACTAAAACGGTTGCACTCTGACAAACGGTACATTTCAATTGAACTTGACATAAATATTATTGTGAGCCGTACGTAGTAAGTGTACCTAAAGTCCAAAGCCCAGTTCATGCCAGTCGAGTGGCATTGAAACCCCCAATTTTTGGCCACCATTTCTATCCGGGCAAACAGATCGTCGTTCATTTTTGCGGTTATGGGATCCGTGGTGGATCGGCATCGCGCGTGCTTATCCTCCGGTGGCACGGGTTCGTCCCGCAGTCTGCACCACAATTAATCGACCTCATGGTAACGCTAGGTAGGCGGGTTGGTGAGTAGGGACTTTGTAGTCCCTAACTTCGCCTCGTTAAACAAAACAATTTTAAACAGAGCTTTTACCTTTTACAAATGTTGAGTAAAAGGGGTAAGAATACTGGTCAGCATCAGAACGAAATATAGTATTTATAGTATAAAAACCAGTTTTGGAAGGCCTCTCACAAAGGACATTTCCTGATAGCAAAATAACTTTTCCGTTTGAAATCGACCAGGGACATTTTATTAATTTTGTGATGAACATATAGATTAATTATAAGGATAAAAAACAGCGTTCATGATTTTAGATCGCTCTGAAGGAAATTCGCAAGGATTCACATAAGCGTTTGTGGCTTTGTTATTCAGAAACTCTGGTAAAATGTAGTACTTTTGAACTTTGATTTCTTTGGCTGTGATTTACGCATTCTTCAAATAAACCTTTACCGTCAGGGAACTTTCAGACAGCAAGACGGGTGAGGTATGAAATAAATACTTCATGGTTTCCGGTTTCAGGACCTATTGGTAGCCTGGAGATCCGACGAACCTGGAGCGATCATCAGTTTCATCAGGATCCCAGGCTTCAAGAGAAGCAAAGATTCGTTTTTAAATATATCCAATGAAGGTTTGGGATTAAATTGGCATATGAATTGGAGTTTGTCACTATCACTGAACAATGGTTACCGCAGAATTTGGTGCTTTTTTCTAGAGGCTCGTATTGTTTCAAAATGAGTTCTTTCATTAACATCATAATATGTACAATTAAATTTCGATGCAAGTCAAGGCATAGTATCCTCAAATAAAATGCATGGTATAAATTCTATAGGTCAAACTAAGACCGTTTAAAATAGCTTATTAAGTGCTAAGAACATGCAAAGCTGAGAACATGTCAAAGATCCGACAAACTATAAAGGACTCTTCGAGAGAGATAACATCTTAGTCTGCGTTTGAACATATCTAGGCCAGGTAATTGTTTGTTTACTGAAGTTTATTAAATAAATTTATATCTTGATAAAAATTGAATTTCTGCAAAGCTCAAATTAAACATAATTTGATGCGTTAGTCTTGATTTCCTTGTTCCTCTTGGCAGTTAGTTTGATTTTGAAAATATAAATAGCTGCAAAGTAGTATTAATGAAGAGTACGGTTAAGATGTTTCTGTCTCGAAGTGCCACTCTGCAGCTTTCAGCCAACCAAGGCCCCAAAATATCTTGTGCCTCTTTTAAGACGAAAACCCTGTACCATTTTAGGTGAAACCCCAGAATATTATGCCATAAACAAACTGACTCGAAGATTCCATGTTGGACCTTAGAGTTTCCTAGTCCCAACTCGACTCAGCTGTCTCAAAGCATAGATAGAAGAATTTTACAAAGACGATCAATGTGGGAGTGCCATTTAGGTTGTTTGAATAAAAATCCTAAAACTTGCTGCAATGTTGTGATTCTAAATCCCAGTTGTTTTTAGAGAGAAATGCGTTGTTGGCAATGGGGCCAGTGGAAAACTGTACTATGTTGATTTTGAACTATGGGATGAGTTTATTAAAAACAATTGACCAACAGAGATGAATAATTAAACGAAATTCTAATTTAGAAATAGTTAGCTGCATTGAATGAAGACTAGGTAATGTCATAAAATTTAATAGAACAGTGTGTGGATAATTGGTTGATGGAAACATATAAGATAGATGGCAGATCATTAATGAACAATAAAATTAAATAAAGGTCAATTTCTCTAGGTAACACAGAACTAGAATAAGGTAGCAGTTTCTGAAAATAGAACCTCTTGACATTGGGATTTATTTCAAAGGGCTGAGAGCTGCATGGGTTAGACCCTTAAGAGGCTGAAACAACGATGTGGGAATGTTTGTGCCTGGTAAAGTTTACTGTACAACAGTGATGTTTATATCTTAAAACTGAAATGGTAAATGCAAATAATTTTGCAGCTTACTGAAACTTTGTTTAAAACTATTAAAAATTTATTTGAACAAGTTGATTACCCGTGCCAATTGCAAATATACATCTAAAACTTAAGATTAATTTAATTTTGTATTTGTGACCCTCAGGGTGTTTTCGACAACCGCCATCTTCAGGAACTTGGTACCGGGTCCGTACGACCAAGATTACAATATAAGATGGTGTTTAGTCATGGTGAGGAGATATCATGAAAAAATATTTTTAAAAGTGTTCTTGCCTTAACGCTGGGTTCTTAATATTTACGTTTGCAAAAACTAACATATAAACGTAACTTTGTAATAATAGATTTATAGGCAGATATATTTCAAACAAGTATGCCAATTTTCATTTATTTTCAGTTCAGGCATGCACTTTACACTTTGAAAGAACATAATTGTCAAAAACCGTAATAAAAGTTTTTGTTCGTTTCAAAACGCTCTTACGTCGTAATTACCAACAAATCTGGCTGCAAGTATACCAAAAGTTGTAAAATTTGATTTTGAATAAAACAATAACAAAGTTGGGAAGAACAAAATATAATTTGATTATAAGGCTAAAATTTAGCAAAGTAACAAAACAGTGAAAATATTTAAAATTTGGCTTTTGAGCAATGTTCTAATTTTCCTTTTGTTTTTAATTACATGATTATAAATCATTATTCAATACGTGGTTTGTGACAAATATGTTGTTTTAAAGTGGCAAAGTATCTTAACAATACAAAAATAAATGAAAATTGGCATACTGTTCTAATTTATCTGCCTATAAATCTATTAAAAACTACGTTTATATGTTATTTTGCAAACAAAAATAAGAATCTCGCGTTAAGACAAGACAACTAAAAAGTAGTTTTTCATGATATCTCCTCACTGATGATTTAATATCTTATATTGTAATTTTTGGTCGTACGGACCCGGTACAATTCTGAAGTTGGCAGGGTTGTCGTGAAACATGTAGTACTCAGTCATCGTAAAGATGGGAAAATGCTTTTGCCCTAAGCTAAGGAATCGTTAAAGTTGCTTGCAGTGCTGTAGGGTAAGGTTAAACAAATTTAAAATGACGATTCTTGCGACCAAAGGGCTTTATAAGTTTGTCGTAATACAAAATAAATATCTTCAATAAAAATTGAGGAATTTTTATTTTATAAATAGTAAACAATGCGATGCAATATACGAATATCAACTATCTACAGTTGTCTATTCATTCACATTAAGTTCATTTTAAACCTACAATTTCCCATATGACGTTCATTCATTCCAACATGCTTGAAAATTCCGTTTTCAGGTTTTCAGAGAGAAAAGCTTTATTTGACAGAAAACAACACCTGTACGGTTTGTGCTGACAACATTTACAAGTGTTTAACATATACAAACTGAGCGAGGCAATGTTTCCATCATTTCCACTAAGTAAACAGTCAACAGCCTGTAAACAGCTGCTTTGTTGTTGCTTACTCACTGTTTGTCACAAACTGGAGTAAAAACACTCAAATGTAGTTAACGAAATTTAATTTTTGTGGACGGCCACATGCACTGCCGTGAATCATATTAATTTTTGATAAGGGGTATAATTCACGTTCCCTCCCAATAATGGGGATTTATGCTCCAAATATGTATTTATGATCATATTTTAACTCTAGTGTGGATATATATGACACCGTAACCAACAGGAGTGAGATCCTACAGGACGTATGCAATACCTTAAGTGATTCCAGCTCCAGTGGATGAAGTCCAAGAGGTTCTAGTGGGTAACCCACCAGGGGTACGTTTGGCTAAAGAAGTAGTCAGAAGAAAAGGGAGTCCCACACACGGGTAGGCTAGTTTAAAGTAGCAAAAAACGGATTCCTAGTTCCGTATGAATTTCCTCCTAAGGAAAAGAAACCTAATACGAGTAGTCCATGCGTTTCTTCGTGGCGCTTGGCGAGGGAAAGTGAGGGGACAGAGTGGGGGAACAAATCTATGTTTTAAAAGTACAGTAATAGCATTTCCTCACAGTACGAGTGCCATGGAAAGACTGAACATTTGGTTACCCCCACCCTAAAAAACCCAGTTATAACTGGTTTTAATCGTCAAAGTTAAGCGCCTCGAAGAAACGCATGGACTCTACATACATTCAAAATATTCCAATCAGTGAGACCATGATAGTGGCAAAAAAACTATCTTGGGTTTTACAGAAATGTAGTAAATATAAAATGGCACAGCTCACTGTATGCAAAGATAATGTTGTGGAAAGTAGATTGGGCATAGATGCCACATGCCTGAGGCAGGAAAATCAACATCATTGTGGCAGCTCAAGCATAGATAGCGCTGCCTCTCTTGCCGTATTTCTCTCCTTTCGGCTCCACATGCTCGAGTTTGTCCGATGTCAATGACTTAAATGTGACTTAGGCCTCTATTATACGCTGCAACTATGTGCCTGCAACTCGATTGCATTCAATCCATGCAGTTTCATGCAACTGAGTAGCAGCGTATAGTGAGCGCCATATAACCCAAGGGTTGCAAAACATGCATTCGATTGCTTGACAAAATCCTACGATGCCAAATGCTCTGACTCAGTTGCAAGCAGTGAAACCGAATTGCACTCCAGATGAAACCAGACAGCAAGTATATAATAGGGGCCTAAATCGTGCAGTTTTCGAGAACGAATAAACTTACGCTCGCGTCAGTGGCTCTAGAATCTTAAATTAATTCCCTTGTGACTCTATCAGTGCTTGGGCTGCCGGACTATGTTTATTTTACTGCGTAAGCGTAAGTTAATAAAACGCTGATCATATGTTAGGAAAACTATCGTAAATGTAGAAATAGAGTAGCGTGTTTTTAAAACGACCTAAAATAAATTCTTAGCTGTTAATTCAACTGCACTTTTAAAAGAGGATGATCTCAAAATCGAAACTGGAATTTCGTAATGTTTATGCACAGTAACTATCAATATAGCTCAGTTACGAGTGGGTTGAATGGTAATATTCAATCCTGATAAATCTCAGTGGGAAGCAATTCAATATCTAAATGCGGCGGATGACGCAAATTGCAGTTTATATCAGCTGATAATTTGAGATGTCACCAGGAATATCCGATATCACAAAGTGTCAGCTGTGTCTGGCTGTACGTACTTATTCCGAAAATAACTTTCTATATTCATATTCAAGTCAAATTTATGTTCCATGTTGAGCGTAGGTTAATGTATGTTAATATACGTTCAATATACCGACACTACATATATTTGTCTATTTGAGCTCCTTATAACATGTTATATATCAGTGATAGTTTGTCCTTTAAGTGTTTCAAGAAATATTATTCATATAAAAAGTAAAACAAAACTGTATCTCAACTGACTCGTCCATGGATATTGAGATGGATATTAATCTTCTTCGTATACATGGCGTACAGATTACTGTAGGACACGGGTTCAAGTTCCAGGGTTCTGGCATGTAAAGGTGCAGTATCCTGGAGTACATCAATGAAAAGCTTTAAATTCCTATTGATGAAATTGCAACTTCTGTATAAAAGGGCTTAAACTATTTTTTGTGTTTCAAAATAGTGGTCTATCCATGATGGATTACAAGAAAACTAACTAACTATATAGAAAACCAAGAAATGGACAAACATGTTCAAACCATTGTCTTTAGATCAATTTCATCGTTTGGATAAATATATAGCGTGGAGAAATCTATGAATTTTTGGTAACACTTAAGTGTCACAAAACTAAAAATTGAGAAACTAAATAAAAATAAATGGAAGTACGAGAACAAGCAATACATGGTTTAAACTACTCTTGCGGAAATGTTCTATCGTTGTTGAGCAAGATGATCATGACGTTTTGGGATCTGCAATCTGATCCCGTCTTCAGGTGAAAAGTCACCTAAGACATAACACAGAACATTGGAAAATGAGCGTAGGCTGATTACTTTAGGCTAGCTCATTTTCTAATGTTCTGTGTTGTGTTTTATTTAGGTTACTTTTCACCTAAAGACGGAGATATTGCAGATCCCGAAACGTCGTGATCATTTTGCTCACTAACGATGGAAATATCCGCAATAATTGTTTAAACTCTGAAGTTCCCCCATCGCCAACGACAAACTTTAAACAAATAACAAGATACATGTTTGAATAGAACTTGGAAAGTTGGAATGTATAGCAAAAGTTCTAGATAACAAAAGCTATTCTCTGACGATTATGTAATGGATGTTTTAAAGGCGATAAAGTATTCATTATCATTATTATTACGAAATACAGTAGTTATTCTTCGAATAGCGGTTGTAAATACACTAGACCCATTTCCGATGAACAATTGTAGTTCAAAATCATCAACACTGACCAAACTTTGAAGTACATATTTTGAAAATGTTATTTACCCCAAACACTTGCGGTTATCAAAAATTCCAAATTACCGCCATTGAAAGCTTTATAACCGGATGCTATGATATAGCGTATGGCCCTTAGATCTGAAAACTAGGTTTTTCAACAAGCAAGCTAAAAATTTGCCCTTTGGCAATACCAACGGATAATAAAGGAAAAGGATGACAACGAAGGTAATGGAAAATCATAAGATATCTAGTAACGATCTTCAGAACAGTGTTTTCCCACCAAGGACTTACATTGATAATAAAAATGTTGTTCCTCAGTACATCTTTTAATTTTTGCTCGCAAAATGTAAACACAGCAAATCCCAGGTTTTCAGAGAAGATCAAGTTCTTGTCTCGGATGAGTAAACAAGAGGTGAAAACAGAAAATGGTACAACAAACATCCTTAGTAGATCTAGTTTTTCCTTGGTATGATGGTGAATTCTACCATTTATCACGTTTCCCTTGAGTAAATTGAAAACAGCTGATACGTGGATTTGTTTGTGGATGACAGTAAAAGAATTGTTAAGAAGAAGGATAAAATGAATATATTTCATCTAATAAATTACTCGCTTACATTTCCTTTTTCATGTCAAACTGTTTAGTCCTACACAGTAATAGTACACGAATTATTAAGTCCTAAAGTAAAGGTTTATTATCCGAGCTCATGTTTAACGTCTGAGGCAGCCGAGTCACTTTTCAAACGATGAATGAACAATACCATTTGCCATGATGCAAATCTATTGACAAATAGATGACAGTTGAATTGTGTTATAAATTTAAACTAACACAATGTATGGACTCTTTTAGTCTGACTTATTGTTTAGAAGAAACAATAGTTGCACGGTTTACTGAGAGTGTTGAATTTCAAAACAAACTCATGATTAAGTCAAAATTCGTCAAACTATTGAACAAATTGGGGCTTTTCGGCTGAAATACCTAGAGACTGAAAGACTCGAAAACTTTATCTTCCAAACCTATCTTTGTGTAATTTGCTAATATTGGTTATTCTGATTCATGGCTGTGATTGGTCGTCCACTGCTCCAAGCCAGCCAATAAGGCAGCCAGTCATTGTGGAGCTGTTACTGATCGTGGCCGTTTTCTCTATTTGTTTTTTTTCGTAAATATTTTGAACATGTGTTGTTTTTTAGGCTAACTATTATAAAGTTAACACGTTTAAATTAAGGTTACATAGGTGGTAGGTGACTGGTCAGTTTTTGCTGATTACTTTTAAGCTACCTCTTTTCCGAATGTTTAGAGTTATGTTTTAGGGTACTTTTCACCTGAAGACGGGGCTAGATTTCAGCTCTCGAAACGTCGTATACATTTTATTTCATCAAAAACTGAGGAAA
Organism: Matsumurasca onukii; assembly: GCA_018831715.1. Lineage (NCBI taxonomy): Eukaryota > Metazoa > Arthropoda > Insecta > Hemiptera > Cicadellidae > Matsumurasca > Matsumurasca onukii. The sequence goes on from CM032067.1 coordinate 18,246,284, forward strand.
ACGTATGTAATAATATTTTAACCTCAGAGACGGTGTCTTTTTTATCCTCGCTTATTTAACACCCAGAAGATGAATTATAGCTCCATGCAAAAACCTTCACTTTAGACCTAGTGACAAAATACAGTATTAGTTAAAGTTACTAATATTTACCAAAAATTGAAAAATCTCTGTAGCACTGTACCTATGTAAAAAACGAGTAAATTGTCGTTCTTTAAAAGTAATCGTCATTTATTTTTTAACGCTACCCATTTAGCGGACCCGTGGCGGGTTGGAATCGTGCGCGATCATTTCGCTGGCGCGGTTTCGATTCCCGCATTCACCACATTTGTAATGTGACTATACGGTAACGCTAGGTAAAGGTCGAGGCTAAATGGTGGGAAAACTTTTTGTGGTCAAACTTTACCTTTATTTATTTTCATTTTAGCTATGGTTAGTCATAATAAAATAGATTTTGATTCAACTACTGAATAATATTTTATTATATAAAAATATATAACAAAACAAGACGTTTCGTCTAATTCTATGGTAGACATCTTCAGTTGTAGAGACAAAGAAGAGTTGAAAAATATAAAATATAAAATATAAAATGTATAGGGAATATAAAAATTCAAAGGTAAAATAATTTTAAATTGTAAGTAAACAAACTTAATTTATAATTTACCTTTATTTATTCGCTCCGTCCCTAAGTATAAAACGAAATTTCCCAATTCGGTTTACGTACACCTGCAAGAATAAATCCAAGCAGAGCTGATAGAAATCAGCGTGATTGCATCGTAAAAGGAAGCAGTTTGTTCCAAAAGAAAGAGCGATTGTTGGGAAAAGATCACATAAATGAGAAAACGAGGCGCTTCGAGCAATCCCATTTAGAGATTTCCACTATTTGATATCACTCGTTCACAATCAGCTCTGCTACTCGTACTTCTAGTAGATTCCAGAGCACCACTTGCTGTACCTAGATTCACATTTAAACCGTTTCTAATCTTGTTCCATTGCAGGAAAAATCACTAAATCACTATTTGAGATTCCCACTCTCATGAGGGTATTTTAAGGCAAATATGTGGTGAAGGATGAGTGTGATGAGTGGTAGTAATGAGTTATGAGGTGTAGTCTTGTTACAAACTAAGGCCGACTCTTCCTTAGAATGGGTCATTAATTAATAGCCCAATGACCAATGGAAATACAAGGACCAACGGCTTAACGTGACTTCTGAACCACGCGGTCTGATATGTCTAAACGATGGTGGGAGTTGATGCGGGTATCATCAGGTGATCACTGAGACTATCTGAGCCGCTTTAGACCTATATCTAACCTCCATGATGCTGGATTACAGGACCACGCCACGAGTCCCAGTGAATCCCAATCATCAGCTGTTTTCATAAAGGAGATATTTTGCGTTATGGAATCGGAGAAATGTGGTCGCAAACAGAGAAAGGAATTTTTGGACGGATTAGTGCATAGATGGAACTCAGCTGGGGGAATTAATTGTTTGGCAAATTGTACGACTCTACGTACTGTATTGTGTATAACGCTTTTATAAAACGTAATAGCTTTGTTTATAAAGTGACATTAGGCAAAGATAATGTTGTGGTTCGCGCATAGATGCCACATGACTGAAACAGGAGAATCAACATAGTTAGGTAGCTCGTGCACAGACAGCGCTGCCGTCTCTCACCGTCTTCTCCCCCTTCGGCTCCACATGCTCGAGTTTAACCGATGTCGATGACTTAAGTGTGACCAAATCGTGCGATTTTCAAGAACGAACGACCTTGGCTTTTCTTGATACTCTTGAAAGAATTCCCTCAAAGCGCATTCTGTGTGTGGGCTTCCTCAACTACAGTGTGTGAGTTCCCTGTCTCAGCCAATCGGCACCTATGCGCTATCTACCTACCACTACATAACCTTTGTTTCAGGCAACATATAAATAATCTGAATTAAATTTCATACACGACCAATGTGAAATTTAGTTGTAACATTACCCGTTTACAAAAAGCTACTAATATAGCGTCATCAATGAAGTTCCCTTAAATCTTTTACTTTCATCACACGACCAGTTTTGTACTAATAAACAATCACTACGCACCCAAGAAATAAACATCATCCGTAAATCTGTGAGAATGATCTAACGACTTGAAATAAAGCATGATTAAATTATTATGTTTTATCTTTTGTTATATAAAACAACCCAATACGAATAACAAACGAGCGAAAATGTACACTTCAAAAGTCTAAAAAAAACTTGTCACGTGTTTCCAGCAATACAATGTCACAACGAGGAAAGTACGGACGGGTTGGCGTGATGTAAACAATAAACAGATGTTTGTCAGAGCTATCAGCTGGTTTATGTCAAAACCACGTGATACCGGTCACGTGACCCAACCTGTGATCACGTGACATTTCACAGTTGCCTCTCTAATCAGCTGTCAGTATTTCACCGGCCTCTGTAATCATGTCTGTACTGCCTCCGGCTACAACCGGAATAGATTTCCTATTCACCTGTGTATGTATCTGGTCGAATCTGTGTTAACAATATAGCGTTACGCGTTTTAAATTAGCACTTTTAAGTCGTAATAATTATTAAAGAACCTTTGAAGACAAATCTGAAAACTCAAAGTTTGGCTATTTACTTTGAAAGTAGCCGACAACTGAGTCCGTCATTTTGGATTAAGGCGCCGCCATCTTGGAATAAAAAATCGTTTCAAAATGATTTACACTTGTTTAGTTTGATTTGTGTGATTTGTTTGTTGCTAAATTTCAAGAGAATTGGACTATAATTGCGGCCAAGACTATAATACATATAGACAGACAAGTAGACGAAGTGATGAGCGATCTAGTTAAAACAGAGACCTTCGCTTTCGTTCAACTAAGTTTTATTAAACACCAGTGTAATGTGACAAATTGTGCTCTTAAAAATTAGTTCCTTCACTATTTTCGTAATCAAAATACGAAGGAATGTTCAACTAATATGTTGGATTTAATACCAATAGGTAGCGATTTCATGTCTACGAGGCTTGAGTTATTAATTTTGTCTGGGAGCTATTTAAATTTCGTAAAATGTACCTTATGACGTATTTATAATCGTATTTCCTTAAAAAATGAGATATTCATGCCGTCACCACCGTAAGACTCAGGCCCGGGACCATGAAATGAGCACCGATCCTCACCCTTAGAACACGTTTTGGGCATTTTTTCAAAATCTTATATACATATGTTTCATCTTGCAGGTCGCATTTTTGTCCAATTTTCACCAAATTTCTTTTGTAAATATCTCGGTCAAATTCGTTAAGAGGTTTAACGATCTAAAAACTAAATTTCGTCCGATTTTGATTAAATTTAAGATAAGTATGTATTTAATAACTATACATCAATTTACAAAAAATTAGAAAAATCAATCGAGTCGTAAAAACGCTGAAATAGTGGTAAACAAAATGATGTTCGCTATGACAGCGGAATGAGTAGTCTGATTTTATTGAAATTTGAACTGTATTTTCCTTTTATGATATTTAGTATAACTTCAATTAAAATACCCCGTAAATCTGAGGCCGAAGACCGAAGCTAGGCTGTGAGCGCAGCCAAGGTCGACTGTTAGCGAATCGGAGTAACAAATTGCAACGAAAATTCGATTCACTCATGCCAGCGGCGCTTTAGCGCTCAGCTGCGTGTCGGCCTGGTTTTAAGTAACTAGGCATTCATACATATTTTTCTACACAACTGTTGTTAAGTTCATTGCGTCTCGTCCATCAACGTTCCCAGTTACAACGTACTTGTAACTGAAAGAGATATAAATCATCAACAAGAGAAATGGAAGGTATGATTATTTCATGAGAAATATATCAGTCTTTTATCAAGAAATGGAGGCGGACGGAGAATTATTGCGGCGGTAGAAGTTCATGATGGAAGTTGAGTAATCTAACAAACCTTTCCCCGATAAATCGGTTAAATTAATTCACTTCCATTTTATCTCTCGGTTTCAAGCGAAGGGATTTCTTCAATCGTGCTCATATTTTAGTAGCTGATAGTAAAACATTCAGTTGCAATAAGGCTACCGAACACTGTCACTATTATATCCATATGACATTGCAAATAAATTGTAATGTAAGTTTGCCTTTTTACATTTGTTATAGTATGTAAAAATTACGTAAATACGAAGTGATAGCGGTACCTTTGAAGAAAACATCGTATGAGTACATCACCGGGGTTCAAAGTTATATTGGATATAAGCTTTGTTTGTGATTGTATTTTTTGTCATTCTGCTCTGAAAACAGCTGCTTTAGACACATGTGTTGACAGTGCTAAAGTGTCACTTTTACACCCAGGTAAATAAAGTATTGTTTTAATGATCTTTTTCTCCCTAGGGACAAAAATAACGTTCATCACTTGGCCCGAAAGCGTCTTTTTGACGCTCGGTCATTGAGGTCAAAAAGTGTCACTTTAGGACCTAGTGATGAAATATACTATTACGTGATTTTTTCCAACGGAAAACCTTTTAAATTGTTTATTTTGATTTCTTTTGATTGATTCCACTTAATGCAGTTTTAGATCACGTTGGGGATTATTAAATTAAGCTAAGTACTCTGAGTTTAAAATATTATTGCGAACGTTTTCCATCGATAGTGAACAAGAAGAACACGACGTTTCAGGATCTGTACTCTAATCCCGTCTTCAGGTGAAAAGTAACCTAAAAATGTTACAAAAGAGCTAGGCCACTGTGCCTAACGGTCTCGTTTCTAATGTTTTCTGTCAAGTTTTAGGCTACTTTACACCTGATGTCGGGATTTGACTCTAGATACCAAAACGTTCGCAATTATATTTTAAACTCAAAATCCTTACAAGCGTGTATAGCTTTAGTTCCGGAGGAAACTTCCACTCTTTGATCGTACAAAGAAGGCGTTTGGTCCCATATTGCTTTAGTAGGTTATCTCTTGCTCAGAGTCAAGCCTACTAAGCGATCCGTGGCGGATTGGTATCGCGCGCGTCTTCGGAGATAATCACTCCGGTAGCGTAGGTTCGATCCCCGCAGTCACCACTTACATTTGTAATGTGTCTATACGGTGACGTTGGGTAAAGGTTGAGGTTGAGTGGTAGAGAGGACTTTGTAATCCTAACTTTGCCTCGTTAAACAAGACAAACTTTACCTTTTTTACCTAATCTAACCGTTCCGTTCCATGACGTGTTTTGGCGTCAAAGGTGGCTATGATATGATGCGAAAATCTGTAAGGCCCTGCGCTGAAAGGTATAGTCAACTACTAAGACTTATTGGTTGGTTTTAATTTCCGGCTATTAAGCGTTTAGAAAAAAACATATATTATTTCTAAATTTAATATATCTAAAATCCAAATTCTCCGAAACTTCAACACAAGTATACACTTTTGATGCTAAGAAACTTCTTGGCTTAAACAGGTCAGCTAGTAGAGAGCGACCTGAGCAAGTACAGTCTGGTTATCGAGTTAGTACAGTCTAGACCTCAGTTGGTACAGTCGGGTCATGTACTATTGTGGGTTTGTCTACTTGTTTGACATGCTTGCACTGATTCGCCTTTGTCAGCCACTGTTTGTTGTCTAGTTTAACTGGATTTGTGTTCTGTGGCTCAACTTTGTGTAGGTTTTGGTTGTTTTTATTGGATGGATCTTTGGGTTAAGGGAGCTCCTCACAGATAAACTAACAATAATGTTTGTGTTAAAGTAGTACAGTCACTAAATCACTATTTGAGATACCGACCACTCTCATGAGGGTATTTTAAGGCAAATATGTGGTGAAGGATGAGTGTGATGAGTGGTAGTAATGAGTTATGAGATGTAGTCTTGTTACAAACTAAGGCCGACTCTTCCTTAGAATGGGTCATTAATTAATAGCCCAATGACCAATGGAAATACAAGGACCAACCGCTTAACGTGACTTCCAACGTGACGTAGTCACCACTTGGTCCTAAAGTGAAATTTGTCTGATACGAGCTCAAGTTGAATGAGCAAGGACTTAAAAAACACTTTTGGGCCGAATGATGGTAAATACTTTTTTCATGATGTGGGTTTACTATCAATAGAATTATCTACTAAATTGTTTATTTTTTTATAAAAATCATTCAAATTTAACCATTTATTTGAAACCCATAAATATAGGGGTTTCTCTATGTTTATTTAGAGAAAACTGTCGTTCGCTAGTTTACCCTGATTGATTATAAGTATCGATTTGGAATCGATTATTTCTCAGATAGTGAACCAAGCCCCTTTATGATCGAGTATATCCATTTACAATAGTCGATTTCTTTACAATAGATCAGTCATTCCGATTGCACAAATCGATTGACGCAGTTGATGTCCCTGCCACATAAAGATCATTAAAATCCCTAGAGAGAAAAAGACCATCAAAACAAAGATTTATTTCCTTGCAATAAAAGTGTAACCTTAGCTCATCAATACATGTGTCTATATAAACTGTTTTGGTACAAAATTACAAGAAATACCGTTTTAAAACGTTACGCTCAAATAGAAAACATACGTAGGTTTATGATATCCAATTCTCTATATAAAAAAGCTATGACTAAAATTAGCAACATTGCTAGAAAACCTCACTCTTTAAATAAATGTCCAGCCCAAATATGGTTAGGTTGTTAATACACAAACACAATATGGTATAGATAAGGTTAAAATAACTCTGTATAGCCTATATATAGACATTCTAGAAGGGACTTTTCTGAGAAGACCTTAACGACTTGATTGAATGGCCTGAATGGTCGTAGTTGAAGATTCTTACTCTGCACTGAGTTTAGAGCTTTTCGTGCTCTTTTCTCAGCTTGCGACGTGAAGAAGGTTCAAATTAAGTGTTCCGTTTTTAGAAACGGTTTTAGCTTCGTGAACCCTTAAATCAAGAAATAAAACACCAATTGCAAACCAAATCTTAAATTCGGTACTAAGCGCAGGGCTGTACACTTCTTTCTTAAGGAGCCACGTTTTTATTTGAATTTTCAGAATATTTCATCCTGTACAATCTTTCAATCAAACCATTTCTTGCAAAGCCTTTTATTTTTTTGACCAAAATTATAAATGAAATATTGTTTCATAAACACTTTACCCTGTGGTTCCACTTAGTAAATCCAGTATTGTCAAAAATAGAATATTTATGATAAAGTTGTGTATTTGTTTAATGCAATTTTAAATTTAATTGCAACACTCATTAGGTTTGTACAAGTTTGTTCCGATACTGTTTTTAAACTGTTTACTGTTAAAAAGTGTATCATTTAGTTCCTTTTTGAGTATTTATCTTTTGTTGTCTACAAACTTACTTGTTTTCCTACCAAAGAAATTTGAAGACAAAATGTGCGGGCTGAACTTGGACAAACAAATTTTAATCATACTCTTAAGCTTTCGCGGCCGGTGTCATCACTAAACTATTCGATCTCGCTGAGGAGAGTCATCCTCAGTAGCTGGTTGACTGGTTGAGACTCAGCCAGCTGGTTGACCAGCTACTGAGGATGATCCACAGCGAGATCGAAACGTTTAGCAGTATTTATATTTCAACTGTGACGCGCTGTAAACCTTAGATCTTAGTGATCATATCACTTATTTAATTCATCCTAATGTTTTGTGAACTTGCCAGAGTAATCCTTTTCTTATCGCACGATTTTCACACACTTTAAACATACTACTGTAAAACGCGTTACAATTTAGTATAACCACACGTAGATAAATTAACCTAAAACTATGATCTTGTAAACAAAGCTTTGACGTTTCGACTTACCTTGATTTTGCGCGTTCATCAGACTGGAGGAGAGAGTTTGGCGGACTTTGCTGAGCACCGTGCCTGACTCCATTTCCGCCCCCGCACCCCCCGGCCCCTCCTGGGTCGTCACCATCTGCAAACCAAACATCGTATTCATACATGTGGCTCGAATATTGTTTTTCATTTGGGAACTCTTTTAGAAATACAGAATGCGCATATGATAATAACTTCAACAAAGCAGACAGCATTAAACTTTCCAGAAGTTGACAGCTGTTGGCATCCCTGCTCCATTGGACGGTTGGCAGCCCTGCCACGAATAGGATAGCAGACAGCAAGTAGCTCAGTTTCAGCCAATCAGTGACTGAAGATTGTACTCCACAGCAAGGTCGAAATATCTCAGGCTTAACTATGAAGTTTTGACGTTGTGTGAGCCAGAAGAACTAGATTATACTAGAAGATGCTCAATTCTTTAATTAAAGTTTGTTGTTGACGATTGTAGAATTTTTATATTGAAATTATTTAAACGTGTTCCATCGTGTAAGGGAACAAAAGAAACACGACGTTTCGATATCGAGAATCTGATGCCATCTTCAGGTGAAAGGTACCCTAAAAGATAACACAAAGCATTGAAAATCATACAGGGAGTTCCAGTCACTCACCACCTAACTTCATACGTTTGTTGTTTTTGTGTGTGTCTTTTCTTAAATTTACTAACTTTTAAATCAACCAGCCTAGAAAAACACAACATGCACAAAATGTTAAAACACGATTAGAGAAACCAAGCACGCCCACGGCCAGTGACAGCTGTCTACCGACTGGCTGGCTGGCTGTGAACAGCGAAGGACCAATCACGTACGTGTATTAGGGACTATCCAACTGTAACAGATAGCATACAAATATTCACAGCAAACAGTTTTGAAACCCTTAGTTTTGATTAATGAATCAGTTTCCTGAAGATTGAATCAGATTCTAGATCCCAAAACTTGTGTAATAGTAATTATTTTAAATTCATATTTCCGATATTACTGTACACATGTTTCTAATGAATATTTCAGTGCATTTATGCACGACAACCGACTTTGCAAGTATTAAAATCCAACAGCTGTTGTCTGTTGAACTTTTGGATAATTTCGATATAGCATTTATAGATTTGTGTTCGTACTGCTTCTATAATCGAGTAAGCTAATTGCAAAACTAAACTGACAGACAACAGACAGAACGAAGCTCACAGCTGTATTGATCAAGCAGGTAGAGGGCCCAGGCTTGCTAGAACCGTTCTAATACACTAACCTTAAAATCGAAATACATTATGGATGAAACCATTCTTATGGTCTTAAGGGAGTTTTCATGTTTAACTTTTCCACTAAAGCTTTAATTGAACTGGAAAAATAGCATAGACTTCCATTCCGAAAATATTGCCTTTGGTGATTCGCGTTTGAAACATATTTGGATGCTCAGCAAAACCTGTTGCTGCTTTATCCACACACCCTTTGAGCTGTGAATGAGAAAAGTGAAAACACATTTTCACACAAAGGCGTTTACTTTTGTGTGATGTTTTAACTCTTCGCTTCACTTGTATGCGGATGAACATATATGCTTCAAATATATGAATTCAAAGTGTGGTTCTTTCTTCAAAGTTTGCTTTTTCGCAAATTTCATTTGGAAAAAATAAATGTATATGCTTGGTAAAACCCATGAAATGAGCAACAATACTGGCCCCTAAAACACATTTTGAGCATTTTTCAAAATTGTATATACATGTGTGGAATGGGAGCTCTCTAATCGTTGCATTTTGATTGATTTTCATAAAATTTGATATTATGATTTCTTTTGTAAAAAACTCGGTGAAGTTTGTTGGCCAAAAATTATATTTCAAAAAGTTCAAAGCACACTGCCAGTTAGACCGCATCCGTTGAAAAACCCTGAAGACATGTAAAACACAAAAGACATGTTTACAAAATATAGAGTCGGTGTCGAAGATTTAAAACTTTGGAATGCTACTCTGACGATTCCTTCTAAACTTTCGCACTTATTCGAACCTAGGATGATAATTCTGAAAAGAATTAGCAGTAACTAACTGATAAACTGATCCTTAAAAAGTGGGATCAGTTTTCCCAAAATACACCATTGTCAGAACCTGCGTTTGACACTATTTTGAAAAATTCCACAAGAAATAAATGTATGAGGCTTAACACTCGATTTAAGTATATTCTTAGTAATGTCTTCAAAAAACTTTGTCGGATTATAGGCTTCATCGTTACAATACAACCATAGGAAGCACCGTCAAAATCTTTTTATAAATCAAGTAAAAACGGTGTGATTTCTAAAAGTGTTATTTTGCTATTTGTTTTAATTTTTAAGGCAATTGAAGTATTTTACGCCGTTTATTGTTAATGTTATGTTTTATATATATGGTTAATATATATTTAAGAATATATATATTTAAGTTTTGTCTTCAAAATTCTTTAATAATAAATTAGCTATTAAGTGTTTATACTAATTAAGATCTATATAAGCTGTAGGATGGAAAGTCAATGATATAAGTCATTTGACATAGTATTTGAATTCTGTTTGTAATAATTCCAGCTTGTTGATTTAAAGTCACTATTTGACGGTCACATGTTTCGGATAAACATTCAGATTTAAGTACATCTAGAAATAGTTGGGCCGGATGGTGTAGTGGTTTAGCATAACCGCCCGGCAAGCGATCGAGTTCAAATCGGTTCGGTCCAAATATTTTTGTCTTCAAATTTATTTAGTTTTAGAATAATGATTGTCATATTTCAAAACAAACTTTGACATTATTACTTTGTAGCAAAAATCGATTGTTTTATAGGCCACCATAAACTTTAGTGTGGTACGATCCACGACATACTGCCAATACAATGTACACTACTACAAAGTTATAAGTTGTATATACAATATGGTTACTTTGATGCAAATGTAACACGTAAGCGTAATGGAGTAAGATATATTTTCTTACATGCGATCCCGATATTTACATTTACTAGCATTGTGCAAGGAAAACAACACGGTTATAAAATTTATAGTTCGATATCATAAAACAAATCACTACAGCTCTCGCTGCTATATGAGATAAAGAACAGCAAATAAAGCATATTTGTGTTAACAGTTGGCGGTGGAATAAATATGAATCAAGCTAGATACTGAAGAAGACGCCAGATAGATTCATTGTATTAGTCCAGGTTAGTACCTGGAGTACCAATAGTAAATATTATTTATTTATAATATACTAAATTTCACTTTTGACTAAATAACTAAACTTAGATAGACCTCGTGAGATTACAACTGTTCCAATCGGCTTAAATTCGTCTTGATCATTGTTTGGTTTTCTTGTGATTGTTTTACCTTCGGCTTCGTTTATTATCTTTGTGGGATGTTAATTTGTGTTTTGATATTTAGTAGTTTTAATTTTTCTTATTTGCATAATAATTTAGATCTGATTCTATAGTTTGTATTTTTTTAAATACATTTTGAGTTAAATTAATTTTAACATCGTGGTCTTCTTTTGAAGGTGCTTTCTAAATACTGATTTTTTAAGATCTTCTGCAATAACAGGTATACTGATTTGTTTCAAATTGTGGACACATTTTAAACAAATTTGTAGACTGTACAGGGGGGCCACGAAATTGTGTAGAATTTTAAATTTTACAGGCTGAGGATGGTTAGAATTAAAGTTCAATAACTGTCCACTAAACGATTCTTTATGATATACTGATGTTTTTATCTAAGAAAAAACGTATGAATCATGCATTTTTCCTGCCACTGTTCGTCCACCGACTTTATAACTTATGAGAAACACGAGCGACTATGAGTACACTAGCACTAAAGAGGTTGACGACGGCAGACCACAGGATACGAGTACGAGCCACAATGAGTCAGAAGAATTTCTTTAAGGAGAGCATAGGTCATGTGCCGTATTATATTAAATGTTATTAGAAAAGGACAATGTTGCATACCAAGCTGCATTAGCTTCACAATACGAGAATCGGCAACTGTTTCAAATTTGATCTTTCAACTTTGAAACCATGCCATTCTGTTACCGTCAACCTATTTAGGTCGGGTTTGCGGCGTCGTGTTTACTCCGTTCAATCGGATATTTTGTTTTATACCACTTTTATACAGGTTTTTCATTAGTATTCCGGGCTTCCGGAATATATATTTCTCACGAGTTGGTGAGTGTCAAAAACTTTAAACAGCAACCATTATGAACTCGTAATTTGAACCGAATTCGAATTTTGAACGGTTTAGTAAAAAACTGACTTTTCCCACTTTGATGTAATGTTTTCCCTGTAGGTTGAAGATGGGGGCCAGGACAGTTTCAAAATCTCCAAAAGTTCTCCCGACGGATGATCGTTCATCGCCAGTACCTGAAATTAAGGAGACAGCCCAACCTACCCACAGAGGGAGAACCATGTGGTTCAACATTTACAAGTTTTCGTTATTACACCTATTTGCGATTTATGGATTATATTTAGCGTTTACAGACACGAAATGGCAAACAAATATTTTTGGTAATAGGCTCTACATAATGCATATTTACACCTACATTTAATTCAAATACGCCTTTATTTAGTTAGTTAAAATTAGTTATTAGTTTACAAAAGTAATTGTTTATGTTACGCTGTAAATAACGAGTTGTCTTTGAACTCAAAGTTTTAAAGACGAATACAACGTGCAGTTTGTGCGTACTATTAGGCTGAAGCACGTATTATACTTTAGTAGTTTTTATTAAGCAAAGCTTATTACTCGGTGGATGAGTTCATAGATGATCTTACGGACAACTAATTTCCTTAAATCGCATTTACTCCCTCCCCAAAAGCCAGGTCTGATGTTAAGTGTGAATGTGGAATGAGTGTGAAATCATGTAAGTGTGAGTGAGTGTGAATGTTTAATTTCATTTGATTGTAATTTGTTATTGTATTTTGCTACGCAATACTTTGTACTGTCTACAGCAAATATATTAGTATTATAATTAATTATAATTAACCGTTCTATTGAAATATATTCACAATGGTTTCTGCTTTGTTTTAACTATTTTTAGTATTTTGCTAGTATGTGTACTCCTGCTGTGCAATCGGGTGGGGTTAACTTCAGGGGTGCATAGATTGTGGTCTCACCGCGCTTACAATGCTCGCCTCCCCTTGCGCATACTGCTCATGCTGCTCTTCACTCTCAATATCGAGGGCAATATACTCAACTGGGCACGTGACCATCGTGTACACCACAAGTTCCAGGTAATCTATATAGAGTGTGCCGCAGCATACAGGTCAGCCGTTATTACTGTGCACTTGGAGGAGAGCGTGATGGGCGGGCGGGCGGCGGTTGACGGGGTATGAGGAGGGGGTACTTTTCTAAAAAATATTGGCTTGCGCCTGGAGCTGCCCGGTCTCACGCTTCAGCCTGACTCATGCCTGTGAATCGGTGCAGTCGATGTTTTCAGAGTTACTAGTAGCGACTAGGCCAAGTGCACAGATATAGCAGCTGAGCTGTACCCGGGTAGAACTGCAAGCTTCGCCTTCGAGGTAAGCCACTTACCATCTCTTTGTGTCTTCACTTCTAATCCTCGGTAAGCATCCTTTTGCATTAATAGTGGGTTCATCGTTGTTCAGTGTTAATATTACATAGTAACTTAATTCTTTTAAATCATGCTCTTTTATATCAAAGCTCTATAAACTTGTGTGAGGAACTCAGTCCCGACCTGCTGGTCATAACCGAGCACGGTTTTAATGACAGCAACATTGATCAATTTCATATTCCAAATTATCTCTTGGCCAACGCTCACTGCCGCACCTCCGCCAAAGGTGGAGGAGTAGCTCTGTTTGTAAAAAACTCGCTCTCTTTCACCCCTTACAGACTGCCGGAACCCACGGACAAAACATTTGAAACAACGGGGGTGAACGTTCAATCAAACAAATCTCAACTGACAATCATCGGATTGTACAGATCGCCCAACGGACATGAACAAGATTTTTTTGAAAAATTCGAACAACTTTTGTCTGAGGTGACAACGAAAGGTAACAACTTTGTCATTATAGGGGATTACAATATAGACGTTTTAGACGCAACTAGTCCATTGACAAAACAATTCGCTGACTTGTTGAGATCGTTTGACCTCAACTGGTCAATCAACTCCCCAACAAGGGTGACCGACCACTCAGCGACAGCAATCGATAACGTTGTCACAAATTTGATAGATGCGCGGGTCTCTGTGATCAACACAGCCATTTCGGATCATTACGGCCAGCAGGTCACCATTGGTGGTCATGAGCCAAAATGGGATCCATTAAACAAAAAAACAATAAGAGACACGAGGCCCTCAAATATTGCACTCCTAAACTCTTTGCTTTCGCAAGAGAGTTGGAATTTTCTAAATTTTAAAGATCCCGTTGATTTTCAATTCCAAAAATTCGAGGAAACTTATTTTCTACTTGAACGTGAGCTGCCCTCTCAAAGAAACACAACAAAACCCAAATACCAAAAGTGCAAATGGATTACAAAAGGTATCCTAGTTTCGAGAGAAAGGTTATTATTTTTCTCCGAAGTTAAGCACACTTAAACGTAGAGTTCCATACATTTTTCAAAATTACAAAAGAATTTATAGGAAAGTGATTAGAGCTGCAAAAGCCTATGATGTCACAAAATCAATGCTCACGTCAAAAATATTTCAAAACCGCATGGGCCATTATCAACAATAAAAGCTCACCCACCAACAAACAAATCGAACTCCAAATTGCCAGTGAACGCGTGTGCGACCCTCTCAGAGTTGCACACCAGCTCAACAGTTTTTTTGCATCGGTTGGAGCTGACCAAGGACTCAGTCTACAGGGTCAGCCCTCTCCACCATCCATACCAAGCCCCATGGCCTCCATGGCCCTGGCTCAAATCACTGAAGAGGAGATTGCCAGAGTGATAAGGGATCTTCAATCAAAAAATCAAATGACTTAAACTTAGTGTCGACGTGGCTCCTAAAGCAATGCTTAAGGCACTTGCTGCGACCACTCAAACATTTGATTAACATTTCTTTTTGCTCGGGAACAGTTCCCTCTTCTCTGAAAACAGCAAAAGTCACCCCAATCTTCAAAAAGGGTGACCCCTTATCGTGTCAAAATTACCGCCCAATTTCAATTCTACCTACCTTCAGCAAAATCTTTGAGAAGGTATTTTTTACAAGAATCGCAAACTTTTTGAAAGGCACAGAATACTATCATCAAACCAATGTGGATTCCGAAACGGGAAATCCACAATAGACGCAGTCACTCGTCTAATCGAAATGGTAGTAGAAGGTATCGAAAGTCGGAGCCATACACTAAGTGTATTTCTCGACTTATCCAAAGCGTTCGACTGTGTTGATCACGGAAACCTTCTCCACAAGCTGGACTACTACGGAGTACGAGGAGTGCCACTCGCTTGGCTCAAATCGTACCTTAGTGGGAGGAGACAATTTGTAGGTCTCTCAGACATACGATCAGAAGAAAAAGTATTGGACTATGGAGTCCCGCAGGGGTCCATACTTAGTCCTTTACTATTTTTGATCTATGTCAACGATGTTGGCTCATCAGTACAACAAGGGCGCCTTGTCCAGTACGCAGATGACACGACTCTCTGCTTTCAAGCAAAATCAGTCATAGAATTGGAACCATTAGCATTCATTGAGCTCAACAGCACAATCCAGCACTTCAACGAGCTCAATCTCAAAACCAACCCAAACAAATCTTCCTTCATCCAATTCTGTTTACGTCAGACACACTCAGATCATAGTCCAACTGTCATGCTGGATGAGACTGAGATTGAAGAAGTCTACACAACAAAATTCCTCGGGATACACCTCGATCGAGGTTTGACCTGGGATTTTCATGTAGACTACGTCTGCTCCAAAATTTCCTCAGGCATTTATGTTTTGAGACAGCTATCCAAATATTGCCCAATTCAGGTACTGATGACGGCATATTATGGAGTAGTCTTTCCACACCTCTTCTACGAAGTACCACTGTGGGGAGGCCGCAAAAGAAAACTTTTCCAGAATTTTCATTCTTCAAAACAAGCAGTCAGAACAATAGCTAAGCTGCAATGGAGAGTCGTGCAGGCCAGCCAAAAAATTTGAAACTGTTGACATTACCCTGCCTCTATATTTTGGAAACTTGCCTTTTTCAGACAAAATGCGACCCCGTAAGAGGGGAGTGATCCACTCTTACGTAACCAGGGGCAGGGAGAACTACCGAACTGGGAGACACAAGACGGTAGCTCATGAACGTTTGCCTTCACAGGCAGGAGTTCAACTGGTCAACAGACTCCCAAATTCGATTAAAAGTGCACCAATGCCAAAGGCATTCAAAACTCGCTTAAAAAAATGTTGGTCGCAGAAGCACTCTATAATATAAACGAGTTTATGGCACATGACTGGGGCACCGCGTAAACAGACCACGAACCAAGGGACTAGAGTGGATCAGATTCGAGTGAATGGGAATTGGGTGAATGCAAATACTGTATGTTTGAATGGGATTTCGATGTGTGTGAATGCAAAATTTTTAGATACTTAACACTATGACGGTTGCATAACATGTATATGTTTAACGCAATAAAATATTTATTTATTTATTTATTTACTATATTCAAATTTATCCGCCGCATCAACTTCTCCAGATAGCAACTTCTAGACTTTTGGTGGATCCATTGAAAGGTTTGATAATTCAAAAGAAATCTGAGCACATGTCTATATTTTGCATCCAAAATATTGCTCAAACAGTTTATTAAGATTTAAAACCTCTAAAAGAGTTTTGGTATAAAAAAGGGCGACAGTCAAGTTTCTGAAGTGGACTTGTTATTATTTAAAAATTTTCTAAGATACATCAATTCAATTTTGAAAATTTATTACTCCTAAAAATATGAGAAAAGACGAACTCTAACCTAATTTCAAGTACTTTCTGATGTTTAATCAAACTCTTCGGTTCCAGGAGACCGACGCCGACCCCCACAACGTGCGCAGGGGCTTATGGTTCTCTCACGTCGGTTGGTTGCTGGAGAGCAAACACCCCATGGTCATAGAGAAGGGGAGGACTGTGGACATCAGTGACCTCAAAAATGATGGCGTAGTCATGTTTCAAGCAAGGTAAATTAAATACTTTATGTTCATAATATTCAAAAATTGATTTTTCAAGATATAGTAGATTAGAACAAAATATTTTGTTAGGATGATTTAGTTAAGAAGAATGTATAGATTTACATGCAGTTTATTGTAACTACAAATAACCCTCTGGCACTTCTAATTGAGGGACAAGCTTTGTATTTTTTAACTGTGTTTTAACCCATGAATTTTTAAAGCTACGTTTTGTTACTTTTGTTGGTTGGAAAGTCTTTTTGATTGTTGAACATATTAGATAAAACAGTATTAATGAAAATAAAATAGAAAATATTGGTAAGTAAACCAAGTATATAAAAATCAGACGATATTTGAGAAAAAGTGTCTTCTTGATTTTTCCTCTGCAAACACATAAAACCATCAGTTTTCAAACACAATTTTATACATCCAACATGCAATATATCCTACGGCCCTCAGACTTCTGTTCTTCCTGCAGGCACTACAAGAAACTCGTGCTCCTGGTCAGTATCTTCATGCCCCTGGTGATCCCTGTCTACTGCTGGGGTGAGACCTGGAGCACCTCCTGGTTCGTGGTCGTGTGTCTCCGCGTGGTGTTGTCCTACAACAGCACCTGGCTCGTCAACAGTATCGCACACAAGTTCGGCAACCGCCCTTTCGACACGTAGGCCGGACATCTTTATCTTAAGTTTCTTTTGTATTACAGGAGTGCCTGACGAATATTTTGACAAAAGTCCAGTACAATAAACGAAATGATAAAGCAGTGCCGACGGGGAGAGAGATTCACACCGGTAGTCTTGAAATAATAGCCATTACCCACACGTACTCTTCCTTTGATGCCAAATACTGGATTTCAAGAATGTACGAAAGACTACCAGTCATGTTAAAACCTTGCTTCTCTTTGAAACGTTTACTAGAGCATTTTATTTTACATGTTACAAGAAAAAGGAAAAACTAATTTGGAAATTATAGTCAAGGACCTCAGAGAAAAATAAATTCATCCGCAAAACAACTACCGGACGTAACAGCTGGCCAAACAACGGGCCTTTTTCTAATCTATACGCGATGAAATATTTTCCTTGGCTTTACGGTGAGTTAAATACTTAATTTTGATATGAAAGTGTCGGCATACTTTGGCCTCTTGCGTCGGGCATCGCTGTGTACTGTGGTGGGGTGGACCCTTAGATAAAGTGCTTCAGTTTCAGAATGGCATGTCCAGGAATGTAGCCTATGTTGTGTTTGCAGGAACGTACACGCCACGGAGAACAGAGTAGCTATGGTGGTCACTCTAGGAGAAGGCTGGCACAACTACCATCACGCTTTTCCTTGGGACTACAAAGCCTCTGAGCTCAAATACTCGTTGAACTTTAACACTTGTAAGCATTTATGACAGTTTTCCGTCAAAGCAACACTTCAATACTCATACAGGATGACCTGAGCTGTTTTAGAATATTTCTAGGATTTTCTAAGTGTAACGCTCCCCTTTGAAAGCTATAGGGTCGGGGGCTGGTGTAGCCAGATGGTATAGTAAAAGCACTCGCAAACCAAATTAAAATTCATTTTTATTTAATAAGACACAAACTAAGAAAGCAGACAGACTGATCCAAATTAAAATTTTAACTATGTGAACTACCATAAAAGGTCATCGTCACTGGACTCTACGTTAAGATGTGTTCATACTAGTAACTTCAAGATTTTGGAATATTAAATATTAAGAGCTGAATCTAATTATCTAAAGTAATCTTATTTGAGAGGTAAGCTAAAATAAAAGTATTATAAAATGAATCTATATAACTGTGAGACAACTAGAACTGCAAGAGCTGAGCAAATAACGTTTGGAAATAAATTAAAATTAAAAGAACATAAAAACTGACTTTGGAACTAAGACTTAGATTGAGACCTAGGTTAGGACCCAGGGGCAGCATCGTGAAGGGAGACCCCCACACGCAGGGATTCTCCTAGGCAACTGAACCCAGAGGAACTAAGCCAATAACCTTTTATTACTTGCTCAGCATAACCTTGACTATCAAAACAATCTGGCCGACATTGCTTTGATAACAAAGAAGCAGTTCTGCAGGCTGTCAGCACAACATTGTGACACTATGTTATTAGAAAGAATGTGTTAGTAGTCAAAACTGAAGGTAAAAAAGATTCTTTTTTAACTTACATACAATATTAAAATCATGAAAATTCTAAGTATCGTTTTACAAGCCAATGATGAACCAGACTAAAAATATTTTGAACTGACGCCATTTTTAATTCGTTTATTCACATTCATCGATGTTTCTTCTTAGATTTGTTTTTATAGTATAAAACCTTATGAAACAGTGACTTTATGATTAACTATTGACTTTAATTAGTATAAACACTTAATAGCTAATGTATTTATTTAATTTATTTAGTAATTAACTATTGACTTTTAGACTTGACAGTATAATATTTTAATTACTTCTTTTGCCTAGGGTCACTATCTAAAAGGGTTCTTGGATAGATCAGAAGCATCTTATATACACGCCCAACTTTTTGAGGCTTTGTACTCTATTTCTGAATTTTTATTTGTTAAATACATTTCTATTCGCAGTTGTCAATGTTCAGGGCTGATAGAGTTCTTCGCTTGCCTGGGATGGGCTTACGACTTGAAGTCCGCCAGTGAAGACATGGTGCGGAAGCGAGCCTTGAGGACAGGGGACGGCAGCTGGGGCGGTCTGGGGGTGGGACGACAAACAGCTGTCCAGGGAGGAGAAATCAGAAGCAGAGATAACCAAGAAAGCATTCAGTACTGACAAAACTATGTAGAACATTATAAACTGAATCAAGGGTATTACTCGTAGCTTGAAGATGAAAAATTGCACTTTTCTGCTAAGTTTTTCAAACTGAACCCACCTCTAGAGGTATGATGATGCACCGAAACGTAATACAATTACTAGATACTTTTAAATAACTCTTGTAAATAACAGATTTTATATAAAACAACAAGTGTTTTCTTACGTTACGCGTTTAATTATAAGTTTACCTTACTTAATCAGCCCTGGTAAATTTATATATTACACTCTAAAACTGAGAAGCACCTTTTAAATATTTATTTAAACCACTACCGGTTTCGGGAATCATCCCATCTTCCTGGTGGTACAAAGCATCACAATAGACCTCATTGAGGTCATATTTAAGGAAGTTAACCCAATGTAGCCAGTGGTCGCCGAATGTTATATGTGCTTGTGTGGTCATCTGTGGGTGACTTGGCGGTGACCTCTCAGCTTTCACTCTCGTTCTGCCCACTGCTCCCTCCACTCTACCTCACCTCCCCTACTAATGTTGAGCTGTACAATGTGTGGCATTGCTCTTAGCACAGTTCGTTAACAGTTTTAGTCGAATAAAGGTATAGTAGACTCCAGCGCTTGCTTGCAGTTGCAGCTCCAGAGTGCAATGCCACGGCCGAGGTCAAGAACGATCACGTCATCAGGCGTTACGGAATATAGCGTTTATGGAAAGCAAAATGGTTTTTGAATTAATACTGTCCATAATTTTACAATCAATTATGAAAATCCGTTTTAAACTGGTGGCCGAAAAAGTGGTTTTTGGCTATACAAGTCAAAAGAGTGGTCCTTTTAATCAAAATATATTTTAAAAAGCGTTTTATTTTCAAGATATTAATCAAACTTGCAGTAAAAGACGACGTAAGTCTTAGGCCAAAGGCTACAGCGAGTCTATGATCGTAGAACAGCCTCGTAACTCCCGTCATACCTTAGCACGAAAAGCTGAGGCCGAAAGCTTAAGCGAGTCTATGATCGTAGAACAGCCTCGTAACTCCCGTCATACCATAGCACGAAAAGCTGAGGCCGAAAGCTTAAGCGAGTCTATGATCGTAGAACAGCCTCGTAACTCCCGTCATGCCATAGCACGAAAAGCTGAGGCCGAAAGCTTAAGCGAGTCTATGATCGTAGAACAGCCTCGTAACTCCCGTCATACCATAGCACAAAAGCTGAGGCCGAAAGCTTAAGCGAGTCTATGATCGTAGAACAGCCTCGTAACTCCCGTCATACCATAGCACAAAAGCTGAGGCCGAAAGCTTAAGCGAGTCTATGATCGTAGAACAGCCTCGTAACTCCCGTCATACCATAGCACAAAAAGCTGAGGCCGAAAGCTTAAGCGAGTCTATGATCGTAGAACAGCCTCGTAACTCCCGTCATACCATAGCACAAAAAGCTGAGGCCGAAAGCTTAAGCGAGTCTATGATCGTAGAACAGCCTCGTAACTCCCGTCATACCATAGCACAAAAAGCTGAGGCCGAAAGCTTAAGCGAGTCTATGATCGTAGAACAGCCTGTAACCCGTCATACCATAGCACAAAAGCTGAGGCCGAAAGCTTAAGCGAGTCTATGATCGTAGAACAGCCTCGTAACTCCCGTCATACCTTAGCACGAAAAGCTGAGGCCGAAAGCTTAAGCGAGTCTATGATCGTAGAACAGCCTCGTAACTCCTGTCATACCATAGCACAAAAGCTGAGGCCGAAAGCTGGCAGTTTATGATCGTAGAACAGCCTCGTAACTCCCGTCATACCTTAGCACAAAAGCTGAGGCCGAAAGCTTAAGCGAGTCTATGATCGTAGAACAGCCTCGTAACTCCCGTCATACCAGCACGAAAAGCTGAGGCCGAAAGCTTGCGAGTTCATGATCGTAGAACAGCCTCGTAACTCCTGTCATGTCATTGCACGAAGAGCTGAGGCCGAAGGCCGAAGCGAAGCTGTGGGCGAAGCCATACGCGCGTCTCTAGGTACTTATGCAACACATACTTCTATAATTGTTCAATTTGTAAACTCGTATTTGTAAATCTAATCGTAAATGTACAAGATCACATCCAGCTCATATTTTGTATAGGCCCTATCTACCTAATATTATTTAATAACTCATGTATAGTATATATACATATGGGGTGGTCATAGCTCAGTGGTATAGTACGTGCTACGCACCAAATCAGCGTTCGATTCCCGAGCGCAGTAATAACTTTTCACGATGGCCACTACTCGCGGTTCGGAAATCACGTTAAGCAGTTGGTCCATTCCATCGGTCATTGGGCTATTAATTAATGACCTAATCTGGGGAACAGTCGAACCTAGTTTGTAACAAGACTACACCTTATCGTTCATCAAAACACTCATCACACGCCATAATTCCATATTCACCTGAAATTACCCTCTAAGAGTGGTCGGTGTACTAAAGCAAAAGTAAGTAATATAATGTACGTAGCTGGAAATAAAAGCAATCATAAACCACAAAGCTTGATCAATTTTATCAATTTATTAAATAACAATATTATGTACAACTTTGTATGAAGTGTTTTTAAATGCGGGTTAGTCTTCAATCATAACTAAGTTTGGTCCTGTAATAAGTCGTGAAATATAGGGTGTCCCAAAATTCACAATCCATCATAAAGTGATGCAGAGCTTCATAGGTGAGTAGTGACTTTCGGGACACCCTGTAAGTTACGTGACAATGCTTAACAGAGTCAGACAATCTACGTAACGGGTTAGGCACTTCGTGGTCTAACGACAGGAATAGAATATCGGTCAGGATTACGTGACATTTACGATATTGAGGTCTCGATATTGCCGATATTTCGGGCGTCTTGGTCAAACGTGCCCAGAGTTACCAACTCTAGAGCAGGAAATATCTTCGCTGTAACTGTGGGAACATTAATATTAATCCTAGTTACAGCGGTAGGGATGGCAAACGTCTTAGATACGAAGTAATACGAATATTTTGTAATGAACTGGTGAAATTGGGGTCAACAATAAGTACCCACTACCAAAACTCAAATTGAAAGAATCCACCAAGATAAGACTTTAACCCCCCTCCAGTTAACAGGAGAGAGTAAATTTTGCCGCAATGTCAATATTGGCCTGAACGTTGTCTGAAATTGAAGTACAAATTTAGTTATTAAATTCAGGAATATTTTAGCGGATCCGTGGTGGATTGGTATCGCGCGCGACTCCGGAGCTCATCACTCCGGTGGCGCAGGTTCGATCCCCGCAGTCACCGCTTACATATAGGAAAGTGACTATACCATGACGCTGGGTAAAGGTCGAGGTTGAGTGGTAGAGAGGATTTTTCAGTCCTAACGTCGCCTTTTGCAACGTAGCAACACCTCATTGTCTAAAGAATTTTATACCGACTGACGTACTTCTTGCAAGTAACTGGCTGCTTGTTAAAACAAGGTATTGAACACTGCAAGTGTACCAGCGACACTGACTGGCATGCCAGTAACTATACTGGAATCTTCAATAGTTCAACACCACTGTGCCACCACTGGCTACTGATGCTTTGGTTGTGACCGTTCGAACAGCTAAATCAATCAATCAACCAATACTTAATTACGTTGAAGATTTACAGGTTGTGCAGTTGTCTAATTTGTTTAGAAGCTAAAGTTGTCAGTCATATTGAAACTTACGTTTGTATCTATTTAATCTCTCCAATTCATTCGAGTTATTCCACTCTATCCCTGTAATCAGTTCTGATAGTATTAGTATTCTGATGGTAATAGTATTCTGACGTTAACAAGCCCATTTGCTCTTCATTTTCAGAAAAATGTGACCACATTGTCCATCGATCTACTGGGTTATTACAAATGATGTTCTCGATTTCAAGCGTACATAAATTGTTGTTTAATTTGTTATTCACAGAAATAAAATTAGTTTCATCACAAGTACTCAGAACCGTCAATTCTCGATATGGGTCCCCCTTGTGATACAACAACATATGTCAATCCTATAATCAAGCTCTTGCCATACGTTGATAAGAGTGTCTTGATCCATTGTTTCGATGGCATTGGTAATCCGTTGCTGGATCTCAGGTATGCTAATGGTAATGGTGATGTTTACAGCTTATCTTTCATGTATCCTCGCAAGAAAAAAATTACGTGGGGTGTTATCCGGAAATAGTGGAGGCCAGTTCAGGAGTACGTCTACGTTCAGATTTCCACGCCCGATCCATGTCCCAGGCAGCCATTAGTAACATCTTTTTACAAATGCAGCCATTTGAAAATTCAATTACTACTAGTAAATAGAGAGTTACTAAGAGGATCTTCATTTAACCTAGTTCAAAAAAGTTGTTGCAAACTAATAAAAATTGGTTAATGTGATAATCCAACATTTAACAAGCTTTACTGTCTTTAAATTCAAGCGTTACACAACACTTACAACAGTTGGCTTAAACATACAGCAAATAAGCACCCAAACCTGTGTGAACAAAACTTTATGAGTTTTTCTTTCCAATAGTATTAACTAATGGCGTAAAAACAAATTTACCCTGTAATATTTACAATCAAAATCATTTGTAATAACCCTGGTATTTCAACGCCTTGAACTGTACACATTGACAAGTTTAAACCCAAAACACTTTGATAAATATTTGTTTTCAATATCATCTTAGAAACTACTAAGGGTTGTTTCCAATGTTGTTTACGTCTACAAACTGATCGGTTTGCAGACTGTGTTCACATTCAGAGTAAATACACACACAGATCTACGGTACAGGTGGGTCAGAAGAGGCAAACATACAACCTCAGAGAATCAATAGTAGATAGAATCAACAAGCCAGGCTATGATAAGCAAGTAGCTTGGCACATATCTTATGACGTAGTTAATTGGAAACACACTTAACAGCTGTTTGTGTTTACATTTCGTATAAATAATCTTATCTCTGTTTGCTCTTAAAACAGCTGTTTTTAAAGCAGTGTGATGACGTTGCACTTTTCAAAAATGTACGGAGTGAGTTAAGTTTTGAATGGATAAAGATAGAAGAATGAAACTCAGGATACTATTATAGAAAACGATAGTACACTTTTTAGTCACTATAACAACTTGGCACATTTCTTCAAAAAAGGGACTTTTGGGGACTGCTCAAAGTGTTTAAAGGGTAAGACCTATGAGTGACATCACATTTTAAAGGTCTTAGTTGGAAAAGGAAAATAGTGAAAACTAGAGCTTTCTATCTTAACCTAGTACTCAGCGTATTTAAACTTTCAGAACCTGGTTTTAATACTTAATGAGCTAAAATGTTGTACTGGGTTCAGATAAAAAGCTCTAGCTTCCACTTTTATTCTTCTTTAACCAAGAACTTTCAAATTATGTACCAATTAATGGGTACTATTTAGAAATACCCCCCAAAAACCCCATTTTGGGGAAGTAGGCAAAATTTCAATATTGAGTAAAGAGTTCACTTTTATTTCTTATAATAGTATATAGAGTATAATTTACCTATCTTTATCCATTTCAACTTTAACAGGGTATATCCATACTTTTAACACACGCTGTATATCAACTCAATTTGCTGCATATATTGCTAGCGACTGTTCCTTCTGCATACAAATTGTGTTTTCGCCTAAATTATTATTTTGGGGAAATATAAGGTTTCAGCTTTTGAATTTGTATACTTTCATGGCTTTTCCCGCTACTATAAAATGTTCAGAGTCTATAGCGTAACTTATAACCACTAAATAACTAAATCACTATTTGAGATGCCGACCACTTTCATGAGGGTATTTTAAGGCAAATATGTGGGAAAGGATGAGTGTGATGAGTGGTAGTAATGAGTTATGAGGTGTAGTCTTGTTACAAACTAAGGCCGACTCTTCCTCAGAATGCGTCATTAATTAATAGCCCAATGACCAATGGAAATACAAGGACCAACGGCTTAACGTGACTTCCAAACCACGCAGGGGATGGTCTGATATGTCGATTGTGGGAGTTGATGCGGGTATCATCAGATGATCACTGAGACTATCTGAGCCGCTTTAGACCTATATCATCTTCAAAACCTGACCTCCATGAAGCTGGGTTACAGGACCACGCCACGAGTCCCGGTCAACTTTTATATAACCACTAATATAAAAAGTTAAATTTGCTTAAAATAAATAGACAAACAATCACAGCTGACATAGCTAGGTTTGAAACATTCAAGTCATTATAAATCAAATGACCATATGTTGATTTATCGCGTCCGGACAAAGAGGCCACGTATTATATTTCCCGGAAGGAAGCCATTATTATAGTGTGCTTGTTTAATTAACAATGGAATGCAATTAACTTTGAATATCCAGCCCTCCGGCAATCTGGCGCTACCTATCTAAACAAACATTAATTATACCATCGCTTGTTATTAAATTGCATCATATTCCAATTTGTCTGCAGATTATTCCTGGATAACCCTGTTCACTTTCTGGTTTTTTTTTTGTAATTTTGTTCTGAAAACAGCTGTTTTAGACACATGTATTGACGATATAAAAATGCACTTTTATTCCCAAGGAAATAAAAGTTTTTTATGACCTTGTTCTCAAGATTTCAAATGGCAAGCCAATGAGCTGTTCTAATAGTTTTATCAAAGTTCAAACACCCAACCCTAGCCTGCTTTCAATCTAGGCCTAACCTAAAAGTAAGACCAGCCTAGAATTAAGAATCAGTCTGATCGCTAGTTACTTACAAAACACTAAAAAACTGTTTAAATAACGACAAACATTCATTTACCTGGACTCATAGCCAAGGCTAGCCCTTGAATTACGAAATTACACAGGCTAGGTCTTACGTGCATGCCTAGCCCAGACACTTTGTAGCCTGTTACTAATGTAACTAAACAACCAATATTAACGATCTGAATTATAATATCCACTAACTAATACGCATACACAACGGTTGGAAACGTATTGGTGTTGATGGAAAAATGTTGACCAAAGTACGCAATGCTGATCGACAAAACATAACCTCAGCCATGTTTTGTTTTGGCTAGTTGACGACAGCTGTAATTGGCGCATGCGCATACGGCGCTGCCCCACAGAGGAAAAAAGACCGTACTCTGTAAAACAGCTGGTTGGCTGGCACAGCCAAATGAATTCAACGACCATGAATATCCAGTCGCCATTGGGCAATTTAAATAAGCTGATCGAAATAATTAAGTACAAACAAAATTAATGTTTGTTTGAAAGTTCATATTAGTGGTGGCGAGCAATTTAGTAAAAAGGAGCTGTTCTAATAGTTTTTTTGTCATTCTGAACTGAAAAGAGCTGCTTTAGACACATGTATTGACAGTGCTTAAGTGTCACTTTTAATAAAGTAAATAAAGTATTGTTTTGGTGATCTTTTTCTCCCTAGGGAGAACTATGAACTCTTGCACCTATACCAACTATTTACTATCGTCTAATACTGATGATTTGAATGTCAGATCGTAGCCTACTCGTAGTCTAAATGGATAATAGATTCAGCAGATGACATTATTTGCATTGGTTGACCTACAAACACGGCTATTCCAGGGAGATTGTATGCTTTGCATTATACAGGAGGCATGTGAATGCATCAGCTGTTCAACGCTGTGTCTCTTTTAAATATTGTTACGCAAATCTGTGTCTAGGTGGAAATATTGTCGAGTATAAAACACTGTCAAACAAATTAGACATCAAGTTATCAGTTTGAAAGTTTTGGATGTTTGGAAAAATTGCCCTCCCAAGCAGGAGCCAAGCTGTTAAATTACTTGCCTCCCCAGATTGCCACTGTTACCTCCCCAGAGCTGTTTAAGCGTCGTTTTGAGCGATACCTAATTAATTTATTAGGTTAGGTTATTTATTGGGTTAGGACTCTCTCCCAGAGAAAGCCGTCGTACATGGGGCGCAGACTGTTCTCCTTGCTAATACCTGAGATCAAGACTCTTAGAGGGAAGAACTTGAAGACCACACTGAACAACTGGCTGGTGGATAGACCGTTCCACACACTAGAAGAATTTCTTCACAGAGACTGCCAAGACCTATTATAATTTTAAATTACTCTGTATAATTTGACGCCAGTATATTTCTTGAATAAATTGTAATACAGATATTTTGACTATGACTTTGAATTTAGGCTGTTACTCTGTGGATGAGTTTAAGGATGGGGAAGAGATTTAAAGTTGTGAACTCTGGTGTTTTTGGAGAATAGGAACACATGAAATATGTTTCTAAACCTGTGAATGGTTTCAGGCGAATATTGTAACTGAATGAATGTCGTAATGTGTGTAAATATTTTTCTTAGCTTGACTTTTGCAATAAATTGTACAATTTTTACTGCAATAAACATTATTCCATTCTATTATATTCTATCAAATCATTCTTTTTCCCGGAAGTAACATAATTGTGATAGATGTTTTACTAAAGTACGCAAATCCCGAATTCTGAAATTAACTTGAAGTAGTGCCAAATGGTAGACTGAGTTTTCAAACAAAACATAAATTTTAAATAGTTGTAAAGATGAAAATACTTTAGCAAATATTCTTTAGAAAACAAGCTTGATAAGACTATGAAACGAGACCAGGAACCATGAAATTAGCTCCGATCTTGACCCTCAGAACAAGTTTTGAGCATTTATTTTAAAGCTTATGTATTTATGTATACATACATGTGTCACCCTCTAGAAAGGCAGGGTTTACCAACAAGTCCGTTAAATGATCTAAAACAGTATAATTTCTCCCATTTTTATGGTATGTTGAACAAACACGTATTTTAATGTTACCTATCAATTTACCAAAAATATAAATATCCGATTTGTTGTTCCCCAATGACGAGCGACAAAAAGTCTGGTTGATGATAGTGAAATTTAAAACAATTTTTCTTTAATGATATTTTTAAAAACTTGCAGTAAACGATTACGTACATCAGAGGCCAAAGAATGACGCGCTGCTGTGAGTGTAACGAATTAAAGTTACAATTAGTGAATGTGAGTAACAAATCGTAAGATAATTCGCTAAACTCACGCCAGCGGAACTTACGCCCTTGGCAGTGTGAAGTTCTGATTATTTTACTGAGATTGAGGGTGTAAACTTTGATATTTATATATAATTTTAGAGCCTATAGTAGAAAAAAACCGCTTTTAATATAAATAAAAATACTATACTTGATTTATTGATAGAATAAACTAATATTAATAAAAATATCGTATTTTCAGACTATTATATAACGTGCATGAAGACTTGTAAATACACTACACACTGTCTGAACAGTGAATGCAGAATTGTATGCCGGGAGGTCTGTACACAACAACCAGCCTTCTCAGAACGGATGGACCTTCCGGTGAATATATTCTGTCCTTTGATACTATTTTTGAGTTTCCATTCTAGCAGCTGTTTTCCTTACGTGCACTGTTTTCTATATTATAATAGTAATTAAATATTTTATTGCAAACATTACAAAATATTTTGAGTTGCAATCGTTAAAAAGAAAAGTTAGGAAAAAATACCCTCAATTTTGCTTTCCTCTTTATATTGTAATCCTACTCAAACATACAATATAAAGTGCATTCGCCTAATTTCTCATTCATTTTAATTTTCCCACAGTAGCCCTACAATTTATTCGGTTTCCCAATCGTGTGCCATGAGCTCGTCTATGCTGTAGAACGCTTTCGAAACTAACGCAGCTTTTAGACGAGTTTTAAATGCCTTGGGCATCGTCGTGGCATCTTTTATTGAATTTGGCATCTGTTGAACTGAACTCCTGCCTGAACTGAAGGCAAGCGTCATGCACTACCGTTCTGTGTCTCCCAGTTCGGTAGTTCTCCCTGCCTCTAGTTTAAGAGTGTACGTTGCAACCTCTTATAGCTTCATATTTTTATTTAAAAAAGAAAGACGCAAGGAAGCGTCAACAATTTTAGATTCTTAAATATTGGCCTACACGACTCTCTTTGACCATTGTAGTTTCGAAATTGTTCTAATTGCTTCTTTTTGAAGAATAAATATTCTGGAAAAATGTGTATTGGCGTAGCCTCCCCACAATGCTACTCCGTGGGAGAGATGTGGGTAAATTAATCCATAATACGCCGTCATCAGTACCTGAGTAGGGCAGTATTTGGATAGCTGTCTCAAAACAAAAATGCCTGAAGATAGTTTTGCGCACACGTGGTCCACATGAGAATCCCATCTCAATCTTTGATCAATATGGATTCCTAAGAATTTCATCGAGTGACCTCAGTGACTCTTTGACCTCAGTTTCATCCAAAATGACTGTTGGATTGTCTTCTTTCTCGCAAACAAAATTTGATGAAAGTGGATTTGGACGGGTTAGTTTTTACCCGCTGTCACGCGCTATCTACCTACTATAACGTTATCTTTGCTTGTACTCAAGAGTGGACCGGGTACTTAAGTACTTGATCCTGAGGGGATGCAGGACATCTCAGCGAAGTTTCTCGAGTGCTAAAGTTCCACCTCGTAAATCCACACTCGCACTGACAACTTGAGTAACTAGCTTCTAATTTATGTGATTGCTTCCTTGTTTTGAATACATGTTCCCTACATCCTAACACCACGTTACATGCTGAGCTCAGAGTTGCCAACTGTGTGTTCATACTAGTTGACAAGTAAAGATAGTGAATATTCACTATCACTAAATCACTATTTGAGATGCCGACCACTCTCATGAGGGTATTTTAAGGCAAATATGTGGTGAAGGATGAGTGTGATGAGTGGTAGTAATGAGTTATAAGGTGTAGTCTTGTTACAAACCAAGGCCGACCTTCCTTAGAATGGGTCATTAATTCATAGCCCAATGACCAATGAAAATACAAGGACCAACCACTTAACGTGACTTCTGAACCACGCAGGTGATGGGTCTGATATGTCTAAACTATGGTGGGAATTGATGCGGGTATCATCAGATGATCACTGAGACTATCTGAGCCGCTTTAGACCTATATCATCCTCAAAACCTGACCTCCATGAAGCTGGATTACAGGACCACGCCACGAGTCCCAGTCCATAATATGTAACAGTGTCTCGGTAGTACAGTAGTTATGCTACAGGACACCGGATGCGGGTTGATATTCCACTGTAAGTGTTTGCTTTTCACACCTAAGGTTTATCCTTGTAGTTAGAAATTAATATGTTTCACAATCACACGAAATTAAGACACTTTAAACACTGGTAGCAGTATTTCAAAGAGCCCTATACGAACAAGAAAGTACCGCAGAACATTTTCTAGAGAGCGTCTATATATTTATATAAAAGATATTACTTAAATGAGAAAATAATTTACTTTCAAATTCATTTTACACGTTGAATCACGAAACTGACAAGCTTTAAACGGCTTGATTACTTTACTGAGCTAAGCTTATGGACAATCAGAGGGCATACACAGAGAACACAGTCTTATATATGGGTCAGATGTGACAAACAGAGACCACAAGACATGATTGTTGGCAGATAAATCAGACAGAGTTTAATATCTTAAGACATATTTAGAACTAATTGTAATTTTCTTAGAATTAAATATTATTTTGACGTTTTCCATCGTTTGTGAACAGAAAAAACACGACATTTCGTGATCTGGTATCTGATCCCATCTTCTGGTGAAAAGTTACCGAAAACATAACACAAAACATTGGAAAATGAACAAGCCTAAAGTGTTCGACGTAAGCTGACAAGTTGGAAAACAGGTTCAGATTCCAGATCTAAAAATGCCGTAGATTAAGATCACAGTAGTGGCTGTGACCTTAAATTTGGTCCTATAAGAGGAATGTAAAAACATGCATTTTCTTGAGACAGTTCACGCCTACAGTTTTTATCAGAATTTTATGAAATAAACTTGGTTTTAAAGTGCCTTAAATGTTTAAGTGACTCTGCTGATCCGAATTCCTATTTTATAATTGATAAGACCGTGGCATAAAATTATTCAAAAATGCATGACATTTTGTATTTGAATTTCTTATTTTTACTAATAAACTAATAAAATTGTCAAAAAAGTGTTCAACGGAGTCACTGCAGAACATTCTTATCTTTCAAATAAAAATTATTTCAAAAAGATCTTATGAAAATTGTAGGTGTTTTTATATGTTTATATATGTTGAGACATAAACTTAATTATGTTAAAATTGCGTAAATAAAAATTAATGTAGTACCTTGAAAGCATGTAGGACACTGCAAAGTCCAGTTGCCAGGTGATGAAATCATCCCTGGGGTTTGTGGTGGAGGGCTCAAGTTGGAGGGAAATTCAAATTTGAGTATTTGTCAATGTAATGGTGTTCGAATATTTAAAAGAGAGTTGTTTAGTAAGAAATTTGTAAATATTTACAGTTTAAAAATAAAAGATATGTGTTCTTCACTGTAGTAAATAAAATAATTATAGCTGCATTAACAATATGCATGTAGCCTAAAGTGTTGAAAAAATGCTCAAAACATGTTCTGGGGTCAGGATTGGTGCACATTTCATAATCCCGGCTTTGGCCCTTACCATGCTGACCGCCCTAGAAGAATATCACATTTTTCTAAAGGAAGTCCGCTAAAAACCGTCCAAAATGGCACTCAGATGACACTAGACTTTAATAAAGTTGTGAGTTGAGATGATGTGCATGCTCGGGAGTGTGGTGGAAACTTTTCCTCAGAAGCAGAGCAACTGGTGTCCCTTGAGGAAAAGAATTTCCTCTCTGCCGTCCCTTGACTCAGAGTTAAATAAATATAACATCACCAGTTGTTCCTGCCTACAGTCAATATACAGATGTAACGATGTTTTATCACGAATCTTTTGCAATTCTACTGAATAAAAGTGTAGTGTTTGATTGTGGTTCGGAAGTCACGTTAAGCCGTTGGTCCTTGTATTTCCATTGGTCATTGGGCTATTAATTGATGACCAATTCTAAGGAAGAGTCGGCCTTAGTTTGTAAAAAGACTACACCTCATAACTCATTACTACCACTCATCACACTCATCCCTCACCACATATTTGCCTTAAAATACCCTCATGAGTGGTCGGCATCTCAAATAGTGGTATATTGATTTAGTGATTTATTCTAAAATATGTAAGCAAACTCGCATAAAATAATAACATAATTCGTAATAAAACCACTAAAAAGATGAAAGTTGGGGTTTTTTGTTGATTGATAGCAATAAAAATGTTTACATGTGAAGACGTGTTTTACAATTTTTGTCCAGTAAATTTTGTCTAGGTCTTATGTCTATGTTTAACATGTATAAATTAGCTTGTCTATGTTTTCGAGCTATTTCTTCTTTTGCAAAACACGGTGGATAGAGGTAAAGAACACAGAGCGACACGCTACTTAGGCCTATTCTTTCAATTGTCTTTTGACATTTTTCCCCTTTTCTCTTTTCGTTCCACTGGCTTCTGCCTGGTTTTGCCTAGGTTTGTTTCCGAGTGATAACGATATTACCACACAACATCCACACAGTAAATGGCGGTCGACCAAAGTGGGCACTGAACACGTGTTTAGCATATTGAATGGTTTTTTCTACAACTCAAAAACGAAAATTACAAAGAAAATAACACGTAAAAGAGGCACAATATTTATGAAACAGGGCTCTGAAGATTTAATAAACTATTTAAGTAAACTTTAATTGTATTTTAGAATGTTTAAAACTGTCATCAGCTATTTTATCAAATTATGACACCATACGTGTAGTTATTTAATTAGTTTGTAGCTGTATCATACCATTCATTTTCACAATTCATCCATAAAAATACATTTCATTGATGCAGTGTATCATGAGAAGACTGTATAAATAAGTAAGGAGACCCATAGTTAATAGTAATAGCCTAAATAGAAGGAAGAATGTGTCTAAATACGTTAGTTGCAATATTGAGTTATACCTTTCAATTCCATTTAGGTAAGTCTGGAAACTTCATTCACTATTGTCTTACTATTTCACAGACACTACACTTTTAATTAAAAGTAATCCCGAAACCGAACAAATTAGGCACTCACGAGTAATACGCATAAACCCACTGAAACCGATCAATAACATTCATGTAACAACTTGACTAGAAGCAAGCAGTCAGCTGTTTGACATTTGCAGAGAGAGGTTAATACAAACCACAGATTACACCTGACCATATGATAATATCAACATATAATATCTTACCTCGCTATAATCATAGTTTGATTTTCACCGAAAATAACAGATGTATAGTTTTGAAATGTGTACTGACTTTATTTTATTATTGTTTTTATACGTGGGTTTATTTAAATAATATCGTTTGGAAGTGTATTGTATTATTTAGTAATGATTTGAAGTACGTATGTTGGTTTGTGTTTCTTAGATGTTAATTTGTATAAACACTATAGTTAATATATTTACTAATTTACTAATATTTTACAAATAAATTAGAAGACAAAATGTGTGAACTGAAGCGGGACTCGAACCCGATCTCTCTCATTTATTATTTATTAATTTATTTATTTATTAATTATGCTAACCATTATACCATGCGAATCACCAATTTATGCTACTTATGGTTTGTGTGTCTTACTATAATTTGGTATATAAGTAAAAATGTCTATCGAAAGGTTTTAGCACGATCTAACTTTTTTCATTGTTGTGTTTTTTAGGTTTTCGTCATTATACCCTAGATACTTTATGGCTTTTACTTTGAGACACCAACCACTCTTAGAATTGCTTTTTGAAGGGGGCCAGTATTTGTATTCCGGTTTCTATTGAAACAAAGATTACATAATAGGTAGATGGCGCATGGATGCTGAATGGTTGAGGCATGAAAATCAACATTGTTGCGGTAGCCCAAGCATGATTAGCGCACAACCGGCACCGCCACCTCCGGCACCACGTGCTCGAGCTGATGTCTGATGTCAATGGCTTAAACCTGACCAAATTGTGTGATTTAAAAAATCCCTTTCAGCGCTATTGGTTTTGGCTGCCGCAACTGTGTTCATTTTCCTTCCTTAGCCATTTCCACCTACCTAACATAACATAATCTTTGATTAGACTTAGTAAAAAATTTACACCTTGCCCAACACATGTACCAAAAAAATAACAAATTGTTTTTGCTGCCATCTTGGCCTGGGTAAACAGATTTTGGTTATATTTAATACACTTGTTAGGTACAGTACCATACAGTGACCTTCAATTAGTAAATGCATCCTTATGAAACCACCTAAATAAATGAAAGTTAGTTTTCGGTAATGATTGTTAATTACAACTATTGCTGAACGACAATACATAATTTATGACTGGAACTCGTGGCGTGGTCCTGTAATCCAGCTTCATGAAGGTCAGGTTTTGAGGATGATATAGGTCTAAAGCATCAACTCCCACCATCGTTTAGACATATCAGACCATCACCTGCGTGGTTCGGAAGTCATGTTAAGCCGTTGGTCCTTGTATTTCCATTGGTCATTGGGCTATTAATTAATAGCTCATTCTAAGGAAGAGTTGGCCTTAGTTTGTAACAAGACTACACCTCATAACTCATTACTACCACTCATCACAATCTTCCTGCACCACATATTTGCCTTAAAATACCCTCATGAGAGTGGTCGGCATCTCAAATAGGGTCATAGTGACTAACTAATTCATCTACATGCCAATCTTAATCAAAGATAAAGCTCCTGATACAAAATTGTTTTCCCGAATATAGTAGACAAGACCCAGATAAGAATCAACTTGATTTCAAAAAATCGAAAAAGAAATAGAAACAACTTTGTCGTTGAGGATTCACTTTGATGAACAACCTCGAGAGATTTCCTTTGGTAAATCAAATTTAAAGCATATTTCAATCCTGAGGCAAAGCTGATGTCGCACTGTCTTTTATATCTTTGGCTTTGGTAACGGAAAGACAGTTTTATATTAATGAATATCGGCTTTTAGCTTTACCTCTTCAAGCTGAAGTAATATTGGAACCACGCGTTTTCCAACAGCACGTAATGTAGATTCAGTGTGAAATTGGACTTTGGATATTTATAACGGAAGGTGAACTAAAAAATAAAATAACCTTTGTTAAAATTACTCTGAATAAGAATCCAACTGTATTCGTATCATTCGTTAAGAATGATGAGCAGATCCGTGGCGGATTGGTATCGCGCGTGACTCCAGGCTCATCATTCTAGTGGCGCGTGTTCGATCCCGCAGTCACCACTTACAGTTTGTAATGTGACTATACGGTGACGCTAGGTAAAAGTCGAGGTTGAGTGGTAGAGAGGACTTTGTAGTCCTAACTTCGCCTCGTTAAACAAGACAAACTTTGACGCTTCAATAAAATAAATTTATGACCTACAAAATTGCTGATTTAAAAATCTTAAAAAAAGAGTCTTACGTGAGACTCTTCTTCCTCAGGATCTCCAGGCACTCTAAACAAGGTAATTGTGATTCTAAAACCGGATTTAGTAAATTTGTAAAAATATGTACTTGAACACAACACGAATTCAGTACTGCTGTTAACTAACAAACTGAAAAACGCTAAAAACACATTTCATGTTTTCTTAATAATCCTCAAAATCTCACAGCTTACAATAAAAAGTCATAAACAAAGTCTAGAAAGTACATCTACAATTATTCTTTTGTCAAGTTAACTGGCCCTAACAAATTAAACGTTCAATATATTTAAACTAAAAGGTAATGATTTTAGGGGCTAGTAGAATTGAACGTTACAGCATGACCAGCATAGACGTGTTTACTTAAACTAATGAGCACTTTAGTGATTGGCTATCAGTGTTCAGTACCTTTGGTGTAACAAGCATTGGCATTTGTTTTCATTGGATGTAATAAAAGAAACTCAAATTAAACTTTTTTTCAAAACTATTGATTAACACATTAATTCCATTTTCTGTTTTTCACAAATTAATTTTTTACCCCTGAAACTTCTTGAAACCCAGAATACTTCTGCATATAAGAGATATTATTTCACAGCAGAACTATCAGAAAAATAACTGAGTTATAAAACGCGATAAATTAGGACAATTTTAACCCCTGTACCTCAGTCGAACATTTTAGGGCTATCATGCTAGAAATCAAATTCTACTATTGTAAATTTTAAACTTAACTCTTACCGGAAGAACTCGATTATAATTGTAAATTTTGATTCATTCCTAAAGTAGTCTGAAGAAAGAAATGTTTGGATTGTACCGAAACTTGATCCCGGATCTCTCGCTTACCGTAAATTACATAAAATTTTATTTTATGCTACACATTTGTACACCATTACAAATTTTGTAAACAACATAATTTGTTCGCTATTTAAGTCAAAGCATAAAAAGGTCATTATTCGAAACGTGGCCATTGATTTTGCAGGTAGTTTTTTTCTTTAACAGTGTTATTACAAAAAGAAAATACACATTCATGCGAGGAAATTGAATAGTTTTTACAATAAAATGCTCTCTGTTCAAAATGTAAATGGCAACGTGCTGTAAACCTTAGCGATTTTCAAACATGCCGATCTTGATTTTCTCTATTGCGACTCGTATATAGTCTAACTACTCCTCAAAGTTTTCAACATACTTTTGTAAACACCCTGTATATATTGTGCTTGTTATATTTGACTCACTGATGTAGTTGACAACTGCAGTATTGACTGTGGTGTTGTATAATGCAAACCACACAATCTTCCCTGAGCAACCGTGTTAGTAGGTCAATCAATGCAAGTAATGCCATCTGTTGAATACATCAGCTGATAAAACGACAGTATCTAAAACATCAGCTGTTTAATTGCAAGTGTAAACAATGAGGCAATAAACACGAGCAACTTACTTTACCTGAATGTAATATCGAATTTTCTTTGGAAAAATGAAATATTCATGCCATCAGCATGGTGAGTCCCAGGCCCGGGAACGTGAAATGAGCTCCGATCCTGACCCCCAGGACACGTTTTGAGCATTTTTACAAGACTTTATATACATATTATGTATGTACTCTCTACAAAACGCATTTTTGTAAGATTTTCATGAAATTCGGTACAAATGTTTTTAATCGAACCTGCCCTTTTGGTGGGGTGTTTTGGTAAAAAAAAGTGGTTTAATGGTCTAAAACAGTAAATTTCACCCGATTTTGATGTATTTCGATTTGTATATAGCTCGAATATGTATTTTGATGGTATCCATCAATGAACTAAAAGTTATGAAAATTCATTCATTCGTTTCAAACATGTGAAAAAGTGATTTTTCGCTATAGCAACGGTAGTCCGATTTCGATAAAATTTGAAATACGTTTTACCTTCACGATAAATAATAAATCTCGCAGTAAAACAACACGTACGTCTGATGCCAAAGGCCGAAGCGAGACTGTGAACTTGAAAAAGATACGATTTAAATTCTCTGTGTGTCTATATTCACCACCACTGACACATATCCTAACCCTGCACTCTGATTGTGTATATTGCATCTGTACACACAGTCACTAATCCATTAGTCCATGTACACACATCACTAAATCACTATTTGAGATGCCGACCACTCTCATGAGGGTATTTTAAGGCAAATATGTGGTGAAGGATGTGTGATGAGTGGTAGTAATGAGTTATGAGTAGTCTTGTTACAAACTAAGGCCGACTCTTCCTTAAATGGGTCTGATAGGCCAATGACCAATGGAAATACAAGGACCAACGGCTTAACGTGACTTCCGAACCACTCAGGTGATGGTCTGATATGTCTAAACGATGGTGGGAGTTGATGTGGGTATCATCAGAGGATCACTGAGACTATTTGAGCCGCTTTAGACCTATATCATCCTCAAAACCTGACCTCCATGAAGCTGGATTACAGGACCACGCCACAGTCCCAGTCATAAATAGTGCAGTTGCTCTACCGCCATCTTGTGTATCTGGTGATGGAATCTATTATCTGTGAGTCTATATTT
Source organism: Matsumurasca onukii (assembly GCA_018831715.1). NCBI lineage: Eukaryota > Metazoa > Arthropoda > Insecta > Hemiptera > Cicadellidae > Matsumurasca > Matsumurasca onukii. The sequence continues at coordinate 18,284,704 of CM032067.1, forward strand.
GCCTCCTCTGACCCATGTAAATCATCTGATTGTAACTCAGAACATCCCCCAGTCAGAATCTGTCTGGTTAGTACCTGCTCAGATTACTTTATACTGGGGTACATCAAAAAAGAGTTGTTCACAAAATTACTGGGCAGCTTTGTAGTTGTCCAATGTTGAACACGCTCCGTTCCCCACCAGGGGAGGTTGGAACAGATATCATATTAGGGGGACGCGGCAGCAGGGTAGACCGTGACTTCAGGAGTGGCTTGCCATAATCTTGGGGGGAAAGGTCCCCCGAGTGTTGGCTCTCCATGTCTTTGGGGTTAGAGTCCCGTGGTGGTCAGCGGGCTTGCTCGTCGCGCCCTCTCATGATTTTCTGGTCAGCCAAACCAGTCCCATTCCGCCCTGAATCCAGACTTCCTTCATTCCGGTGGTGCTAATATGCCTCCAACAGACGAATCAGACGTGCATAAGGGTTGTAATAATACACATAGATTCATAAGCGTAACAGCCTTCCAGTTTCTATAGTTTACACTAACCTTCAAAAATAATTTAGAAGGCATTGAGTTTATTAGTGTTTGTTTATTTCAAGCTATAACAGACACACTTTTAATTTATCTTTCACGAAATCTGTCAATCTATTTTTTATAAAAGGTGCCATTCGTTGGCGTGTTTTTATTTGCGTGGTGTATTTTAAAAATTGTCAACAGTATGGTTAGTTGAGAGAATTTCTGTAGCTTCCGATGGAAAGAAACCTTTATCGTTTCTTTGACTTGTCCTAACGGAAATTCTTTTGATTCTGAAAGTAAATCATTTAAACCGTCGAGTAATAAAAGGTTTAAAACTGTTGAGGTCATCAAGTCATTATAATGTCGTCATCTCATGTTGCTAGTAGCGCAGTTGTCCGAAGGCGTAGCGCGAATTGAAATATTTAGCTGTAAGTGGTTTTGAACTTTATTATCTAAATCAACTACCCTGTTATTCCTCAAGTCTTCTTCAAACTACTAGTGTAGTTTTTCTTTTTTTAATTATTGTACTCGTACAATATATTTGACAAAGAATGTAAAACTATATTGCAGGCGTTTTGTGTAAGGTACACACAGTGTTTGTTTAACTTTGTATTGTTCACACTTTTGGTCTGATAAAACTCCACTATAGTGCAGATTTGTCGATGAAACCCTGACAGCATCACTCTTTATCAAGTATTGACACAAACACAAGATTACTTGATCTACCGAGAAATGCAAAACACTGAGGGATAAGCCGTGATGATGGATTCCTCGCTTCTACAGATGACAGATGCACGAAAATACTCTTCACTATAATTGTGTCGATGAAACCTGACAACATCACTCTTTATCAAGTATTGACACAAACACAAGATTACTTGATCTACCTAGAAATGGAAAACACTGAGGGATAAGCCGCGATGATGGATTCCCTTGCTTCTACAGATGACAGATGCACGAAAATACTCTTCACTATAGAGCAGATCTGTCGATGAAACCCTGACAACATCACACTTTATCAAGTATTGACACAAACACAAGATTACTTGATCTACCTAGAGATGGAAAACACTGAGGGATAAGCCGCGATGATGGATTCCCTCCTTCTACAGATGACAGATGCACGAAAATACTCTTGACTTTGACCGATTCATGAACAGTGATGTTTTCAATCCGTCATATATTTCATCGAAAATAAAAACGAAGTTTCTTTTTGAAAAGGAATTTTTATGTATTGGATGTTGTTGAACTCGACTCAATGTCAAAAGTAAACAAAACACCTTCATTTGGTTATATAGGAGAATAGCTTTTAACACTGAAAGTTGGAATTCAGGTTTATGGATAGTAAACCTAATGGCGAGGAACAAAGTTTGTGCAAGTTGTTGGATAAAGAGGTTTATGGTCACATGTAAAGTAAAATAACCCAAGCAAGGGATTTATACTGCAACCTTTCCTTCCTCTCAAACCAAACTGCAAATGTTTTAGTATTAATCCAATTCAAATTTATGAGAAAATTCGTTTCTTAACGAGGAAAACTATAATAATTTCATCCTTCGAATAAATTTTACAGCTTAAGTGCTTCGTTAAAATTTGATGGGTTGTGATCATTTTGGTCAGGTCATGAAGTTTTTTACTGTTTGTAATTTCCTTACACAAAATTTCAACCAACCCATTAAAACATGATCAATAATCCGATGCAATTTTAACACATATTGTAAAAGAATTTCTGCAGAAACTGAAGCACACTAACTATAAACTTGCAAATTCTCAAATTTATAATTACTAGGCTAACAACGGTAGCGCAAACTGATCACACAAACTCTCGAACTCATAAACTGACAGTTAAGAAACTAGCATACATAAACAACAAACTCGACAAACCGCAAACAGTTACAAACTGACAGACAGACAGAACGAAGCTCACAGCTGTATTGATCAAGCAGGTAGAGGGCCCGGGCTTCCTAGAACCGTTCTAATACACTAACCTCTACCTAAATCAACTGCTAGAATTTTTATATTTTAAATTGTTACTGTGGTTTTTAAAAACAGAATCAAACTTAAAGTAAAACGCAACCTTCATTGATTAATATGCCAATAAAACGTACAATATCTAATAACTATTAACCGATATTAATAGGTAGATACCGATGCTTTAAGCAAAACATATGTTCTAACATAAACAAAACACAAACGTGATTGATTAATATTCCAATTAAACGTGTAATACTTTAAAACTAGACTTTAATAAATCTACAACTGATAGTATTCAAAACGTGTATAAATATATACTAATTATTAAAAGATAGAAGACATATTAACTTGAATACACTAGTATTGATCTAATTAAGTATTAACAAATATAATCATTTTAAATAAATATACACTGAATGTTTTAAGAATAATGATAAAAAGAAATATATACCAATCTTGAGAAGACCAACCTGCCGATAGGAGTAAACTTAGTGAAGAAATTAAAGACAGTATAACACGTAAAATAGAAGAAAGTCTCAGACACAAAAGCTGAATTGTCAAGATTAATGGAATCATGATGAGAAGGCCAGGAATGTTGTCTGATAAGGAAGATAAGGAGCATTGTTAGGAGAGGCGGGAATGTAGATGATATCGCAGTTGTGAAGGAATTGTATGGCAGCATTCTCCTCATTATAAGAGATCCCAGTTCTTCACTAACCTCAGCTATACGAAAATAGAACCACAGAATATTGTGTAACTAGTAGTATTGTGTAACTAGACAATTTTATGGTAGATAGATAGAGCATGCTGCCACATGGCTGAGGCAGGCAGCTCAACATAGTTGTGGCAGCCTTCAAACAGAATGCGCTGCTGAGGCCTGGCTCCCCCGGCGGCCAGAATGTGACTGAAAAGTGCGATTGCTGAAAACAGCTGAACTTTCACGTGCGCCAGTGACTCTCCTTGTGACTCTAAAAGGACTGCCTCGCAGCGCATTCTGTGCGTGGGCTGCCTCAACTATTTTGAGCTGCCTGCTAAGCCTAATCGGCATATATGCGCTAATCTACCAATCATAACATTGTCTTTGGTTTTAGATTATTAACCTCATAAAATAGTCACTTGTATTGCAACCATGGAAACAACTGTAACATTACAGAAACCCTACTACAAGGTCAGATACACGTTTATATTTCCAGTTCTAAGCGCCTACACACAGAAAAATGTTCATGGATGAGATGTTCAACACAATTGGCCGAGTGTTCACTGAGTACTTCCGGCTTATGATTCAACTGAGAGTGTTGAACAGTTGCACAACCTGTGGAGACAATGACACATTCAGTGAAGACTGCATCCGGTTCTACAGAACATTGTTTGATGAACACTGAAGATCGAATCTCTACAATATTAAGTAAACATTTCTTTGGAAGTACTTATTGAGTTACAAGCCGAAATCTCAATGTTCTAGTTCGTCTCAGAAATAATATAATTATAATGGAATAATCGGTCAGTAACAATCATGATTTAAAATAAACTTACACAGTAATAAAAAATTATATTTTATGAGCTGATTCATTTAATGCGCACGTCTTAGAACCTCAACGAAATATTTAAGAAAATGTAACTTTCACGGTTTTCATTATTAGAATAAATTATATTCGATTCAGATTCATTAAACACAAGTACAATGATGCAAATATACGCTATAATATTCTATTATCTGATTTTAACAAATCCTCAAAAGTTATGAAGTTGATGTCAACAGAGTGCGAGCCAATCCAAGCTTTCTATATAAGTTGACATATACAGGGTTTCCAGTAATTAGGGTGTCATTCTATTAATTAATTCAAAGAATTTATTTGTAACAAAATACACATAACTCATTATACCACATACACTATCATTCACCACATATTTGCCTTAAATCCTCTGTGTGGTCGGCATCTCAAATAGTTTTAACAAATCTTCAAAGTTATGGTTAATGTAACAGGGTGGATATATTTTCTTTAGTTTATCATATCAACGGTAACAAGTAACGATACGTTCAACAGAATATGGAAGGCTGAGGGGGAAGCGTTTTTCGATAACCTCATTATCAATACTTCGGAAGTCACGTTGGTCCATTCCATTGGTCGTTGGGCTATTAACTAATAGCCCAATCTGAGGAATAGTCAGCCTTAGTTTGTAACAAGACCACACCTTCATGCATCAACACATTCACCTTTCATCCCATGTTCCCCTTTGGGAGTGAAATCAAATCGGTGTCTCAAATCAAAGTATCAACCCTCCAATGCAAACTAAACCTGGCAAGATAAACGCATGCGAAATATGACAGATCCGCGTAAGACATCATCAGAATCTTTCCGAGTACATATTGAACTGAATATGTTGTACTCAAATAGGCAGCGTTTACCACGTCATTGGATGGCAGATAGTCTAAAAACCAGTGTCATAGCACATTCGAGGCACACCGAGAAAAATACAAGTATCTCTTTTGAATAAAGTGCAGCAATTCTTCATGAAAAGTGTTAGTTTTAAAAATCTAGCGCTTAAGACATAAAAAAGAAAACTGTACACGAAATAATTTATTCGATTATGCCAACGGATTTTGTCTTGCAGCATCAGGATTACTTACAAACGAGCTACATCCAATGATTACAGATAAAAATTCCAAAAAAGAATGAACTGGACTGACTTTTTTCTTAAAATAAATAATCAAATTACTGGTCCTATTGAATGTGAGTGAATTGAATAGTCTATGCGGTACAGTATGGTACATTGTTCATTAGTACATTGGAGTATGGCTTCCGTCATATAACACCACAGTAATCTATACAGACGGGATTTGATTGTCTCCCATTGTAGTCACTAGTTAGAGATTAGATTAGGATTGGATTACACAAACTCAATGTTATACCTGTAATAGTCGATAATCAAACTAACTTAACGGTTATATGATGTTTAACCATTTGTTTACAATATGTGTTGCACCAAAGACGATGTTATGGTAAGTAAATAGCGCATTAATGCTGCATGACTGAGGCAGGAAAATCAACATAGTTGCGGCAGCCCAAGCACAGAGAGCGTTGCCGTATTTCTCCGTTGCTCGAGTTTGTCCGATGTCGATGACTTAAATGTGACCAAATCGTGCGATTTTCGAGAACGAACGAAATTGCTCAAGCGTCAGTGGCTCTACTTGAGTCTCTTAAAACAATTCCCTCGCAGCGGTATATGTGCTTGGGCTGCCGCAACTATGTTGAGTCTCCTGCTTCAGCCATTTGGCATATATGCGCAATCTACTTACCATAACGTTATCTTTGGATAAACCTAAATATAATTTGTTTAAATACATTGGGAAAGCGCCGATGTGTTGTCTTTGTTTGGAAGGAATATAGACTAAAGTCCACTCGAACATGGACTGATTTACATTATATTGGAAATCAAACTTTAAACTTTTAAATCTTAATTCTTAGCTTTTCACGGCCGGTGTTATCTAATATTGAGATCGGACCAATGCATCTCAGTCATCAACCAGCTACTGATGACTCTCCAAGCGAGGTCGGAACGTTCAGCAGTATTTTGTATTTCCAACATGACGCGGTGTAAACCGAAGCCTTAGATACAGTATTAATTTAAACTGTTTGACTAATTTTCATGAATTTCTCTAAACCAAAGATGTACAGTACATTTGTAACATTTTATTGAATGAAAACTCAAAGATCAGAATGATACAAGACCAACAGGCATTCGTTTTAGAGAGCTTTTCCAGTTACAATGTCTATTAGAAGTATAATAACGGAAAAACAAACAAATCTTTAAACTCAAATCTGAAATAAACCCCAGCTGTTGAACCACAACAAAACATTTGTGAAGACGAGGAACAAAGAAAGGAAAGCATCATGAACATGAACACATTGTTCTCAGTCTATTGATGTCTGGAGGTTCATTCTTGAATGTGGGCTTTGTTAAATGTTTCAATGTGACTTGTGTTAACTATTCCATAAGTCTTGATCCTGAATATTCCTTAAATACTACAGCGAAATCGTGTTATTTATCAATGTGAAATTATAACAACTTAAATGTTTGTACAAAATATTGGAACGTAATGTATAAAGCGGTTCACTATTTACGTCCTGTAACACAGCGAGGGTTTCATATTTAGTAGCCTGGGAATCAGGTTACAGAAATATGAGTTCACGGTTCTATATATAATAAATTTCATATAACATATTTTGTTGAAAAACAGATTTTTTCTAAATACACTCGGAGATGAAAAATTTAAATGTTTGGTAATCATTTTATTAATATACATTTAATTCTAAATTTATTATTGGGCGTCTAGGTACTATTCAGCGGATCCGTTGCGGATTGGTATCGCGCGACTCCGGAGCTCATCACTCCGGTGGCGCGGGTTGGATCCCCGCAGTCACCACTTACAATTTGAAATGTGACAAATACGGTGACGCTTGGTAAAGGTCGAGTTGAGTAGTAGAGGACTTTGTAGTCCTAACTTTGCCTCGTTAAACAAGACAAACTTTACTTTTTTTATCCACCTGAAAAAGCTCTGCTCTCTCAAGAAAGGTTCAACATAGTTATCCATTCATTCCTGCAGCAGAACACACCTGTATTATTAAAGCGAGTGGGTGAAGGTGTGCAAGGGTGGGGGAGGGGTGAGAATTACAACCCCTTACGTGGGCGGGGTGATATGAAACCGGTAGCGTAAAAACCTTCTGGCTAGATTAACCACGAATAGTTTGAAATTGCCTGCCAAAAATAGTTATAAAACGTTTAAACTGTAATGTTGAGTTGCCTCTGAAGTTTTGAGGTGTAAAAATAACTAAATAACTAAACTTGTGTAAACTGCTTCTCCAGCCAGTATCTTCATTTATCCTATTTACTCGAAATCAGCTCTATTGCTTCAAGCCAAACTTCAAATATTAAATAAACCAAGTTGCAGTTGGTTGCAAAGGATTGAAACGGCTGAAAGCAGCTGTGTGTAGCCATAGATGCTACCGTGAATCCTAGTGAATTTTCTATAGCTATGTCAAAATTTCACCGGAAGCACTTTTTAATGTTGGGGTATTTCCTGTAAACATGAGTTTTTAGCTCTAGAAATTGTGTTTACAACCCGAGTTTGATTAAAATTGTACAGGGTGTTTTTAAAACGCAACCCAACTTTCAAACTTTGGTAAGTCATTCTTTACGAGCGCTATAAGGTCGTAAATTGTATCATTAGTTTGTTCACTTCAATATATCAATGGTATACAACTATGTTGCAGTAATGTAGAGGTTTTGATTTGCTAATTGGATGTTGTAAAATAAACGCAACATGGCAAGCGCTGTTAATATTCCAAACAAATCTAAAATTCATAGAATATCAGAATACGGACTGTGTACTGAATGAAGAAGTGACGGATAGTGTTAGGGTTGGATTAGAAAATGCTCCTAAATATCAAAATTTTGAAACAACAAAACAGATAGCCTACCAGCGCCTGGTACTTGATCTTAAACACATCTTGACAAACAAATATTATTCGCTCTTAAGTATTCTTCAAAATAAGCACTCATTGATCTGTCAAAACCATAATTGCGTTTATTTTACAATAAAATAAAATTAGAAAATATAACCACTATATTGCAACAATACATGTCTGATAGGTATTGAAGTGAACAAACCAATGATACAATTTACGACCTTATAGCGCTCGTAAAGAATGACTTACTAAGAAGTTGGGTTTAAAACACCCTGTATAAACATTAATACCGTGGTATCTAACATGAGTACAAACATGTACAATATCCGTTCAGCCAGACCAAGATGGCGGTGGAAAATCCTTGACTTTTCCAAACACCCTGTGTAAATAATTAGGAGGAAAGAGAGAATAGGTTCTCTAGATCGTATCTTTATTTCTCCAATATACTCTAAATCCTCTCAATTGTTTCCAGGTAAACTTCACATATATAAGATAAATCAAGCTGAAGTCTGTACTCAAAGGATTGAAAGGACTGAAAGGACACGTCACCGCCGCATGTATTGTGGACATCTGTCCATTTCCAGGCAAGATCATCCAAGCTGGCTTTCACTGCTTTCCTTATCGATCTTGTGTGCGAGTCCAACTCTGTTACTCTTCTTTAAACCGATTTTCCCTTTATACAGTATGTGCCACAGTAAAAAATAATGAAACTTAATCGGCTGTTGTTGCCTCGTCAATCAGCTGTGACAACTTTTGGTTGTCGTAACGTTTTTATTATTTATTTCATGTTTAAGGTTATTTTTGCCGGCATTGTGCTAACTATTGCAGAGAAAGCTTTGATCGTAGACCATTATTTTTGCTCATACGTTCAGGTGAGCCAGGTTTGTCATACTCCTTTACGTCTTCGAGAGCATTTTCACAAAAACCCACCTAATGATTCTGTATTGATTAATGTCGTTTACAAGAAAGGATAGTGTTTTGACCCTACGGCAGGGCTGCTCAGGTCACCCAAAAACTGTTTGAACGAATGAAAATTACGCGAGAGTGTTGCATCAAGTGTTACAGTCACTGCTGAATAGAAGCCTGCGGCAAATGTCTTTGAAAATGAGTTAAACCAACACATCATCGAGACAAATCTTCAGAACTGTTGCAGCTTTTGAAAATTTTTTGTAAAGACCCACCAGCCACCATAGTTCAACTTAAGGAAAAAATAACCAGGAACGTAAGAGGGATTTAACTTGTAATGAACTTATTTAAATACATTTAATTTCTTTAAAAGTATATATCTTGTTACAGTACCGTAAATACACTCAGTATAAGCATTTCAGTATTGCTTATTTTGGCGCATACTGTATTTTGATGTCATAAGAACTAAAATTAATCAAATTCATCATTCACCTATAAATATTACAAAACTGATAGTGTTTACTCGTGTGCTACTGAATGAGCCTATTATTGGAAGTGTTGTAGATTTCATTTTGTCAACAATGCGTTTATTTAAAATATATTTGGTAATGATTGATGATGGAATAAAATACAACCACACTGATTTTATGGCAATACATGGTTATATGGTATGTGCTGAGTCGGCTTAGTCAGGCTTAAAACAAAGTTTGAAGCCCCCGTAATAATTTATTTATTTTACTAGGTTAAATATATCCTAAATAATGTTCCTACTATATTTATGTTAATGTTTTTCATAACCTACATTTTTAAACCAATACATCTCTATTAAAAATGCTTTCTTCAAATCTAAATAAAACGGCTTATATTATAAATCAAGAAGTCCGATTGACTGGGACTCGTGGCGTGGTCCTGTAATCCAGCTTCATGGAGGTCAGGTTTTGAGGATGATATAGGTCTAAAGCGGCTCAGATAGTCTCAGTGATCATCTGATGATACCCGCATCAACTCCCACCATCGTTTAGACATATCAGACCATCACCTGCGTGGTTCGCAAGTCACGTTAAGCCGTTGGTCCTTGTATTTCCATTGGTCATTGGGCTATTAATTAACCCATTCTAAGGAAGAGTCGGCCTTAGTTTTTAAGACTACACCTCATAACTCATTACTAACACTCATCGTACTAATCCTTCACCACATGTTTGTCTTAAAATACCCTCATGAGAGTGGTCGGCATCTCAAATAGTGATATAGTGCTAATTGAAATAAGACTCGTCATATAAATATTTCTTGAGAAACCAGGTCACGTGACAGTTAGGTTGGCAACAATGATGGAGTCGTGTGCTAACCTGATTAGCAAGCCACCTGACACTGGATTGTGTGAAGTGTAGAGGTGTCTAACACAATCAGCTGTTCAAGTTGGTACACTACCCCCTTTCTACTCTAAAATAGTACCTGTCTAATTGCTTTCAAACGTTTTAAACTAAAGTGTTATTTGTTTACTGATGTTAAATCGCTATGCCACTATTTGAGATGCCGACCACTCTCATGAGGGTATTTTTAGGTAAATATGTGGTGAATGATGAGTGTGATGAGTGGTAATGAATTATGAGGTCTTGATACAAACTAAGGCCGACTCTTTCTTAGAATGGGTCATTAGTTAATAGCCCAATGACCAATGGAAATACAAGGACCGTGACTTCCGAACCACACAGGTGACGGTCTGATATGTCGAAACAAAGGTGGGAGTTGATGCGGGTATCATCAGATGATCACTGAGACTATCTGAGCCGCTTTAGACCTATATTATCCTCCTGTTATAAGATAATTATTTGTATGTAGTATCAATGAAAAATTAATAAATTAAAACACCTGAAATCGTTAATCTCAGAACAAACAGAAAAAGGGAGTTTAATATAATAAAGCTAACAAAGTTCGATGCTGATTGAATTTTAACTCAGTATTGTTGCCTTTTGTTTCATCAATGAAGCATTAACAAATTGATTTTAAAGGTAATGCCACACCTTCCCTAATAAAGACAGTGAGATCGATGTTGCAATATTTAGGTATAACAATGATGAATTTGTGTTATTCTATTTCTTATGACATCAAAATATAAGGGAAAACAGCTATAAAGAAGAGTAACAGAGTTGGACTCGCACACGAGATCAATAAGGAAAGCAGTGAAAGCCAGCTTGGATGATCTTGCCTGGAAATGGACAGATGTCCACAATACATGCGGCGGTGACGTGTCCTTTCAGTCCTTTCAATCCTTTGAGTACAGACTTCAGCTTGATTTATCTTATATATGTGAAGTTTACCTGGAAACAATTGAGAGGATTTAGAGTAGCCTACATTGGAGGAATGAAGATACGATCTACAGTACCAATCATCTCTTTCCACCGTAATTATTTACACAGGGTGTCTGGAAACGTCAAGGATTTTCCACCACCATCTTTGTCTAGTTGAACGGATTTTATACATTTTGTACGCATGTTAGATACCACGGTATTAATCTTTTTACATGTTAATCAAACTCGGGTTGTAAACACAATTTCTAGAGCTTAAAACTCATGTTTGGAAATACCCAACATAAAGAGTGCTTCCGGTGAAATTTTGACATATCTATAGAAAATTCACTAGGATTCACGGTAGCGTTTCAGCCGTTTCAATCCTTTTACAACCAACTGCAACTTGGTTTATTTATATATGAAGTTTGACTTGAAGCAATAGAGCTGATTTCGAGTAAACAGGATAAATGAAGATACTGGCTGGAGAACCAGTTTACACAAGTTTAGTTATTTTGTTATTTTTACACCTCAAAACTTCAGAGGCAACTCATCATTACAGTTTAAGCGTTGTACTGTATAACTATTTTTGGCAGGCAATTTCAAACTATTCGTAATTCAATCTAGCAGAAGGTTTTACGCTCCCGGTTTCATATTACCCGCCCACGTAAGGGGTTGTAATTCTAAATTTTCATCTCGAGTGTACTTAGAAAAAACTTTTATTTTTCAATAAAATATGCTATATAGAAAATGTATTATATGTAGAACCGTGAACTCATTATTTCTGTAACCTGATTCCCAAGCTACTAAATATGAAACTTTCGCTGTGTTACAATACATAAATAATGTGAACAGCTTTATACATTACGTTCAATATTTTGTACAAACATTTTAAGTTGTTATAATTTCACATGTCGCCACGATTTTTGCTGTGAGTATTAAGAAATATCCAGGCTCAAGACTTATGGAATAGTTAACAAAAGTCACATTGAAACATTTAACAAAGCCCACATTCAAGAATGAACCTCCAGACATCAATAGACTGAGAACAATGTGTTCATGTTCATGTTCATGCTGCTTTCCTTTCTTTGTTCCTCGTCTTCACAAATGTTTTGTTGTGGTTCAACAGCTGGGGTTTATTTCAGATTTGTACTTGATCTCTATTAAATATTTGTTTACATTTCATTTATCATGCTCTTGATACGACAAGGTAACTAGAACATTCCTCCAAAAACGAATAACTAATGGCCCTTTCTCATTCGGAGCTTTGTATTTTCCTTCATAAAGTCCTACGATATTGTTTAATTTGTCTACAAATACTTATACAAAATTATTCAGTTTAAAGTTCAATTTCCGGTACAGTATATATTAAAATAATGATTGTCATATTTCAAAACAAACTTTGACATTATTATCCGTGTCCAGTGTTCTTTTCAATCATAGACGACATATCGACGCTATTTGGAAAAGTGGAATTTCAAGCATGTTTAATTTAGGTTCAGCACATAATTAAACTAGTGGTTAAACATCATATAATACTTAAGTCAGTTTGATTATCGACTATTACAGGTATTACACTGAGTTTGTGTAATCCAATCCTAATCTGTAACTAGTGACTACAATGGGAGACAATCAAATCCCATCTGTATGATAGCTTACTGTGCTGTCAGACAACGGAAGCCATACTCAAAATATGTACTAACTGAACAATGTACCATACTGTACCGTACAGACTATTCAATACACTTATATTTAGGAGGTGTATTAGTTTCATTATTTATTAATTTGAATAAAAAACCAGTTCAAGCTAACAACAGTTACGATCATTTGATTAATTGTCTAAAACGTTGATCTATTGTGTACGTGCTGCATTGAAAAATGTGTTGTTTTCGTTATCATAAAATATTGTTTTACATGTTGTTTTTTTATTATGGTTTACATTGAAGTCTTATAAATAGACGCGTTAAAGCAATTACGACAACTTTAACAAAGAAGACTGCATTAAACTAGTTCGAAAGAAGTCTTTTTTGATACCGTCACCGCCAACGAGAACATTGACAGTTGTCATCCCTGCTTCAATGTACTGACAGCAGCCCTGTCAGATGTATAGAATAGCAGACAACAAGTATTTTAGTTTCAGCCAATCAGTAAGTGACTGAAGATGGTACTACACCACGATACCGAAATATGTCAGGTTAATAATTACTATGATGTGAACATTTAACTACATTTGGTTGTGAACGGATTTTAGTATTCAGTTGGGTTTTGAAACGTATGCATCCAATAAATAAACTCATACACTATTTCTTGTTATTAATGAGTCAGTTTATTTAAAACGTCATTAGTTCCTATTAAATAATAGATGGTTCTGATTATTCTCAAACGAACTAGCTCATTGAGAAGACGGCTTCCAACTCAATAAGCACATAAAAAAGGAAGCTTTACGTAATTGTAGTGGTTGGATCTTCAGTATTGGTCAAACAATGTTCTGAAGAACCGGATGCAGTCTTCACTGAATGTGTCATTGTCTCCACAGGTTGTGCAACTGTTCAACACTCTCAGTTGAATCATAAGCCGGATGTACTCAGTGAACAGTCGGCCAATTGTGTGTCACCTCACCATAACATTTTCAGTGTTAGGCGCTTAGAACTGGAATTTTACGTGTACTGACCTTGTAGTGGGTTTTCTGTGATGTTACAGTTGTCGCCATATTTTTAACACTAGTATTTTATAAGGTTTATAGCAAAAACCAAGACTTTATTTATAGTTGGTTTTAAGTATTATAATTCTTAGCTGAGGTAGTGTGTTCACAACACAATGTTGCAAAGTTGCACAAGTGTTCCTTTTTATAATCATTGCAATAGATGCTAACTAGAACTAAAATGCAAAGAACAATGTTATAGTTGGTAATATTGCAATGGCTATAATCATGCTGTGGCTGAGGCAGGCAGCTCAACATCTACACACTCTTTTCTTCGGATGCGGCTGAGAGAAACCATGCGCTCTTGCGTGATGACCGTTCGACTCCGTCACCGGATCAGGATCTATAAAATGGGTTGTTTCCGGAAGTACAATGACTTACTTAACTCCTGTAGCTCCTATCTGGAGCAAAGGGCCTCGACAAAGACTCGCCAGCGGACTCGGTTAGCAGCCAAAGCCTTCACTTCTCCCCATGTGCCAGCTTTAAAAGCTTCGTCCTCGAAGTTCTTCTCAGGTTACTCTTGGCCGACCTCTTCTTCTGCTTCCTTGGGGATTCCAGTCCAATGCCTCCCTTTCAATTGCGTCTGGCTCTTTTCTTAGGGTATGCCCGATCCACTTCAATTTGCGTTTCAAGATCTGCTTGTCTATCTTCTCTTCATGGGCCTTTTTCCATAGAGTTTCATTGGATATTACTTCAGGCCAGTAGATCTTTAATATCTTCCTAAGACATCTGTTGACAAATACTTGCAGCTTTTTTGTAACTGACTGGGTTACTTTCCAGGTCTCACTCCCGTAGAGCACTCTCGGAAGTACAATAGTCAAACGGTAAAACCCCACTTTGTAACTGATGTCCATTTTATGTTCATGACCCATCCCAATGTGTGTATATAACTAGTTAAACAATATTCTGTGGTTCTATTGTTGAATAGCCGAAGTTAATGAAGAACTGAGATCTCTTATAATGAGGAGAATGCTGCCATACAATTCCCTCACAACTGCGATATCATCTACATTCCCGCCTCTCCTTACAATGCTCCTTATCTTCCTTATCAGACAACATTCCTGTCCTTCTCATCATGGTTCCATTAACCTCTATAACTCAGCTGTTGTGTCGGAGACTTTCTTGTCAGCTACGTGTTTGAGTGTCTTGAATAGTTTACAGTTTATAAAACTCATTCGGCATGGTAACATTTTCAAAATAATGTTATAAATAACTTGAAATAGCTTTTATTGGAGTATTACACCTTCTATTAAAATATAACTCAACCTAGACATGGTCTAGAAAATAGCTCACTGAACAGACAGAAATCGAACTATTATTTACTTATTGAACAGGTTTTGTTTTGTAGTTTTTAGTTAAGAATAAATTTCTTCTCAACAAAATTACCCCTTAACAAAATCGATAGCTAGTTCAAGAATTGTACATAAATTAAACATGTTTAAAATCAATCAACCATCGAGATTAACAAGTAAACCCGATTAGTGTACATGAACTCTTTAGTCAGTTACTCTTTAGTTAGCTTTACTAGCCACGGAAATTATTCTTAGTAGTGTATTTAGGTAAAGGTTAGTGTATTAGAACGGTTCTAGGAAGCCCGGGCCCTCTACCTGCTTGATCAATACAGCTGTGAGCTTCGTTCTGTCTGTCTGTCAGTTTGTGTAACTGCTAGTTTGCGAGTTTGTCAGTTAATGTTTCTTAACTGTCAGTTTATGTATGCTAGTTTTAACTGTCAGTTTATGTATGCTAGTTTTTTAAGTTTATGTATGCTAGTTTCTTAACTGCCAGTTTATGGGTTCGACAGTTTGTGTGATCAGTTTGCGCGACTGTAGTTAGTCTTTATAAATGTGAGAATTTACAAGTTTAAGGTTAGTAGTTAGTGTGTTTGTGTAGAAATTTGTTCACAATATTTTTGGAAAACTGCAAATAATAAATTATAACTGCTATGGGTTAGTCAAAATTTTGGAAAGTAATTAAAAATCAGTAACATAACTCATGACAAATTACAATTTCCACAACACGCCTAAATGTAACAAAAATAGTCCTGGACACTAAAGACGTTACTAAGTTTATTCATTTAATCGATAGATTTACTCGATATATTTCACTCATGAAATCGATAGATTTTACTCATGAAATTTATGGTTTTCTTCATTACCAACCCAATTCTTCTACTATGTTCAAACCAAATTAAAACTAAAACATTTGCAGTTTGGTTTGAGAGGAAGGAAAGGTTGCAGTATAAATCTCTTGCGTTGGTTACTTTACTTTACATGTTCACATAAACCTCTTTATCCAACAACTTGCACAAACTTTGTTCCTCGCCATTACGTTTGCTACCCATAAACTTTTATTCCAACAATCAGTATCAAAATTCAAAAGCTTTCTCTTATCCAACCAAATAAAGCTTAACGTGTTTTGTTTACAGCTCTGTTGACATTGAGTCGACTTTAACAACATCTGATTAATAAAAATCCCTTTTCAGAAAAGAACTTTGAATTAACTTTCGATGAAATATATAACGGATTGAAAACATCACTGTTCATGAATCGTCATATTCAAGAGTAGTTTTGTGCACCTGTCATCTGTAGAAGCAAGGGAATCCATCATCGCGGCTTATCCCTCAGTGTTTTCCATTTCTCGGTAGATCAAGTAATCTTGTGTTTGTGTCAATACTTGATAAAGAGTGATGCTGGCAGGGTTTCATCGACAAATATACACTATAGAGGAGTTTTTCAGACCAAAAGACTGCACTACACAGCAAAGTTAAACAAACACTATTCAACCTACACATTAACTTATGCAATATATATTCTTAAAGTTATAAAGATTGTATCGTTGAATTAAATTAACTACATCAAACCCTTAAGAAAAAACAGAGTAGTTGATTTAAATATTAAAGTTGAAACTGACTTACAGTTAAGGGATTGAATCCACGTTGCGTCTTTGGGCAATTGTGTTACCAGCAAGATGCGATGACGACATTATTACGACTTAATGGCCTCAAGAGTTTTAAACTTTTTATCACTGGACAGTTTTAATCATTTACTTTGTGAATCAAGATAATATTTTTTAGGAAACGTCGAAGAAATAAAAATTATAAATCTCTTTGAAACAATTTTACTAAATAGAAAATTGTAAAGACATGATAAAATGTTCTAAAAGATAAATTGAAAATGGAGCTTTTACACTCTAAAAATGAAAGAGTGAAAAAGAGGGGAATTTCGCTCTTTTGGGTGTTGAAACCCAGCCACTTTCATAAAAGATTGGCTCGATTTTCACTCTTTCATATTTAGAGTGTAATAAAAAACACTAACCAACTCAAAGCAATCAAATTATTTTCGATGTTTGTGTAAACTAGACACTTATGGAAGCTTGAGAAATTGTATTACCAAATTTACAACTTTTAATTGTTTTCTTTGGCAATTTATTTGTACTATAATGTTCTACATCATCAAAAAATATAAAATTAAATCGATTTTTGACGTTGTTGCATTCTTAGTCTAAAATCCCGCTTCGCACCAGAGACACTTTTGTGGAGGGCTGAGAAAAGAAGTTATTAGCGAAAATTCTTTCTTTTATTAGTCATTTTTGGCGATGAAATATATTCAGAACTATCATTTCTACATTAACCTTCACTTGTATAAAAAAAGTATCATTCAGGTCCTGCGAAATATATCGCTTCGATATTCGATATTGGAAAACTGTATACGTATAAAACAGTTACAATGGTAATAATGGAAGATAAACAGGTGCATTCGATTCCTAGTTGCCAAACGACTTACATGGAGATATTCAATATTTTAGTAAATAGTTTTCAACTTGTATAAGTTTGAAACCTACCAAACTCACTATATCACTATTTGAAATGCCGACTACTCTCATGAGGGTATTTTAAGGCAAATATGTGGTGAATGATGAGTGTGATGAGTGGTAGTAATAAGTTATGAGGTGTAGTCTTGTTACAAACTAAGGCCGACACTTCCTTAGGATGGTCATTAATTAAAAAAAGGCCCAAAAAAAGCCCAATGGAAATACGGTCATTTTAGTAAATAGTTTTCAACTTGTATAAGTTTGAAACCTACTAAAGTCTCAACTAACCACGTAGAGGTGATTATCAAAGCGTTATTTTCACGAGTTTACTTTGTGAAACCAGATGAGGTTTTAGCAGTAAAGTGTTTTCCCGTTACTTGTTTCAGTCTAATGGGTTCACTTTGATCTTTCAAGCCGAGCTATTTTCAATCTATTTTAAACAATGTTTTACAAAGCCAGTGAACGAAATTAATTATAATCTAATGAAACTTAATGCACTTTCCATGGGTATTGGTTTTAAAAACTGGCTGAGTCGTAGCTTTGAGCTATTGCGTCGCTGGCGTGAGTTAAGCGAATTTTCTTTGCAATTTGCTACTCTTATTTCAGTCTTATCTACGCTTACAGCGTCACTTCAGCCTTCGGCCTCAGCTTTGCATTCCTTATTATTACCTTAAGTTATGCTGTTGGCTAGGCTCAAAACCTCACTTTGGCCTTCAGCCTCAGCTTTTCTTTCTGTATTGACACGGAAGTTACGTAAATTAATGAAGGATAGTGTTTAATACTACTAATTTCGTACAAATTAGTGAGGTTTCTCAGTCAGTAGGAATTTTCTATCCACAAATGGTTTCACTCACAAAACAGCGTTGTTTTGGGTAATACAAATGAAAACCAAACAAGCAGCTTTAATAACAAAAGTAGCAAACCCCAAGAAAACTTCAGTATACTAATAACCTCTTGTAAAAATATCTGCTTTAATGCTTCTAGATGCAAAGTTCAAGAAGAAAACACCAGTTGTAGTAGGTATAGTGCTAAAATCGGTTGCAACGAAAGTAAAATCTGATCCTATACCGATTGAAAAACATGAAGCGATAATATCATCTGTTTCCGGTATACAGTTTAGTTAGTTTTGAATGTGGCAAAGTCTTTGGTATAAAATGTATTTGAGAAAGAAAACTTTCTGAGAACACGAAACTTAATTCAGCCAAAAGTGTTTTTATGTTTCCAATTTCATATTCATCCTCCCACGCAAAGGGGTTGTAACTTGTAACCCACCACCCTTAGAATTCTACACCCACGCACTTGTGGGTTTACTTTTCCCATAACTCTCATTCATAGTTTTGTGTTTTATTTAAAATATTTTTCTAGACGTGTTTTAATTGTTCAATAAATTTTATTTTTAAAACCATAGGATTTTAAAATATATACATACTTGTCAGTTGTTGTTAACTCAGTAATATAATAGACAATAGATTTTTTTTGTAAATCATTAAAAAACGTATTAAAAAACCAAGCCGACGCAAGGCTACAATTGCTGTTGTGAACTCTAGCGAGTTTTCTATGACAAGGTTCATTTACAAAGGGGAATTCCCCCTCTCCCCAAATGGGGTTTTATGCTATAAAAATTGTATTTAAAAACTCTGATTAAACTTGATATAAATACTTTTACACTGTACCGGTATCTAAAATGTGCACCAAATAGCAGAGTCCGTTCAGTCAGGCCAAGATGGCGGCAAATAAACATATCATATAAAGTTTTGCAATTTGATTAAAGAGGTTTTGGTAAGCTCAAAACTGCAAACCGATTTCTTCTATGACGATTCGTTCATAGAAATGGCTCTAAAAAAAGAGAAAATAGCTAAATGGACTAAAAGGATACTGCTTTTATCTGCAGAGTAACATTTGTGCAAACAGCTGCGGTTAACTTATCTCTTTCAGTACTGTTTGTAGTGTTGTTATGCAAGTTAATTAAACCAGCTGATAGCATCGTTAAACAACTCAATACTTCAATGACTTTTAAGTTCTCGGTACTCTTTTGAGTCTTGTTTTAGAAGAAAGTAACTTCAAATAATAACTACATCATCTTTTTGGACTCATTTTTTACGTTTTTGTATATTTTGGCGTAAAATGTTGCATCTAACATCAAGTTTAATCTGGCACTAAAGAGAGAGAGAGAAGTTTATTAACAAATCCTATATATTAAATGTTGGTACCTTTGAAATATCTTGAACTGTTCGCATAAAACTTAAAGAGGTGCCAAAATGTTTTGTATTTAGGTCATAAAAGTTTACCACAAGTCAAAATTTGCCGCAAACACAAATTAACTTTTGAAATGTTTTTTGAATTTGAACGCTGTAGGTATATTTTGCCTGGGCTCCAAAATTTAACATTTATTTTTAAAATTAAATAAAAGAATTTAGGTCTCAAATACATGTTTACATCTAAGTTATTCAAATGATAGTGGGTTTTGTGTACATCCAAAATTTTCACTCTAAAAACTGCAGCCTATACATATGATGTACCAAACGAAAGCTCTTAACTTTTAACGTTTAGGTGTGTCTCAAAGGTTTGAACACATTTGGTGCTTGAGTCTGGGCCTTACAGGCAATCAAAGGTATAATGTTAAGTATAAAAATGTTAGTCTTGTTTATCGAGGCGAAGTTAGGACTACAAAGTCCTCTCTACCACTCAACCTCGACCTTTACCTAGCGTCATCCGTATAGTCACATTACAAATTGTGTACAAGTGGTGACTGCGGGGATCGAACCCGTGCCACGAGAGTGATGAGCTCCGAAGTCGCGCGCGATACCAATCCGACACGGATCCGCCATATTACATGGGAAATAAATTAACAATGTCTGCAAAAAGGACGCTCACGATAATCACTAAATCACTATTTGAGATGCCGACCACTCTCATGAGGGTATTTTAAGGCAAATATGTGGTGAAGGATGAGTGTGATGAGTGGTAGTAATGAGTTATGAGGTGTAGTCTTGTTACAAACTAAGGCCGACTCTTCCTTAGAATGGGTCATTAATTAATAGCCCAATGACCAATGGAAATACAAGGACTAACGGCTTAACGTGACTTCCGAACCACGCAGGTGATGGTCTGATATGTGTAAACGATGGTGGGAGTTGAGTAGGCAAAAGTTATAGATATAAAATTAAAGTCATTATTCAACTATATTTTCTGCTTTGCATCTACTAATAATTATTAAGTACTAAAGTAACTTCTGCTGAACTGTAAAAGAACGATTGATGGTACAAGCGAAAATACATGATCGAAACAGCAAATCAGTAACTCAAAGAAAGTACCCAACTAGAGGAGTTTGCTGGGTTTCGGATGAAGTATAAGCAACACTTCCGGAGTAAAACTTTGCTTATTAGAACCAGACAGCAAATGGACACTGCAGAAGTCGTGTTTAATAAATCCTTCTTTGAATGCTTCCAGTACATATTGAGCATTGAACGTTGAGTAGTGTGTTTGTATATCCAAGGACCTTAATAAAATGGCTGATAACTAGATGTTCGAAACTTGTTGCTAATGTTAAATTGCTTTTCTCTAATTAGCTAATTATAAACATTAGATGTTTGTACATAGTCCAATTGTTAAACGTTTTCTTTCGTGTTAAGACTAAGTTAAGACCAAACTTTGAGATTGAAATCTTAGGTTTTAACTAAAGTGCTTCTAACAAGGTCTCAAAGAGGACAGCAATAAAAAAGACAACATAAATATATGTGAAAAACATTTGCACGAATAACTTATACAGGGTGTTTATTTTTAAACGCAACCCAACTTTCAAACTTTAGTAAGTCATTTTTTACGAGCGCAATAAGTAAAATATAATATTGGTTTGTTCACTTCAATACCTATCAGATGAAATGAATTTTTGCAGTAATACAGTGTTTTGATTTGCTAATTTGATGTTATTGTAAAATAAACGCAATCATGGTTTTAGCAAAGACTAGTTAGTGCTTATTGTTAGACATTAAAAAACAAATAATTTTTCGATGCTTTAAGACAGAGCGTTAAGTTGTGCTATTTACTGCTTTTGTTGTTTCAAATCAAAAGATTTCATCGAGAATTTCAATCTAAACCTAACATTGTCCGTCACTCCATTCAGTACAGTCCGCCTCTGTTATGTTTTCCTTTCCCTACAAAACCTATTTTGTTAAAATTTTTACAAATCTGTGAATTTTAGATTTGTTTGGAAAATTAACACCTGTAAACTTAACCCCAAATTCCTCTTGACAAAAAGAAATGATCTTCTTAAGTGTTCTTCAACAATAAGCACTCGTTGATCTTTGCTAAAAACCATTATTGTGTTTATTTTACAATAACACCAAGTTATCAAATCAAACCCACTATATTACTGCAACAATACATATCATCTGATAGATATTGAAATGACCAAACCAATGATACAATTTACGACCTATAGCGCACGTTAGAATGACTTATTGCAAAGTTTGAAAGTAGGGTTGGGTGTTTTTAAAAACACCTGTACTAGCTCAACAACAGATACTGTACTAGTACTTATAACAGATGAAAACGTAATGAAAATCTCTAACATAAATATACGCTAAACAGTTACATTGAATTCATAATGATTCGAAGTTGCATAAAGTAGGACTCCACTCATGTGGTTTGTAATTGAATTTGTTAAATGGACTAAGAGGAATTCACATAAACCAGCAGCAATAGCATTAGCGCAGTTAATGGCTTGCTTATCTCTTCCATTTATGAAGTTAAATAGAAAATGCCTTTATTAATGAGTTTCAACGTTAAAACGAAATAAAGTTATCGCTGTGCTATTTCAAGCAAACGTTATTTGACGCTTAATCAGATTTAAAATATTCATAATAACTGTTTTCAAATCTATCCTACATGTAATATGATTAAATTGTGCTAAAACATTTCATTGCTGCAGGTCATCTGTGTTACGTAAAAAACAAAACATCATCAAAGTCTAAAGTTATGGGTTTCTAAGAAGGAGCGGCCGCTATTCCACAGCGATAAAATTTACATACCTCTCGAAACGTTGTGTAGATTTAAACACAATAACCGGTAGAAAGGTCAATCAACTTCTATATATTAAATAAATATCACTTCCAATGCAAATCCTGACAAACTCCTAAACCTAATTCGACCTTGTTTAAAGATAATTGAAAACGCCTTTCTATTTTAAGTTAGCTCAATACTTTAAGAACACAGCATGTCTCCAATAACCTTTCACTCAATATTTTCCCTTACTCAATAACCTACTATTTACTACGAGTGTATATCCCTATTATTTACATGTTTGTAAACTCTTTGGCTTTCGCGGCCGGTGTCACAACTATAATCTAGTTCTTCCTGTTCACACCGCATCCAAACTTCATAATTAGGTTGAAATATTTCGGTTTCGCTGTGGAGTACCCTTCAGTCACTGATTGGCTCAAACTGAGCTACTTGCTGTATGCTGTCCTATTGGTGATAGGGCTGTCAACCATCCAATGGGGCAGGGATTCCAACTGTCGATGTTCTCATTGGCTGTGACACTATCGAAAAGACTTCTTCAGGACTGGTTGCCAGCTTCTTGAAAGTTTAATGCTGTCTTCTTTGTTGAAATTATTACTATTTTTAATTATTTCAATAGTTTTTCGGATGACTTTCGGTTAATAATGTGAAATTTTCGCCAATACTTTGGCTTTGTCAAATTCTGCATGTTTCGTGTTGTAACTATGTTCTGCTATGACCGACTTTTCAACATCTTCGTACATCAACAGTTGCCATCCCTGCTCCATTGACGATTGGCAGCCCTGCCACCAATAGGATAGAAGGCAGCAGGAAGCAAGTAGCTCGGTTTGCCAATCATGTGAACTATAAGTGTAGTCATGATTGTGACTGAAATCAGTGACTGGTAACTCCACAGCGAGACCGAAATATTTCAACCTAATTATGAAGTTTGGACGCGGTGTGAACCGGAAGAACTAGATTATAGTTACGTAATTTTGTTGTTCATAGCCTATGGATCGTTTTGTAAATATCCTAGTGAGATCATTTCTTATTCTAGAGTTTAAACTATTATTGTAGACATTTTCCATCGTTAGTGAGCAAGATGATCACGACGTTTCGGGACCTGCAATCTGATCTCGTTTTATAATGTTCTGTGTTATGTTTTAGGTTACTTTCCACCTGAAGACGAGATCAGATTGCAGATCCAGAAACGTCGTGATCATCTTGCTCACTAACGATGGAAAATAATAGTTTAAACTCTGAAATTATCCCATCGTCAACAACAAACTGTAAACAAAGAACTCTTAAACAGAAAACTAAAAGAACAGTAAAGGAAGTCACAAGTAGTTGTAAGTTCGTTATTCTCATTAACCCACAGGATGAAGCTATGTCGTGAGGTGACATTAGAGAAGGGGTGGTGGGGGTAGGATGAGGGGTGGGGGATACAAAATGGCGGCAACAGGTTTGATAACATCTACTTGTTGCTGATTATCACGCTATCTCACTCTCACACACTGGCTCTTGATTAATCTCATTGTCGAGCAAACAGCTGTTCATGCTCTTAGAAACTCAATGATTGTAATGAACATAATCGAACTGAACGATATTTTATACCTCTGTGTTTTCTTATTGAGAATTCGTATCTCTGTTTTCTGGTTTGTTGTTCGACTGAAGTGTTTTTTGCAGTTTTAATCGTGTTTTCAATGTGTGGGACAGCTACATGATGAATTCGTAAACAGCTATCCTAACTAAATTGAACTGTCAGTGTTTACAGGAAAGTTGGTAGAGCACATTGCTAGATTCACAAGTTGAACCACCAACTCTGCCCGTACAGATACTTTTGAAAGATGACGTATCAGCCATCATATTACAAATTCTACATCTTGGTTTTTTGCGTGGCTTACAATGGTTAGAATTCTCTTGCCTGTTTCAACTGAACGGAACTTTGGTTCAACCAACTTGTCTTCTAAATTAGGGGGTCTTTTGAAAAGTACTTGTGATGGTCTAGAAAAGAGATTTTCTATCAAATAAGAGGATTTTAGTATATCGAAAGCTGCTTTCATAGCAGTGTTAACTTTATGAAGGCCTGGATAATAATTGGTAATACATTTAGGAACATTTTGTAAATTGTTAGCATTTGAAAGAATTTTAGGATTTCTAATTTTTTTAGTAATTTTTTAGGGTATCCACAATTGATGAAAGCATTGTTAAGTTTGGAACTGTAGAGTTCGGATTTAGCACTACAACATGATTTAGCTCGAATAGAAAGACTTTTTGGAATCTTAACTTTCGTCGAAACTAAACAGTTTGTTCCTTCAGATAATCGACACTAATCGTAGTGAATTAAACTGGACAGTGAAGTAAACAACATTATTGAAAAGAACTGCCAATAATCATAAGCGAACTAATTTCAGCCGTTAAATGCAATCTTTTAAGAAACTTATTTTCTACCAAATACGCTTGGAAACTTCAATTAAAATACCCAACCCACAGATTACACAAAGAGTCTAGAAGACTGTCAGGTTGTACAACAGCTGTCAACTGCAGCAACAGCTGATCACGGCCAGTGAGGGGAGGGGAGGGGGATGTCGCTAATGTAGTTGACAAGGGCGTGTTTGTGAGAGTGTCGTGGAAAGACGTCCTGTCGAGCCGTCAGCAACAGCCAGGGAAACTTAGCGTTTACCTCTTTATTGTGTTTGTTTGTCTGGTTATCTTATTGTATTCTTTTTGGAACGATAATTTGTTAGAGAATTTCACAATGAAATTTGGCTAACCATTTCTATTATGGAACGACACGGTGTAAAAAAATCGGAAAGCATTTTTGAGTGTTTTTATTACCTCCTAAATCAAATGGAACAGTTATATACATGAAATTTGTGTGTAACCGATACTTAGTACAAAACGGAAAGCAGCTTAAGCTCCTAACAGCTTTCGAATCAAATAGCACAATCATATGTTGATTACTCTACAGTTCATATTCTTGGTCCGATTTTCACGAACTCCAGGCTACGTTTGACTGGGACTCGTGGCGTGGTCCTGTAATCCAGCTTCATGGAGGTCAGGTTTTGAGGATGATATAGATCTAAAGCGGCTCAGATAGTCTCAGTGGTCATCATCTGATGATACCCGCATCAACTCTCACCAACATTTAGCCATACCAGACCATCACCTGCGTGGTTCGGAAGTCACGTTAATCCGTTTGTCCTTGTATTTCCATTGGTCATTGGGCTATTAATTAATGACCCGACTCTAAGGAAGAGTCGGCCTTAGTTTGTAACAAGACTACACCTCATAACTCATTACTACTACTCATCACCCTCATCCTTCATCACATATTTGCCTTAAAATACCCTCATGAGAGTGGTCGGCATCTCAAATAGTGATTTAGTGATTTAGTTTTCTAACCAGCAGTTTTCTACTTGCCGTAAGTGACCTTTGGAGGGGTGTTTCCCGAAAAAATGGAGTTTCATGGTATCAAATGTAGGTATGATACAATTTTATATAACTGGGCATAAGCTCTGACGATACCGTAGCCACTTCATGTGTATTTAAAAAGCAGCAAAATGTTTTCAACGAACTTTTCGTTTGGCTAGTTGGGTTTCGTACACGATTCTTAGTACACATTTTGGGGTCGGTTACACTGGAATTAATACCAAGTTCCGTCAAAATCGGATCATACACGCAGTTTCACCATATAAAGTCCATGTTTTGGAGGGTACACCCCTCCCCCCTTAATGTCATTTCAGGCGTGAGCAATCTCCCCATTACTGGAAATTTGCTAGAATTCATGTTAGCGCTGGGGGCTATGTTTTCATTCGTTTTCAAATATTCTTCTGTTGTTTTTAAATCACTAAATCACTATTTGAGATACCGACCACTCTCATGAGGGTATTTTAAGGCAAATATGTGGTGGAGGGTGAGTGTGATGAGTGGTAGTGAGTTATGAGGTGTAGTCTTGTTACAAACTATGACTCTTCCTTGAAATTGGTCATTAATTAATAGTCCAATGACCAATGGAAATACAAGGACCAACGGCTTAACGTGACTTCCAAAAAACGCAGGTGATGGTCTGATAATTATGTCTGGACGATGGTGGGAGTTGATGCGGGTATCATCAGATGATCACTGAGACTATCTGAGCCGCTTTAGACCTATATCATCCTCAAAACCTGACCTCCATGAAGCTGGATTACAGGACCTGCCACGAGTCCCAGTCAAGTAAGTAATTCACATTATACTGTCGTGTTTATCGAAGTTCATCTATTGTAGTTGAGAATCCATTAGTGCTGATGTATTTTCAAACGAAATGTTAATCTTATACCTATTTTATCCTTTTAAGGTTAATTTTAATATTTAAAAGCATTTTTTATAGTTATTGAACACGACGTTTCGGTATCTGCAATCTGGTTCCGTCTTCAGATGAACGCCCCATTAAAAAATAACACATAACATTAAAAAGTGAGCTGACCAGTCACACTGACAATCAACATGCAAAACACGTGAAGAAACAAACAGCCATCAGGGAAACTATTAAATAAACATGTCCGCAGCAGGTGACAGCGCAACTGACTGGCTGAATAGGGGCAGCGGACGTCCAAACAAAGAATTTACTTAAACGTACAGGAATTTTAATTTTCATCCTAACTTTCAGCTATAAATTGCACAAAAGTGAAGCTGGATTACAGGACCACGCCACGAGTCCCAGATTTTGCAGGTATCTGCCACACCACTAAGCAATGAACTGTCGCAACCATGTGAGCATTAAATTACCAAATATATTTTTCCATTTCAAAATCAGACCAAACAACACTTCCCGTCAGCCAATTTAATTTCATGTAGTTCTCCGAAATCCTTTATTTTAAGTAAACAAGGAACTTTTAACTTCACAATTCAAACATTTGAAACTACCAAACATACAAAAGACACTGTGAGGTAAAGGGAGTCAAGTTTAAGGTCTCGCTTGAGGAAGGAAACAGTTAACATATGTTTGCAAAACGACGAGTAAATAAACAAAGGTTCAACAAGTGAGTTAGCAAACGACGCCATTGCACCTTTTGTTGCCTACCTGTTGCCTTGCTGTCTAGTTCTTCAAGCGTATACTGCGATACATACTTAGGTGAAACATTACGTTGAATTGGAAATAATATAATACCCGCTTTTAGCGGACCCGTGGCGGATTGTAATCGTGCGCAACTCTGGAGCTGATCACACAGCTGGCGCGGGTTCGATCCCCGCAGCCACCACTTACATTTGTAATGTGACTATACGGTAACGCTAGGTAAAGGTCGAGGATGAGTGTTAGAAGGACTTTGTATTCATAACTTCGCCTCGTTAAACAAGACAAACTTTACCTTTATAATGTTGTTAATCTCGAGGTTTAGTTTACCTGTGGTTAAGTGGTTAATATTGAAAAAGCAACGAAGTCCCGATCAACTCACCGCCAGTGCGCTAGCGTGAGTAAAGCGAATTCTAAAATACACCTCAGGTGTTGCGAGATTCTGAGCGTAGCGAACTCCTCAGCATTACGTACAGTACGAACACGGGCGTTACGAGACTGTTCGCTACCCTTACAGCCTGGTTTTGGCCTTGGATTTATGAGTTATTTAACTTCAATACGTGCCATGAAGAAAATCTATTCTGAAATTAGGTAAAATCGGACCTCTAACTCCGCTGTTAATAGAGAATAATGTCTTTATTTATCCGCCATTTTCAAAGGACCGAACGGATTTTCGTTGGTTTTATATTTATTCGGGTAACATTATAATACACCGTCGAGGGTTAGAGTGGTACAATTCGAATGAATGAGAGAAAGTGAATGCCAAAAATGTATGTCTGAATGAGATTTTGATGGTTGAATGAGTGGAAAATTTTAGCTTTTTAAATGACAGTAGTTTGATGATTGCATAACATATTCAATAATGACGCAATAAACATTTATTTATTTATCTTTACGTCAGGTTTCAGCAAAATCGAATTAAAACTGGTCATTAAACCATCATTACACCCCTAATTTTGTCAAACTCCTCCCCCCCCAACCGCTTGAAGACGGCTGGTGCTGGTATTCCGATTTTGCTGGATAAGCAATTTGACGAAGACAAAAGAAAATTTCTACCGTACTTTATAAAAATGGGACAAACATCTGACTTGAAGAGTGGTCACGCATTGCTTATATATGTGTGCATACGTAAATAGGGTTTTGAACAGAATTGCTCAAAACGTGTTTTGGGAGTCACGATCGGTGGTTCCGGTGTAGGTCTTAAAAAAGGTAAAGGTAAAGTTTGTCTTTTTTAACGAGGCGAAGTTAGGACTACAAAGTCCTCTGTACCACTCAACCTCGATCTTTACCTAGCGTTACCGTATAGTTTCATTATAAATGTAAGTGGTGATTGTGGGGATCAAACCCGCGCCAGGGGAGTGATCAGCTCTGGAGTCGCGCACGATTCCAACCCGCCACGGGTCCGCAAAGGTCTCACCATGCTGACGACATGAATAACTCTAACTTCCTCGCTCAAAACTCGTTTAGTCGTAAAGACATGTTTAACAAGAACGTATTGAACTATAATATAGTCGGTACTCTCAAAGCTACATTTCTGTTCAAAGTCTGCTCTGCGGATCAAAGGAAAGTTAATCACCTGTTTCCACCCAGCGAGTCTGTACTGATACACCAAACCCGATTCTACACACTGTGCAAGTACATTACTGATTCTGCATATACTTCTATCTCTGATAATCTATCTCAAACATCCACTGTTTCACTTCATTTTAAGATTACCTTGAAGTTTTAGAATCATACAGAGATTTTAAAGCAAACTAACAATATTTAACTGTGGTCACCTCAACCCGCCAAAACTTTTAGTTAAGAATCCGTGAGGGATACTTACTAAACATCTGACCAGTCTTAGACGCCAGTCGCCAGAACATCAGACTGGTAATCTCAAACATCACAGGTGATGGGCACTTCAGGAATGACCTAGCCAAAATGGGTCTCTACACAGGAGATACCAGTTGTAGGCTATGTAAGCGTACTCCTGAGTCCGCAAAACACATTCTTATTGAATGCGAGTCCCTGGAGGCCAGGAGAAGGGGTCTTCTAGGGTCTCGAGAGTGGCAGGAGTTACACCCATCTGAATTGAGTAGCGAAATCCTCGAGCTTTGTAAGCAAACAGAGGTGGGGATGCCTAATTAGGAGAACAGGGAGCCAGCACAATAAACCAAAGGGTTGTCGTGCACGTCGTCAAGAACCACATTCCCAAGCAATCTAATCTAATGCCCACCTTAAAATCATCAGATTTAGTTCTTAAAATCGATTTCTACCTCGAAGTCCCATCTTGCGACTTAGACTTACACCTCAACTTCGATCCCAAAATCGATTTTTAAGGACAACATCCGACGACTGGTGAACGTCGGTACAATATTGATACATTGTAGAATACAACAAGCATTCAGAGGCTATACATGAATTCAAGGAGCAAACATCCAGATTTGGAACCTTACAGAAAATATCTTATAGACCATTTATTAGTAATTTTTGTCTCTAAAAATGTGTATAAGCACGTTCGTCAGGCTTCTATTGGTTCACTTGACTATGACGAACGAGTTTGTATTTAAATGTGAACAACGAAGAGAGCAGTTAACGTTCTGCCGAGTTTGGAGAGCTTTTAGTTCCGAAACAATCTACCAGATCTCTTCACCTCTCAAATGACGAATACAATTCGTATAGGCTACTGTTGTGAATAGACTACTGCCAGAAATCTAATTATTGTTTAATTTAAAACTTAATATAAGGTATTTACTTCCGACTACAGTTCAAAAACATTTTTCAGTGAAATATATTCCACCATTAAAATGGCATTTTCAAGCGAGATATACTCTACTTCATCAGGTGGGTTTTCCTGCGTCCACCTTTTCCCACCACACCCGATGAATTAGAAAATATGCTGCTTGGAAATTGCATTTTGAATGGCGAAAGATATTTCGCTGACAAAAGCCTTTGAACTGTTGACAGAGGTAAATACTTTGTATTAAGTCTCAAATTCCAGTTCAATGGGCAATAAACAATGTTTTATACAGTAGTTCAATGTAAAGTTATAAATCGTATTTCACATTAGTCGAGCTATATTATCTGGTTTTATGGATGTTGGTCAGTTTTCGTTTTGTACTGGAAATTCCAGTATAACCACAGACAATAAAAACTATTTACAGACGTCCATTTCTTTGTTTGAAAGGCTAGATTAGACGTCAAATCCATCAGTGCGGTTTAGTAGTCTCACTGGGGAATGCACAGTCCCCCCACCCTTTCTTCCCCAGCGGGATGTTCCCCACTCTGCACAACACGGAAGACGCGCCTGGTAATGGATTCGACAACTAAACGTCAAAACATGTTCCCCATCCCATCGGACCTCTGTAGACCTTTTATTATCTGTCGTATCACGTTCAATATGCGCTGACTACTATCACAAAATCTACATTTTTTTAACAATTAAAAAGACTGACCTTTTTCATGAACGACATAACGTTTGTCGGCAGCATGGTGGCGGTTGTGACTACTGGTCTGCGACTACTGGGATGCTGGAGGCGGCTCGCCCTTAGTGGTAGTGTACGTGGACGCCATGGTCAGCGCCCCCCTCCACCTCCATGCACGTCTCTGCAACAACAACATCAACATCTATGTAAGTAATAGAAGATCTAGCCTAACCTAAAGTAATCAACGTAAGCTGACCAGTCAAACACAACCAAATAACATTAGTTTTTTTGTGTGCTTTAAACACATCTACAATAATTGGTGGCAGACACCAAACGGTTAGCTGGGGGCAACGGATGACCAATCATGGTAGAGTATCAGACTGGCCAACTGTAGCAGAGAAACACAACAACTTCAACACATATTAACCGTGGCGTGGTCCTGTAATTCAGCTTCATGGGGGTCAGGCTTTAAGGATGATATAGGTCTAAATCGGTTCAGATAGTCTCAGTGATCATCTGATGATACCCGCATCAACTCCCACCATCGTTTAGACATATCAGACCATCACCTGCGTGGTTCGGAAGTCACGTTAAGCCGTTGGTCCTTGTATTTCCATTGGTCATTGGGCTATTAGTTAATTACCCATTCTAAGGAAGAGTCGGCCTTAGTTTGTAACAAGACTACACCTTATAACTCATTACTACCACTCATCACACTCATCCTTCACCACATAATTGCCTTAAAATGCCCTCATGAGAGTGGTCATCATCTCAAATAGTGATATAGTGATATATTAAAATATGAAAAAAGATGGAAGCATCTTACACTAGGTAGATTTTACGTGGCCTGTTTTAGATCCGTGCTGAGAGTTTTACGTGCTAATTCAACTCGTCAAGCTTCAGTTTAAAAAAGTTACTTCTCATCAAAAATAAACTTAAGCGTAGAGATATCATATCTCTCATCCTAACCTTCAGCAAATTACTAGGCCTAGCACACCAACTCACAACATTGTACTAAGGACTCGAATCAGGCCACAGAGGAACGTACTTATATAGTTTTACTCAATATTATTGACGTTTTCAATCCATAAAAATTAATTACTTTTAAAACTTAAATAAATATTTAAATAAACTTTAAGTGCACGAGGTCTTTTAACATCCAAGATGTTATCATCGGGTCCTCAACACGTGATAGGGATATTACCATGTTAAGTATCCAAGATCCACTTTAATATTTTTCAAATATTGGCTTTGAATTTTAAAATTAGTTTATTTTTATATTAATTTAATATTGAGGCTCTACTTTACAAATTGTTCTTATTCCAGTGAAAAAGAAACTATGAACAGAACCTCCTAAAATTATAGCATTTATTATTTCTTTTAGAAACAATCCTATGGTAACATAGCCGTCCTAGAATAGGTTAGGTAAAGTTTGTCTTGTTTAACGAGGCGAAGTTACGTCTACAAAGTCCTCTCTACTACTCAAACTCAACCTTTACCTAGCGTCACCGTATAGTCACATTACAAATTGTAAGTGGTGACTGCGGGGATCGAACCCACGCCATCGGGGTGCTAAATACCAATTCGCCACGGATCCGCTAATAGAATAGATTAACGGAAAAGATATGGCAAGTCGACTGTTGTCTTTGGGACTATAACATTACACAATTATTACGACAGTTCTTTGTTCGTTTGTTGACGATGGGAGAATTTCAGAGTTTAAACTACTATTGCGGACATTTTCCATCGTTAGTGAGCAATATGATCACGACGTTTCGGGATCTGCAGTCTGATCTCATTTTCAGGTGAAATACGACAGTGTTTGTATTTGAAAATATCACGAAACGAGGTTTAGTATAACCTCGATAAGGGCCACTCTGCCGCACTAAATTGAGCTTTTAATTGGATTCAAACCAATCCAGTTAATTTCACCCCAACACTATAATACTAATAAAATACACACACGTATAAAACACTAGGTTTCAACCGAAGAAGTAACTAAGTTACGTATCGACAGGGATTGTCAATCAAGTTTGAAGTTTGAAATCAATATGAAACAGAGGTGTTTTGTCAATTTAAGCACTTGACAATGACCGCTCTTATCAACCAGTTGACACTCGGTGCATTGGTTAAACTGTGAAAAGGCTATACCTTTATAAACTGTTTTAACTCTTGGACTATTCTTATCTTTCAACGAATGTTTCTAAATTCTTTCTTTAATGTTTGTTGTGTTATCATTAATATCTAAGGCTTCCGGTTTACACCTCGTCACAGTTGAAATATAATATTGCTAACAGCTGACCTCGCTGACGAGAGTCATCCTCAGTAGCTGGTTGACTGGCTGAGACCAGCTACTGAGGATGACTCTCCACAGCGAGGTCGAAACGTTTAGCAGTATTTGTACTTCAACTGTGACGCGGTGTAAACCGGAAGCCTTAGATAACAATGATGACACCGGCCGCGAAAGCTTAAGAGTTAAGATTTGTTGTGTTAGTTGTAAAGTTTCTGAGGTGTTTTTCCATCGGGTTTTTTAGAGAATGAAAAGAAGATACAGTTAGCTTATTGCTTCTATGAGTATAGGTATTTAAAAGCTATTTGGTAGTTAGGAGATAAGAGATCAAAAGTTAAATTTTCTAGTCAATCATGCAGAGAACAGTTTTAAAATCTAGTATAAATGTAAAAGTTTACACGGTACGTCGTATAACATACTTAATAAAGGATGGTTTTTAAAACGCAACCCAATTGTTAAACTTTAGTAAGTCATTCTTTACGAGTGCTATACAGGGTCAGGCAAAAGTGTAGAAACGCCTTTATAACTTTTTAACCAGTTTTTCAGCGCAACTGAAATCGGTACATTTTATAAAAAGAACCACAAGTACCTTTTAATTCATACAGACACTTTGCCCCAGTTTTCAAAATGGGAGATTGGGGAGGTAGCCCCATAATTTTCATAGGGAAGCCCCATTGAATGACACCTCATTTTAAAGGTCTTAGAAAATGTTGAAGAATGCTGAAAACTAGAAGTCTTTATCTTAACCCAGAAAGAAATGGCGTCGATTTTAAGTTACACAGATTTGTATTAAGCGAAAGTGTGAAAACGCCTTTATAACCTTTTAACCAGTTTTTCCAGAGCAACCGAACTCGGTACATTTTATTAGAGAAACCAAAAGTACCTTTTGGTGCATACTGACACTTTGCCCCAGTTTTGAAAATAGGGGATTGGGGGTTTGATTGCGCTGAAAAACTGGTTAAAAAGTTATAAAGGCGTTTCCACACTTTTGCCTGACCCTGTATAGTCATAATTTGTATCGTTGGTTTTTCACTTCAATATCTATCTATATTAGGTTTTGATTTCCTAATTTCAGTAATTTGATGTTGTTAAGAAGTAAACGCAATAATGGTTTTAGCAAATATCAAGGAGTGTTTATTGTTTAAAGAATACTTGAGATCAAGATTTTTTCTTCAAGAGGCGTTTGGGTGTTAGTTTACAGGTGTTAGTATTACAAATAAATCTAAAACTTGCAGATTTGTTAAACAGATTAACGAAACCGGTTCTTTAGGGAACAAAAAACATAACAGAAGGCGGACTTTACTGAATGAAAAAGTCATGAAGCATGTCAGGGAATGTTATGAAGCATAAATTTAGAACATTATTCTTAAAACCATTACGAATTTTAAAACAACAAAAGCAACTAGCTTTTTTACGTCTGAAAACTTGATCTCAAAGGCCTCCTGACAAAACAAATTTCGTTGCTCTTAAGTATTCTTCAACCATAAATACTCTTTATCGTTATCTAAAAACCATTGTTGCGTTTAATTCAAAATAACATCAAACTAGGAAATCAAAACCACTATATACACTGCAACAACACATAACCACTTAATAGATATAGAAGTGGACAAATCAACAATACAATTTATGACCATTTAGCACTCGTAAAAAATGAATTACTAAAGTTTGAAAATTGGGTTGCGTTTTTAAAAACACACATTTTATTACTTATGCTGAAAATGAAAGAAGTGAACACAAGTTAGTATCTAAGACTCTGTTTCTCTCCTTAAGTAAGTGTTATGAGCGAAATAAATTTATCTTTTCTCGGAAAGGAATATCTCAATAAAGTGGGAATGAATAGCAAGAACCCTTCTGAAGAATATTAAATTCTTTGTGGCCTGGATATAACAGCACCGAGTCTATTCTACAGTGTCTACGAGTTTCAAATGTATTTCTGTCGTCTTTCGATTTCATTATTTTTATTTTTTTCAACGGCAAAAGCAGTTTACAAGTTGAATACATAGTTTAAACCAATAGTATTGCCGACATTTTCCATCGTTAGTGACCAAGATGGCCATGACGTTTCGGGATCTGCAATCTGATCCCGTCTTCAGGTGAAAAGTAATCTAAAACATAACACATTAGAAAACGGGCTAGCCTAAAGTAATCTAGCTCGTTTTCTAATGTTCTGTTTCTTTTTTTAGGTTTCTTTTCACCTGAAGACGGGATCAGATTGCAGTTCCCGAAACTTCATGATCTTCTTGCTCACTAACGATCAAAAATGTCCGCAATAATATTTTGAACTCTGAAATTCTCCCATCGTCAACAACAAACTTTAAACAAAGAATTGAATACATAGTTAACAGTTTACAATATTATAAGATATATTAGAACATAGGTGATTATATGAATGTGACAAGTGTGGCTTAACATGTAATGAGATAGCAATAAAACATGCACTTATGGTACGATAATTGACTAAAAAATCAATAATGTGCAACAACGTGAATTAATACGTCTTAAAATGTAAATTAGTTTCGATACGTTACAGGCACTTCAAACACTTAGACGTTTATAGGATTTACTGATATTTTTATTAAACCTTTTATGACTACTTAAAAGCATTTATTGCTTTATTCTGTACCACACAAGGCTATAAAAGCAGAAAACATAATAGTTCTTTGCTTGGTTTGTTGTTAACGTTGGGAGGATTTTTGAGTTTGAATATTATTGCAGACTTTGTTCATCGTTAGTAAACAAATGAACAATCTAACGTTTCGTGTTTCGCAATCTGATCACGTCTTCAGGTGAAAGGTGAAGAAAAAAAGTAAAATTTGTCTTGTTTAACGAGGCAAAGTTAGGACTACAAATCCCTCTCTACCACTCAACCTTTATTTATTATTACCGTATAGACACATTACAAATGTAAGTGACTACTAGGGGGATCAAGCCCGCGCCAGCGGAGTGATCAGCTCCGGAGTCGCGCACGATTCCAACCCGCCACGAGCCCACTAATGAGTTACTTTAATGAGTTATTTACTTTCTATTCTTTTGACTAGCCTTGTAACCACCGCTATCAAACTGCTGTATATCGCTCTCAAAGTTGTCAAAGGAAAGCCAACAGTTAACTTCCACTTTGACTTTGTACGTTTCTTAATAAAACTTAACTAATTGCTGCTAACTTTGTTAATTGCTTTCTTTTATAGCAGATCATTACAAGTTTCCCAACTAATTTCAGTTTAAATTGCATCTGAACCAAAGTGGAACCGATACTTTTATTCCAGTTCAAAACTTTTTTAATTCTCTGTAAAGAGTTTTACTTTTCTTTTCAATGTGAGAATACAAATTTGACATTTAATATTTTTAAATAGTGTTGATGATTTTGTTTTATCTTTCTTTAAAGCTTAGCTTGATGTGGATGAAAGCCTTTACAGTGGCTCCGTGGCGGGTTGATATCGCGCGCTTCCTAAGTTCATCGTCCGGTACGCGGGTTCGATCCCCGCAATCACCACTAACAATTAGTAAAGTGACTTTACGGTAACGCAAGTCAAAAGTCGATACTGAGTAGTAGAGATGGATTTTTAGTCCTAACTTTTTCTCGGTAAATGAGACAAATAAACAGGGTGTTCCGACAAATAACGTGTCCACTATTTCGACTCAAAACTGTACAAGATAAAAATTATGCAAACGTTAAACCTTCTTCTCTATTGTCAAATTAAGAGGATTGGTCACCCCAGAAAAAAATGCTCAAAACTGCTCTCGTAGTCCCCCGTTTAGGACGCTATCGTTTGGTGTAGAGATGAGAAAAGTTGTTTTCCATGTACTCAAAGGTTGTCCCTGGGTTTGTATTAACCATTTTTTATTATAACGCCAATATTAGCAAAACAAGTTAACGTTAAAACCAAAAACAGTACCAAAAGTACATTTTAAAAGTGTATTATACTTTTTCACAAGCAGTTTTTGCCTTTTTCGTGTATGAGAAACATAGAATAAAAACGTTTTGTTAAAATTATTAAAATATTGATAAAACTATTGAGTATTTGTTAAAACTATTGATTCAGTAAGAATATTGTTAGTCCACTGTCAGTCTTTAGTTTTTACCTCGTACTCTGGTGGTGATTTGCCATACTTATTTGTTTTACTTTGTTTTTTTTTTTGTCACACAATGATTTTTGTACATGGCAATAAATATTACTATTATAGAACCAATCCCTATCATATAAACCCGCATTTGTACGTTTTGGTTCACAAATTGCGTCGGAAACAGGGAACTACGAAACCATGTTTGGCCACTTTTTGAGTAAGTGGAGCAAAGTTAAAAATATCGCTACTACCATTTCTCTTGACTGGCACGTGCGACTCTTCAAAGAACTGAGCCAGACATGACAACCCTACTAATGCCGACGTTTTTGAAACAGAAGATAAACATGGATTTCCACCTACCCCTCGTCCACCGGAGAGAAATAATCAATACTCAGCTATTACAGGGGTTCTGGCGTGGTTGACTAAACCTTCTTAACTAAGACATCACAACTACCAACAACTGTAAACCTTCTAACTGGACGATAGACTGGGACTCGTGGTGTGGTCCTGTAATGCAGCTTCATGGAGGTCAGGTTTTGAGGATGATATAGGTCTAAAGCGGCTGAGATAGTCTCAGTGGTCATCTGATGATACCCGCATCGACTCCCACCATCGTTTATACATATCAGACCATCACCTGCGTGTTACGGAAGTCACGTTAAGCCGTTGGTCCTTGTATTTCCATTGGTCATTGGGCTATTAATTAATGACCAAATCTAAGGAATCTAAGTCGGCCAAATCTAAGGAATCTAAGGAACCAAATCTAAGTCGGCCTTAGTTTGTAACAAGACTACACCTCATAACTCATTACTGCCACTCATCACACTTATCCTTCACCACATATTTTCCTTAAAATTCCCTCATGAGAGTGGTCGGCATCTCAAATAGTGAAATAGTGATATAGTGATCAGTGCTAATTTAAAGTTTATAATGTTGCATTAACTGTAAGATTTCTGTACTTAAAACGTATATTCTACTGTATAGTTATATGCAATGTCAGAAACAGAAACCACAACTAAGTTTCTTTAATACCTCTCCACAGTTAACTTTGGACTGTGACGGAAATAAGTTCTACTCAGTTTCCGCTCCATTTCCGGTCGTTTACTTCGTTACCCAATCAAGAAACATTCCAAACCTTTCTTAACGGTTCGTTCTAGTTAAAGCTAAACTGCTAATTTAAAAGTCGTTATCTGTAATTTAGTGATTTAATAGATTGGATTATGACGAAATTCAAGCACTAACTAAAGCTTCCGGTGTAGACGCGTCAATTAGCTATTTCTAACTTCTACTATGGTAGGTACTCTAGCGAAAAGTTATGTCAGCGAGGCCGAAATATCTCCTATATATCAGTACGAACTCTAGACGTTGTGAATCGGGGAGAACTAGATTATAGTTGAAACTTTATTTAATGTATGTTTCTTAAAAAACAGTTAAGGTAGTATTTTAGGTGTCAACAAAGGTATGGTTTTTGTAATCTAGAAGAAATTTAGTAGTATTACATTATGGAAAAAAAGTAGCGTTTCACTAGAAAATGCGACCTTGTAACTGGTACAGATCAAAAAGCTAGAGGCAGGGTGAGCTACCGAACTGGAAGACACAGAACGGTAGTTCATGAACATTTCCTCACAGACAGGTGTTCGTTTCTTTTCAGATTTAAGTCGTTGTGGTTTGCTAACTAAAACTGTATTATGTACAACTCAAATTAATCAATTCTTACAAATTTTCCTCCATACAAAGTCCGGACTTTGACACTATATTACTTTGCGGAGCAAGTTAATTGCACTGAAGTCAACCTAAATGCTTGAATTAATGCAGCATTGCAACTCAAATCTATATTGAAAAATGTATTCAAGTTGAATATCACAAAGCTAGATGATTTACAATGTTTTGAATGTGCTGTGAGTTAAACAATATATGGCATTGAAGCTAGTTGTCAATCCATTAAATCCTTCCAATCAATACAGAACATTGACAGTCGCTCCAACACTGATGTTTTGTTGACAATATCTAGCCAACTATCTGTTGAATAGGTTTAAACTGTACAGGATGTTCCAAACCTCCGAAATGATGAAAAATTATAGTGAAGCGTTGACCATAGTAAATAGAATTTTGTACCACCAAAGTAAAGCTTTTTGACTAGAGCCTAGGAGAGTAAAAAGGTAGAGCTTTTTGACTGGGACTCGTGGCGTGGTCCTGTAATCCAGCTTCATGGAAGTCAGGTTTTGAGGATGATATAGGTCTAAAGCGGCTCAGATAGTCTCAGTGATCATCTGATGATACCCGCATCAACTCCACCATCGTTTAGACATATCAGACCATCACCTGCGTGGTTCGGAAGTCACGTTAAGCCGTTGGTCCTTGTATTTCCATTGGTCATTGGGCTATTAACTAATGACCCATTCTAAGGAAGAATCGGCCTTAGTTTGTTACAAGACTACACCTCATAACTCATTACTACCACTCATCACACTTATCCTTCACCACATATTTTCCTTAAAATTCCCTCATGAGAGTGGTCGGCATCTCAAATAGTGAAATAGTGATATAGTGATCAGTGCTAATTTAAAGTTTATAATGTTGCATTAACTGTAAGAATTTGTGTACTTAAAACGTATATTCTACTGTATAGTTATATGCAATGTCAGAAACAGAAACCACAACTAAGTTTCTTTAACTACCTCTCACACAGTTAACTTTGGACTGTGACCGGAAATAAGTTCTACTCAGTTTCCGCTCCATTTCCGGTCGTTTACTTCGTTACCCAATCAAGAAACATTCCAAACCTTTCTTAACGGTTCGTTCTAGTTAAAAGCTAAACTGCTAATTTAAAGAGTCGTTATCTAATAATTTAGTGATTTAATAGATTAAACGGATTATGACGAAATTCAAACACTAACTAAATCCTACCGCCAATTCTAACTCCTAATTTAGAAATAGCCAATTGACGCGGTCTACACCGGAAGCTTTAGTTAGTAATGACGCCGGCCGCTTAAGCCTAAGACGAAATTCAAAAACGTTTTTACAAATTAATAATTGTGGGTTTTGATCAAAATAAGTAACCTAGTTCAGATTTATTTGAAGTTGGCTATTGACGATGGGAGAATTTCAGAAGTGGAACTATTATTGCGGAAATTGTTCATCGTTAGTGAGCAAGATGATCACGACGTTTTGGGATCTGCAATCTGGTCTCGTCTTCAATTGAAAGGTACCTAAAACATAGTTACAAGTTTCCGCAACCTAAAGTTAGTCCCAAAGTAACCCATGCTTAAGGTTACTTTAGCAGCTAGTTCAGCTTTTCGTTGAAAATAATATTTTCTCGTTTCTATGTATTTGTAAACCCAAAAGAAACCTATTTCAAAAGGTAAAGATCGATTAAAACCTTATTTAACTCTCAGACCTTGCTACCGGTGTCACAACTATAATCTAGTTCTTCCGGGTAATAAATTAATTCTAGTCCAAACTTCATAATTAGGTTGAGATATTTCAGCCTCGCTGTGGAATACCATCTTCAGTCACTGGTTTCAGCCAATCAGTGACTGAATATGGTAGGTACTCCAGCGAGAAG
Source organism: Matsumurasca onukii (assembly GCA_018831715.1). Lineage (NCBI taxonomy): Eukaryota > Metazoa > Arthropoda > Insecta > Hemiptera > Cicadellidae > Matsumurasca > Matsumurasca onukii. Next base: position 18,325,717 of record CM032067.1, read on the forward strand.
TTATGTCAGCGAGGCCGAAATATCTCTATATATCCTAATTACGAACTCTAGACACGGTGTGAATCGGGAGAACTAGATTATAGTTGAAACTTTATTTAATGTATGTTTTATTAAAAAACAGTTAAGGTAGTATTTTAGGTGTCTAACAAACTGTAAAGGTGATTTCATAGTTTTTGTAATCTAGAAGAAATTTAGTAGTATTACATTATGGAAAAAGTAGCGTTTCACTAGAAAATGCGACCTTGTAACTGGTACAGATCAAAAAGCTAGAGGCAGGGTGAGCTACCGAACTGGAAGACACAGAACGGTAGTTCATGAACATTTCCTCACAGACAGGTGTTCGTTTCTTTTCAGATTTAAGTCGTTGTGGTTTGCTAACTAAAACTGTATTATGTACAACTCAAATTAATCAATTCTACAATTTTCCTCCATACAAAGTCCGGACTTTGACACTATATTACTTTGCGGAGCAAGTTAATTGCACTGAAGTCAACCTAAATGCTTGAATTAATGCAGCATTGCAACTCAAATCTATATTGAAAATGTATTCAAGTTGAATATCACAAAGCTAGATGATTTACAATGTTTTGAATGTGCTGTGAGTTAAACAATATATGGCATTGAAGCTAGTTGTCAATCCATTAAATCCTCCAATCAATACAGAACATTGACAGTCGCTCCAACACTGATGTTTTGTTGACAATATCTAGCCAACTATCTGTTGAATAGGTTTAAACTGTACAGGATGTTCCAAACCTCCGAAATGATGAAAATTATAGTGAAGCGTTGACCATAGTAAATAGAATTTTGTACCACCAAAGTAAAGCTTTTTGACTAGAGCCTAGGAGAGTAAAAAGGTAGAGCTTTTTGACTGGGACTCGTGGCGTGGTCTTGTAATCCAGCTTCATGGAAGTCAGGTTTTGAGGATGATATAGGTCTAAGGCTCAGTGATCATCTGATGATACCCGCATCAACCTCCATCGTTTAGACATATCAGACCATCACCTGCGTGGTTCGGAAGTAACGTTAAGCCGTTGGTCCTTGTATTTCCATTGGTCATTAACTAATGACCCATTCTAAGGAAGAATCGGCCTTAGTTTGTTACAAGACTACACCTCATAACTCATTACTACCACTCATCACACTCATCCTTCACCGCAATATGCCTTAAAATACCCTCATGAGAGTGGTCGGCATCTCAAAATAATAGTGATTTAGTGCTTTAGAACCTTTAACAACTCTGTGAGTGCTAGGTTTGCTTACACCTGCAAACTTGACCTCAAACGCCTCTTGACACAAAAAATATGATCTTGTTTTTAAGTGTTTAAACAATAAAGTTTATTTTTGGTATTTTAAAGAATAAACACTTGTTGGTATTTGCTAAAATCCATGATTGCGTTTTGTTTCACAATAACATTAAATTAGGAAATAAAAATCACAATTCTTAAGATTGCGTGTACCCGTGCTTCCAAAAAAAGGCCTGAATCCATATCGTTTAAACTCATGACAAGAAGTTCCAAAGCGCGCGTAGAGAATCCAAAAATCCCACTCAATTCAACAAACAGTGCTCTACATAATCTCTATCTGATTGAAATGGGTGGTCATAGCTCAGTGGTACAGGGTGCTGCAACACCAAATCAGCTCGGGTTCGATTCCCGGGCGCAGTGATAACTTTTCACGATGGCCACTCCCCGTGGTACGGAAGTCACGTAAAGCCGATGGTCCATTCCATTTGTCGTTGGGCTATTAATTAATATCCCAATCTGGGGAACAGTCGGCCCTAGTTTGTAACAAGACTACACCTCATCATCCATCAAAAACACTCATCACACTCACCCTTCATTCCGTATTCACCTTAAAATACCCTCTAGGAGTGGTCGGTGTCTCAAATCAAAGTATCTACATAAGCTCTACAGTAGTGGTTCAACAAAAACAGGGAAAGAGTTTAAATCAATGCAGATCCCAAACCGGTGTTGACATGAAGTTTGTCAGCATAATGGTGTTTAGAGTGGTTCTGGTTCTGGTTGTTCTAAACTGCATCTTTCACTCGACAAGTTTACAAGGTGCACTTTGTGCTTTAACCTGTCGTACTTTGTAGTTTACACAGATTCAGTGACATTTGATAAGTGCTTTGTATTCAAATCTATGTTACTTGTTCTGAACTGTTTAAATATTGAGCTAGAAACATAGTGTTTTTATTTATCTATGTAAAGTAGGAAAATACACATATAAAATCATGCATGAGCAAATTTATACGACGATCTCACCCGGTAAATCATCCAGTCTTGGTGGTTTTCGCACCGACAAATTATCATAGGAGGTAGAGCTATCCTTTCTAACGACCGGGACTCTTGGCGTGGTCCTGTAATCCAGCTTCATGGAGGTCAGTTATGAGAATGATATAGGTCTAAAGCGGCTCAGATAGTCTCAGTGATCATCTGATGATACCCGCATCAACTCCCACCATCGTTTAGACATACCAGACCATCACCTGCGTGGTTCGGAAGTCACGTTAAGCCGTTGGTCCTTGTATTTCCGTTGGTCATTGGGCTATTAATTAATGACCCATTCTAAGGAAGAGTCGGCCTTAGTTTGTAACAAGACTACACCTCATAAATTATTACTACAACTCATCACACTCATCCTTCACCACATATTTGCCTTAAAATACCCTCATGAGAGTGGTCGGCATCTCAAATAGTGATTTAGTGATTTCTAACGTCATATACAAGGCAATTTAAAATACTCAACCCATTACGCAGTGTGTTTTAGCTATATTTTGTATCCATACAACGTCCACAAAAAAATGGCGAGGAACCAAACTCTGAAAACGCCGGAATGGCGGGATTACTATTACACTCACAAGGTAGCCAAACACCGATAAACACTTACTTGGTTTCCGTTTGTCGGTGCGTTGAAATGAATCCGTCGGTTTTTGGTTATTACGTTTTCTTACACTTTGTAAAAACCAAAACTGACGTATAACATTAAACACAAACGTGCGAAGAACAGGTACGTCAGCTGGGAAACTTAAAGCCCACTTCGGTAGTTTGATGCCAGTACCCGAGCAACAGCTAGCAAAAATACTTTAAAGTCACTATACTATAATATATTTTTATCCGTGGTGGAGCACGGGTACACAGCTTATTAAAAACTTTACACAAACACAATCTCGACTGAATAAAGTGAATAGTGGTTGTAGTTGGAATGTTGCCAGCAGCTGATAATTTCACTCAGCTGTTGTTTCTTCTCTAACATAATAACACATGTTACAACACCTCCTGTGTGTTTGTGATAGAAGTAAATTAGCCCCAAGTATCGTGTTCTTTATAACGTTAGACGGTTTGCTGGATTCTCAAATGAGTTATATTCTTGTATTACCAAAGATAATGTTATGGTAAGGAGATTGCGTATAGATGCTGCGAGGAAATTCTTCTAAGAGGGGGCCAGATAGAGCCCGAATGGCGTTCAAATGGGATAGGGAATTTAATGTGGGAAAATGTGCTAACTGTGTTTTACGTAAGTTAATGAACTAAACGTGGAAAGTTTTTCTCGGAAAGCATAGAGTCACTAGTGCTGCTGCATAAAAAAATGGGTTCGGTTATAAAACATAATTTTAGTACTGAATTTCGAGTGGTATGTTCTTATGGAAAAATCCACTTCTTGGTTCAGAAGTACAGAATAGTTTTAGTGTTCTTATGAAGCAGCATCAATAGATCTATGCTCCCCTAGAGACCATTTTCCCATTTAAGTCAATTAACTTGCCTAAAACGTAGTTTGCAGATTTTATCCCATGTTATAAGCGGTATGAGGCTCTCTAAGAGTCTCAAGTAGAACCACTAAAGCACGTTCGACGTTCTCGAAAATCGCCCAATTTGGGCACATTAAGTCATCGAAATCGGACAAACTCGAGAAAAAAGCGGCAAGAGATGGCAGCGCTATCTGTGCTTGGGCTGCCGAACTGTGTTGGTTTTCCTGCCTCAGCCATTCTGCATCTATGCGCAATCTACCTAACATAATCTTTGTTTCAACACTGCTGACAACAACAACGGTTGTGTGTTACTGTAGCTTCCAGTGTTATACGGCTGTGCCGCCAGAGTCGCTAGGGTTCCATTAGTGTTGAGCGTCCATTATACGGCTTAACTAGGCTTTCCTCCAAACAGCGCCCATGTGAAAGTTTCCATCAATTTGTCCTCGTTTCAACTTGTTTACAACACAAAAAGCGTGCTCGTACATCGAATAAACGTCTCATGTAAAATGTCCAATGTACAGGTATGCTGGGAGTTTTAAAATGATTCGTCTTGTTTTGCAAACCCGGCATTTTTTATCTACGCTCAGATACACTTACTAATAAAACAATTATGTAACTGAAAAGAAAGCTTTTAGCTTGAATATATTGTAATGCACTAATTTTCCCTAGGGTATAAATTCCAAAATAATTGAACACCTAGTTCTAACCAAAATCCTGGAAAACCCGGCTCGACTGAGATCTTCCGAGTAGAGTGACGAATTCCCCTGGCAACTAGGCCCCGCTGGAGAAATATTTTCTCACCGGGGAAAATTCCTCACAATATTCACAACTGAATTTTGTTGTACAGCCGCTCATTGCTTACTAAAACTGGCTTAAACAAAAGTGTATTACAGCCTTTCAGCTGTTCTTACTGAAACACACGTCTTAACATCACAAATGTTTACGGACATAGTGACTCTCTAAATATGTGTTTTGTATTTTTTGAGATAACTATAATACTCTTTTTGGTGAAAGCCCTCCCCCCTCCCGCTTCCAAAAAGGCGGGTCCCGGCAGTCCGATATTGCTGGCTAACAAACTCGATCGATATATTCACACAAAAAACATGTGCACCAAATTTGGTGAAATTCGGACCAGAAATTGCAATTTCATACACAAATATACGTATATGTATATAAAAACTTGAAAAATTGTTTGAAGTGCCTTTCGGGGGTCAGGATAGGCGCTAATTTCATGGTTCCACGCCTGGGTCTTACCATGCTGACGGTATGAATATCTCATCTCTCCAAAGGAAATTCGATAGAAATTTCGATATGTTTGTTCTACCGTGAGGCCAAAAGACAAGTTCCATTCCGATTATTCTTTTTTCCTATCTTTTAAAACAAGATGGTCTTCCATTGCCTGTAAACGAACTATCTTCGAACCTACATTTCAACATACCGCCTACTTTAGAACCACCCAGTATCTTTCGCGTCAATTTTAGTACTCTCTTCTAAAAAGTAAAGTAAAACACAAATATGAAATGTTTTCGAGAGAAGAGTGACTTTGACGGAACGAAATAAAAGCGGAATATGAAATTGCGAAGGAAGATGCAAGAGTCGACATTTCCCTGAGGGTAGAAACGTTGAAGAGTCTTTACACAATGTCACATGATGCGTCACGTGATGTTTTGTAGTTCTTTACACTTGGAAACAAACACACTCACCTGATCAGCTGTTAACTGTCACTTCGTCTTATATGCGATTAATAATGAGGGTTTTCAATTTTTTTATTCTTTATTAGTCTTTACAATATTCATTGAGTTGACAAGTAGAAAAAATAAATAAATGAGTAAATGTGTAGTAATATGGTGTTATGTTACTACAGGAAATCATTTAAGATTGTTCATACTTTTGTTATTCCTAGCCATTTGATTTGCCAATAATGACAGATTCAGCTGAAACCTGATAATGATTTTTTCTTATAGTTTGTGAACAGATTTAAATGTTGGAAAAACTGAACACATTCGTTAGTTTTAACATGATGTATCATCTGCGTATTGCATGGTAGAACCATTATCAACTGCATGATTCAGATCATTAACATACAATAGAAAAAAATGGTCCAAGAATAGAGCCTTGAGGAACCCCAAATTTTATTTCCGAGGTAGTTGATGATGCGTTATTAACAAATACTTGTTGAGTTCTTCTTAATAGATACGACTTTATCCATAAAAAGGGAAGACCTCTAAACAACTGATTCATAAAGCTTGGTTATCGCATTAAAAGTTAAATGTAGAACGTGAGGTTTAATAAATTAGGCCGACACGCAGCTAAGCGCTAATCATTGTGTTAAGATACATTTTCAGGTAGATTAGTTACGTTTTTGTCATTTTTATTAACTCCAGTGGCAGGAAAGCACACTCCTAAAATTCTTTTATTAATAAATAAATCATTTATTCTATAATTACATAGTACATGCAATCGTCAGTTATCAGTACGTACTCGCACACATCTAGATCTCTTTTAGACATACAGAATTTCCAATCACACGATTCATTGATTCGAATTTTCCCCACTTTAGCCTCAAAGTCAGTCAATCGTCTTCTAATGTGTTCTCCCAGTCGTGTGCCATAAACTCGTCGGTGCTATAAAATGCTTTTGCGATCAAAATCTTTTAGAGACGAGCTTTAAATGCTTTGGGCACTTTTAATCGAATTTGGCAACTTGTTGACGAGTTGAACCCCTGTCTGAGAAGGCAAACGTTCATGAACTACCGTGCTGTGTCTCCCAGATCGGTAGTTCTCCCTGCCTCTAGTTTCGTATGAATGTATAGCTATACCTCTTACTAGATCACATTTACTTTTGAAAAAACATGTTTCCATAATGTATGGCTACTTTTTAAGGGAATTAAAACTGTTTTTGTTAGTTAACCACCCCCTACCTCAAAAGGGGTCTTCTGATATTCTGATTTTGCTTAACAAAGATCTTGCCCAAGATAATTATAAACGGAAAATGTATACCAAATTTGATGAAAATATATTGACATTTTGTTAAATCTAGTGTTATTCGTATGAGGTCCTACGGTAAAATTCTGTTCAAACGGGTATGTTGTTTTATTCTACACCAACATTCATTCAAGCATTTGAAACTGAATTTTGTTTTCATACAAATGTTTTATTTTATCAGTAAAACTTTAAAATTTAGCCAGAAAAAACGGGCAATCTTCAAACAAAACGTTTTGTTATTTTCCTCCGTAAAAAGTAGACCTTAATCAGGTTACAAACTTAAGAACGAGCTAAATATACATCGCTAACTTTTTCACAGAAACATCTAATTTTACAAGATTACGTACTTTGGATAACATTTTTTGTAGTCCTTTAAATTACTCAACTATAGAAAGAATGTCTAGTATTTGTCAGGCTATACAACCAGAACTATAATTTAGGGATTTTAAAAACAAGTTTAAGAATGACCAACAGGATTAGAAATGTTGTGCTAAACTAATTACGCTTTGGTAACAAACACAACAAAGCCATTCTTGATTACCTTTCACACAGTTAACTTCCGCCAAGAACCGGAAGTGGGACTTTGTTCATTTCCGGTACATTTGCTGGCATTAACTCGCCATTGCTGTTGTTTTCTCTGAGAGTTAATTTTTAGGAAACCTTGCACACCTCGGTTACTGTAGAATTGCAGAGCCGAATTTAGTGTAATAAATACAATTTATGGACTGGAAATTTTTGTTGCATCTAATAATCTAGCAACAAATAGAAGGTTACCTTGAAAATTTACTATCAAATTAATTGAATTTTATTCTTAAATTAAATTTTAATTCGTACGGAAATTGACAAAAAAATCATTTCAAGATGAGGGCGTTTTGAAAACAATATTTTGAGTAAATTAATGCATTAAAACGGGAAATTATTTTCTCTGGAAGCATATAGAACTATCATTAATATTGCAGCATATAAGTGCAAAACTTACCTGTCACATAAAATATTAATTTCGAAAATTAAAGCTCTATGCTTTTATGGGTAAATCAAGTTTTAAATTTTGAGATAAACGATTCGTTGTTTGATGGAAGTACAAGAGAGTTTATATCATTGACTTTAAATATTCAGCAGATTCAATAGACCTTCTTCCAGAAAAAATGTTTCCATATTTAAATACAAAGTATTTAAATAACTATTAAAATCATGTAACATACAATGCCAACCTATTCATTATTAGACTGACATAATACAGTAGTTTTCAAAAGATTTTATATATGCAAAAATTATATTAAAATATTCCTTTTAATACCAACATAAATGTAATAACATTTACTTTCAGGCGGAATTCAACTGGAGCCTTTCTGAACAGACTTGAATAACATTACATTCAACAATGGAACTTCTACATTGGCATATGGAGTTTTGGCCTATCTCAACCAACGTTGAAATGCACAGTAGAGATGACGTCATGCAGTGATGACGTATTCAAACCCGGCTGACCCAACCTGATGTTGAATTCATCGTTATGTTCAAACCTACATTTCCGGGCTTATAACCTCCGCCCCCCCCACCATTGCTACTAGTACCGTAACATGTGAGTACTTTGACAGCTGTTTAATACGTAAACTTAAAAGAATGATGCATTTTTGGGTGACCCAATTGTTTGTTTTTGACAGCTGATCTTTATAATATAATGGACTATTTTCTCTATACAGGGTGTCGGTGAACTCTCTGGACATACTTTGTAGACATGTTCCTTAGGTCAAAACAATAATGTTTTACCATATAACCAGGGGTATCCGGCGCTTCGTTGTCCATCTGCCTGTGTGGATGTGTTTTTTACTAAAATAATTATGACAATAAAACTAATGCACTGATTTTCACAAAACTTTGATCAAACATTCAAAATGCCATTTCCCAATTAAGAAAAAAATTGTTTAGTTACACTTTAAATTAAAAAATGGCGGCCGTTTAAAATTTTCAAAACTGAATAACTCAAAAACGAGTACTTTTACAACATATCTATAAGAACAACTACTTTTAGGGTATTCATTTCCCTTTCGAAAAATGTATACACTTTGAAAATCGAATGAGAAATAACAAAGTTATTGTAATTTCAGTCTTACAGGCCTATGTCTGCCATGCTTTCCTCCAGTCAGCTAACGCAACAACAATGGAACTGACTACATTATTTTGATTCAGGAGTTTATTAAATTCGTTTGGACATCTCTACAATCAATAATTAGTCTTTCCGGTTATGCTACCGTGTCGAAGGTCGTCATTTTGAACAGCTCTTACAAGAACAAATAAATTACGATTTTATGCCCTTTGTTCTGGAAGCTAAGTGGACAATTTTAAATGTAAATACTATTTTATTTATTCAAAACTATTTCACTTACATAATAATAGGTTATATCAAATGTTTAGACGCTTCTGTGGTTGATGCCGTCAGAGTGCGGGCAAGGTTCAGTAAACAAAGGTCCTTTATGAACCAGTCCCAACATAAATTAAATACAATGATAACGTAGGCAAATAGCGTATAGAGACCACATTGGCGAGACAGGAAACTCAACAATCTTTTATAACCAAAGATTACTAGGTATAGTGTTTAAAATGAAAATGTAATACATGACATTAGTAATCAAAAGGAATTTTATAATTCCCATGACCGGTTTCGACCATTTTCAAATGGTAGAACTAAAATGAAAATGAATAGTTAGTAGAATTAGTTTCTACCATTTAAAAATGACCAGACATGGTCAAAACCGGTCATAGGAATAAAATAACTCCTTTTCATTACTATTGTCTAGTATTATATTTTATTTAAAACAACATACTTTATTTAACTTTGAGGCACCGACCACTCTTAGAGGGTACTTTAAGGTGAATATGGGATGTTGGTGGTGAGTGTGTTGAGTGTTTTGATGGATCTTGTAACTAACTAGAGCCGACTGTTTCCCAGATCGGGTCATTAATGAATAACATTGTTGAGGCAGCCCAAGCATAGAAGGCGCTGCGAAGGAATTAAGAGCCTCAGCTAACCAACTCGACAAACTCGAGCACGTGGAGCTGAGGGGGGAGAGACGGCAGCGCTCACAGCGCATTCTGTGCCTGGCTTGCCTAATTATGTTGAGTTTCCTGCCTCGGCCATGTATCTGAAACTAGTTTAGAAGATAAAGATAATTACTGAAATGGCGACTGGTGGCCAAACGAAAAAGCATACACTGGTTTCATGTACCATTTTCTATGTGTTTTACTCAACGAACAATATCCTGAAGTTTGTACAAGTAGTTCAGGGACACCCTGTATATTCAATGACTTTGGTACAACTTACTGAGATGGGGCAAAGTTAGAGAGCTGATGTTGTCACGATTAAATGTGATTGCAGGATCTCGAGACCTTTCATGAGAACAATCAAGACTTGGTGCTTCAATGTCGAGAAACTATCCTCTCAATAACGACGATTAGCTCTTCTTTCTGTTATCTTTTTAAATGTAATAATAACACAGATTTTTTTCATAAAATTGAGTAAAAACGTTCCTTTTGTAAATATCTCAAACAGGTTTGTAAGCCAGCACAATCGGTCTACCGGAATCTCCTTTTTTGGCGGGGATGGGGAGATTTCACAAAAAATAAACTAAAAACAGCCAATTAATAATATTTTGATGACATACGAAATGGATACCTATGTGTACATGTGTATACACATCAATACACGTTGAAAATTCCATTAGCTATTTAAAAATGGTGGCCAAAAAGGTTTGTCGTAAAGCGGAATGAGTAGTCCGATTTCAATAAAACTTCAAATTGGAGCGGGGGGCAAATTAAAGTAGGTTTACAACTTATGAAAGCGGCACGTTAGCGCTTAGCTGCGTGTTGGCTTTTGGTTTTGATTGACATTGTCAGACAAACCGACAGAACAATGATAATTAAAGACAAATTCTACGTAAAGCTTAACAGCGTCCGTAAACTCCAATGTCTAACTTACAGCGTTCTTTTAGAAATCTGAAAATAATTGTTGACAACTGTAATTTGATTGGAAAGATTGAAAAGAGCGGTGAAATGTTTACAAATGACAAATATTGACAACGCCGTCAATACAGTCGAGTACAGAACATCAATAAACACTGAAATCTCGTAACTCACGTTCATACGTTGTTTTGTTTGAATCCGTGTTTATGGCTTTTCATTTGATCACATTCCCCGGCTATCTGTGAGTCCGCAAATAATATACACATTCAGTCTTGTGATTGATACAAGAATGCTTGCACTTTGATTTGTGAATGGTCCAGCTAAGATCGTGATGTATTGAGTATAAAACTGTAGGGTTTTCTAATAATAGTCGAAATACAATTAGGTTGTAGATGTTAGTTTGTTTCTTGCATTTTTGACGTCAGCCTACGGTTTTGTAAATTTTGAAATTTTTAATGTTTAGTTGAGGTTCTATAACATACGAGTATATACTCAATTTTATCACAAATCGCTTCTTTGTTTCAAGTTTAATATTGACGATGGAAGGATTTCTGAGGTTGAAATATTAATGCGGACGTTTTCCATCGTTTATAGTGAACCTGAAGAATATGTACGACGTTTCGGGAACTAGAATCCCGTCTTCAGGTGATAAGTTACCTAAAACATAACCCACACAACGCGTTAGGAAGTGAGCTAGCTTTAAAGTAATCAGTCGTGCTGACCATTGCACATCATTAAACAACATGCGTTTTCTCTTTTGTTGTTATGTGTTGCCTTTTTTCTGTTAAAAACTAGTCAGATAAATAACATAAAATAAAACTCATGTTGTATGGTGACTGGCCGGTTTACGCTGGTTACTTTAAAGTTAGCTCATGTTTTAGGTTACTTTTCACCTGAAGACGGGACCAGGCTCAAGATTCCGAAACGTCGTGTTCTTCTTGTTCACAAAAATATGAAAAACGTCCGTAATAATATTTTAACTTAAGAAACTCTTCCATCGCCAACAACAAACTTTAAGCAAAGGGTTTACATTTTGGTTCACAAACTATGGTTTTCACTGTAGCCTACTCTTATATGTTACATTTATCGATAACAACAACTGATATTAAATCACTAAATCACTATTTGAGATGCCGACCACTCTCTTAAGGGTATTTTAAGGCAAATATGTGGTGAATAATGAGTTTGATGAGTGGTAGTAATGAGTTATGAGGTGTAGTCTTGTTACAAACTAAAGCCGACTCTTCCTTAGAATGGGTCATCAATTAATAGCCCAATGACCAATGGAAATATAAAGACCAACGACTTAACGTGACTTCCGAACCACGCAGGTGGTGGTCTGATATGTCTAAACGATGGTGGGAGTTGATGCGGGTATCATCAGATGATCACTGAGACTATCCGAGCCGCTTTAGACCTATATCATCCTCAAAACCTGACCTCCATGAAGCTGGATTACAGGACCACGCCACGAGTCCCAGTCAATATCTGATATTACAACAGAGCCACTATCTAGAGTTTCGTCTCTGAATGTTGATCACAATATGAATATGTTAAGATACAATTGTCGAAGGAATCACAAATTCTCTCCAAAAGTGTGTTTCTTTTAGCCGATAAACCCGGGAGAGAAAATCATTTCTGGTATTTTTGACATTTTATTCTCTTGTGATGTTGCATATTAAAAAAGAACCATTTTACATCATGTAAGGTCTTGTTATAAGAACAGCAAGTAAAACTGCATTAACTAGTTCAAAATAAATGTTAATCCCACTTTTGAAATGCTGTTTTTATTAATCTCTATTAAAATAGTCTTCATAAAAAATAAACAAACGGTATGCAAAAAATAAATTGACAATTTAAATAAAGGCGAAAAATGACAAAAGGCGTGTAAAACGGAAGAAATTTGCTTTAAACAAAATATAAACTAACGTCTTATTTTTAAACTTCAGTTTGTGCTAATTTTGCTTTATTGGCGTTTACGGAAGACAATTTTGAAAACTATGTGGGAATACCACTTTACTTCTACAGTACCTTGAAACCACGAAAACCAAAATTATTATTATCTAGTTTTTCCTGTTCACACCGCGTCCAAACTTCATAATTAGGTTGAAATATTTCGGTCTCGCTGTGGAGTACCATCTTCAGTCACTGATTGGCTGAAACAAAATAATTGATTGACTGAAAAAGTTTCAGCCAATCAGTGACTGGATGGTACTCCGCGAGACCTTCAACCTCTGAGGTTGATTATATTTGAAGAAACTAGATAATGACACCGGCCGCGAAAGCCTAAAAGCTAAGTTTACCAAAATTATTCTTCGTTTTTATTTTAAAAATATATTTACTAATCTTTAAACTCTATAGATTTATTCTTCCAAGAGCTAGCAGGTTTCAACCAATTTTACAGTTATTGCAGCAGGATTTATAATTAAAATAATTAGCTCGTTCGTTAAAAAAATTTAGTTTAATTTAGTAGCTTCATGGTTTAAACTATCAGCTCAAATACAAACCTAAATCACTAAATCACTATTTGAGATGCCGACCACTCTCATGAGGGTATTTTAAGGCAAATATGTGGTGAAAGATGAGTGGTAGTAATGAGTTATGAGGTTTAGTCTTGTTACAAACTAAGGCCGACTCTTCCTTAGAATGGGTCATTAATTAATAGCCATGACCAATGGAAATACAAGCACCAACGGCTTAACGTGACTTCCGAACCACGCAGGTGATGGTCTGATATGTCTAAACGATGGTGGGAGTTGACGGGTATCATCAGATGATCACTGAGACTATCTGATTAGACATATATCATCCTCAAAACTGACCTCCATGAAGCTGGATTACAGGACCACGCCACGAGTCCCAGTCAACACAATTCCCAGTCACCTAACACTGGCCGTAAAGTCTATTGTAATTGAATTTGTTTTATTAAAATATAGTTCCTAAACGTAGACATTGACTCCTGAGTTTTCATGCTCAGTATATTGCCAGCTCAAGAAGAAAGATCCATCAAACTTGAGTGTTTGGTTCTAATAAGCAAAGTTTTACAGCGGAAGTGTTGCGAATAAATCATCCCAAATCCTTCAAACTCCTTCCTCTACCTGGTTTATATCGCTGGGTACTCATTATTGTTGCAGTCCTTGAATTCATAGTTTACTGTGGTTTAAATAGTATTACGGACGTTTCAAATTGATTTTAGTAAAGATAAAGAAGACGACGTTTTGGGATCTTGCACCTGATCTCGTCTTCGTCTGAAAAATAAAGTCGCGTTCTTCTTGTTCGCTAAAAGACTATGGAAAAGGGTGAAATAATGTTTCAAGCTCATAAATATGTATGACTAAGACTCGTGGCGTGGTCCTGTAATCCAGCTTCATGGAGGTCAGGTTTTGAGGATGATATAGGTCTAAAGCGGCTCAGATAGTCTCAGTGATCATCTGATGATACCCGCATCAACTCCCACCATCGTTTAGACATATCAGACCATCACCTGCGTGGTTCGGAAGTCACGTTAAGCCGTTGGTCCTTGTATTTCCATTGGTCATTGGGCTATTAATTAATGACTAAGGAAGAGTCACCTTAGTTTGTAACAAGACTACACCTCATAACTCATTACTACCACTCATCACACTCATTCTTCACCACATATTTGCCTTAAAATGGTCTTGAGAGTGGTCGGCATCTCAAATAGTGATTTAGTGATTTAGAAAATCTACCATCGTAACAATAATTTGTAAACAAAAAGTGCATAAACTTAATGGATTTGTAAATTCTCAATCGTTACAGAATCCAATAAAACTGTCAATCCAATTAAACGCGGTGTTAAAAAATAACGCTGCGTTAAAACTGAACTACATCGGTTATTGGGAATTCTAGGAGGTTCCATAAATAAATTTATTTTCGTTAAAAACCACGTTTTATAACTCCTCGTTGTAAAGTCCTTAGCTTTGATTAAGAAAGATTTTGATTGGAGCATTTCCTCAACATTCATGACGAAGTAATATCATTCAAGTAGCTTTTCATAATCTACTGCCATATAGATAATATTTAAACATATAGAGATAATCATTTGACAATAATTTCCTCTCAAGAGTTCACTACTGCCATATGTATTCTTTCAAAACTGTTCTTAGTACTGAAAGCTAGATAATGGTCAAGCTTTTGACGAGGCTAAATAAATAAAATGGTTGAATGCAAACAAATCATTAGTGTATGTCAGTCGTCAACACGAGTCTAACATAAAATGTTTCATTCAGTCAAGAGAAATCTATCAAACATAAAAAATGCACATTCATTAATCCTTATTTATTCGAGTTGTTCCTTCTCAGCAATTTTGTCAGTGTGTGAGGATTGTGATCAACTTTCTCAGTTGTGTGCAAAAACGTCATAATTGAACAGAAAACTACATTTCATTAGATAAAACAAAATCGTTCACTGGCTTTTTAAGACATTGTTAAAAATAGATTGAAAATAGCTCGGCTTGAAAGATCAAAGTGAACCCATTAGACTGAAACAAGTAACGGAAAACACTTTACTGCTAAAACCTCATCTGGTTTCATAAAGTAAACTCGTGAAAATAACGCTTTGATAATCACCTCTACGTGGTTAGTTGAGACTTTAGTAGGTTTTCAAACTTATACAAGTTTTAGTGATGTTAAAATTGTTAATATTAAATATTTTCGTTGGATTCAGTACAAACGAATCAGTTTCTTGGCAACCAGAATTGAATGCATCTGTTTATCCTATATCACTATTTGAGATGCCGACCACTCTCATGAAGGTATTTTAAGGCAAATATGTGGTGAAGGATGAGAGTGATGAATGGTAGTAATGAGTTATGAGGTGTAGTCTTGTTACAAACTAACGCCGACTCTTCCTTAGTCATTAATTAATAGCCCAATGACCAATGGAAATACAAGGACCAACGGCTTAACGTGACTTCCGAACAACACAAATGATATGTCTAAATGATGGTGGGAGTTGATGCGGGTATCATCAGATGATCACTGAGACTATCTGAGCCGCTTTAGACCTATATCATCCTCAAACCTGACCTCCATGATGAGAAGCTGAACCAGTCCACAATTCCCAGTCACCTAACACTGGCCGTAAAGTCTTGTAATGAATTAGTTTTAAAAATACAGTATAACTCTAAACGTAGGCTACATTGACTCCTGAGTTTTCACGCTCAGTATATTGCCAGCTCAAGAAGAAAGATCCATCAAACTTGAGTGTTTGGTTCTAATAAGCAAAGTTTTACAGCGGAAGTGTTGCGAATAAATCATCCCAAATCCTTCAAACTCCTTCCTCTACCTGGTTTATATCGCTGGGTACTCATTATTGTTGCAGTCCTTGAATTCATAGTTTACTGTGGTTTAAATGTTTACGGACGTTTCAAATTGATTTTAGTAAAGATAAAAGACGACGTTTTGGGATCTTGCACCTGATCTCGTCTTCGTCTGAAAAAATAAAGTCGCGTTCTTCTTGTTCGCTAAAAGACTATGCAAAAGGGTGTAATAAGCAAGCTCAGAAATATGTATGACTGGGACTCGTGGCGTGGTCCTGTAATCCAGCTTCATGGAGGTCAGGTTTTGAGGATGATATAGGTCTAAAGCGGGTCAGATAGTCTCAGTGATCATCTGATGATACCCGCATCAACTCCCACCATCGTTTAGACATATCAGACCATCACCTGCGTGGTTCAAGTCTCGTTAAGCCGTTGGTCCTTATTTCCATTGGTCATTGGGCTATTAATTAATGACCCATTTTAAGGAAGAGTCGGCCTTAGTTTGTAACTGGACTACACCTCATAACTATTACTACCACTCATACACTCATCCTTCACCACATATTTGCCTTAAAAAATGCCCTGAGAGTGGTCGGCATCTCAAAGTGATTTAGTATGTAGAAAAACCTACCATCGTAACAAAAATTGTAAACAAAAAGCATAGCTTATTTGTAAATTCTCAATCGTTACAGAATCCAATTAAACTGTCAATCTAATTAAACGCGGTGTTAAAAAATAACGCTGCGTTAAAACTGAATATATCATTGGTAAGAATTCTAGGAGGTTCTATAAATAAATTTATTTTCGTTAAAAACCACGTTTTATAACTCCTCGTTGTAAAGTCCTTAGCTTTGATTAAGAAAGATTTTGATTGGAGCATTTCCTCAACATTCATGACGAAGTAATATCATTCAAGTAGCTTTTCATAATCTACTGCCATATAGATAATATTTAAACATATAGAGATAATCATTTGACAATAATTTCCTCTCCAAGAGTTCACTACTGCCATATGTATTCTTTCAAAACTGTTCTTAGTACTGAGGAGCTAGATAATGGTCAAGCTTTTTGACGAGGCTAAATAAATAAAATGGTTGAATGCAAACAAATCATTAGTGTATGTAAGTCGTCAACACGAGTCTAACATAAAATGTTTCATTCAGTCAAGAGAAATCTATCAAACATAAAAAATGCACATTCATTAATCCTTATTTATTCGAGTTGTTCCTTCTCAGCAATTTTGTCAGTGTGTGAGGATTGTGATCAACTTTCTCAGTTGTGTGCAAAAACGTCATAATTGAACAGAAAACTACATTTCATTAGATAAAACAAAATCGTTCACTGGCTTTGTAAAACATTGTTCAGAATAGATTGAAAATAGCTCGGCTTGAAAGATCAAAGTGAACCCATTAGACTGAAACAAGTAACGGGAAAACACTTTACTGCTAAAACCTCATCTGGTTTCATAAAGTAAACTCGTGAAAATAACGCTTTGATAATCACCTCTACGTGGTTAGTTGAGACTTTAGTAGGTTTCAAACTTATACAAGTTTTAGTGATGAGAAAAATTGTTAATATTAAATATTTTCGTTGGATTCAGTACAAACGAAACAGTTTCTTAGGCAACCAGAATTGAATGCATCTGTTTATCCTATATCACTATTTGAGATGCCGACCACTCTCATGAAGGTATTTTAAGGCAAATATGTGATGAATGGTAGTAATGAGTTATGAGGTGTAGTCTTGTTACAAACTAACGCCGACTCTTCCTTAGAATGGGTCATTAATTAATAGCCCAATGACCAATGGAAATACAAGGACCAACGGCTTAACGTGACTTCCGAACAACACAAATGACTATGTCTAAAGATGGTGGGAGTTGATGCGGGTATCATCAGATGATCACTATCTGAGCCGCTTTAGACCTATATCATCAAAACCTGACCTCCATGAAGCTGGATTACAGGACCACGCCACGAGTCCCAGTCAGCTGTCTATATGAATAATATTTAGATATAATATTACCATTGCAGCTGTTTTATGTACACTGTAACAGTTTCCCAATATCGAATATTGAAGCGTTGTATTTTGCAGGACATGAGTGTTACTGCACGTTCTGTTGCAAGTGGAAAAGTAGCAGAGCAGTAGTACTGTGACCTTGAATTTCGTCCTATAAGAACAATGTAAACACATGCACTTTCTTAACACATCATGCCTATAGTTTTCATCGGATTTTGATGAAATAAACTTTGACTTAAAGTGTATTACATGTTTTAGTGGCTGCGCCAAACTCATGTTTATTTTCTTACTCATAAATTAAAAAATTAAAGAAATTATTGTTGAATTCTCGTTTTATTATAAAATTAGTAGAACTTTCCAGTACATTGTCACCTTTGAAATAAAACTTACAATTTTAGGCAAAATTAACGCATCGCTATGGGTTTTCTCATAATTTTAATCATCCATCTTTTATTTCAAAATTGGAAACTTTAGGACTAAATGGGAGAAAAAATTTAATTTAACTAAACAACAACAAATAAATATGCAATATAGTTATACTTTAAGAAAAGACGGTACTTATATCTCTTTATCTATGAATTGTATGACACCAGGAGTGTATTTCAAAAATATTTTATGAAAACTGTAGGCGTGAGGTGGCTCAAAAAATTCTTGTTTTACATTGTTCTTATAGAACAAAAACAAATGAGCGTCCGCTACTGGACACATCTTAAGTTTCAGCTAGAGTCCGTGCGTTTCTTCGTGGCGCTCGGTGAGGGGACAGAGTGGGGGTACAAATCGATGTTTTCAAAAAGTATGGTAATAACCACCTTCTAACGGTACGAGTGCCATGAGAGACTGAACAGTTGGTTACCCCCACCCTCGAAACCCAGTTATAACTGGTTTTAGTCGTCAAGGTCAAGCGCCACGAAGAAACGCACGGACTCTAATCAAATTTATAACAGCTGCTATTTGTAAACAAACTTGAAACTCCCCGACCAATGAGCGTCGTACACGGCCGTGGATTCCCAGTTACAAGAATTGTGCTTGTGGGAGGGAGAGGATAAAACAGCTGATACCATAAACTGGAATATGTTCCGGCTGTAAACCTGCAATCTGCTGAGTCACTTTCTGAACCTGTGTTACTTGATTATACCAACAGCAGAACTCTTTTATAGTTGGCTGTGATTCATAAACCTTTATATGTGTATTTATGTTCATACTTTGCTTTGAGTGTTAATTGGTCTGAAATAATACCATTCTTTGTTTAATGTTTGTTACTATATAAGTGGTAAATTACCTCGTCAAAGCGTTTCAAATGAGTGGGGTTCCACTACATGTTTCGGGACAACGTCCCATCTTCAGGTGGTGGCTAGTACACATAAAAATAGAAGAACACTGATGGTAGCTCTAGCTAGGGATTGTCGAGAATGATGAAACACGTTACAAAGTACATGGTGACGAATATAACACAAAACACAAACACGGAACGAAAAACTAACGAACTGTACAAGTAGGCCTACTACGCGTCACGACCACGAGCCGGTAGTTGACAAACTGGTTCACCAGTACTTACTTGTACAGTCTACACACAGTTTCGTGGCTAAACACAATGAATTTCAATAATGTTTGTTGTTGACAGTGAGGTTCTGAAGTTCTAGTGAGCTAACTCTGATTACATTTAGGTTCAATTTCTAATGAGTTTGATTACAAGACATTATGTACAAATAAATAATGTAAAACCGAACAGATCCAAAAAGACTTAGCGAAAAATATTTTCATGATCACACTTAGCCTATTATGATCTCGAAATTGGAATAAGTATCAACAATTTTTTTGGTATAAAATACGAGTAAATATAAAAGAAATATTTCGTTGCTCAAAACTCCTTCGATAAACTTAAACCTTAACTCGAACGTGTTCCTCTTTTAAACAAAATATCAGAAACGTATAGGGTGTCTTAAAGTTAAAGTGTCGGTACAATGAGACTCGCTGTTATAAGTTGTCTCATTACTGGAAACAACGTGACAATTATGAAACTCGCCGCTTCCAGTGACAACTGTTTCATTGTTAACATCTTCACCTTACAACACAACTGTCATATCAAGCAATGAGTGATGTTTTTGCAGTGTGTCTGACAGTTGAAGTGTCGGTACAATGAGACTCGCTGTTATAAGTTGTCTCATTACTGGAAACAACGTGACAATTATGAAACTCACCGCTTCCAGTGACAACTGTTTCATTGTTAACATCTTCACCTTACAACACAACTGTCATATCAAGCAATGAGTGATGTTTGCAAGTGTGTCTGAGAGTTGAAGTGTCGGTACAATGAGACTCGCTGTTATAAGTTGTCTCATTACTGGAAACAACGTGACAATTATGAAACTCACCGCTTCCAGTGACAACTGTTTCATTGTTAACATCTTCACCTTACAACACAACTGTCATATCAAGCAATGAGTGATGTTTGCAAGTGTGTCTGACAGTTGAAGTGTCGGTACAATGAGACTCGCTGTTATAAGTTGTCTCATTACTGGAAACAACGTGACAATTATGAAACTCACCGCTTCCAGTGACAACTGTTTCATTGTTAACATCTTCACCTTACAACACAACTGTGATATCAAGCAATGACTGATGTTTGCAAGTGTGTCGGTACAACGAGACTCTGACTGAGAATAGGACAAAAGATTTCATGTTTGTCTAAGTCAATCTTGAATATAGTTACGTTCTACTGTCAAAATCATGTTGGCTTAAGACTTGTTCTGGTACTTTCTTGGGTTGTAATGAAAAGAACCGAGAATATTGGCCTTAGAAAAACATTAATTGCGCGGTCATTATTCCGATGCGAATATTTTGTTGAAACAAGACGATAAAAATCAGCAATTAAATTCACTGAGTGTTCTCTCTGTGAAAATCTCTTTAGTCGAAACCGATCTTTAATAACAGTACAGTATTTATATTTCTGCCTATTTTACACCAAAGGCACTTTCATTGTTCTGAATCAAGATTTTAGGAGAACCAGACAACGCTTTTGTAAAAGCTGTTCAAGTTTATATGCCTGCGTCGGGAATCGAACCCGTGACTCTCCCCAGCGGAGACTTGTAACATTTCAGTTTTGCTATGAACGTTGGTAAATTTATTACCT
This sequence comes from Matsumurasca onukii, assembly GCA_018831715.1. Classification (NCBI taxonomy): domain Eukaryota; kingdom Metazoa; phylum Arthropoda; class Insecta; order Hemiptera; family Cicadellidae; genus Matsumurasca; species Matsumurasca onukii. The sequence goes on from CM032067.1 coordinate 18,346,842, forward strand.
GTGTTTTTTCAATTACAAACTGTTTGCTTCAATTTCTAGGTAATCAAAATTGGCAATGAAATTTAAAACAGGAAAATTAGAGTACAACACAACTTTTATTAAACACCCAGTCGGTATGTTTAGGAATATTTTTTATTGTGCCAATTTAGTTTCTTTTTGCATATTATTGTTAAGTACTCAACACAGTGCTCCATTTATTCATTTGCTTTAGTTCACATTTCAAGATATATTTAGATGCCTGAAGTAACTGTTTACGATAATAAGTCAAAATAGATAATTTAACAAGACTTAACATTGATGGTATCCACACCAAGGATTTTTAAATATTCTATTCATACATAAAATATCATATTTGTGACAAGAATACGAGTTATACAACACTTTATCACTTGCTGCAAAATAGAATTTCTATATTAATTTTGTGCTAAATCTCTATTTGAGATGCCGACAACTCTCATGAGGGTATTTTAAGGCACATATTTGGTGAAGGATGAGTGTGATGAGTGGTAGTAATGAGTTATGAGGTGTAGTCTTGTTACATACTAAGGCCGACTCATCCTCTCGTTTGTTTTTGAAATTAATTTACAACAAAGTTCCTATTATGTTTTAACTATTTTGTTGTTGTTCCGATGAAAGAGAGTAATCTTTATTTATTTTAATCCTTATAGTAAAAACTATCAGCAAGTTTCCTCTGCTTGAAACTACAGCTACAATGTCCGTTATTCTACAGCTTAGTAATCTCCCTACAACTCAGCTATGAATAGATAATATTCACTAATGGACGACAATTCTGCCTCTCGCAGACTCTGTTTTAACCTGTTAATATTTCAACATCTCTAAACGCTTGTCTTTTAATCTCTTTACTTAATGCACAAGATTAATACTAGGTACTTTAGGTAAATAATAAAATAAAAATTACTTTATTTCAAGCGTTTCTCTTTTCAGAAGTTGAACTATTATTGCGGACATTTTCCATCGTTAGTGAACAAAAAAGGATCACTAGGTCAACTTCTGAAATCCTCCCATCGTCAACAACAAACTTCAAACAAAGGAGTTTCTCTTTAAACAATTTTTGTCAGAACAACAACAGGTATTTAGGTACCTTGTCTTGGTGTCAATGACGGAACTTCTAGAACCATTAATTCATATCAAAAATTAAATTGTGCGAAGGTCATTAGAATTTAAAAATTGTACACATACAAAAAACACCATAGACGTTGTCAACCGTACCTTATTTTCCTTTTAAAACGCATTTTACGTAGTTATTAAATAAATTTATTAATACGGGTTACGAATCATCTTAATTTCAAATAATTTTAAGTTTGAATAAATTAGACGATGTTTCTCAAGATGAAATAAAGCTGTGCTGTTGACGATAGAAGAATGTTTGGGTTTGAAATATTATTGCGCACGTTTTTCCTCGTTTTAAGTGAACAAGAAGAACACAACGTTTCGGAATCTAGAATCTTATCCCGTCTTCAGGTGAAAAGTCACCTAAGCATAAGAATGAGCTAACGTAAAGTTATCAGCTTTCGAATCCCGAAACGTCGTGTACTTCTTTCTTCACTAAAAACAACTTTTCCAGTAACGTTTTCATAAAAAACAGAGTTTTATATTTATTTTGTGTAAACCAATACTGGGACTCGTGGCGTGGTCCTATAATCCAGCTTCATGGAGGTCAGATTTTGAGGATGATATAGGTCTAAAGCGGCTCAAATAGTCATCTGATGATACCCGCATCAACTCCCACCATCGTTTAGACATATCAGACCATCACCTGCGTAGTTCGGAAGTCACGTTAAGCCGTTGATCTTTGTATTTTCATTGGTCATTGGGCTATTAATTAACGACCCATTCTAAGGAAGAGTCGGTCTTAGTTTGTAACAAGACTACACCTCATAACTCATTACTACCGCTCATCACACTCATCCTTCACCAAATATTTTCCTTAAAATACCCTCATGAGAGTGGTCGGCATCTCAAATAGTGATTTAGTGATTTATTTAATAACAAATGGTCCAACAATTCACAATAGTTTAGTTTTTCTCATGACTTATAGTACTTGGATCGCAGCATTGTTCAGTTTTAGCCTCATCCACTCTGAGAGCTGCTCTCCTCCCCTTGATTTCCCCCTCTCTTGAACACTCCCTCCCCACCCCTCTACCACCCCTACTTCAGTCTCGTGTCAGAGCTTGACGTTGATGAAGCCGTTACTAACTAGAGTTACGTCGTAGTCAAGCACTAAAGCACGATCTTTGCTTCGAAACTTAATACAAAATCAAATAAATAAATTGTTTGAAAGTCAAGTTTGTCATTTTTAACGACGTGAGGCTAGTGCTACGAAGACCTCTCTACCACTTTACATAGCGTTAACCACATAGTCACTTGTCAAATTATTCGACTGCGGGGATCGAACTCGCGCCAATGGAGGGATGAGCAGCGGAGTCGCGTGCGATACCAATCTGCCACGGTTCTGCTAAAACCAAGCTAATTTTTTAAGACGAAAGTAGTTTTGTTAACGAGGCAAAGTTACTGTATCACTCAACCACAAACTTTACCTAGCGTTACCGAATGGTCACTTAAGAGGCCCCCTGACCTCTTTCCGGGATAGGGAATTTAACATAAGAAAGTTTGCCAACGATGTTTTAAAAAGATTAACCGACTAAAATGGGAAAAGTGTTTCAATAGAAGCATAGAGCCATAATGCTGTATCATATAAAAGCAAAACTTTTTGTAGACAAAAACTACTTTTAAAAAGCCAAAACTGCAACCAAATGGTAAACTAAGCGTTTATTGAAAACTATAGTTTCAATGTTCTAAAGATTTTATAAAGTAAAGAATATCTTTTAGTTTCAACATCACTGTTAGGTTTGACAATCATCTATCAAGTTCTAAAAGTTAAAATTTTCATAAATATTTAATTGCATTTCTCAGGCTTGACGTAAGGACATTATTGAAGAGGCTCAGAGAACGTAACGTTTACCACGTTCGAATACAATAACTGTACAGACACAAAATATTGCATCAGTAAACAATCAAAAGTTTGAAAAGCCACGACCACGAGTATTCAATCAGCTGGTCTCCGGAGACCGCAGATTGCGGACGTCATCACTCAACTCTATTAATATCCGTACTCTGTGTGTTAGCTCTCCTCGTATCTCGGTTATATACCAGGAAATACACCCTCGGACATATACAACAGCGTCGATACAATAACTATTAGCACAGCAACAAGACAAATTAACCACCGACAAAAGTTTCAAAATCAACTTTAGCAGTACGAAAAATAAAAATTCACCGGATGATGCCAAAAAATGAGTGTCCTCAAAGATAAGGTTTTGGTAGGTGGACGGCGCATAGATGCTGAATGACTGAGGCAGGAAAATCAACATAGTTCAGCAGCCCAAGCACAGATAGCGCTACGAGAAAATTTAAGTCTCGAGTAGAGCCACTCACGCACGCGCAAGTTCGTTCGTTCTCGAAAACTGCACGATTTGGTCACATTTAAGTCATTGACATCGGACAAACTCGAGCACGTGAGGCTGAAGGGGTAGAAAGACGGTCGCAGCAATATCTGTTGATTATGCTGCCTCAACCATGTGGCATCTATGCGCAATCTACTTACGATAAAGTTATATTTGGTACCCTTCAGGAATACACAAAACCTCGAGGGATAATATGCTTTAAAACGTGTTCGAGTGCCCACTTTGGTCGATCACCATTTACTTTTGTGGATTGGTATGGATAAGATATTGCTAAGACTCACTGCGTTATAGGCTAAACCCTTAAACGTAGTTTCACCGCAACCAGAATAAGCTGATTTTGCGTTATAAGCGGTCAATTTATTTTATATTTACAGGTATATTTTGTCGCTGTGTGTAAACAAGAAATAAAATAAACCAGGCGTACGCAGCTAAGCACTAAAGCGCCGCTGGCGTGAGAAAGCTAATTTCGTTTGCGATTCCAGCTGCTCCCTAATTCGCTGGTACTAAATCTGGCACGCTACGCTCACAGTCTTGGGGTCAGAATCGACGGTTCATGGTTCCGGACCTAGGTCTTATACTGATGTCATGAATACCTCATTTTTACAAATAATTCGCAATACAAATCTTGAAAAATGTATTGACAGTTATCAACCATTGAGTGAACGAAACTATTACCGATGTTTGACGATCAATCATCCAACAACAGTATATATCAACAGGCATAACATTAAAATAAAGAAAATATCGTCTATATTAATAAAAGGCTTTGTCCTTACAGACTCACTCATCATCGCTGAGCCAACACCATAAGGCCTAGAAACTTGAAATTTTGCATGAACATTCCTTTCATAGTGTAGGCACCCACTAAGAGAGGATTTCAACATTCAAAATTTAGTTGGGTTTTGAGGGGCTTAAACATTGGTAAAAAATACCTGTTCTCACTTCAGAATTTCGTTTCTACTGGCTAAACAAAAATGTTCTGTCCGTCTGTAATGTTTCTAAGGCATATTGGACCGCTTATAACGCAAAATCAGCTGATTCTATTGCGGTGAAACTACGTTTAAGGGTTTAGCCTATAACGCAGTGAGTCTTTAGCAATATCTTATATCCATACAACATCCACAAAGTAAATGGTGATCGACCAAAGTGGGCACTGAACACGTTTTTAAAGCATATTGGAAAGCTTATAATTAAAAAACGAAATAAACTTGACCACGATAATAGATATTGATGAAATCTCTGCTTCTCAAGCAAATGAGCTGAGAATCAATCATCAAATCTGCCAACACCTAAGAACAAACGCAATAGGACCAGATTAACTGATGTAATAAGGAAAAAACAAATAAGAAGGCATAATAATTTATATAAAACAGGGCCCTGAAGATTTAATCAAACATTTAAGTGAACTTTAATTGTATTTTAGAACGTTAACACTGTTATTAGCTGTTTCATCAAGTTATGATCCCATTCTGAGTTGTTATTTAATTAGTTTGTACTTGTATCATACCATTCATTTTCACAATGCATCCATAAATATCTCTTTCATTGATACATGGTGTATCATGAGTGGACTGTATAAATAAGTACTGAACCTAAGGAAATACATAGTTAATAGTAGTAACCTAAATATGTTAAGAAAGAATGTGTCTAAATACGTTAGTTGTAATATTAATTTGTACCTTTCAATTCCATTTAGGAAAGTCTGGAAACTTCATTCACTTTTGTCTTATTATTTCACAGACACTACACTTTTAATTAAAAGTAATCCCGAAACCGAACAAATTAGGCACTCACGAGCAAGACGCATAAACCCACGGAAACCGATCAATAACATTCAGGTAACAACTTGACTAGGAGCAAGCAGTCAGCTGTTCGACATTTGGTAGAGAGAGGTTAAAAGAAACCACAGATTACACCTGACCATATGATAATATCAATATATCTCGCTCTAACAATAGTTTGATTTTCACAACGACAGGACATCACATATAAAATAATAACAGATGTATATGGTGTTTACATTTTTACTAAGTTTAATCTATTATTGTTTTTTATACATGCGTTTTATTTAAATAATATAGTTTAGAAGTGTATTATTGTTTAGTAATGATTTTTGAAGTATGGTTTCTGTTTCTTAGATATTGTTTAAACGCTAAATAGCTAATTTATTACTAAAGAAATTAAAATACAAAATGTGTGAACCGAACCGGGACTCGAACCCGGATCTCTCACTTGCTGGGTGATTATGCTAACCATTACACCATCCGGACCACCTATGTATGCTATTTATGGTTTGTGTGTCTTAATATAATTTAATATATATGTAAGAATTTTTATCGAAAAGGTTACTAGCACTATTTAACTTTCCATTTCATTGTTGTATTTTTAGGAGTTTTCTGTCATCACACTCTAGATACTTTATGCTTTACTTTGAGACACCAACCATTCTTAAAGGCTATTTAAAGGTGAATATGAAATGATGGTGTGTGTGATGAGTGTTTTTCATAGTGAATAGCTAATAATTGAAGTGTAACAAAATATCAAACGTTATTTTTCTTCAATTTTCTTCATTATTTGTAAAGTGTATTTCCTATCTAATTATCTTTTGATACCAATCCATCATGCAAATATATTTAGGAACAAGAGTTAACGGAAATTGAAAACAGGCAACTTTAAGGGCTTTTATCTTGTTTTATCATAGGATAAAAATCAATCAAATTTCAATGTATCACTACCACTCCGGGACCAACTCGTGTGAGTTTGACAGCCCGACAAACAGCCCGGTGGTTTAGTGGTTATAGTGACGGACAGCTGGCCCCTGTCTGTCACGGCGTGGGTTCGAATCCCACCCGGGTGCGCTCTGGTACGGTGCAATGCTAATCATTGGATCATTCCGGGTGCGGGGACCACAATGACTGGCAACTTTATGGGTTTTTATCTTGTTTTATCATAGGATAAAAACAATAAAATGTCAATGTATAATAGGCTAAAAATCTCAAATCATGCAATTTTCTCTCTAGGAAAGGAATACAGGGTGAAATTTAAAACAAAACCATTAAACTATGTAATAGAAACCCTATACCAAAGCCACCCCGTACTCTACAAAATATGAAATTTACCACTTTCCCTAAACCTTTCAAATCCCTGTATTGAGACGGTCGGCGGCAATGAAGAACGAAAAGAAATAACAGTTACGGTACAAATAATTATTATAGATCATAATTTTGTATAAACGCTAAGTAACTAATTTATTACTAAAGAAATTTAAAGACAAAATATTTTAACCGAAGCGGGACTTGAAACCGGGTCTCCCGCTTGCCGGGCGGTTATGCTGACCACTACACCATCCGGCCCAACTATTTCTGCCTTCAAATTTAGAGAAGCCAAGTATAAGACTGGGACTCGTGGCGTGGTCCTGTAATCCAGCTTCATGGAGGTCAGGTTTGAGGATGATAGGTCTAAAGCGGCAGATAGTCTCAGTGATCATCTGATGTACCGCATCAACTCCCACCATCGTTTAGACATATCAGACCACCACCTGCGTGGTTCGGAAGTCACGTTAAGACATTGGTCCTTGTATTTCCATTGGTCATTGGGCTATTAATAATGACCCATTCTAAGGGAGAGTCGGCCTAACAAGACTACACCTCAAACTCATTACTACCACTCATCACACTCATCCTTCACCACATATTTGCCTTAAAATATCCTCATGAGAGTGGTCGGCATCTCAAATAGTGATTTAGTGATTTAGTGAATTACTATGAACATACCGTCTACAAAGCGTTATCAAATAGCCCCCCTAGAACACTTTATCAGGTAAGAATTACGTAGCAGTTGTGGTGGTAACAGATGTTTGTTCTACAAAGTTTCACCGGGGTGAATTCATTCAAAGTCACCAGTGGAAAACTTACCGGACCGAAAACACAAGTTGCTGATAAACTTGCTTCTATCTCCACCGTATTTTTTTACGTCCAATGTAAGTTTTAAATCACTAAATCACTATTTCAGGCTTCGATCCACTCTCACAGATGATATTTAAAGGCAAATATGGTGAAGAATGAGTTTGATAAACCCCTTGTGCTGGAGACAGCCAGATCGACCATACTGTATTTAGAAAAGATGTCTTCTGGTATATTTATTAAGACAGATGAGATATCTATGGATGCAACTAGTCTATTATGGAGTGGTACACTCTCATTTGACTTATATAATTATATTTTGGGGTAGCTGTGCTGAAACTAACTGTTAAGAGCATTTATCTTCTAAAAAAATGGGCAATTCGAGTTATTTGCAAATTGACGTCAAGGACATCGTGTAGAGATATTTTAAAAATCTAAACATTCTTACATTAGCGTCAATATACATTTTTGAAACTATATTATTTGTGTTCCAAAATGTATTTAGTATAGGGCCAAGATATACATTCTCACGATACACGCTCAAATTCTACTTTTTCAAGAAAAGATATCCATAGACTACTTATTTATGAGAGATTGCCGATGCAGGCTGGCGTAAACTTTAAACAAGCTCCCAACGAATCAATGTTTACTGCCAGAACTGGCTTAATTCAAAAGGAAACTAAAAGAATATTTGTTGATTAAGGTTTTACTCTGTAGGAGGTTTATTGCAGAACCTTCCATAATATGGAAATATTTAACATCGTAAAAATATTAATTTCAAAATAAAGTTAGCCACTAAACTACATATCTAAATTAAAATAAAACACAAAACAAACTTTTTAAAAGTGCCCAGTATATTTCTGCATAGCCTTTGTCAACTGTAAAAGTTAAAACAATTAATTAAGATAAAATTAAAAAAAAAAAGACAGAATTATAAAACGTATATATACATTATTTCACCGTATTTACCAGTGGCTTAAGCCCATTCTGGCATTTTAAATTGTAATTCACCTCATTTCACAAATATAAATATTGTATATCTCCATTTCATCAAAGTCAACACAACCCAATATTAGTATTACCTCCTCGACTTTTATAGTTAGTGAACATGACGTTTCGGTATTCGTAATCGGTTCATTCGTGATAAACGCCCCGTTACAAAAAAGAAAACTAGCTTTGACAACAATACAACATGCAAAAAACATGAAGAAACGAAAAGCCATCAGGGAAACTATTAAATAAACACGTCCGCAGCAGGTGACCGCCCAACTGACTGGCTGAACAGGAGCAGCGGACGTCCAAACATAGAATTTACTTAAACGTACAGCAATTTTAATTTTCATCCTAACTTTCAGCTGGAAACTGCACAAAAATCTCACCGTCTGGTAAACAGGCCATAGACGCCCAATCTCTCCATTGGCTCTGATACATACCTGTGATTGGTCATTCGCTGCTCTCAGCCAGCCATTTGCTATAACGTTGGTAAACGATAACAACAATATATCGAACTCGGAAATTCTCTCAACATAAACAACCAATGCCAAATTTCAATTGATGTAATCATCTTTGCAATTTTGGTCAACCATTTTTTATTATAGCTCTTCGTCTCTTTGAATCATTGCGCACAATGGCATTACACATTATCAAAGTGCCTGATACTTGTTGATCAGCTGACAACCTGAAAGCATGATCGTGTAATGTGTTATGGATCCCAGTGTTCAACAAGTTGTCGCTCCACAATGTACATTGTGTTCTGGCCAGACTTCTACATTAGTTAACAGCACAGTAAAGTGGTGATCGTGTAAACAATGACATTACACATTATCAGTGGCCTGATACTATTGATCAGCTGGACAGCCCAGCATGATCGTGTAATGTTATTGATCCCAGTGTTCAACAAAAGAAAGTCGCTCCAATAATGTACATTGTGTTCTGGCCAGACTTACATTAGCAACAGCATAGGCGTGTTAATGTGCACATGACATTACACATTATCAGTGTTCTGATACTTGTTGATCAGCGACAGCCCAGCATGATCGTGTAATGTGTTAATGGATCCCAGTACCAACAAGTTGGTCGCTCCAATAATGTACATTGTGTTCTGGCTGCATTCTCTACATTGGCTATGAAAGCACAGTGTATGTGCTGGATGTGCACAATGACATTACACATTATCAGTGTCTGATACTTGTTGATCAGCTACGCCCAGCATGATCGTGTAATGTGTTAATGGATCCCAATGTTCAACAAGTTGGTCGCTCAACAATGTACATTGTGTTCTGGCCAGACTCTACATTAGCTATCAGCACAGTGTATGTGCTAATGTACAATGACATTACACATTATCAGTGTCTGATACTTGTTGATCAGCTGACAGCCCAGCATGATCGTGTAATGTGTTAATGGATCCCAGTGTTCAACAAGTTGGTCCTCCACAATAAAAACATTGTGTTCTGGCCAGACTCTACATTAGCTTAAATAGCACAGGAATGTGCTAATGCAATATGACATTACACATTATCAGTGTTCGATACTTGTTGATCAGCTGACAGCCCAGCATGATCGTGTAATGTTAATGGATCCCACTGTTCAACAAGTTGTCGCTCCACAATGTACATTGTGTTCTGGCCAGACTTACATTAGCTATCAGCACAGTGTATGTGCTAATGTGCACAATGACATTACACATTATCAGTGTTCGATACTTGTTGATCAGCTGACAGCCCAGCATGATCGTGTAATGTGTTAATGGATCCCAGTGTTCAACAAGTTGGTCGCTTCCACAATGTACATTGTGTTCTGGCCAGACTCTACATTAGCTATCAGCATTGCGTATGTGCTAATGTGTTACTGATCCCAGTGTTCAACAAGTTGGTCGCTCCACAATGTACATTGTGTTCTGGCCAGATTGTTGATTAGCTACAGCCCAGCATGATCGTGTAATGTGTTAATGGATCCCAGTGTTCAACAAGTTGGTCGCCCACAATGTACATTGTGTTCTGGCCAGACTCTACATTAGCTATCAGCACAGTGTATGTGCTAATGTGCACAATGACATTACACATTATCAGTGTCTGATACTTGTTGATCAGCTGACAGCCCAGCATGATCGTGTAATGTGTTAATGGATCCCAGTGTTCAACAAGTTGGTCGCTCCACAATGTACATTGTGTTCTGGCCAGACTCTACATTAGCTATCAGCACAGTGTATGTGCTAATGTGCACAATGACATTACACATTATCAGTGTCTGATACTTGTTGATCAGCTGACAGCCCAGCATGATCGTGTAATGTGTTAATGGATCCCAGTGTTCAACAAGTTGGTCGCTCCACAATGTACATTGTGTTCTGGCCAGACTCTACATTAGCTATCAGCACAGTGTATGTGCTAATGTGCACAATGACATTACACATTATCAGTGTCTGATACTTGTTGATCAGCTGACAGCCCAGCATGATCGTGTAATGTGTTAATGGATCCCAGTGTTCAACAAGTTGGTCGCTCCACAATGTACATTGTGTTCTGGCCAGACTCTACATTAGCTATCAGCACAGTGTATGTGCTAATGTGCACAATGACATTACACATTATCAGTGTCTGATACTTGTTGATCAGCTGACAGCCCAGCATGATCGTGTAATGTGTTAATGGATCCCAGTGTTCAACAAGTTGGTCGCTCCACAATGTACATTGTGTTCTGGCCAGACTCTACATTAGCTATCAGCACAGTGTATGTGCATGTGCACAATGACATTACACATTATCAGTGTCTACTTGTTGATCAGCTGACAGCCCAGCATGATCGTGTAATGTGTTAATGGATCCCACTGTTCAACAAGTTGGTCGCTCCACAATGTTCATTGTGTTCTGGCCCAGTTCTACTTTCAATGTATAACTGATGCTACATTCTTTTTCATTTTTGGTAATAAAATATATAAAAAATTATTAGTATTTTCTTTTAATTATTTTTCGATTTTAATTAAAACGCTACTGTTTAAACTATTATTTGTTTTGCTTGAAATGGTCTGAGGATTGTTAAAACTTAACTTCGCTTGAACTTTTGTAATTCTTTTGTAACGATCATAACCGATTTAGAAAAACGGAATAACGTAAAACCTGTTTTAAAATCTGATTTGCCAGTACAGTTATTTAATGACAAAGTCAATATGGTTTATACACACTTTAATATAGATGGGTTTATCTGTTGATCATTTAGCTCAATATTTGTTTTCGAATTGTAAAAAAACAGGTGGCTTGCAGTTCGAGTTCATACGATACACGTAAATAGGGGAGTTTACTTCATTTGTATTAAGGTTTTGCTAAAATATACACTGAAGTTTTTCCTTGATAGTGCTAAATTGTTGACTTTACCTTGCCTCTATATTGTTCAAACATGCCTTCTTTTCAAATCAAAATGTGACCTCTTAAGAGGAAGAGACATTCACACTTATGAAACAAGAGGCAGGGGAACTATTGAACTGGGAGACACAGAACGATGGTTCATAAACGTTTGCCTTCTCAAGCAGGAGTTCAACAAGCCAAGCGGTTGCTAAATTCGATATAAAGTGCGCAAATGCCAAAGGCGTTCAAAGCTCGTCTAACACAAATCTTGGTCACAAAGGCGTTTTACTATACAGACTGTAGAACCTACTGACGTACAATAGGGCAAGAGTGGAACAATTCGAATGAATTAGAGAGAGTGATTGAAAAAATGTATGTTTGAATGGTACCTCATGTCAAAACGCATGGAAAATTTGGAAACATGTTTGATTTTTCTCTACAACCTCATAAAAAACATAAGTTTAACATTATAGCTAAATTTACATTACAGCCAAGTACAGTGAATGCAAACACAGACAGATGTGACTGAATGGTTTTGCAGCAGAATATGAGTAGAATACAGACATAACAGTCGTGTAATGAGGTGCTCTGTATACATGAGACTAGACTGTACTTAGTGTCTCTGTGGATGAGCGTTGACTGTACCTAGACTTGCTTTATGCTTCTGTCATATTTAGCTTCGTAAATTACTTTGGAGAACACTGCTTCATCGCCAGCTTACTCGCTTTTGACTTTATTGGGTTTCTTTAACTTTTTGTGCGCGTTATTGAATTCCTTATATACTCGTAGTTTTAAATATTTGAGACTACAAATAGAGTAAATGTCTTTCAAAACATCATAATAATTAGGTTGAGGTATTTCGGTATCGCTGTGGGGTAACCATCCTTAGTTACTGATTGGCTGAAACTGAGCTACTTGCTGCCTGAAATCCTATTGGTGGCAGAGCTGCAAACCGTCCATTGGAGCAGGGATGCCAACTGTAGATGTTCTCATTGGCTTTGACACTATCGGAAAGACTTCTTCAGGACTGGTTGCCAGCTTCTGGAAAGTTTAATGCTGTCTTCTTTTTTGAAGTTGTATCCTTTTAATTATAACAATAGTTTATCAGATGGCTCTCGGGTAATAAAGTGAAATTGTTGTCAAATTTTACTACATGTGCCGTGTTGTAACAATGTTCTGCTATGGCTGACTTTTCAGCATCTTCATGTTTTTTGTCTGATGAAAACATTAGATTCAACAACGAGAATTCAGGAACACATCAAACACATAAACCCCGAAGACGTTGAAAATTCAGCCATGGCAGAACGTAGTTACAACAGAAAACATGCGGTAGAATTCGACAAATCCAAAGTATAGGGAACATTCTCGCATCACCCACGAGTCATCTGAGCCACAATTTAAATAATTAAACATGATAATAACTTCAACAACTTCAGTCACATGTTTCGGATAAACATTCAGATTTAAATACTTCTCTAAATTTGAAGGCAGAAATAGTTGGGCGGATGGTGTAGTGGTGAGCATAACCGCCCGGCAAGCAGGAGACCCGGGTTCAAGTCCCAGTTCGGTCCAAACCTTTTGTCTTCGAATATCTTTAGTAATACAACAAAGTAGACAGCACTAAACTTTCAAGAAGCTGGAAACCAGTCCTGAAGAAGTCTTTTCGATAGTGTCAAAGCCAATGAGAACATCGACATTTGGCAATGCCTGCTCCAATGGATAGTTAGCAGTCCTGCGACCAATAGACTATCAGACATGAGGTATCTCAGTTTCAACCAATCAGTGACTGAATATGGTACTCCACAGCGAGACCTAAATATTTCAAGCTTCTAATGATGTTTTAACGTGGTAAGAATCGGAAGAATAGTTATGACGGTCACTGACACTAGACGCGAAAGCCTAAGAGTTAAGTTTGATTGTACAATGGTTTAACTAAATTATTGTAACTAACGATGTTTACAAAAATCAAATGAAATTACTGTTAATTCGTTAACTTACATTTGTATTTGTGTATTATGACAAAAAGAAAAGAATTTTGTTCAGATTCAGCTAGAAGGACAACTTGAAATGTTTGATCATTAGTAAGGACAGCAATTAGTTAAATGGGGCGACAGTGTCCGTGCCTTGTCTATCTGTCACTCTAGATATTCTAGCACACTGCACCGTGACGCAGACACATTTCAAGTGCTATTGATTTTGCAATTGTACGTTTTAGTTTTGCTAATCTCACAATTAAACACACTAAGGTGTAACCTTTTAATTTAAACGAAATAGCAAAAGCAGTCTGTGGCTATACAGGTACGTTGCGTTGCGTTCCGTTCAGTGACGGGCTGCGACGGTATGCTCCTAGACCATGCCGTCACGCAACGCAACGTGACGTGACGGACCGTACATATGTAGCCAAAGGTTACGTTCAGTGACGGAACTGAAATCTTCTGAACGGAACGTGTATGTGTGCCACCCCACGATACTTCCACGACGTAACAAAACGCAACGCAACGTGACGTGACGCAACGCAACGTGACGTGACGCAACGCAACGTAACGTACATGTGAAGCCGCTGCTTAATAAGGGCCCGACAAGCGATACGTAGTGCTAGGAATACGACAAACACATGTTCGTACTTAAGCCGCAGTTGACGAATGACAAGTTTAGACATCAAACGAAAACATTTTAAGATCATAATTTAAGACGGCCTACCTAAAACTTATGTAATATTTGTCGCATTTTGCCTCCTTTTCGTTTCAGTAGAGCTGGACTTTTATTTTACTCTTTTTGCCTTAGTAGGGTTTTCCGTTTTACGAATTGGTCAGTATGGTTTTTAGAGTAGCTAGCCTTTCAAGGTTACATTTGATGGACGCATCACTAACATCGTGATAATGTATATACCTAACGTAGAATTATTACTGATCATTTAGATAAAAACTATTAAAAAAATAATTGCTTCTGCTATCGCTAAGTGATACCTAACCATCGTCATAAACAAACTTCAAAAAACAAACTTTCAAATAGTGTTAAAAAATGCAAACATAAAATTCCAAAAGTGTAAATAATTACATACAGACCCAGGTATAAATACAATAAATAAGATGCAAATGCTGGTGAAAACAACAACAGTATAAACAGATATTAACATCTTTGAAAATTCACGTAAACTCAGACCTTTACACCGTGAGCATAGAAGGGACTAAAACCTTATGCTCTTTGTTTTAAAACTTAACAGTGTTTTTTACCGAGTATAGATGAAAGCTGAAGGGTAAAAGTACCACAAACATAGAGAATATTCAGTGAACAAATGTAAGGAGCTTTGAAGAGTAGAGTTCGCATTTTGAACTGCAATTTAAACTTGCCTCTTTGACTCAAATAACGAAGCTTTCGCTTTGAGTTCTGTCAAACGGTTTCATTCCACTGAATTTAAGCAAATGCATGACGTAATGCTGATCCAATGCAAATTCTGTTAGTTCGTACGCTGCAATGTCACAAAAGAAGACATTGACTCAATTTTTCTGTTTTATCTTTTATCTGTTTTAACTCTGGAATCTTCGTGCTGAACAACCTTAAGACCCAAGCAAGTTCTATTATCTGGCGAGGTTCTGTTATCAGCTTATTACGGGGTTATATACCCCCACTTGGCTTATGCGATACCTATCTGGGGCCACGAAAGTCAAAAGACTCGCTTTGTATTCCATTTACAAAAAAGCTGTGATAACGGTTTTTTCTGGTTTCGCGCCAATCCTGAAGGGGGGTGTTTCAGGGGGCGCGCATTTTAACGCTCCCGTCGATCTACGTCCTTGAAACCTTGACATTTGTAAAGCAAAACTTTTCGAGTTTCTTTTTTTTAACAAACATTATTCTATGCACCATTTAATTTATCAATTCCTAAACACTCGACATCTTTTTTCAAAAATCACACGGTTCATAACGGAATAAACCTTTTCAACAAACTTCCACTTCATCTCAGGTTGGAATCGGACCTCTGTAAATTTCGAAAGGACCTCAAAGGTATTTTGGTCGATCTTGCCTACTAAAGCGTTCGGGACTTCTTGGCAAACTAGCACACCAGCACATGAATGTATAAATGTAAATAGGCTAGGAATAGAAATGGATTTTCAATAATTTGTCAAGGAATTATATCATTGTCTATATTTTTATCATCTTTATGTGTTTCAATCGGTTTACCACTCAATCACTTCAGCAATCTAATCATCTTTGTGTAGTCATTTTGCCCATAAATTATTTTAGGTTAAAGTTACCAGCAGCCATTATTCCCTTTTTGTTACCCATAACCACCCCGAACATTAAATCTTTTTTCTCCAAATGAGTAAAAAAATAAAGTACCACGAAAGAAGGGGTGGATTGGATGAACTCCCGAATAATATTTACAATTTTCGTTATCACACGTGCTTGTTTATTTGTCTTGTTTTTTAGCCAAGAACCCCCCCAATCCCCCATTTTGAAAACTGGGGAAAAGTAACAGTATGCATTAAAAGGTACTTTTGTTCCCTCGAATCAAATGTACCAAGTTAGGTTGCGCTGACTAAACTTGTTAAAAAGTTATAAAGGCGTTTCCACACTTTTGCCTGACCCTGTATAGATTGGTAACGTACGAACATACGAACGTATGATTTGATTGACATATTTATTCAAAGTGTCATTAAAATCTGGTATTAACTGTTGTTAGGTCACTAAAACAGTTTTTTGTTTAATCTCCCCTCCCCACCACCCTCTCAAAAGAAACTTCCGGTAGCCTAATTTTGCTGACCTATATGTGTACAAAACCAATGTGTGTACCAATCTTTTTGAAAATTTGCCAAAAATGCGAGTTATAGAGAGACACACCTACGAGTATATGCATTAAATATGGATAAAAAGATTTTTAAAATTTTCAAAACGTGATCTTAGGGTCAGGGTCGGTGCTAATCTTTTGGATCCGTGGCTTGAGCTTTACCTTGCTGACGACAAGAATATTTTATGTTTCCAAAGAAATTTTCTTAAAAATTACACCAAGGCAAACCTTAAAACTTAACCTTTCAAGTTAAGGATACTAACGTTTAAAAGGGTAGCGACAACATGGATTCTTTAGCACATTTAGTTCCCCTAGCGTTCAGTAATTAATCAACTATTTTTAAAAACTTTAAGTAACTATTTAAAATCTTCAACCAGTTAAATTCCAATGTTCGGGGGCAAATGTCAAATATTTGTGAACTCACAATCATTTTATTTTGTTCTTAAAAAGCTTAAAATTGCCTTTAGCGTGTGCCTCATTATAAATAAAAAGTCAAAACCAATAATGTACAAAAAGTTGCGAACAATATGCACCAGTTGATATTGCCAAAGTTTTAAACCCGTCATAATATCAATAAGCATATAATTTCACACTGAAAGAGAAACTTGAAATCATTACGAAGAATATTGGGAACGTCATAAAGCTTTTAGAGATTGAATTTAAATGGGTTTCAAGCAAACTTTCGTTCTTGACAATATTGAACTAAAGAATATCTGTTCAATTTTTTTCTTGTACAATTTTCCTCTTTGCAAAAAGAAATAATCTGTAGGCGTACATAAAGTCTTTCTGCTAAACTCTTCACTTTCGAGTTGATGTATTATTTTTATACACTTTGGCATATCAAATAAGGGTGACTCGAATTTTTGCTGAAATAGAAAGTTTCACCAATCCAACTACAAATATGGGTGGAGAGTCAAGACTGCATAAACACCGTATCACGTCACCTCTAAACCTTTATTTTAAAAAGAATGAAAACCCAAATCCAATATATAGAATTATAGAGCCTTTTTACGATGAACTTGTTGGTAAAACGATGGATGCCTACGTTTTTGTTTTATACTCGAAGGTATAAATTTAATATCAATAATGAATATCAATAATTTCAGAACAGCGGGGTGATCCTTTAAATTATTTCCTTCTCTGCAGGGTTGAAATTACAAAATTGCGCAAAACCTCTCAAACGACACAAAGAGGAATCTGAAATCCATTCTCTCGTTTGCAACCAAATGTAAAAAAGGTAAAGGTAAAGTTTGTCTTGTTCAACGAGGCGAAGTTAGGACTACAAAGTCATCTCTACCACTCAACCTCGACCTTGACCTAGCGTTACCGTATTAATCAAATTACAAATTGTAAGTGGTGACTGCGGGGATCGAATCCACGCCACCGGAGTGATGAGCTCCGGAGTCGCGAGCGATACCAATCCGCCACGGATCCGCTCGAAAAGGCAGGGAGAGATACCGAACCGTAAGACAGAATGATGACAGTTCATAAACGTTTGCCTTCTCAGACAGGATCATCTAGTCAATAAAAAATCAATAGCTGAACAAATTGCCATAAATAAGAAAAAATTAGTTGTCATATTAATAAATAATTCCTGCAATACCGAAGGCGTTCGAAACTCTTTTATGGAAGGTTTTGGTCTTAGAACTATTTTACAGCACAAAGAATGTTTCGATACATAACAAGAAAACACAAAACATGATGATTAAGATTGGAATAATTGGAATCAACAAGACGAACCACCGGTCGTGTTTGTAAATGACTCCTTCACGCTGGTCTTATGTGCTCTCTCATTGGTCCTTGCCTTCCTTCTCCCCAAACCTTTTGTGTGCAGATTATATCTTGTTTACAACTTGTTACCGAGATTTTTTTTAAACTATTTTGAACAATTATTTGACTAACATAATTGTTAACTCTCTTTGCTTGAAGTTTGTTGGTGTCGACGCTAAAAATATTATTACGGACATTTCCTATCATTTTTGAGTGAACAAAAAGCACACAGCGTTTCCCAACCAAAAACAAATCTAAAAATTATTTGATTATCTTTGCGTTATTACTTTTAGGCTAGCTCATTTCCTAATGTTTTATGTTATGTTTTAGGTTACTTTTCGCCTGAAGACGGAGTCAGATTCCGGATGCCGAAACGCCGTGTACATTTGTTCAATAAAAACGATGGAACACTTCCGTAATAATATTCCAACCTAAGGAATGTTCAACATACTAATACAGAAACCATCGATACCTACTTTTTGAAGAACAAAAGTCATAGGTTTATTTAACTGTAAGGCTGACCCATAGTATTGAACAATGAATATCACTTGAAATGTGTCTGCGTTAAGATACAGTGGCTAGAATATCTAGAGTGACAGATAGACAAGGCACGGACACTGTCTCTCCATTTAACTAATTGCTGTGCTTCTAAATGATCAAACCTTAAAAGCTGTCCTCGATTTAAACAATGCGCATAAATCTAGCGACGAAAAGCGCATCTGTGTTAATCAACTACAAGGTTATTCAAAAAGCACGTCCTACTCTCATTCTTCTGTTACTTTTATAGTATGAGTGCTTCATAAATAATTAACATATGGTTGAAAAGAGGAAGTTTCAAAGTTTTGTTTACATATACTGAAAAGTAATTTCGCTTTGTAATTACACAAAATATTTTGCGTTCGAATTTCAAAAAAGCCATCAGTTCATTTCAATAAAGTTCGTCTTAGATTTGTGATTTCTGTGAATTTCTTTTGCTATGTAAGGATTTAGTACACTTTGAAAACAATCTAGATGACCTGCAGAACTACCGTAGCATTTCAGTCTATTCCATAAATTAATGTTCTGTGATCTACGGGAAAATTAATTATCGGCTAGATTTCCGAGCAGTGAAGGACATGGTGAGCATTTAAACATGGTGAAGCTAAATAAATAAATTGTTTATTGGTAATTGAACATGTTATGCAATCTAATACTGTAATTTAAAGCAATTTTCCAATACATTCTACCATTGAAATCCCAATCAGAGATTTTTGGTTCACTCTTCATTAATTCATTGTACCTAACCTAAATGTGTTCGCGTTTTTCAGTATGTCCATAAACTTCGGTGTATAAAATGCTTCTGGAAAATTAGACGAGTTTTAAACTTAAGTCGGGATTTTATTAATTTGCATGTTGACGTTGAACTCCTATTGAGAAGTAAACGTTCGAAACTGGTCTGTGTCAGTTCGGTAGTTTTGAGTTTCATGGTGAATAATATTTCTTACGAGCATTTAAAAAACATGTTTAAAGAAACCAAGAAGACAAACTTTGGAAAGTGCTTTTTTTTACAAGTATTTAATTTGTGTATATCTAAGTAATAATTAACAAAGGAGAGTTGTTTGAAAGTAGGACTATCCTCTTCCTCTGGTTTACCAATAGAAAACCCTCATTTTTCTCTGTTTACACTAATAATGGACCATTGTATTAACCTATTACTGTGTACACGTGCTTCGCCACGGATAAATAATATAATATCGTTAA
Organism: Matsumurasca onukii; assembly: GCA_018831715.1. Lineage (NCBI taxonomy): Eukaryota > Metazoa > Arthropoda > Insecta > Hemiptera > Cicadellidae > Matsumurasca > Matsumurasca onukii. Next base: position 18,366,868 of record CM032067.1, read on the forward strand.
AGTATGTTTGTACAAAGGCAAGCTGTTACTAGAATACTGGCATCCAAACTACCGACGTTCTTACACACATGTTCCTGCATTTCGAAAGTGGGTTTTAGAACACAGGTGAGGTACCTGTTCCTTACGGTGTATGTTACAGATTTATGGGTGGTTTCCAATTAAATTAGAAAGGTCAATTTAAAAAAAAAGATGACTTGACTATTTTCTCAGTCTCTTTTCATTGAGTCTCAACTCCAGGCTCTAAATGTCAAGTAAAACAGCATTTACAAACACTTGTTCAGATAAATGAAACTGTTTCAGAGTTTAAAACCATTGCTTCGTTATTCCAGCAAAAGAACCGCTGATTGTGGATTTAAATGCAAACCCCACTTTTTGCAGCTTCTAACAGTTGTTCTTTGAGTGCTCAGTATCAAATAGTGAACCTGACTGCTTTAAAACTTCCCATGGTTTGCCAAACTTTAGTTAGTTGTTGTTCTATGCAAATGAAAACCTGAAAATAAAGGTCAGGTCGTCTTTTATTCTATTTAAGAGAAAAATCACGTTGTTGATGGTTGGTGACTGGACACCTTACGATGATTACTTTTTTAGGCTAATGTTTTGTGTTATGTTGTAGGTGACTTTTCACCTGAAGATGAGCTCGGATTGTAGATACCGAAACGACGTGGTCCTTCTGCATTAAAAACTATGGAAAACGTCAGCAATAAACAATATTTTAAACACAGAAGTTGTACTACCACCGTCAACAACAAACTTTAAACGAAATAGTTTATTTTATTACTGATAAACTCTCCAAGCTATCTTAAGTAAATGTTACATATGCTATTTTGGATCAATGGTTTTATTTTGCTTCATTTGATCAAGGCAGAACCGCACCTTTCTACAACGTTTCGTTTTATTCGGCGATAGTAATGTATAGCTCCGTTTTCAAAGAAAAATCGCTAATAAATAAAACCCAATCATACCCCAACAATGATGACAACAAAGAAGAAAGCACCTGCAATGTTACTTACAACTCTACATTGCTCTGAACTTGAGTCGATTACTCCACAATGACACCAGATCGCTCTGACAGATGAAAGTTATTTGCTTTGAACTTTTTACCCTGTGAAAGCTTTCTCTTGTAGTTGAATATTAGTTTACCTACCCTTCCCCCTCCCCTCTCTACACATCACTCGCCAATCCCCTCTCGATTGTTTGGACTCTTCAGCTGTTGTATTATATAATCAAATTAGCAAAAATGCGAAACTGTTGTTTTTTTAACATGTTGACAAACATACCATTCAATGAAATGCATGCCTGTCAACTGACTTATGGGCCACCTTGTATATTGACCAATACAATATTAAATTGTATTGGTACAATGAGTCAATAGAAATTCAATAATCTGAATACAGGGTGTTACAAAACTTTGAAGTGCGCTATCCAGTACGGGATACAAAAGTAAGTCGAAAAAGTCGGGTAACATTTTTTTACTACGGCTTATTTTAGCCGTAATCCGCTATTTTGTAACTCATCATATTTCAAAATGGCAGCCATTTCAAAGTCAAATTTTAACTTGATTATTTTTTACTTTGAAATTTATAAATGGCCACCATTTTAAAATTTGATAAGTTAGATAAAAAATGTTTTTGGAGAATGTTATTAGGAAAATAATTAAGGTTTATATCAAGTTTAAACAGTTTAAAGTGCTACTCGGTAAATCCCAATATTAGATTCTTTGTTTCGCTCTTATTGTACTGGACAACTGCATCGAATTCACTCGTCTATGTATACGTATATGAAATTAGACTAATAAAGTATAAAAATTAACTTGTTCTACCTTCTTGCAGATTGCATCTGCTAAAATACGACATTAAAAAATATTTGATATTACTACACGATGAAATGTGTTCCGAATAGTCGTGTTTTGCTAATTTTGATCACATGCATTAGTATATTCACGAAAGAAAATATAAGCTCACCAACCCACAGCAGGAATGGATCATTCATCACATACCTATAACAACAAAACAGTCTATTAAAACATGTTCAATAAATAAAAAGTAAAAGATCAAACTATCTCTGACTGGTTACAAACATTCGTGTAACAAACTTTAATAAAACTTACTTGCGTTTGCACTATACGAGTCAAGAAAAACAAACTGCTTAGAAAAACGTCACGAGGTTACATAATATAAAACACACAGTGTAAAGAATAAACTAAACAAATATAATTACGTCTTCACTCTAAAGAAAACTATATCTAAAAATCCTTTGCACTAGAGTATTCTTTTTTGATCAAAACACTTTTAGTCTGTGCCTAAAAGCTGTAACCCAGCTTCATGGAGGTCAGGTTTTGAGGATGATATAGGCCTAGGTCTGAAGCGGTTCATATAGTCTCAGTGATCATCTGATGACGCATCAACTCCCACCATCGTTTAGACTTATCAGACCATCATCTGGTTTCGGAATCACGTTAAGCCGTTGGTCCTTGTATTTCCATTGGTCATTGGCTATTAATTAATGACCCATTCTAAGGAAGAGTCGGCCTTAGTTTGTAACAAGACTACACCTCATAACTCATTACTACCACTCATCACACTCATCCTTCACCACATATTTGCCTTAAAAATCCCTCATGAGAGTGGTCGGCATCTCAAATAGTGATAAACCTTTTAGTTTCCAATATATTTGTAAATGTTTTTGGCAGTTTATTATATATTTTTGTACAAGAGTACACAACCTGCTTTTGATAGAATGAGATGGGGGGACAGGACTGCCAGCTCTCCAAAATTACGCAGATTTACTCACTGGAAATTTTGTTGGGTGCCTTTTTATAAGACATGTGGTTTCTAGAATGTACAATCATGGGAAAGTCGAAAAAACCATACGGGTGGTTTAAAACCCTCGGAACGACTTTAAAAACTTTAATCCACACATTAACCAGCGGATCCGTGGCGGATTGGTATCGCACGCGACTCCGGATCTCATCACTCTGGTGGCGCGGGTTCGATCCCCGCAGTCACCATTTGTAATTTGTAATGTGACTATACGGTGACGCTAGGTAAAGGTCGAGGTTGAGTGGTAGACAGGACTTTGTATATAGTCCTAACTTCGCATCGTTAAACAAGACAAACTTTACCCTTTTTACCTTTTAACCAGACGGCTTTCATTTGCAGGATGAATAACTATATTAGAGGAAACGATTCTTTCTCATCCCCATATAGGGACGGCATAGACTAGATGTAGATAAAGGCACCCATAATATTCTGAGGTCAGAACAACTTGATTAGCAAAGCTAGATAACCTGCGAAAAAGGTATTGTTTGTGATTTTGTCGGTATGAGAGAAAAGTTTCAAATTGAAGTCTATTGACAAACCTAGGAAATTTGTGTTTTGCATGGCTGATGAAGTTCTTCGTCCCTATCAGAATTTACCTACATAATGATTCAGCAGCCTAAATAGCTTTATACAAATTTTTATTTCTATACGTTAACCAATTTAGAACATAGTTTACAGTGTTTACCCCATGCTAAAGGGGTGCCGAGAGGACGGTCCCTCGGCCGTTCTATCCGGTGGCCTCAACAAACATAACAGCACTCAAACCCTTAAAGACCCAGCCTGTATAAACGCCAGCCAACAACCAAGTGTGAAACACAGTGTAGACTCTCCAGGCTGAGATATAAAGCTTATGTTTACTCACAGTGATGACGCATTGAGCTCAAGTACACATTGAAAGTGTGCTTTCACAGAGTGCTTTGTGTGTGAAACACAGAGTCGTGTTGAACAAAACACAGAGTACTGAGTATCTACAGGCGAGGTGTGTGATATTGTTGTCTCTCATTCAACAACCAAGTGTGAAACACAGTGTAGACTCTCCAGGCTGAGATATAAAGCTCATGTTTACTCACAGTGATGACGCATTGAGCTCAAGTACACATTGAAAGTGTGCTTTCACAGAGTGCTTTGTGTGTGAAACACAGAGTCGTGTTGAACAAAACACAGAGTACTGAGTATCTACAGGCGAGGTGTGTGATATTGTTGTCTCTCATTCAACAACCAAGTGTGAAACACAGTGTAGACTCTCCAGGCTGAGATATAAAGCTCATGTTTACTCACAGTGATGACGCATTGAGCTCAAGTACACATTGAAAGTGTGCTTTCACAGAGTGCTTTGTGTGTGAAACACAGAGTCGTGTTGAACAAAACACAGAGTACTGAGTATCTACAGGCGAGGTGTGTGATATTGTTGTCTCTCATTCAACAACCAAGTGTGAAACACAGTGTAGACTCTCCAGGCTGAGATATAAAGCTCATGTTTACTCACAGTGATGACGCATTGAGCTCAAGTACACATTGAAAGTGTGCTTTCACAGAGTGCTTTGTGTGTGAAACACAGAGTCGTGTTGAACAAAACACAGAGCATGGGTAATTCAGGCACAGATAAGGAATCAAAACACAGATTAGAAGGTTCCACACAAACCGCAACAGGAAAATAGTTACACAACATTACAGATAAATAACGCATTTGAAAAGCAGCTTTCAAAGACAAGAAAATCAACTCAACGATTGGATCAGAAAGATGTTCGTCAGAGCACAGCTTACATTCCATATATTCAAGATACAACAAAAAAATAGGCAGAATATTATTCAAACATTACATAAAGACGGTTTTCAAGCCAGTGAGAAAATTAAAGAACTCTTTGAGACCTGTGAAGGACCAGATACCATTGTGGGACTCGTGGCGTGATCCTGTAATCAGCTTTATGGAAGGTTTTTGAGGATGATATAGGTCTAAGTGGCTCAGATAGTCTCAGTGACCCACATAGCTTTCCACCATCGTTGACGCTGGAGAACAACACCTGTGTGTGTTCGGAGATAAGCCGATGGCCCTTGTATTTCCATTGGTCATTGGGCACAATGATGTGACTCATTCTAAGGAAGTTTGTAACAAGACTACACCTCATAACTCATTACTACCACTCATCACACCATCCTTCACCACAAATTTGCCTTAAAACACCTTCATGAGAGTGGTCGGCATCTCAAATTGTGATACAGTGTGCACGCCGGCATTACGAAATCCCCTGCCGTTGCGGTTCAGTGTATATCGGCTACACTAGTTAAAAGATTATTTTCAACGATTTTTTCAAGACACACAAAACACGAAGATGCGTTGTGCCTGAGAGCCATCCGAGCAACCATTGAAATAATCCAAGCGAAAATAACTTCAACAAAAGCGTTGATAAACTGTCAGTGGCTGGTAACCAGTTCTGAAGAAATCTTTTTTTCGATAGTGTAGTATACACAATCCTCGTGCACGTCTTGGTTGTGTATACAAGCGTGTTCATAAAAGGGTGCCATAAAACTTTGGGATTACAGGTATGAGACAAAATAAAGGAAATAACAATTTTTCAGTATCATTACATTACAATTGAGTATAAATGTTTCATTTGCAAAGTTCTATGCTAAGTTCTCAATCCACCAAAGTTTTAGGCCGGTAAATAAAACATTATTTACAATTCGATTTCAATGGCACTCAGTATAAACATGTATGTTGCTGTAACCAGCATGAGTATTACAAATTTAAAAATCAATTCAGCCAGACCAAGATGGCGATGGTAACTAGTTTTATCACCTCAATCTTAGTCTGGCTTGTGTTGACTTTTAAAACACTTGTTGGATGTTACAAAATGTTTAAACCGAGTTTCCACTAAAGTGAAATCGTAAATACTGTTTTTATAGCCTAAAACTTATTATTCTTGAAGAAAGGCCTCCCAAAAGAGCACTTCCGGAGTAAATTACTCTTCTACTTACAATAATTGCACTTGTTGGCTATGTTTATATTTCACAATTTCAAAGCAATCTGCCGCTTGTCCGTTAGTGCGTGTATGTAAACAGGTCGTTACCGTATCCGTGTCAATTTAATTTTATTTGGCTGTTTTTTGCGATGTGAATGATAGTTTACTTCATCACTAGGTCCTAAAGTGACACTTTTTGGCACGAGGTCAAGTTAACTGACCGTTAAATGACCGAGCGTCAAAAAGACACTTTCGGTCCGAGTGATGAACGATATTTTTTGTCATGACGCAAATAAGAATGAGTAATAAATGTCAATAAATGTTTAAATGGGGAACTGTGCTGAATGTAAAATATCACGAGTTTTGATTCAACAAAAATCGGCAGTCAGAACGATTTCTGGGCTACGCTTCGGACAGACCTGTCGTGATGCTTTTGTCTCTTTGGGTATTTTGACCGTTACTTCCCTTTTCATATTTAAAACTCTAATTTTTTGTTTTCCAAAATTCCAATGTTTGTCCCCTTCTCATAACTACGAAATTCGCAATAGGAATATATTAAAATTTGAATCCCATCGCCTTGAAATGTTTAATAAACTTCCACTTCAGGCTGGTAAAAAATTATTTAACAAACTCCCAATAGATATTAGATCGACCAACGACTTTGTTTCATTTAGAAAAAACTGAAAAATTACCTAATAAACCATCCATTTTACACTTTAGACGAATTTATGAATACCTCTATTTAGTAAAAATTATTATAGTTTTAAATTACATAGTTACGGAATTGGACCTTGTCTTACCAGTGGTAGTAGTCAACACAATTTTATTGTAAAAATGACTACAAATAAATAAATAAAATATTATGAACGATTAATTAAGCAAACATTGTTTTGAACTCAGCAGTTTGAATTATAATGTTTTAAAGAAACAACTGTTTACACTGATTTACTATGCTGAAAGGAAATTCGCAGGATTCACGGTAGCGCTTGTGACCTCGCGTCGGCTCGTATTTACATTTCACAATTTCACCCGTTTTTAAATAACGACGATCATTTCCGTTGGTCGTCAGGCAATTAATTAATGACCCATATAAAAACACTCATCTACATCACCATTCATACCGTATTTACCTTCAAATACCCTCTAAGAGTGGTTCGTGCCTCAAATCCAGTATCAGTTTATGACTATTCAATTTAACGTCCTTTTCAATTATTCACGTGTAACACCCACCGAACACAGAATAATATAGAGTAACACCACACAACACCGGTCTGAATATCTGCAATATCATGTCAGCTGTTTATCCTTGCTGTAAATCAGCTGTTTATGAGTGAATGCACTTAACGTTCCACAGTTGAATGCAGAAGTGTACTGTGCATTAGTCACGTGATAATGTAACACTTGCGTGCTAACATGACGGCGGTGAATTGATACCATCGCCAGTAAATGCGTGTGTAAATGTTTTATACAAACGACTGGCTCAGTTCTTGCCTGACAGGTTCTTCTTGATAACTAAGAAGCTATCATGTCATAAATTCCAAGAAACTTTTCCTTTTAAGGATCTGCCTCAGAGTTTAGCGTAAGGAAAAGCGGCGATTTTTGCTTTTAAGGGCAACCGCACAAAAAACCTGAATTCGTCCGCACAAGGAATGCACTAAACCTCAATCGTAAAAGCTTACTAAACAACCGGCTTTCTTTCAACTGATGCGGCCTAGCTGTCAAACTGACCGATGCAAATGTTTCAGCGGGTACGTTTTTTACCTTTCAAAATACAATAGTTTGCTAACTAAGAAACTTGGCTAAAATCTATTGTTTTAATAATTTGTGGAGGCCTATTGCCAATTATTTTAAACACGTATGTATTTAATGACCTCATCAATTCGAAATCAATTGAACAAATTTTTTGGAAAATAGGAGAGGTTTTCTACTTTTTTGTAGAGCCTATATTATTGATTTTATCACACTAATTGTAGAGTTTTTTATTGACGATGGAAAACTTCCGAGTTTGAAATATTAAATATTATTGCGGACCTCTTTCATAGTTCGCGGACAAGAAGAACAGTCGTTTCGTGATCTGTTATCGGATTGGCAAGACGGGATCAACGTCTTCAAAATAAAAGTATCCTAAAACACAAAGTGTTTAAATTTGAAAACTGAAAAATCAAAGTGAACACACAAATGTTGATTGAGTTGAGAGTGATTTCCGCAATCTGCGGTCCCTCGAGACCAGCTGATTGAATACTCGTGGTCTCCGTGTTTTTCAAACTTTTCATTCTTTCTCTGATCTAATATTGTCTGACTAAAAATATGCTCAACCACCACTTCCCCAAAATCTGTATCTAAAGTGTAATTGTTAAGTGTTATTACCCATTCAATTTGGACTCAAGGCCCTTTCACACATTGTGACTTAGAAGCTGCTACTAGCCATGTGTGTGATGTTTTCGGCATGTCAACATTTAAACAGCTGATATTTTCAATGGTAAGCAATGTTGACATGCCGAAAATCACTAAATCACTATTTGAGATGCTGACCACTCTCATGAGGGTATTTTAAGGCAAATATGTGGTGAAGGATGAGTGTGATGAGTGATAGTAATTAGTTATGAGGTGTAGTCTTGTTGCAAACTAAGGCCGACTCTTCCTTAGAATAATGGGTCATTAATTAATAGCCCAATGACCAATGGAAATACAAGGACCAACGGCTTAACGTGACTTCCGAACCACGCAGGTGATGGTCTGATATGTCTAAACGATGGTGGGAGTTGATGCGGGTATCATCAGATGATCACTGAGACTATTTGAGCCGCTTTAGACCTATATCATCCTCAAAACCTGACCGCCATGAAGCTGGATTACAGGACCACGCCACGAGTCCCAGTCAAAACCTCACACACATGACTAGTAGCAGCTACTAAGTCGCAATGTATGACAGGGCCTTAAGAAGCCAAAAAGAGAAATTTCTTCTTTCATATTATAGGCTTACATTTGGGGTTGGGAGTTTCCCTTGTGGCTAACTCTTGTTTTTCCCACAACTGTTTAGTGTTACCTACTACTCTAATAGAAATTACCAGTAGGGATATATGCCAACTGTTGATATCGTGTCAAAGGTGTCGTATAGATATATTTATACTCAAACTTTAACTAGTGAAAATTATTTATAATAATAAAAACCCCTTACAAGCGGATCCGTGGCGGATGGGTATCGCGCGCGATTACGGAGCTCATCACTCTTATGGCGCGGGTTCGATCCCCGCAGTCACCACTTACAATTTGTAGTTTGACTATACAAGGACGTTAGGTAAAGGTCTAGGTTGAGTGGCAGAGAGGACTTTGTAGTCCTAACTTCGCCTCGTTAAACAAGACAAACTTAACCTTTTTTCCTTACCGTTTTTTTGTGACTTATACGTAAACATAGGTATTTCATATGACAAATTCCACATGGATGAGTTATTCAAAAGGTGTTCACCAATTTGTTGAAAATTTACTATGCCGGTGTTTTTACATTAACTCAGACATCGATGGACTGTTCTAATAGTTATTATGTTTAAAACAACACAACGTTTCGAGAGGTGAGAAAGCTCATCTCGTTATCAAGTGCAACTTAGCCTAAATCATATTTTAATCCTGAAAACTAGTACACTTTACTATAAAAACAAATCACCAGCAGCACCGGTCTAAGGTAACAAGTGAAAGAGTCACATTTTATGCCTCTACCGGGGGGTTCGGAAGTATGCTGTACGGGGCTCTCCCCGGTAAATTAGGTGAACTTTATAATTATCTAAGGCTTCCGGTTTACACCGCGTCACAGTTGAAATACAAATACTGCTAGACGTTTCGACCTCGCTGTGGAGAGTCATCCTCAGTAGCTGGTTGACGGGCGGAGTCTCAGCCAGTCAACCAGCAACTGAGGATGACTCTCCACAACAACAGCTGTTTCATATTCAACTTTCAATGACGCGGTGCTCAAATGATAATGATGACACTGGTCGCGAAAGCTTAAGAATTAAGATTCGGTGAACTTTTATGCAAAATGGTGAGTTTTGAGGCATTCCGGGGGACATTTTTCCGAAAACCAAAAGCATTTAATACGCTGATCGTAGTAGCACCGTTGTGGGAGGAACTCCGGACAACTTTGTAAATTTTGATACAAAATCGTGATTTTAAGGTGTTTTTGGCGTACCCTTTGTCCTAAAACTACAAGATTTGACGCGCTTACTATGTAAAAAGTATCAATACAGTACTAGTGTTATGATCAGGAGTTTTATAGGCACCAATAATACGTAACATTTGGACAAGTAGATAAATATGTTCAGATCTTTAGTAATGGCACAAACCCGTGTGAAAGGGGAGGCACGCCACGAGTCCCAGTCAACGTGCTCGTCCCAGGTGAGGTTACCATCAAAGACAACTTCAAGGTGCTTTACCGACGAAACGCACTCCAAAGCCAAACTTACATAAATAATACACCAATCGCCAAGACCGAAGTGGAGTGGATGCAAGCAGAACTAGATAAAGCATGAAAACCCCAGTAATAAATCCGAATGAAAGAGAGCGTCTCGAGTGTTCTTGATGTTGGAAACGCTGATAAACAAAAGATCCGAATTAATTCCGCGCAGTGAAGAAATTAAATAACAGAAACGAGCAACTTTAATTTCAATTGGATCCGCTTTCTCTGCTGGCTTACAAAGAAAAATCTCCATCTCGCCGCCTTTGTGTTGCCATCTTTGATAAATAGAGTTTCTTCACTAACCAATCTATTCTTGGCGTAAAGTCTTGTGTGTGTTTTTGATTGAAAATGTGCATAAAGTAGATCAGTTACATCGCCTATATCATCTCAATTCAAAATTGAATTTTTGTACACAGCAGTCCCGTTAATCCGAACTAATTGGAACCGGGCCCAGTTTGGATTAACCGGAAATTTGGATTAACAGGGTTCGGATTAACCGGAAATTCGGATTAACGGGGTTCGGATTAACGGGACTGTGGTGTATTAGATTGAACAGTTTTAAACATTTAAGTTACCAATATACAAGTTAACATCGTGTTTGTATATAAAAAAAACAATAAGAACTTATAGTACATTTAAAATTACAAGCTATTACAGTAAATTGATAATTAGAGTGTATTCTTTACATGGTTGGAATTTGGAATGTATTATAGAACACTATACTCCTGAGGGGTAAGTGAGCTGTCTATAAATTCCTGCAAACTATAAAATTCGTTGGTGACAAAATAATTTCTAAGCCTTTTCTTAAACAGTTTAGAATTTTGAAGACTTTGCACTTTCTTGGGAAGTTTTCGAAAGAATGTAGAGTGGACCTAAATAGGGACTCTAATAGGGGTTGACCTTAGCTCAGTGGTATACCAAATGGGCCCGGGTTCAACTACCGAAGTTGCAGTAACAACCTTTTCATCCCAGTGATTTGGAAGTCACGTGAAGCCGTTGGTCCATTCCATTGGTCGTTGGGCTATCAATTATTGATCCAATCTGGGAAACAGTTGGCCCTAGTTTGCAACAAGACTACACCTCATCATCCATCAAAAACCCATCACACCCACCATTCATCCCATATACACTTTGAAGTACCCTCTAAAAATGGTCAAAATTGAAGTATTAAAGTATAGATATATCTCGATCTTCACATGGTGAATAAATACTCGATCTTACACGAGGCAATATTAAAGACAAAGAACATCATGTAGCCAGCAGCGGCAACAATGGATTGTTAACTGCTCGGCAATTATTGGTCATTGTGTCTTTACTTGTTATTGAATCTTTGTAAACAGTTTCCCCAGGATGTTCTTTGCAACACAGTGACTACACTCCGTTTCACACTTAGTTGACAGCACTGGTCCTTATGAAATAATTCCTTTATACTTTTTAGTTTACAAATCTCATATGTTATTGAACAAACCTCAAATAAAACCAGGCGCATCAAAGAGTTCTCGGTACTTGAAGTCGGTGCCCACTTGCCTCTCTCTTGGTTATTTTCATTAATCTTTCACTGCTAACAAAGCTATTTTGAAATTGGGTCATTGTAGAGGCACGAGATTAAATTGCAACTTTTGCTACTCAATCAAATTCTGCTGTTTGTTTTTAGTTTACTCAAAAGTGTTATTCTGGCTTTGCAACTAAAGGTAATAAATAGAAGGGAATTTTGAGAAATTGAAAAGTAATACAGATTGAAAGAATTACAAAGTAAACTTATTAAAAAAAGCGGAGATGAGCCGAGGTTTTCTAGCAGAACAGCCAAACTTCCTTTTAAATAACATAATATAAGGATATCCGTGCTGCCAACCAAGCTTGAAACGGAGTTTTGGTTTTTTTTATTAGGACAGCTTTATCGCGAAGCAAAAGATTTTTGTTAGTTTGTGTTATTGACTAGTGAAATAGGCCAATCAATAAAGTTATAAAGGTAAAATTTAAAGAAGTTTCGATCTGTAAATTTTTTATCTAAAAAGTAAAAACTGTCTCGAAAATTATTTTTGACGTACTTAAGTAAATCCTGAGTGTTATAACGCTGTAAACTCCTTTGCTGATTTTAAATTAGCTGCACATTGAAACTCATTTCTAATGTTGTTTCGCTTGGGAACTGAAAGAGTTTGTTTGGTTTCAAAATATCTCAAAGGGACACACCAAAGTTACCTACAGGCAACCCACTCGTACATAATTATCTAGGGAGTAGTGCCAGGAGGAGTCCTACCCTTGTCAGGCTCCTGAGCTTCTGGTACGTCAGGAAAGTAAAACCTACAGAGTACTGTGATCAGCTGATGTCAGGATAGATGCTAGTGTAACATCTTGCCAGCTTCCATGAGAAATTTAATATACCAACATGACACAATGTAATGTTAGCAACTTGAGACTCCACAGATCGATGCCACTGCCCTTCTAAAGCGTTCAAGAGTTCCTGCCTTGGAGAGAACTTGAACTTAATTAATAACTTGCTCTTGAATTGACGCCTGGCTGATCCAAAGTATTATGTAACAAAGTGTTTTGTTGTCTTGTTCTTCATTTAACATCATGTGAAAATAAATAATACCGTATAACAAATTTAGTTTTTGATAAGTTTACATTAGTTTAAAATATTATTGCTTTCGTTTTTACCGCTAGTGAACAAGAACATAAAGTTACTGGATCTGCATCCTGTTTTCGTCATTTTGTTCAGTCTGATACACACCTGTGATTGGTCGTCCGTTGCTCCCAGCCAGCTGGTCTGTCGGTTAGTACGTTTCTTGTTTCTATTCTTTACGTTTTGTGCATGTTAATTGTATTGTTTTCTAGGCTAGTTTTTTACATTTTATTTGGGTAACCAAAAACCAAAATCAAACATTCAATAAAATGTAGGTTTACCCCGATTACTTTCTAATGTTTGTGTTATGTTTTAGGTTACTTTTTTACCAGAGTAGTTTCTATTCGAATCAAAGATTCCGGAAAGGCGTGTTCTTCTTGTTCACTAACAATGGAAAATGTCGGCAATAATATTTCCTACTCAGAAATTAACCCATCGACAACAACAACTTCAAACAAGGGCCTACATTTTTTAATACAGAGTGAGTTTTAAATTTTCCTCCCCCACCTTATTCTTTGAAAAATGAAACATTTTAAGCCCTTTGGGGCATGTTTTTATAAGATTCTGAAGTTTGTTTTGACGTACTTTGCGTTACCCACCCTAAAATCCGGTGGTAGTTCATCCCCGAAGTTGTTCAACCCCCCCCCCCTTGTGGCACCTCAAAAGAAAAGGAATTTCAAAACAAATTCAACGACACAAGAAAAATTTGTCAACTCATTTTTTTGTTCTATTATTTTCAAGATGACACAAAATCATGTTTAAAACGCCACATTTCACATGCAGTTCATTTTGAGTGACAAGATTTTCTTCAAAATACTCTATGGAACTATGTTATAGGGTTGTGATGTTTCTCTCAGAGTATTTTGAAGAGTATTATGTTGTCATTCAAATTGAATCGTATGTGAATTGTGGCATTTAAAACCTGATTGTGTCATCTTTATTGTGTGTTTATTACACACAAAAACGAGTCGAGCTAAAAAGTTTTCTTTGGGTCGTTGAATTTGTGTTCAAAAGTTTTTTCTTTTGAGGTACCACAAGGGAGAGGGGTTCGTATTTAAAATTTTGGGCCCCTATAAGTTTTGGGAGGGCAGTGGGTGACGCAAAGTACTTCAACTTCAGAATCCTATAAAAAATTCCCCCAAAAAAATATTTCCTTTTTCAAAAGTTAAGGTGAGGGGTATTCAAAACTCACCCTGTATAAGTCAAAGTTCAGACACTATATTTCCTTACTCAGACACAAAGCGAGAGTTGAGATTGTAGATTGAGGATAGCATTGGCTGAATGATTGAAGTCCTGAGTGAAAAACGAACACGTGCAAACCACAAAGCCTTCCCTTGCTTCCATTGTGACGTCACACGTTATGATTTATTGCCTCACCTGCTGCAGTCTGTCTACATTGCCAACAGCTGTTTGTGAGAAAGTGAACAGCTGGTAAATGTTGTGACAATCTTCTGGGTTATTTGAACTTGTGGTAATCAAGCGAGTACAGACCGCGCCAATTAGCATGAAGCGTGGAGAGGAGAGTATAAACAGCTGTGACGTGGCCCCCCACCACTCACCGGTACACTTTCCCCTCATGCGGCTCAATATAGTCTGCTCCAACATAATCCAAGATGGCGGTTTGTTTACAAACAGGAACTTTTTAAATTATCTTGTTCGTTTAACATAAATAGTTATTTATTTTGATAGTTTGAATTCAGTTCGGTTGATTCTGTTTTATGATTTTTAACAGTTATTTTACAATAAGCTTTAAAGCTAATTACAAACTTCTGTTTAAAAGCAGATGAACAACAAGATGAGGTTATGTTATTTGTATTTTTGTGACAGCTACAGCGAGGTTTGCTTGTCACCGACTGTACTAAGCGGATAGGAGAGGAAGAGTGATCTACGCGCATGCGCAAGTCGCGCTTCATGCTAGTTGGCGCTAACTATAACCATGATTAAAACTACTCAAACATTGCACGTACCAATATGGTAACAATAAAAAATAAACTAATCATCACACACTAAAACTTGACTTGCGTACGGAAGTCATAAATTCAATATTTATTGGTGTAGAGTCCGTGCGTTTCTTCGTGGCGCTTGACCTTGACGATTAAAACCATTTATATCTGGGTTTTCGAGGGTGGGGGTAACCAACTGTTCAGTCTTTCCATGGCACTCGTACTGTGAGGAAAAGCTATTACTGTACTTTTTGAAAACATAGATTTGTTCCCTCACTCTGTCCTCTCACTTCACCTCACCAAGCGCCACGAAGAAACGCACGGACTCTGTAGGTAGTCCTACACAAGAATTCTTTGATTTAAGCTTAAAACGTATGTAAATATTAACCATCAACTAAGGTTAGTCACACAAGGAATGGGGTAAACATAAAAGATAGACGGGAGTCTCGTTTCGTAGAATATTTAGGTTATGATTAACGGTCTATAAGTTTCTGTTCACTCTAAAAATTAAGGAGTGAATGCCACTCAGCAATAGTGAAATTTCGCTCTTTTTGGTGTTGAAACCCAGCCACTCCCCTTAATATTACAAATTTATTGGCCCAGTTGGATTACGTTGAGTTAACGCCATTTTGAAAAACTGGCCTTTCTTTGTGACCTTATAGTTTTGAAACGAGCTTCTTTTCTTTTATCAGTCCAGGCTACTGTTCTCCTTTTAGTAAATTCTCTCTCATCGACTTTCCAATCAAATGCCTTTTGTTTAGTTAAACTACAGTAACTTCTATATTTATTGGCTGTATATTTATTTCATTTAATTATATAATCAATCACATATGCACGTTTAACGACGATAGGGAAACGACAGCGAAACGTGTAGAACAAAGAACAACAGGCCTACAAAGTAAAGTGTCATGTGAATGGAACAGCTTGTTCGATACGACTTTGGGTTACTTAGGTATAAGTGTAACATATGTTGCTTATTTGAACAAATAAAAAAGAATTAAACCACTTTGTCATTTTTCACTAATGGAGCTTTCTTCTAACACTCTGACGAATAATTTATAACATAGTTGGTCTTATTAGACTCCACGTGTTTGTCTAACCTGCCTTGGCCTAACATCGAAAAGAAATTAAATAGTTTGCAATACTCGAGTTGTGTTCACCTTTGACAGAAAGTGTTCAAGATTGCGATGAAGGCTCCCGCGGAATGTGGGCAGAGTCGAGATGTAATGAAAGTGCCGACTTTGACTTGACTCTTGACAAAACAACACAAAACTCACCGCAGACAAAACTCCGCCATCTATTCCGTTCACGTCGTCCAACTTTCCAACAATCACAAAACTCCATTGTTACATAAGGCTCTTGATAGTTTATTGTGTGACAAGTGAGAGTATTTTTACTGTATTATGAACACATGTAATTAGCGATTAAACCTAGTTTAAATTATTTAATCGGAATTTCTTCACTTTCTCATTCAGAGCACTGGGCATAAATTAAGCTGTTATATAATTTACCAGCCTATGTTTCCTTGGATACAGAAAGTAAAAAGGTGAAGTTTGTCTTGTTTAACAAAGCGAAGTGAGGACTAAAAACTCCTCGCTACCACTCAACCTCGATCTTTACCTAGCGTCACCGTATAGTCACAATACAAATGTAAGTGGTGACTGCAGGGAAAGTGTATACAGGAATTTCGTCTAATTTATAATAAGTGTTTGATGTTTATTTGTAGTTGCAGTGTTCCAAAAGAGTTGCTATCAGTATTCCTTGTTTCAAGATACTCATAAAAACATAGACATTTCTAAATAAACTATTTAATTTGTAACGAAATGAAACTTTTTCCAGAGGAGGTTTCTCCACATTTTAATACAATCACCTAGATAAAACATAAATTATTGCAGAATATGTTTCCCATATTACACTCTTTTTTCCGTTGAAGTTTTCCCGTGCTCTATACGGCCTCGTTTTAAACAAGCAGATTCCAAAACATCATCAACAATGAAGAACCAATGCTGTTATAATGGTACGCTTCCAAATTCTATCAAGAGTGCACTGATGCCTAAGGCATTAAAAACCTTCGATCGCGGGAAAAGACTAGTTTATGGCACATGACTAGGAGAACTTGAACTCACCTACCGACAAAAATAAAGTAAAAAAAAACAAGAGACGATGAAAATTTACGTTTAAAAAATTATATTATGAAAGTTAAAGCAAAATTTTAGTTATAACAATTAAAATGTCTATGCAGGTGTTGTTTTAAGCCGTTTATGAAACAAACAGTTTATTTTTATTAACCCCATAACAAACCGAATAAGTACAATAATACGACAAACTTTAGTAAAACTGCTGCAGATTTGAAGGATCTTTGTTCAAGGAGAATTTCGGGCAGCAATCAGAAATTAAGTTTGGCATTTAATACAAATGTTGGGTTATCTTTCTTTGTGAAACCGTCGCAAAAAAGCACTGAGTATATGTTTATAAAGAAAGGGTTGAGGTATATTGTATTTCAATCTACCCCATACGAAGTACCCACTTAGCACATTAAACTAGTTAAACATTACAATCGATACTTTTAACATACATGTACCAGTGGCTTGTTTCAAACAGCTTCTATGTTACCTGAAACAAACGTACACATCATTATAAAACTGATCCGATCATTACAAAAGATTATTACTTTAGGCTAGCTCATCTCGTTTTGAGGATGATATAGGTCTAAAGCGGCTCAGATAGTCTCAGTGATCATCTGATGATACCCGCATCAACTCCACCATCGTTTAGACATATCAGACCATCACCTGCGTGGTTCGAAAGTCACGTTAAGCCGTTGGTCCTTGTATTTCCATTGGTCATTGGGCTATTAATTAATGACCCATTCTAAGGAAGAGTCGGCCTTAATTTTGTAACAAGACTACACCTCATAACTCATTACTACCACTCATCACACTCATCCTTCACCACATATTTGCCTTAAAATACCCTCATGAGAGTGGTCGGCATCTCAAATAGTGATTTAGTGATTTCTTATGTTCTGTGTTATGTTTTAGGTTCTTTTTACCTGAAGACGGGATCAGATTGCAGATCCCGAAACGTCGTGATCATCTTGCTCACTAACGTTTGAAAATGTCCGCAATAATAGTTTAAACTCTGAAATCCTCCCATCGTGAACAACAAACTTTAAACAAAGAAAAGCTGATCTGTTAACAATAAAACATTCTTTATTCGTTAAAGTTGATGTTTTGATTCAAATTTTAAGCAAATGTGCTTTCTCCCCAGTCAGGATCGGACAAATATATCTCTTTGCGAATGAAAGACTCAAGAACACCAATCTTGTATCTGCATGACGTCAACGGAACTGAGTGGGAGCAACTTCCGGTCTGTTTCCACTTCCGGTTCACGAATAACCCACCTTCTTACAGAATTAAGTGCTGGTTAGGAAGCACTTAAGACAAGATAGCTTCCACTAATACTTCATGCCGCTTCTGTTTGTTTTCTACGTTCCTTCATATAACTTGGAAACTGATATACAGGGCGTCAAACAAGTCTGGAGACGTTTTAAAAATTTTTCCGGAGCAATATAAACACAGCAAATTTTACAGACCTGTTTTAACACAACTTTTCTGTGCAGTTTTTAAGTAAAAAATATGTAAAGTTTGTCTTGTTTAACGAGGCGAAGTTAGGACTACAAAGTCCTCTCTACCACTCAACCTAGACCTTTACCTAGCGTCACCGTATTAGTCACAATACAAATGTAAGTGGTGACTGCGGGGATCGAACCCGCGCTACCGGAGTGATGAGCTCCGGAGTCGCGTGCGATACCAATCCGCCACGGATCCGCTCAAGTGTTAAGTCGATGGCGTCAGTGGGGTGCCCGCAGGGAATAATAGTAACCTTTGAAACTATTTGGACAAGGCGCAATTTTTTATCAAACAATTGTTAATATTATTAGTTACCTTGTACTGTGCCTGTAGATCCTACAATTGAAAGTAAAAATGGATGCGCATTTCTCATAATTTGAACTTTGGTCCTACACTGGGTTTCACTTCTAGTAATTGTTAATAATTACATTTTTATTCATTACATAAAATGTTCAAAACAACATAATATTTAACCAAATACAAGCTGTCAACAAGTTTTCTTTATATCCTGTTTAACGTCTTCTTTTTTATCTGCAAATTCAAATTTGAAATGTTTGAACGACAACAATATTTAAGAGAATATTTAATTCAAAACTCAGTTTGCGGCACTGTCTTCGGTAACAAAAATACCTTTTTAATGATATACAACTTGCCGTAGCTATTTGCAGAACGTGTACTTCTCGCCTATGTTTTGGTTTGATTGTTTAACAGTGTTTGAAAGTTTAAACGACAATAGCTTTTGATTGCATAATTTCTCATAAATGCAGTTTGCGGCATTTAAAAAAAACCTTTTTAACGGTTTATAATGTTCTTTGGCCATCTGCAAAATCCGTTCTACTAACCCCCACGGGAGGCACAGGTGCCATCGGGTCAAGATAAAGATCCTTAAAAAGATCTGTAAAATGTGGTCCTTTTATATTGCGACGTTCAAAAGTTATTAAGCCGTTTCCAGTGTTAATTGGCACCCTGTATATCGTTGATACAGCTGTGTCCGCAGCTAGTTTTAGTTCCTCAGCTACTAACCTAGGCAGCGCCTGTTCTCGACGACGGGCGTAGTTCCAAGTTCCACCATATGATAGCAGCACCACACCAGACGTTTCCCAGTACTCATACCACAACATTTGGTCGCGTCTTAGCCCATCTCACCTAGATTTCTCTGCCAAGAAACAGCATAGGTGTTACTCGTCGCAAACAACCTATAGTGTGTCACGACACGCAGGTGTTCTCGTTATACGCAGACTATAGAGTGTTTGTCACGCCTTGAGTTCGTGCTGCACGCAATATCCTGGTTATAAGCTCATTCATTTATCCCAGTTATTGCAGCCACCTGCCATTTCATGTCCCAGTGTTGAAACAGTCAGCATACTGGACTTATACAGGGTGTTTCGAAAGTCGTCCCACCGTAGCTTATCTTCTGAGGGCTAAAGATGTTCTGGCGTGCTGTTGCACGTGTTGATAGGATGATCTAGTACATGTTTGGGTGTTTGCCCCCGAATATCATTTGAAAGGCCGTAAAGGTAAACCCACATCAACCTCGAAGGTTTTTGACACTCCATCGGTCACTCAGTGACGGTTCCTAAAACGTGTGATTTTTTGCTCAGACTAGATTTCACTAAGTCACTATTTAAGATGCCAACCACTCTTATGAGGGTATTTTAAGGCAAATATGTGGTGAAGGATGAGTGTGATGAGTGGTAGTAATGAGTTATGAGGTGTAGTCTTGTTACAAACTAAGGCTGACTCTTCCTTAGAATAGGTCATTAGTTAATAGCCCAATGACCAATGGAAATACAAGGACCAACGGCTTAACGTGACTTCCGAACCCTCTCAGGTGATGGTCAGATATGTCTAAATGATGGTGGGAGTTGATGCGGGTATCATCAGATGATCACTGAGACTATCTGAGCCGCGTTAGACCTATATCATCCTCAGAACCTTGCCTCCATGAAGCTGGATTACAGGACCACGCCACGAGTCCCAGTCATTTGGTTGTAAATTATGAAAACCCTTAACATTATTTTTACTTTCAGGGTTTAGTATACGAGTTTTAAAGCGTTTGTTCATTGGGTTTTTGAGATGTTTAAAACACCATCCAGGCTTTTATCGTACTCTACTGAAGGACGGTTAGTTTATGCGTCTGAAACCTATTGGTTAGAACATTGTCAAGTCCGCTGCACTCTGAAACCGGAAATTCCATGGGTTGTTTAAATGTTTTCAAAGTAAACTGGTATAGTAACCATTGTACTGAGCTAAAGGACACGCACTATTTAAGCCCTTATTCTGATATCAAACACTGTTACTGAGGAAATCGTTGGTTTTGTGTATTTAAATTTTAAACTGAGAAACTATCGACATTCAGGAGTTTTTTTAGGAAACTTCTGATTTATCTCTAAACTACGTCTTTGGCGTTACAGGTAAACCTTAATAGTGTATGCCAAGTTCAATTTGAACATTCTAAAGTTCAGCCATTCTAAAGATAATAAGACACGCCCTGTATACAAGTCGAGGAAGTGTTACTGATGTATCCGTCTGATATGTCACTATATCACTATTTGAGATGCCGACCACTCTCATGAGGGCATTTTAAGGCAAATATGTGGTGAAGGATGAGTGTGATGAGTGGTAGTAATGAGTTATGAGGCGTAGTCTTGTTACAAACTAAGGCCGACTCATCCTTAGAATGGGTCATTAATTAATATCCCAATGACAAATGGAAATACAAGGACCAACGGCTTAACGTGACTTCCGAACCACGCAGGTGATGGTCTGATATGTATAAACGATGGTGGGAGGTATGATGCGGGTATCATCAGATGATTTCTGAGACTATCTGAGCCGCTTTAGACCTATATCATCATCAAAACCTGACCTCCATGAAGCTGGATTCCAGAACCACGCCACGAGTCCCAGTCAAGATATGTCCAGCTGTTAAATGTTTGATTCATGACAATAAAAGTTAGGATGCGACTAGAATAAACTATGGACAAAACTGTAACCTTATTGGGATATTTTACTATAATTAGGATACTTCAATCAAAATATTCTCTTGCTCTTACTTTTGAGGATAAAAGTATAAAAGAGGCGATATTCGAATCTCAATATCACGAAGGATTTGAATTACTCCTGAGTTATGAAAGATTAAATAACAGAAACAAGGATCCCTAAAGTAATTTAATTTCGTCCTCCTTTCTTACTAAAAACCTTCTTTTCCCACATCTAGATCTCATTTCACTTTTTTCATCAGCTTTAGTTTTGTTCGTCACAAAAATTTAAGAGCCGGTAGTGCTTTTTAAGTAAAAAAATTCGAACTATCTGGATTTTTTGAAAAATTGTGAACTAAAACAATAAATAACATATAATTATGTATACTGGGACTCGTGGCGTGGTCCTGTAATCCAGCTTCATGGAGGTCAGGTTTTGAGGATGATATAGGTCTAAAGCGGCTCAGATAGTCTCAGTGATCATCTGATGATACCTGCATCAACTCCCACCATCGTTTAGACATATCAGACCATGACCTGCGTGGTTCGGAAGTCACGTTAAGACGTTGGTCCTTGTATTTCCATTGGTCATTGGGCTATTAATTAATGACCCATTCTAAGGAAGAGTCGGCCTTAGTGTGTAACAAGACTACACCTCATAACTCATTACTACCACTCATCACACTCATCCTTCACCACATATTTGCCTTAAAATACCCTCATGAGAGTGGTCAGCATCTCAAATAGTGGTTTAGTGATTCATATGTTGTTGGGCCTACTATACAGTGTGAGGAACAAACAGTTACCTCGGGTGAAATGATCGCTGCACAACTCCAATCACAGAGTCAGCTGAAATCGATTCAGGCGGATTACAACCGGTTTACGAGCAATTCAATTCGTTCCTTGTGTGTTCTTGTTTCTATAGATTCAACTTCAATCACATACACATTCTGGCCGTAATAGAAAATCAGGTGAAATTTTGAAAAAAACTTTAGAAAATTGTTTGATAACGAATAAAACTGTATAAGGTGTGTTTAAAACAACAACCACTATTACAAATAATGAATACACATAACCAATCTATACAGTATTTCATTAGAAGAATATATGAAAGTCTAATGGCAGTCAGTACGACCGTTCTATCAAGCCGATTTTCTTCATTTTTCTTTTGAATTAAAGGTGCGTAGACTCGTCATCAAACATCAAAAATTGCTTAACTTTCGCCCTTCTCAAATTATACTCAAAAAAGGCTTTTTCCCATGTTTCCTTATCTTTGCCCTGTCATATCTCATGTTCTAATTGAGATAAATTGTTCGTTTTGGTCTAAGAACACTCAGTGAATCAGGCTATTTCATTAGAGATATCATTCGACGTATTAAATTACATCTAAGAGGAGTTATGCGTGTACAAACGATTTTTTGGCACTGTTAAGAGTTTAAATTTCCTTGTGATAAAACATAAGGGCAAAGTATTAAAAATAGCCAGCTGCTGTAGATGTAAACATCAACAAATAATAACAAAACAGTGCATAAGTTTCAACTCTCAAGGAAATACCCTAACTGAAAAGTAGCGAAAGTAGTCATTTGCGAAATTAATACCCAAACCCAGAGGCCGAAGCAGAACCGTGAGCGAAGCGAACGGAATTGAGGCCGCAGGCCGAAGTGGGGGTCTGGGGGCGGAGCCCCGAGCTGGCCGAAGGCTAGTAGAACTTATTAGATTTATAATTTTAAACTTGAAAGAAACACAAATGAATGTTTTTATTGGGTCATTTGTGTTTCTCCCAAGTTTAAAAAATAACGAACAGATGTTTTTAAAAGTGCTATTCAAGAAAGATGAAAACAACCAATTATAAACCTCACTTAAAATATGTGTTATCTGTGGAAAAACAGCTGGAGATTACACGGGTTGCGGGTTTACTTTCCATCGTGCAAAGTTTGTTTTGGCTGAACAGCTGTTCTTGGACTAAGTGATGATAAACAAAGCAGCCTCTCACTTGTCTATCTTCACACCACAGAAAACCTAAGTGTATATGTAATATGCTAAAGCACTGTCTGTACATTTTAATTGGCGCGGTCTGTAGTTCATTATTTTCACATGGTAGATAACGCGTAAGCTTAATGAATAATACACGGAAACCTAAGTTGGGGTTGTGTACGCACACCAGATCTCACAAGACTGGAAACATGCAATAAGTGAGAAACCAAACCATAATATCACTTCGGTATCACAGAAACGGTTAAGTTTAACCACTAAGGGGTTTAACGCTTCAGTGAGAGCGATATCAACGGTTTGTTTCCAATTATACTGGAGTTTGCTATCAATTTGCGAACCTACAGAATTAAACGGGAATTAAACCCGAACCCAACTGTTATACTTGGTTCGTATTGTTACAACTGGTGGTGTAACGATATTATAACTTTGTAACTATTCTGTAAGTCTTAAGCAGTAAGATAGTTTAATTTGTCCAATTAATGGAAATCTAATATGAGGTATTATAACAAAAAACACACGTTTTTAAAATAAACACGTTTTAACTTCATTAAACTTATTGCTATTTTCAAGAACTTTCAATCACACAACTAAAATGAGTTCAAATTCCGAGTTCAAATGAGTCAAGTTCTACTGCATGTTTCGTGTTTTAACTATTGTTTAACAGTTGCGGTTTGGTATATATTGGCGAGACTAAAAGAATAATTTCAACGAGAGTCCAAGAACACATCAGGCACACAAAATACGAAGATTTTGAAATGTCGGCCGTAGCAGAACATAGTTACAACACGAAACATGCAGTAGAACTTGACAAAGCCAAAGTATTGGCGAAAATTTCACACTATTACCCGAGCGTCATCCGAGAAGCTATTGAAATAATTAAAAATTGTAATAATTTCAACAAAGAAGAGAGCATTAAATTTTCAAGAAGCTGGCAACCAGTGCTAAAGAAGTCTTTCCGATAGTGTCACAGCCAATGAGAACATCGACAGTTGGCATCCCTGCGCCATTGGATGGTTGACAGCCCTACCACCAATAGGACAGCAGACAGCAAGTAGCTCAGTTTCAGCCAATCAGTGACTGAAGATGGTACTCCCCCAGCGAAACCGAAATATTTCAACCTAATTACGAAGTGTTGACGCGGTGTAAACCGGAAGAACTAGATTATCCTTTTCAGTCCCAGTCTCAATATTCACAGACAAGGTAGTGTAACTTGTAGGTGACGCGGGGCCTGAGGAGGTTATAGTTGTGACACCGGCCGCGAAAGCCTAAGAGTTAAGTATTTGAGGTCGGGTTTACGACGTTCCAATTTAAAAAATGAGACCTTCAATTTGGTACTTAACTCAACATAACTTCTTTTAAACTCGATTTTAGAAAGCGCGGGGGGAATTCAAATTTTAAAACTTCCAAAACGGGGTCTAAAAGAACTTAAGTTTAATCAGGAATTATTTTTAGTAGATGACGATGCTAAATATGATCTTAATCGGTTCCATCCGAAATGGTGCCGTTTCCAATTTCAACATTTTGATTAAACTTCAAACCGCATCCATTTTGTAATAGATTCCTGAGCCAATTTATTTGTTATAAGTTACTACTTTATCCCATCAGGTACTAAAAATAACCAATCGAAGGAATATATCTGTGGTTCAAAAGTATTCTTGCCAATCGATCCAAGTCCATCGAGAGATTTTTACCCCCTTGCCCTTTCCAATGATAGAGAGGGGAGGGGGAGGATATGGAGAGTAAGGAGAAGGAGGGGGAGTGGAACGGGGTTAATGTGGATGTGATATTGAAATATCTCGCCGCAAATATCTCCACTAACAACGACGCAAATATCTTCCTCACTCCTGCCGGCGCCTCTTCATCTTTCTAGCTCTCTAAATACCAAGAATTCAACTATTTCAGTTTAATGGTCAAGTGTTTTTATATTAAACACATAACACTTAAAAATATGTAATCAGGAGATGATGAAAAAGCAATATAATATGTAATTTGGACACATCGTCAATTTTAGTAGCATTTCTCGTCGAATGCCTGGGTTTCAACACCCAAAAGAGAGAAATTTCACTCTTTCTGAGTGACCTTCACTCCTTGATTTTAGAGTATTGGGGTAGTTGGTAGGATAATCCACTAAGGACCGTCTGGATTGGGCGTACGACTTCAAGGATCTTCAGAATTGTGTCGTAGAATTTAGTCTAGGCTCTTTAGACACCTAAGGCTTTCTTACGTTAGAGTACCGTTGGTATAATTTTCTCAACATTCCAAATTTAATTGAACAAGGCAGTTTATAATTATTGTTTTAACTAATTGAGTTAAATGTATTCGTGTCTAAGGTTTACGTCTACTTGGACGGCTTTCCTGAGAAGGTCTTAGGATTGTCTTACTTCTAATAAACTTTGCTTCCCTATGTTCAATTTGTTGAAATGACAATACTAGATTACATTTTTAATAACTATTAAAGTAATAACTTCCGTAACACTAGATAGATAGATTGAAGGGATCAAGTGGTTAGTGAGTGGTTTCTCTTATGCACGTCTGTTGGGCATATTGCGCTACCACCAGAATGAAAGGAAGTCTGGGCTATGTAGAGGAATGGGACTCGGTTCGGCTGACCAAAAAGCCATGAGAGGAAGTGACAAGCAAGGCCGCTGACAACCCCTCTGGAGAATCTAACCCTCAAGTCTTTAGAGCTCAAGGAATTATATTGATATCTGATCCAACCTCCCCTGGTGGGGAACGGAGCGTGTTCAACATCCGGGCAACTACAAAGCTGCCCAGTATATTGTGTGAACTACTCTGTTTTATGTATCCCAGTATAAAGTAATCTGGACAGGTACTTACCAGACAGATACTTCCGTAACACTTACTTGTATTATATTACCTAAAATGCACTCACTTGTGTCAACCAACGCTACGTCCAAAAATAAAGGTTGACAACTTTGTTATACTAGATGCCACACATTAACTCAATATCTTCGCAAATAAATAATACTTAACTTGTTGCTGTTAGTTTTGTTGTTGTTATGGAATTCATTTCTATAAGTGTTGTGCTCACTTCCCCGGACCTTGGTTACTCATGAGCAGTACGGGCTGGCGAAAAGCCGGCTGTCTTAACTATTTTATTTTATTTGGAAGACAGCGTCTGTGTTGGCGTCAAGCCCAGGAACGCTTGAGTGCCTTGGTCCAGTGGTGTCAGCTCAATTCGGTTACATCTCAATTATTCATTTGCATTTATATTTATGTCTATCTACATTCATTGTATTGCCTTCATTTATTATGTTGTCTATATTTATTGTAGTTAAGTAATTTATTGATATAAAGTAAAAGTTCAGTTACAGTTGTCGGCTGCTGTCTTCAAGCATTTTAAAATATTATGGATATGTTCTGTATAACTGGCATATCTGCTGTAAAAAATCATTCAATAAAGAATTTATTTATTTATATTTATTTTAAAAAAAAAACTACAAAACCTAACTCATGTGGACTGAAAACACAATTTAAAACACAACAAAAGATGTTGATACTTTGAATACAAATCGTTGAAAAAACTAAACCAGTGTTTCAAGGGTCAGTGCTACATTCGCCAATTAAAACCAGGGAAAGGGGCTACGTTGAAAACGCTGCGTATAAATCCGCGTTTGTGGCAACACTGTTTTCTTATTAAAACCACAAACCGCGACTGTTTGTGGAGACTGAAATTTATCTCGTCTTAACTTTTGTTCTCGGTTAATTGTTTGTGGCTTCTTTTTCTTTTCTGAACAATATACCTAACTGTTCTGCACTATCGGAGCTTTAGAGTGTAGTTTAGTGAGTAAACTAAATTGAGAGGCTGAAATATTGTACATAAACACGTAAGGTTTATTCTTTTGATTTTAAATATGTATGGTGTCTCTTTCATAAAACTCTGTTATTATTGTTTCCTCCCCGTTCTAAACTACTTCGATGGTTGCGGGTCATAAATGTTACCAAAAGATATTTTTAATTGTACTCAAAACATTTCAATCGCTTTCCCGTGCGAGAAAAACGGTCAGATAATTCGACCTGTGAGGAGTTTTTTGATAGGCTGCATTAAAACTATTTAGGCACTTAAATTAGGTTCAAGTTATGGTAATATAATTTCTTCAATTAAAACAGACACATTTTATTCAGTAGTAATTTTTATCTTTATTTCATCGTCTCATCATTTAGTAAAACTACTTTGTGAATGGTACAAAAAGTGTAATACATTTTAAAATAGGTTTACAGATAATACAATGAACATTTCTAAAATAATGTTAATTGTATAATTTTTCCAATACGGCTTTCACCTTTGCCAAGTTTTCATTGTCAAGGTAACATTGACAAGGATAACCTTGAGTAGGCAATATACAACGTGTAGCCACAACCTTGATTGAATACGGTGCAGACTGCCATTATAACACCGGAATCCTGGTGCTAGTAGACAAGGTGCCAAGATTACTATTTGGTATTTGTGTAGTGAAATTAATGCGACTAACACTTTGCCAATCATGCCCGGTTTCGGGAAGATTGCAACTTTTAAGTGCTAAAAACTAACAAATATATACTCCTTATTTTAAAAACGAAGAAAGTCCAAAACAAATAAGTATGTATGCGAAAAGCTAGAAACAAACATTGCTCTCGTTGTTTCTTGCTAGATCAATGTTTGCACAAAGCTAGAAACAAATCAGTGTTGACAGGAGAGTGAAGACACAATCAGCAACTCATCAAGGAGCTCATGGATCTACATTATTGTTCTACAAAACAAACCTCGGGCAACAACAACAAACATTGCTCTCATTGTTTCTTGCTAGATCAATGTTTGCACAAAGCTAGAAACAAATCAGTGTTGACAGGAGAGTGAAGACACAATCAGCAACTCATCAAGGAGCTCATGGATCTACATTATTGTTCTACAAAACAAACCTCGGGCAACAACAACAAACATTTCTCTCATTGTTTCTTGCTAGATCAATGTTTGCACAAAGCTAGAAACAAATCAGTGTTGACAGGAGAGTGAAGACACAATCAGCAACTCATCAAGGAGCTCATGGATCTACATTATTGTTCTACAAAACAAACCTCGGGCAACAACAACAAACATTGCTCTCATTGTTTCTTGCTAGATCAATGTTTGCACAAAGCTAGAAACAAATCAGTGTTGACAGGAGAGTGAAGACACAATCAGCAACTCATCAAGGAGCTCATGGATCTACATTATTGTTCTACAAAACAAACCTCGGGCAACAACAACAAACATTGCTCTCATTGTTTCTTGCTAGATCAATGTTTGCACAAAGCTAGAAACAAATCAGTGTTGACAGGAGAGTGAAGACACAATCTGCAACTCATCAAGGAGCTCATGGATCTACATTATTGTTCTACAAAACAAACCTCGGGCAACAACAACAAACATTGCTCTCATTGTTTCTTGCTAGATCAATGTTTGCACAAAGCTAGAAACAAATCAGTGTTGACAGGAGAGTGAAGACACAATCAGCAACTCATCAAGGAGCTCATGGATCTACATTATTGTTCTACAAAACAAACCTCGGGCAACAACAACAAACATTGCTCTCATTGTTTCTTGCTAGATCAATGTTTGCACAAAGCTAGAAACAAATCAGTGTTGACAGGAGAGTGAAGACACAATCTGCAACTCATCAAGGAGCTCATGGATCTACATTATTGTTCTACAAAACAAACCTCAGGCAACAACAACAAACATTGCTCTCATTGTTTCTTGCTAGATCAATGTTTGCACAAAGCTAGAAACAAATCAGTGTTGACAGGAGAGTGAAGACACAATCTGCAACTCATCAAGGAGCTCATGGATCTACATTATTGTTCTACAAAACAAACCTCGGGCAACAACAACAAACATTGCTCTCATTGTTTCTTGCTAGATCAATGTTTGCACAAAGCTAGAAACAAATCAGTGTTGACAGGAGAGTGAAGACACAATCTGCAACTCATCAAGGAGCTCATGGATCTACATTATTGTTCTACAAAACAAACTCGGGCAACAACAACAAACATTGCTCGCTGTTTCTTGCTAGATCAATGTTTGAAAATGGAATATTTTCACCATCAGCATGATAAGACCCCAGACCTGGGATCCAGAAACGAGCACTGGTCCTGACCCACGTTTTCAGCAATTTATGAAAACTTGATATCTTTTGTGAACTCTTTTGTAAATGTTTCGGTTAGGTTTATAAGCCGACAAATTCGTACTAACAAAACCAGGTTATGTGGGTTGTTTTCACAAAAAAAATCTGTTTTAATCCTCTGAAAACAGTAGACTTTATTGGATTTTCATCAAACTATACTTTTAAACAATTTAATGGAGGCGAAGGTGTCGTGAATGTATCGAACATATTGCTGACGTCTGTGGTGATAGATAAAAAATGTTTGTCTTGTTTAACGAGGCAACGATAGGACTACAAAGTCCTCTCTACCACCAACCTTACCTAGCGTTACCGTAGAGTCAAATTACAAATTACAAATTTTAGTGGTGACTACGAAAAGCTTAAACCAAAGACTGTTTTTATAGAAAAAAATAAAATACTCAACATATAAAAACGCAAGCGTAACGCAATATTACATGCACCGTTTTACCAGTCGTTGTACCATTTTGTAACGGCAGAGGAAATGACCCAAAGTTTCAAGCAGGGAGTTTAATTCTGGAACACGAGGCCCCAGTAAGTGACTCATTAACTTGGTGATAGTCGCAATCATTCTCCCCTCTCTCCCCACCCTCACCATCCCCCACCCTTCGACCACAGGGACATGTACCGCAAGTGTGACCTGTGTGGTCGTCTTACCTCCCCCTCACTACCCGCCCCAGGCCACCTAGGTGTATTCGTATTAATTTGTGCTGGAACTTTGATGGGTTTGTGTGGTAGACTATAGTTAGAAATCAGGAATATAGACGACATTAATTTAGAGAGTCCTGCAGGAAACATTTCAAATCTTTATCATTGCCTTTGTGCTCTCACTATTTTAAATTTGTTCTATTTTAGCTAAGTGTTCTATTGACGTTAACATCAAAATAATCTATACAACACGAATTCAGAATTATACTCCACCAAACTACCGTAGACTTCAGTTATGTGATAAATTTAGTGTTGAAGACAGAATATTATACAATTAACTTATTATTATTATTGACTGGGACTCGTGGCGTGGTCCTGTAATCCAGCTTCATGGAGGTCAGGTTTTAAGGATGATATAGGTCTAAAGCGGCTAGATAGTCTCAGTGATCATCTGATGATACCGCATCAACTCCCACCATCGTTTAGATATATCATACCATCACCTGCGTGGTTCGGAAGTCACGTTGCCGTTGGTCCTTGTATCCATTGGTCATTGGGCTATTAATTAATGACCTATTCTAAGGAAGAGTCAGCCTTAGTTTGTAACAAGACTACACCTCATAACTCATGACTACCACTCATCACACTCATCCTTCAGCACATATTTGCCTTAAAATACCCTCATGAGAGTGGTCGGCATCTCAAATAGTGATTTAGTGGTTAAGTTTAATTAACAATTAAGTTTTTTTAAACCAATTCAAAACTAACCTAATAAATTATCTTGCCCAAAGTTCGTGTAATACAATTAGAGAGTATAGATAGGTAAAAGTGCCATAACCCAACTGTTTAATTAGGCTAAAGTCTTACTTGTGGTACTTAGGTCATTGTCAAAAACAATCTTGATTGTAAAATTACATTAAACGAACTGTTATTGTTACATTTTTATCCTAACGAAAAGAAAATATCAAAATCTTCTTTCAAATGAATAACGTTAAAGGTTGGGAAACGCCTGAAAACTTCTAAAAATACCAAAATTGCAGTTAATGGATTTTTAAGCGTGCCGTAGTGGTCGCCACCATGAATATTTTCCTATAAGAACAAACGTACAATTATTTAGACACAACCGCTCCTACAATCTTTTTTTAAAGTTTATGAGAAACACGTTGTTTCATTAAATATTTACGTGAATCCGCTACAGAACTTCAAAAAATTTTGAAAACACTTTCTGTTTTAGTTTCTTGTTTTATTATTTAATAGAATTTTCAAAAGCTCAGCCAGTAGGGTTACTGTACGTCACTCTCATCTGTCAGAAACACTTACTACAAAATGATCTGATAAAAATTGTAATGGTTAGATATTTCTAGAAAGTTGTCTTAAGGGACAAAACAAAATGGTCAGCCGGTAGTGAGCATTCTTAAAAGGTCTTTCTTAGATACCAAAGCTTCAAAACCAAACTTCTGTTTGATCTATAGAGAAATCCCGATTTTTCACGGACGTCATGTCAAACGTTGATTTAAAGGTTGTACAGTATATTGAGCTATCCAGCATCTAAACTTGGTAGCCTTACTCGTGAGAAGAATAATCCTCTTGAGAATATAATACCTGTGATAATATAATGCCTTTTCTGTGTTCAAAACGTCTTTAAGGACGTACTGCGAACAGTTTTTATGTTATAGCGGACACGTGGCGGGTTGGATTGTGTGCGACTCGAGCTCATCACCTGCTGGCGGTGGGTTCGATCCCGCAGTTACCACTTACATCTGTAATGTGACTATACAGTAACGCTAGGTAAAGGTCGAGGTTCAGTGGTACAGAGGACTTTTAGTCCTAACTTCGCCTCGTTAAACAAGACGAATTTAACCTTTTACTGTAAATTCAACTGGGTATTTCTAAGGTATCATCAAGAGGTTTTTATTAATATTTTCCAATGAGCCTACGCTGGGTAGCTCTACCATATTTTCGGCATCAACTAAACAATAACGAAGACAATCCATGTCAGCTACAGTTAACGGTTTGTTCTTATCAATAACTGTTAACAGCAATAACAGCTGAGAGAATATTCCGCTTGTCAATGTTTTAATCACAATGTCCTGAACAAACCTTCTGTGACATTCTAAACATTTCTAACTGCGTATGCGGTTTTCTTCACAATATTAAAGTACTTACGTCAACGATTTTTCTAAACAAAAGTACAGAGAAGACGTAATATTAGATTATGTAGGATTTAGTGTTTAATTTTGAAGCTTTTACTCCAACTAACATTATGTGTCGTATCTACACAATATGCTTTCTTACTTCTGATGCAGTCTTGATATTTCGTTTAAAAGTGTGGAAAGTTAAAATGTAGTATTACAGCCTCTATGAATTGTAGCCTAGCCTAACAATTTGTCATGAACAGGAGCTTGATTTCAACTACATTGATGATCTTCTTCTGGAAAGATTGGCAATTGATAGAAATAAATTTTTAAAAATAGGCCGATTTAACTTTTTTTATTATTTTTAACTAAATTGTTTATCTATGTACGACTAGCTAGGATTGAAAACACAAGATTGCCCAGCTAACCTACCAAATAACATGTTGAAAATTTAAAACTCTTATCTCCCTCGTGAATAGTGTTTACTTGTCAGACAACATTATACTATATATTAAAACAATATTTCAGCCTTAAGTTAGATTAGTACGAGAAACGTCGGGGTTATTTTCCCCTTTCTCCCTAACTTATATATTCCCAATTTCAGGTGGGCACTTCACTGGCGCCAGCAACAGGGTGAGTTTTTAATTTCTCCCCTTAACTTTGAAAAAGGAAATGGCACCTTTAAAAGATCCCTTCAAAAGAAAGGGAATTGTAATACAAATTCAACGACGCAAAGAAACATTTTTAATTTAACTAGTTTTTTAACAATCAACCTCATTGATTATAATTTATTTATTTATTTATTTATTTATTTATTTACTTACAAACGGCATACGCCAATTCAACATAAGTACAATATTGAGCAATTTCACTCAAATATTATTTAACAAATTACTAAGACTTGTGCACACTGTGGATATACATTATTGTTCTACAAAACAAACCTCGGGCAACAACAACAAACATTGCTCTCATTGTTTCTTGCTAGATCAATGTTTGCACAAAGCTAGAAACAAATCAGTGTTGACAGGGAAGTGAAGACACAATCAGCAACTCATCAAGGAGCTCATGGATCTACATTATTGTTCTACAAAACAAACCTCGGGCAACAACAACAAACATTGCTCTCATTGTTTCTTGCTAGATCAATGTTTGCACAAAGCTAGAAACAAATCAGTGTTGACAGGAGAGTGAAGACACAATCTGCAACTCATCAAGGAGCTCATGGATCTACATTATTGTTCTACAAAACAAACCTCGGCAACAACAACAAATTTGCTCTCATTGTTTCTTGCTAGATCAATGTTTGCACAAAGCTAGAAACAAATCAGTGTTGACAGGAAGTGAAGACACAATCTGCAACTCATCAAAGAGCTCATGGATCTACATTATTGTTCTACAAAACAAACCTCGGCAACAACAACAAACATTGCTCTCATTGTTTCTTGCTAGATCAATGTTTGCACAAAGCTAGAAACAAATCAGTGTTGACAGGAAGTGAAGACACAATCTGCAACTCATCAAGGAGCTCATGGATCTACATTATTGTTCTACAAAACAAACCTCGGGCAACAACAACAAACATTGCTCTCATTGTTTCTTGCTAGATCAATGTTTGCACAAAGCTAGAAACAAATCAGTGTTGACAGGAAGTGAAGACACAATCTGCAACTCATCAAGGAGCTCATGGATCTACATTATTGTTCTACAAAACAAACCTCGAGGCAACAACAACAAACATTGCTCTCATTGTTTCTTGCTAGATCAATGTTTGCACAAAGCTAGAAACAAATCAGTGTTGACAGGAAGTGAAGACACAATCTGCAACTCATCAAGGAGCTCATGGATCTACATTATTGTTCTACAAAACAAACCTCGGGCAACAACAACAAACATTGCTCTCATTGTTTCTTGCTAGATCAATGTTTGCACAAAGCTAGAAACAAATCAGTGTTGACAGGAGAGTGAAGACACAATCTGCAACTCATCAAGGAGCTCATGGATCTACATTATTGTTCTACAAAACAAACCTCGGGCAACAACAACAAACATTGCTCTCGCTGTTTCTTGCTAGATCAATGTTTGAAAATGGAATATTTTCACCATCAGCATGATAAGACCCTAGACCTGGGATCAGAAACGAGCACTGGTCCTGACCCACGTTTTCAGCAATTTATGAAAACTTGATATCTTTGTGAACTCTTTTGTAAATGTTTCGGTTAGGTTTATAAGCCGACAAATTCGTACTAACAAAAACCTAGGTTATGTGGGTTGTTTTCACCAAAAAAATCTGTTTTAATCCTCTGAAAACAGTAGACTTTATTGGATTTTCATCAAACTATACTTTAAACAATTTAATGGAGGCGAAGCGGTGTCGTGAATGTATCGAACATATTGCTGACGTCTGTGGTGATAGATAAAAAATGTTTGTCTTGTTTAACGAGGCAACGATAGGACTACAAAGTCCTCTCTACCACTCAACCTTTACCTAGCGTTACCGTAGAGTCACATTACAAATTTTAGTGGTGACTACGAAAGCTTAAACCAAAGACTGTTTTTATAGAAAAAATAAAATACTCAACATATAAAAACGCAAGCGTAACGCAATATTACATGCACCGTTTTACCAGTCGTTGTACCATTTTGTAACGGCAGAGGAAATGACCCAAAGTTTCAAGCAGGGAGTTTAATTCTGGAACACGAGGCCCCAGTAAGTGACTCATTAACTTGGTGATAGTCGCAATCATTCTCTCTCTCCACCCTCACCATCCCCACCCTTCGACCACAGGGACATGTACCGCAAGTGTGACCTGTGTGGTCGTCTTACCTCCCCCCCTCACTACCGCCCCAGGCCACCTGGGTGTATTCGTATTAATTTGTGCTGGAACTTTGATGGGTTTGTGTGGTAGACTATAGTTAGAAATCAGGAATATAGACGACATTAATTTAGAGAGTCCTGCAGGAAACATTTCAAATCTTTATCAATATTGCCTTTGTGCTCTCACTACATTTTAAATTTGTTCTATTTTAGCTAAGTGTTCTATTGACGTTAACATCAAAATAATCTATACAACACACGAATTCAGAATTATACTCCACCAAACTACCGTAGACTTCAGTTATGTGATAAATTTAGTGTTGAAGACAGTAGAATATTATACAATTAACTTATTATTATTATTGACTGGGACTCGTGGCGTGGTCCTGTAATCCAGCTTCATGGAGGTCAGGTTTTAAGGATGATATAGGTCTAAAGCGGCTCAGATAGTCTCAGTGATCATCTGATGATACCCGCATCAACTCCCACCATCGTTTAGATATATCATACCATCACCTGCGTGGTTCGGAAGTCACGTTAAGCCGTTGGTCCTTGTATTTCCATTGGTCATTGGGCTATTAATTAATGACCTATTCTAAGGAAGAGTCAGCCTTAGTTTGTAACAAGACTACACCTCATAACTAACTCATCACACTCTCATCCTTCAGCACATATTTGCCTTAAAATACCCTCATGAGAGTGGTCGGCATCTCAAATAGTGATTTAGTGGTTAAGTTTAATTAACAATTAAGTTGTTTTTAAACCAATTCAAAACTAACCTAATAAATTATCTTGCCCAAAGTTCGTGTAATACAATTAGAGAGTATAGATAGTAAAAGTTATAACCCAACTGTTTAATTAGGCTAAAGTCTTACTTGTGGTACTTAGGATATTGTCAAAAACAATCTTGATTGTAAAAAATTGACATTAAACGAACTGTTATTGTTACATTTTATCCTAACGAAAAGCAAATATCAAAATCTTCTTTCAAATGAATAACGTTAAAGGTTGGGAAACGCCTGAAAACTTCTAAAATACCAAAATTGCAGTTAATGGATTTTTAAGCGTGCGCCGTAGTGGTCGCCACCATGAATATTTTCCTATAAGAACAAACGTACAATTATTTAGACACACCGCTCCTACAATCTTTTTTTAAAGTTTATGAAAAACGTTGTTTTCATTAAATATTTACGTGAATCCGCTAAGCAGAACTTCAAAAATTTTGAAAACACTTTCTGTTTTAGTTTCTTGTTTTATTATTTAATAGAATTTTCAAAAGCTCAGCCAGTAGGGTTACTGTACGTCACTCTCATCTGTCAGAAACACTTACTACAAAATGATCTGATAAAAATTGTAGGGTTAGATATTTCTAGAAAGTTGTCTTAAGGGACAAAACAAAATGGTCAGCCGGTAGTGAGCATTCTTAAAAGGTCTTTCTTAGATACCAAAGCTTTCTGAGTTTCAAAACCAAAACTTCTGTTTGATCTATAGAGAAATCCCGATTTTTCACGGACGTCATGTCAAACGTTGATTTAAAGGTTGTACAGTATATTGAGCTATCCAGCATCTAAACTTGGTAGCCTTACTCGTGAGAAGAATAATCCCTCTTGAGAATATAATACCTGTGATAATATAATGCCTTTTCTGTGTTCAAAAACGTCTTTAAGGACGTACTGCGAACAGTTTTTATGTTATAGCGGACACGTGGCGGGTTGGATTCGTGTGCGACTCCGGAGCTCATCACTCCGCTGGCGGTGGGTTCGATCCCCGCAGTTACCACTTACATCTGTAATGTGACTATACAGTAACGCTAGGTAAAGGTCGAGGTTCAGTGGTAGAGAGGACTTTTTAGTCCTAACTTCGCCTCGTTAAACAAGACGAATTTAACCTTTTTTTACTGTAAATTCAACTGGGTATTTCTAAGGTTCATATAACATCAAGAGGTTTTTTATTAATATTTTCCAATGAGCCTACGCTGGGTAGCTCTTTACCATATTTTCTCGGCATCAACTAAACAATAACGAAGACAAATCCATGTCAGCTACAGTTACAGTCAACTAAAGCCGATAACGGTTTGTTCTTATCAATAACTGTTAACAGCAATAACAGCTGAGAGAATATTCCCGCTTGTCAATGTTTTAATCACAATATGTCCTGAACAAACCTTCTGTGACATTCTAAACATTTCTAACTGCGTATGCGGTTTTCTTCACAATATTAAAGTATGCCTACTAACGTCAATGGTTTTTTCAAAGTTGTTTATTGTTTTCAAATAAATTGTTAAATTTAACATAAGTTCAAAGAGCAACAGTATTGTGGGGAGGTTGCACAAAAAACAGGTGGTCTAGGATTTTTATTCTTCAAAACGAGCAGTCAGAATATTTTGCCAATTTGCGAAGGAGAGAGTGGTTTAGAGGCATTCAAAGTGGCTGTGACTCTGCTTGCCTCTTCTACATTTGGAGACGTGTCTCTTTTTTGATCAAAAGTAATACCATAAGAGGTACAGACATTACAATCTTATGAAACTAGAGAGCAGGGACAGCTAATGAACTGAGAACCTGAAAGGTGGTTCGTGAACTTTTGCCTTCCCAGTCAGGAGTTCATTTCGTCAGCATAAACTACCAAATTCGTTCAAAATGCCCTTGAGCCTAAGGCATTCAAAGCTCGTCTTAAAACTTGCGACAGAGGTGAATCGCTCGAAGTGGGGATCGAACCCGCATCCATCAGACATGTTGAGACGGACGCTGATTTAAATTTGAGAGCTTCATTATCGAAGGTATAAAACACGTATTGTGTCTACATGGCGTGCATGTTCCTTGGACGTTTCTCTCTTTCTGATCATTCAATATTTCACGTTAAGTATCTAAGTCATCAAAAGGTAAGTTTCCTTCCGTTAAATGCTGTCCAGATAGGCTGGTAGCTGAGTTGAAGTAACATACCAATTCGTAAAACATTTAAAATTATCAGCATTTGCAAATTTGCTCTACTAAAGGTTGAAGGAGACCAGATGTAGTACTTTAAAACTTTACTTGATAAAAATTAGTACAGCATGTGATGTACCAGCTCGTACTTCGTGATGTCTGAAATGTTATTAAAGATAATGCTATGGTAAGTAGATTGCGTTTAGATGCCGAATGGCTCAGCCATAGTTGCGGCAGCCCAAGCACAGATAGCACTGCGAGGTTCTTTCTTTTAAGCGTCTCAGATATACCCACTGACGCACGCGAAAATTCGTTCCTTCTCAAAAATCACACGATTTGGTCATATTTAAGTCACCGACATCGGAAACACTCGAGCATATGGAGCCAAGGAAAGAAAGACGGCGAGAGATCGCAGCGATATCTATGCTTGGGCTGCCTCAACCATATGGCATCTATATGCGCAATCTACTTACCATAACGTTATCTTTGATGTGACTCATTTCGTGGTCATAGCTGAAGGTAAAGTAACAAAGCATTGTTTTCGTGAGGCTCCATGACGTGGTTCGGAAGTCACGTTAAGCCGTTGGTCCTTGTATTTCCATTGATCATTGTTAATAATTATTAATGACTCATAAAGAGTTGCCTTAGTTTGTAACAAGACACTCTATCTCATTACTACCACTCATCAGACTCATCCTTCACCACATATTTGCTTTAAAATACCCTCATGAGAGTGGTCGGCATCTCAAATAGTGATTTAGTGATTAATTGGTTTTCGGGACCTTAATTGAAAACTGCAGAATCAGTTATTTACATAATTTCAAATACCAGCCGTCGACAGGTACTAACAAACATATACGCACAGTTTTAACTGATTATGTCAAATTCTGATTGAGCTACAGCGGACAGGCAAATTGACACACAAATGAAGAAAAACTGTTTGTCTCCAATTATGAGGAGTCACTTATTGCTTCCGCTCATTCCAAAACTCAAAAATACATTACAAATTTGTAAAACCTTATTTTTGTACGTGGTAGAATTTTTGAGGTTTATTATTGTGCACGTTTACCATCGTTTTTAGTGAACTAGAAGAACATGACGTTTCAAAATCTGGTATCTGATCCCGTCTTCAGGTGAAAACTAAAATGTAACACATACCATTAGGAAATGAGCTAGCCTAAAAGTATAAATCACTAAATCACTATTTGAGATGCCGACCACTCTCATGAGGGTATTTTAAGGCAAATACGTGAAGGATGAGTGTGATTAGTGGTAGTAATGGGTTATGAGGTGTAGTCTTGTTACAAACTAAGGCCGACTCTTCCTTAGAATGGGTCATTAATTAATAGCCTAATGAACAATGTAAATACAAGGACCAACGGCTCAACGTGACTTCCGAACCACGCAGGTGATGGTCAGATATGTCTAAACGATGGTAGGAGTTGATGCGGGTATCATCAGATGATCACCTGGTAATCGTAAGTAATAAGAAAAGAACGAAAACAAAAGAAAACTCATGATTTTTGGCGGTAGATGACTGGTTACGCAGATTACTTTAATCTAGCTTAAATGTTTAGGTAGTTTTCACCTGAAGGCGTGATCAGATTCCATTCCGAAACGTCGTGTTTTTTTCTTCAAAAAATATTGAAAGCGTCCTTAATAATATTTAAACCTCGTCAAACCTGTCTGGTGTTTTCAAATTTAGGTAAATAAAACTCTCGAGTTCCTGACTCTCAAAGTTCCTAAACTGGCGGCGAGCAGCGCTGAAGTGCTTCAGGGGAAGGCTTCAGTTTTCCTCGCTTTTGTTGTCAAACACAATCAATCTTTGCCTCTATTGTTCTCTTCAATACACAAACTAACTAACTGACAGCTCAACCCCTTTCCTGTAATTTATTTACACTTTACTCGTTATTCAACCCTTGGCTAAAATCAACACAGTTAATCAATATCACCATCACTTGGTGTCAAATGGTGACGTCAGTTGTGTGCTGAAACGGAAGTGCACGGGTGCAAAGGCCAAAATACGCCGACATTCTTAAGAGGATTGATCACTCTTTATAGGTTAAGTGTAAGAGAGGACTTGTTAGTCCTAACTTCGCCTAATAAAGCCATTTTTCATTTCATTTTATTTCACTCCAGAAAGTGTTGCTCAAAACATGCTGCTCTCTGTCCCCTGTTTAGGACGCTATTATTTGGTGTAGAGTTCAGAAAGTCTGTATGCCATGTTCTCATAGGTTGTCTCTAAGTTCGTAAAAAAGTCTTACGTCAAAATTAGCAAAACAATGTTGAGGTTGGCTAAAAATATGATATTTTAAAATTGTATTATATTTTTTCAAGCAGTTTTTGTTTTTTGTGTAGGTATAAGAAACATAGAACCACTCCTACCTTATCATATACCTTATCATTAGCATGAGTACGTTTCGGTTCAGAAAACAGGGGACTACGAAACCCTGTTTTGCCACTTTTTTAGTAAGTAGAGGAAATTCGGAATATCGGAATATAAACACGACGAGTGGGGGTCTGAGGGCGCAGCCCCCCAGCGGGCCTGAAGGGCGAATTTTAGATTCTACAGCTAGTTAGAAGGTTATCGCCAAGCACTTTAGTTGTCGGCCTGATTTACATACAAATTAATGACCCGCCCCAAGCCCCTAGGTAATTTGTCCAGTTCACTCTTCAAACTTCAAGTCCCTCTTCAGTCATTTTAAGTCGACGAGAAAATTCATAAACACATTGCATACATACTAGTTCCTTACATTGTACCAATATAGATTATACAAAACCTGGCCAAGACGCAGCTAAGCGCTAAAGCGCCGCTGGCATGAGTGAAGCGAATTTCCTTACTAAAATAAGGGCTACGAGGCTGTTTGCTACGCTCACGGCCTTCCTTGCTATGATTGTGGTCACGAGCGTTTAACTGCATAATTATTATGAAAGGACAACGTATTTCTGATGTCGTTAAAACCGGACTACTCACTTCTGTATTAAAATCACTTTTTTTGGCCGCCATTTTAAAACGGCTTAGTGGATTTTTATGTTTTTGTTAAATTGATGGATACTACCAAAATACATATTTATTTTAAATATCATTGAAATTGGATGCAATTTACTCCTTTGAGACCATTAAACCCACATTTATGTATTTAAAAACTCCCAACCTAAAAAAGTATACTTCTGATAGTCCGATTTTGCTGGTTATCGAACTTGACCGAGTTATAGCCTATACAAAAGAAACAAAAAAATGTATATAAAGTGATGAAAAATTTCTCAAAACGTGTTCTATAGCTCATTTCACTGTCCCGGGCATGAGTCTTACCATGCTGACGGCAATAATATGTTATTTTTCCACAATTAAATCGCTAAAACCCCTAAAAATACTTTTCAGAAATGTCGTAATACACTAAACCAGCGTCCAAAAGCTTAAACGTCATAGAGCTTTTGGTATGTTTGTGAACCTGCATATTACTATTGCAATCGCTTTAAAGTGTTTTCACTAATCTAAGTTATCACTTAATCTGAATGCTAATCTTGATAACCGTCGTTCCATCATCATTTTCTGTTCTAACTTTGTTTTGAGAGCTGAAATTTTATTCTTATTTTTCTTGTTTGCAAAATGTTTTTTTTAACTCAACGAAAATTAGCGTATTATAAAAACAAACTAATCGAACGTCCCTTTTTTATTCTACTCTTTTGTTGCCTACGAAGCGAGCTAAAGGGATAAACATGTTGTTTTATTCTGACAGTAAAGGCTATTTGTGCTGTTGACATATCAACAGGTTTATCAAATAGTCGCCTGTCTGAAAGCTATCTGAGTGGAAACACTAATGAAACATTTTACCCGTAAATAGTAATGTTTAATGACTGTATAGCCTCCGTTTGTAAAGTTTATTTGCAAAAAAAGTATAGTTTAATGGTTTTGATTAGGTTTCTGATAAAAACGCTATTTATTTGAACATCTCGTTAAAAATTCAAGACCAAACCTACCGTGCCTTTTACTTCAGGTCTCATTTTGTAGATTTTTTTATTTTACTTGAGTTTATTTTAAGTAAATGTACACTTAAATACTATAAAACAATGTGTATACTTTAAATTTTAATTTTTGTTTACGGTTTTTATTACACTACTACAAACACAGTTTTTAACTCAGAGAAGACTAGACCTCAACGGATTTGATTTGTATGCACTAACCAATTTTATAAATTCACTATAATTGTTAAAGCAAAATGTTCAAAAATTTAACGATTTGATTAAGACAATCATATTTTGTAGCAAAGATAATGTAATGGTAGGTTAGGTTAGGTTATAGATGTCACATAGCTGATGCAGGAAAATCAACATAGTTAGGTAGCCCAAGCACAGATAGCGCTGCGAGCGCTGTCATCTCTTGTCGTCTTTCTCCCCCTCGGCTCGAGTTTGTCCGATGTCAACGACTTAAAAGTGTCCAAATCGTGTGATTTTCGAGAACGAACAAACTTGCGCGTGCGTCAGTAGCTCTACTTGTGATAAATAAAATTATTCCCTCGCAGCGCCATCTGTGCTTGGGCTGCCAAACTATGTAATTTTCCTGCCTCAGCCTATGCGCAATCTACCTACCATAACCTAATCTTTGGTTGTAGCAATAACTGAATATTTTGGTTTCAGTTGATGCCAATTTTTAAAATATTTAGTTGCTGTAACATTTAAACTCGTGTATTGGACGTAAATTATAACTGGCATTATTAAACCCCTTCATTTTTCTGCCGCTATACCCGCACTACACGCATGTACTCATTTCACTCCGAAACGCCGTTCCCTGTACTGGTTCATTGATCAGGCCGTTAATTATAGCAATATTTGATGCTATATAAATTTTTAATTTTTAAAAGACTGTACTATTTATTACAGCTTAACGATAATGCCAGGTCCAAAAATATTGTCTAGTTGTTTTTTATAAGTGATTTAATCACGATATTACACTAGTTAAACTTGACAATGTAAACCGATAACAATCAGATTCATAAGTTAATGTTGACGAGTTTGACTGGGATGCCTTGAGCACTATATCACTATTTGAGATGCCGACCACTCTCATGAGGGTATTTTAAGGCAAATATGTGGTGAAGGATGAGTGTGATGATTGGTAGTAATGAGTTATGAGGTGTAGTCTTGTTACAAACTAAGGCCGACTTTTCCTTAGAATGGGTCATTAATTAATAGCCCAATGACCAATGGAAATACAAGGGCCAACGGCTTAACGTGACTTCCGAACCACGCAGGTGATGGTTTGATATGTCTAAACGATGGTGGGAGTTGATGCGGGTATCATCAGATGATCACTGAGATTATCTGAGCCGCTTTAGACCTATATCATCCTCAAAACCTGACCTTCATGAAGCTGGATTACAGGACCACGCCACGAGTCCCAGACAAATAAAACTATAACAGATGTAGTTTGTTTATGTTGTTTGGAGCTCAGTGAACATAAAGTTATGGCTAAAAACAAAAAGGTTTGGACCGAATTTCTCCTTGGACTGAAGAGTTTGG
Source organism: Matsumurasca onukii (assembly GCA_018831715.1). NCBI lineage: Eukaryota > Metazoa > Arthropoda > Insecta > Hemiptera > Cicadellidae > Matsumurasca > Matsumurasca onukii. Next base: position 18,410,468 of record CM032067.1, read on the forward strand.
GTCTCTCACTTGCCGGGCGATTATGCTGACCACTACTCATCCGACCCAACTATTTATGCCTTCAAATTTAGAGAAGTACTTAAATCTAAAGGTTTATCCGAAACATGTGACTGTCAAATATGGACTTTAAATCATCAAGCTGTAAATATTACAAACAGAATTTAAATACTATGTTGAATGACTTATTATAGATCTAAATTTGTATAAACGCTAAATAGCTAATTTATTGCTAAAGAAATTTGAAGACAAAATAATTGGACCAAACCGGGACTTGAACCCCACGGTTTGGTCCAAACTTTTGCCTTCAAATTTCTTTAGTAATATTTATTAATTTAACGTTTACACAAATTAAGATCCATAAAGTTATAGCAATCACACTAAAGCTTTCCTCGTTTAATTCAACGTTAGGTTAGATAAGACAATTATTTTAAAGCAGAAATACACTCAGTTCATGTATGAAGAGTCTAAAAAACAAGTTCTTTATATTCGTTGCAGCCTAGTCTTAGTAGTAGTGAAATATATGCAGTTATTTAGCATTTTTGTATACTTTCAATTTTGTAAGACATACCATGATAAACAAAATGCTTGGCTGAATTTTATATTCAAAATTACGTTTGCTAAACCTCAAAATTTGTAAACTTTTCTAGATTCAATAGCAAAACTCGTTAAAATAAATTCTTGTCATTAAAATAAATTCTTGACATGCTCAATCATTTAAGCACACAAATATAGAAGCTATACTGTGCAAGCAACAAATACGTTTTCAAATAGTGAAACAAGATATAAAATAGGTTGAAAACAATGCACCTTTATTTCAATGTGCATTCTTCTTCTTGTTTACTGCTTGAAAACGGTGGTTCGGAACTCACGTTAAGCGGTTGGTCCATTCCATTGGTCGTTGGGCTATTAATTAGTGACCCAATCTGGGGAACAATCGGCCCTAGTTTGTAACAAGACTACATCTCATCGTCCATCAAAACACTCATCACACTCACCCTTCATCCCATATTCACCTTAAAATACTCTCTAGGAGTGGTCGATGTCTCAACGCGAAGTAAATAAAGTATCAAAGTATGTATCACACAAATTGTATAGCTCCACTCTTTCCTTTCTTTCCTATCTTCTAAAGAAATCATACCTATCCAAATAGTAATGATAATTTGATTAATGATTTGAGACACCGACCACTCCTAGAGGGTATTTTAAGGTGAATATGGGATGTGGACGAAGTTTGGCAAAATGTTCCTTTGTAAATATTTTGGTAAAGTTTGTTAGCCAGCAAAATTGGACAACCAAAAGTACCTTTATGGGTAAAAGTAATTTTAATTACCTAAACCCCTTAAATGTCATCCATTTTATGAATTTTGAAATTTTGTGAATATACCGAAAATTATGAAAATCTACGGAGCCGTTTCAAAATGACGGTCAAAAAAGTAATAGTTCACTCTAACAGCGTTATAAAAAATCCGATTTTAATTAAATTTCATACAAAGTTTCCATTAGTCATACATACTGTGCAGTAAAGTAAATCACTAAATCACTATTATTATGTGTTGAAGGATGAGTGTGATGAGTGGTAGTAATGAGTTATGAGGTGTAGTCTTGTTACAAACTAAGGCCGACTCTTCCTTAGAATGGGTCATTAATTAATAGCCCAATGCCAATGGAAATACAAGGACCAACGGCTTAACGTGACTTCCTAACTACGCAGGTGATGGTCTGATATGTCTAAACGATGGTGGGAGTTGATGCGGGTATCATCAGATGATCACTGAGACTATCTGAGCACTTTAGACCTATATCATCCTCAAAAACCTGACCTCCATGAAGCTGGATTACAGGACACGCCACGAATACCAGTCTTAAGCCTTAGGACGTAGGCCGAAGCGTAACACTCGTGATCATATAGCAGGCAAATGGTGAGGCCGAAGGCCGAATCGTCCGTGAGCGTAGCAAACAGCCTCGTAACTCCTATGGCAATCAGGAAGCGGCGCTTTAGCGCTCAGCTGTGTGTCGGCCTGATTCTCTATTAGACTGCACTATACTAAAATGTCTTCCTCTGTTTTACTTCTAACATTTTTTCCTAATTACTTGTAAACCATATTGGCAGATAACTTAATATTGTGTATTTTTATAAGCACTTTGACTCACAGTTACAAAACTAACAGTACTAACAAAACCAGTTTCCAATAACTACAACCTCCAATAATTATATTTTTATTTACACGCGCAGTTGGACTACGCGAAGTACATTAACGCAGTCTTGAAAAGTCGGCTTTTCTTTGTGCCCAAACTTCATTCATCCTTTCGGGTTGAGCTCTTTCTCTTTCAGCAGCAAACATTCTTTTGATACTTTTGCTTTGAAACAGCGACCACTCTTAGATGGTATTTTAAGGTGAATATGGAATGAAGGGTGAGTGTGTTGAGTGTTTTTGTTGAATGATGAGATGTAGTCTTGTTACAAACTAGGGCCGACTGTTCCCCAGATTGGGTCATTAATTAATAGCCCAACGACCAATAGAATGGACCAACGGCTTAACGTGACTTCCGAACCACGGGATTCAACATTCCGATCAAACACTTTTTGTCTAAATGTATTTTATCGCAAATATCCGTTTTTAAATCATCTTAACTGCCATGACCAGTTTAATTGTTTGTACTTTTATCCATTTTCGCGTTTTATAACATTCTTGAGTTTGCTTTGTTAGTATAAATAGTTGTATATTTTTATAACGCCATATAATTTTAATCTTCGTTTCAATCTTATCGACTGAATTTGTGTCAGTGTATTCCTCTTTTACCTTAATACTACGAGGCCTATACGTTTAAACGGCTTTTTATATAGAGCGTTTTTTTTCGAAATTATGCTTTTTAAGAGTACAAAATAGAGTTTAAAAACACAAAAATGGACAATTTCAAAGTGTGGGTTTAAAACTGTTGATCAACATATGAGAAATCGGGCTCTATGCACGTGTCTGATAACTCCTCTAGTTTCCAAATATATCAGGTTTATTAATGTAAAAATTATTTTGAAAGGTGAAAACGGGACGCCGTAAACCCCTGCAAGGGGTTGGTTAAGTTAGAGAATTAAAAGGCCAGTTGTTACGTGAGTGGTATTTCTTGGGAGGCGAACTCAGCTTTTCTTTAAGGTGACCACTGAGGCTAACCCTTAATCCTCGGGAACAAATGCAATATCATCCACATACACATCACGATTAAGCAGAACAGGTGGCTGCAGCAACCAGCCTCCCTACAGGTGTCAAACTCTACCGGTCGATACCGCCTTGTCCACCCCTCTACACAACACACACTGTAGCCATGTACAAATCAGCTGTTACCTTGTCTATGGTGTAGTTATGGTGGTTAGCCCATGGTCAGTTACACACGCGCACTCTCATGCTCACTGGTTCACAGCCCGGTCAGTACTGGCAGCTCGCCAGTCTGACACGGGGAATTTACCCGCCACAACCCGCATTTACCCTGCGAAACCCCGCGCGATTCCCTTTTCCCTCTCGCCGAGTATCGTTAGAGGCTGTAACATTTTAATATTCTGTAAGTTTTGCTTAAGGGAAAGTTAAACATAGCCGACACGTTCAATTGGTGGCATTCAATTTTGTTTACGAGAAAACGACTCAGATAGTTCCACAGTAATGGTGTACGACACTGAGATCGAAGAGGTCTACTCAACTAAATTCCTTGGAATATACCTTGATCAAGGTTTGACTTGGAATACTCACGTAGACCACGTTTGCTCAAAAATATCCTCAGGAATTTATGTTTTGAGGAAACTGTCCGAATACTGTCCAACTCAGGTACTGATGACGGCGTACTACGGAATAATTTACCCACACTTATCCTACGGATTGACTTTGTGGGAGGTTGAACAAAAACAAATTTGTCTAGGATTTTTATTCTTCAAAAACGAGCAGTCAGGATAATCGCCAAATTGCGAGGAAGAGAGTCGTGTAGGGAGGCATTCAAAACCCTAAAACTGTTGACTCTACCTTGCCTCTACATTTGGAGACGTGTCTCTTTTTCAAATAAAAATGTAATACCATAAGAGGTACAGAAGTACACTCTTATGAAACTAGAGAGAGGGACAACTACCGAACTGGGAGACACAGAACGGTAGTTCATGAACGTTTGCCATCTTAGGCAGGATTTCATTTCGTCAACAGATTACCAAATTCGTTCAAAAATGGCCGTATGCCCAAGGCATTCAAAGCTCGTCTGAAAGCTATTTTGATCTCTCAAGCATTCTATAGCACAGACGAGTTCTTGGCATTTAATTGGGAGACACTGCATTAACTAGGGTCTAGAGTGGTATGATTCGGATGAATTAGGGAGAGTGAATGTAACAAATCTGTATGTTTGAATGTGTTTTCGATGTAAGAATGAGTGAACAATTTTAGCTTAATACTACGAGGCCTATACGTTTAAACGGCTTTTTATATAGAGCGTTTTTTTCGAAATTATGCTTTTAAGAGTACAAAATAGAGTTTAAAAACAAAAATTGGACAATTTCAAAGTGTGGGTTTAAAACTGTTGATCAACATATGAGAAATCGGGCTCTATGCACGTGTCTGATAACTCCTCTAGTTTCCAAATATATCAGGTTTATTAATGTAAAATTATTTTGAAAGGTGAAAACGGGACGCCGTAAACCCCTGCAAGGGGTTGGTTAGAGAAATTAAAAGGCCAGTTGTTACGTGAGTGGTATTTCTTGGGAGGCGAACTCAGCTTTTCTTTAAGGTGACCACTGAGGCTAACCCTTAATCCTAGGCAACAAATGCAATATCATCCACATACACATCACGATTAAGCAGAACAGGTGGCTGCAGCAACCAGCCTCCCTACAGGTGTCAAACTCTACCGGTCGATACCGCCTTGTCCACCCTCTACACAACACACACTGTAGCCATGTACAAATCAGCTGTTACCTTGTCTATGGTGTAGTTATGGTGGTTAGCCCATGGTCAGTTACACACGCGCACTCTCATGCTCACTGGTTCACAGCCCGGTCAGTACTGGCAGCTCGCCAGTCTGACACGGTTACCCGCCACAACCCGCATTTACCCTGCGAAACCCCGCGCGATTCCTTTTCCTCTCGCCGAGTATCGTTAGAGGCTGTAACATTTTAATATTCTGTAAGTTTTGCTTAAGGAAAGTTAAACATAGCCGACACGTTCAATTGGTGGCATTCAATTTTGTTTACGAGAAAACGACTCAGATAGTTCCACAGTAATGGTGTACGACACTGATGAATCGGTCTACTCAACTAAATTCCTTGGAATATACCTTGATCAAGGTTTGACTTGGAATACTCACGTAGACCACGTTTGCTCAAAAATATCCTCAGGAATTTATGTTTTGAAAACTGTCCGAATACTGTCCAACTCAGGTACTGATGACGGCGTACTACGGAATAATTTACCCACACTTATCCTACGGATTGACTTTGTGGGAGGTTGAACAAAAAAAATTGTCTAGGATTTTATTCTTCAAAACGAGCAGTCAGGATAATCGCCAAATTGCGAGGAAGAGAGTCGTAGGGGAGGCATTCAAAACCCTAAAACTGTTGACTCTACCTTGCCTCTACATTTGGAGACGTGTCTCTTTTCAAATAAAATGTAATACCATAAGAGTACAGAAGTACATCTTATGAAACTAGAAGAGGGACAACTACCGAACTGGGAGACACAGAACGGTAGTTCATGAACGTTGCCATCTTAGGCAGGATTTCATTTCGTCAACAGATTACCAAATTCGTTCAAAAATGGCCGTATGCCCAAGGCATTCAAAGCTCGTCTGAAAGCTATTTTGATCTCTCAAGCATTCTATAGCACAGACGAGTTCTTGGCATTTAATTGGGAGACACTGCATTAACTAGGGTCTAGAGTGGTATGATTCGGATGAATTAGAGAGAGTGAATGTAACAAATCTGTATGTTTGAATGACATGTTTTCGATGTAAGAATGAGTGAACAATTTTAGCGATTAATCTGACGATGGATATGCGTTTACTGTAAATGTTCACGCAATAAAATATATGTATTTATATATTCTATTGTAGAAAATGTCCCTGCCAAAAAACGTGTCAATCTGATTTCTTGCGTTTTGCGGTGAAACATAACGCCTGCATTTTTGTCACCGCTATTCACGCACGACACATCTGTAGTTACTTCACGTGTAACGCCGTTTGAATGTAAACGTTGTTTGTTAATCCTAAGGTTTAAATCCGGGCAAAAAGATTTTCCAACAAATTCCAACTTGGGGAAACGTTCAAAATACAAAATGGAGGCCGATAGCCTAATTTCAAATTGCAGATAAATAAAAATGCCTTTATTGACGAGCGATTTTGAATAAACACTTTTTTACTAAAGAACTTTAGTCATAAATAATAGTCATAACAAAACAAAATACAGTAAATTCAAATAATAAACAGGGTGAGTTTTAAATGCTCCTCACCTTAAATTTTGAAAAAGGAAATATTTTTGAACCCTTAGTGGAATGTTTTTATAGGATTCTAAAGTTTTTCAACGTCCTTTGCGTCACCCCCAAATCCGGGGCCCCAATTCTTTTTATACAGCCCCCTCCCCCTTGTGTCACATCAAAATAAAGGGAATTTTAAGACAAATTCAACGACGCAAGGAAAAGTCTGTTATCTCTTCTCGTGTATTTGTTCAACCATTTTAAAGATTACACGAAATCAGGTTTAAAATGACACATTTCACATACAATTTTTTTATAACAAAATGTGCTTCGAAATACCCTATGGGATTATATGTTATAGAGTTGTGATGTTTCCCTCAGAGAATCGTAAAACCCTTTTTTGGTGATAAGTCCCCTCCACAAAAAAAGGCAAAGGGAAGTTGCGGTAGTTTTTCTGGTTTAACTCGAACGAGAAATTTACAACCGGAATATTTGTACCAAATTTGGTGTAAATTGAACAAAGAATGTGACCTGCAGATATGATACACAAATATAAATGTTTACATACAGTTCAAAACTTGATCTAAGGTTCAGGATCGGTGCTCATTTTATGTACCCGGGTCTGGATCTTACCATACCTTAATTATGAAGTATTCGAGATAACCTTAATTCAAATTAGGATTCATTTTGGACATTACAAGCAAAATAGAAAATATGACATTACACAGCAAAAAAATATAGTGTTGAGATGCATTTTCACAAAATGTATTGGTTGTTCTTGGTCTAAATAATCTGAGACACTTAATCAACTAAACCATGTAATCCCTAAAATTAAGTTTGTTTATTTTTAAGCTACAATTTTTTTGGGTAAATGGAAAATGTTGCTATAAATTTTGAGTTAAAATACATCGTATTTTTAAACATTTTCCTGGGGAGGACCCCCCGACCCATTCCATACCCCGGTGACCAAACTCCCCCCTTCCAGAATATTCAGCCTAAAGCCGCCTATGACCTCATTCCATGTAGTTGTGCAATAAAGAACCCATTTCCCCGGTTAACAGGTGGAATTCCCCGCGGCGGGAGAACTACCCCGCGCAGCTCTGTGCGCAGCCTCCCCCACCACCCACTGCCGACCCCCCACGGCCGCCATGACACCTGGACACCGAGGCCCAGACCTGTTGCTCCCCTATCTTCCCATTACTGTGTCACTGCCGTATTAACAAGTTACTTTTCACCTAACATTCTCCTTCTTCTCCTAACCCTCACTTGTATGTTCACACAAGGTTAGGATATTATAATGCAGGGAAATTGTAGATAGGGAGTGAGACATCTGATTGAGGTAAGGATAAGGATGAACCTCATTGCCGCTGTGTGATGGACATAATAATTATTCTCAGACAAATACGCACTATCCACTGGTGTGTCTTTATAAAATATCTGAAAACAATAATTATGTTATTTATGCTTTCGTATGTAACTTAAGAAAAGATTTACTATGATAGTAGTAAAATCTTGTAGTTGTAGCCAACTGTAACGTTTATGTTATTTTTAAAGACAATACCTACAATCAATGTACGAGTATTTTTTTAACTTAATTTTACTAAAGAAATTTGAAGACAAAAATGTTTGGACCGAACCGGGACTTGAACCCGGGTCTCTCTCTTGCCGGGCGATTATGCTGACCCCAATTTAACTTAATTTAGTTACTATAAAAGTTAGTTATTATTAATTACTTTCTGTTGCTATTGCGAGTTTTTTAAATCAATAATCTAAGTACATATGTAGATTAGATTAAGTAGGGCTGGTAGTGAACCAATTGTACGTCAACCAAAGGTTTATTGTACTGCCCCGGTTATCTTAGCCTGAGAGACCCACCCCTGTGGGACCACAAAGCCTCAAGATGACTTCCCCAGCTCAGACAAGTGAACTTCATCCCAATTTCGCCCCTCTAGATCTTCTCCTAGTCTCCAGAGAGGGACATTCTAATAGGATGTGCCTAGCAGTTTCTACTGCCTGCTCGCAAATTCTACATAGAGTATTACCATTATGCAATCCCAATTTCTGTAGATGATGCCTGAAGTGCCCATGTCCAGTTAAATATGATATTAAGAATCTGATGTCAGAGCGTTTTAGTTTTGAGATGCTACTGGAGAGCGCCCTGCTGGGCCCTTTTAGGAGCAGGTTGGCGATTGAGCTTCCTGAGAGGCTTGTCCACTTTTGACAATGTGCCTCATAGGTATTATCCCCCAAGGACTTATAAACCAGAGCCGGACTTATCCCAACTGCCGGTTCCGGTCCATTAAAGGCGGACAGTGCTCCCCTTCTTGCAAGGAGGTCTGCCTTCTCGTTACCCAAGAAACCCTGATGTCCTGGGATCCATTCTAGATGAACATTATTTAATCTAGAAAGGGCGCAGAGGGCCTGAACACACTCCCAGATCAGCTTAGAGGTGAAGTGGCCTTTGTCCAGCGCCCTAAGGGCTGCCTGGCTATCGGAGAAAATGACTATACGTCTGCTCCTAGTACTAGACGTAAGTTCTTGTAGAGTGCATACAAGAATTGCATAGATTTCGGCCTGGAATACGGTGCAAAATCTACCAAGGCTGCCCGACAGATTACATCTAGGACTTGGCTTATGTGCCCCATAGCCTGCCTTATTACTTATTAATGAACCGTCTGTCTACCAGACTACCTCATTAGTACCTTTATACGAAAGGGTCCTTTGATCCCAGTCCTTACGAGAACCAATGTTGATAGTGTAAGGCCTGACAAACATGACCTGTCCTGACATAAGATCGGAGCCCATGAAGAAAATTGTTTTAGTCTTAGAACTAATTTGAATGGTAAAATGCCCAAAAGTGGCTGGCGATCTGGCCACATCGAGATTAAGTAGCCTGTAGTAAGCTTTGCTAGCCTCCTGAACGATGAAACTGTCCAGGGGAGGAATATTGAGCAGAAGCTCCAGAGCAGGGGTGGATGTAGAGGTAAAGGCTTCCGTTACATAAACATGCCAGCCGCTGCACACTGTTGAGCTTGTCTTTGACAAGTACATATGTAAGTGAAAATATCAGGCAAAGGCAACAATAGTCTATAACCGAGCGGTAAATAACAATTTGTAACTAAATTGTAAAACCCGATAAACTTTCATTTGCATGTTAGTAATGAAGCAAGCTACGAAGCTGGGGAAAAGAACAGCTGGTGAGTTGGTGACTGAAAACAATGACGCACTACAAAGGTAATGGCCGAGAGAAGGTACATTGAACTGTAATTCGCTAAAAACATAGCACTACCGTGAATACCAACGAATTTCCTATAACAGGGTAAGAAGTGCGAAGGAAGTTCCCTGTGGCCGGGATTCATTATCACTAAATCACTATTTGAGATGCCGACCACTCTCATGAGGGTTTTAAGGCAAATATGTGGTGAAGGATGAGTGTGATGAGTGGTAGTAATGAGTTATTAGGTGTAGCCTTGTTACAAACCAAGGCCGACTCTTCCTTAGAATGGGTCATTAATTAATAGCCCAATGACCAATGGAAATACAAGGACCAACGGCTTAACGTGACTTCCGTACCACGCAGGTGATGGTCTGATATGTCTAAACGATGGTGGGAGTTGATGCGGGTATCATCAGATGATCACTGAGAATATCTGAGCCGCTTTAGACCTATATCATCCTCAAAACCTGACCTCCATAAAGCTGGATTACAGGAAAACGCCACGATTCCGTCAAAAAAAACACGGAAGATGTAAGGACTCTTTAGCCACAAGCTAAAAAAATTAAACAAACCAACACTGCCACAGATACTGATAAACGGGGAGTAGGTAAAATTGTATTTTTATCAACTGTAGAAGGAATTTAGCAAAATTGATGGTAGTTTTCAAAAACTGCATACGTACTCTAAACTTGCAAAAAATACAAATCATTTACATTTTTGAAGCAGCTAATATTTATCTGTTTCGGTTTTATGAGTGAGTGTCCTGCTTTGTATAGGTTCATATACAACACAAGGCCGAGGAAACTGCGAGGACATTATACGGACAAACCAGTAAAAATTAAACTACACGTTCCAAAAATATCTTTAGTAGTTTCAGTTATGTTTAGTATTTTAAGTAGTAAGTTTATACAAAAACGTAAAATAGCCTGTTTCAGACGTAACGTCAAACTGCTTACTGAATTCCAAAACCATGTCTGAAAACCACTCCAAACGTTTCAGGCAGTAAAGAACTCCACCCATCTTTAGAGTACTACCCTAATATAGGAATTACATATAATTATATATCTTAACCTAATTGCTCTCCGCCACTATTATGAACTTTCAAACTAACATATACAATTTAGTTTCTAACTGAATAATTTGCTAAATAACCGACACCTATCCACAATACGAAAATGATGGCGAAGAACTATTCACATATTAAAGTTATTAATATACCAGGTGAATTACTGGACACCCTGTATATAAAGTTTTGCCGTTCGACTCAGGAGGTGTTGCAAACCGTTTTCGCGACGTTACGTTTTTTCTGGCGATTGAAATGAATATTATATTGCCTACGGAAATTCGTTAATAAACGAGCTCGTTTAACACAAGTTTGGTTTTAAGTAGGAAACCTATACTACAAACATGTTCCAAGAAACTATTTTCTTTAAACCACAAATTCTTCAGCACATTTGTACGTAAATTAGGTTAGGCTAGAGTAATTGATTAGTTTGCAATACCATACCGTTATCGATTTTAACAAGACCTAACCAAACTGTCAACGCCTTGCTTACACGGTGCTAGCATTGACTTTCCATCCCAATTGAGTTAATAGCCCAATTTTCCTCCAATTGATTAAGGCACTTTGTCCTGGCCAATTTGGTAAAACAAAACAGTTATGGTGTAAACCTGTCGTAAATTCTGAGTATTATTTCAAGTTATAAAAGAAACCTGTTGTTGTAATTAGCTTATAACTAAAAATGATAGACAGACACATTCACAGAGACATATTCGATACAAACCATCGACTTAGTTCATCGATGTGGCTAGAAATCGGCAAACTCTTTGCTGGATTCCTATCTAATAAATATAATGTTGCAAATTATTGTTTCTATAATATAATTGATTACGTGGTTGCCCATACCTTCGTTAGTGGTTAATAATAATAATAATTTATCTGTCATAATATACAAAAAAACTTTTGTGTTGACAAACTTAAAAGGTAACGAAACAACAAAAACATGAATAACAAATATTAAAAATAAAACAAAGTAAACCACTAGTAAGAGTACAGTACTGTATTACAAAACCTAGTTAAATTTATAATAAAATTTAATTGTCATTATTTAAATCCTGATCTATAAATTACCCAACAGAATAGTATGAGCCTTCCAATAAATAAGCTCTCAACCTTCTTTGAATAAAATAAAATTTTCAGTGAATTTAATGTTTTCGGTGAGTTTAAACAATTTTGCACCTGCTGTGATGGAAGTTTTCCATAAATGTGTAATCTATGAGAATTTTGTCTAAATTTATGAATTTGCCTAGTATTGTGTCTGTGAATTTGCTGACCTTGAACTAAATCACATTTTGTCAAACAGAAAAGAATAGTCTCATAGATGTACAAACTTGGCAGGGTTAGAATATCTAATGTCTTAAATAAATCTCTGCAAGTTTTCCGAAAGATACAATGTAAGATAGTTAGTAGTAGTAGCTATAATCCCAGAAGTTATCAATATTCACATCCAATCGACACAAGACACAGTTTTAACACCACTAGTATTAACCAAACTATGACCAAACACAGAGATCATGTAACAACAAACTGCGCAGCGCGACAATGTAGTACCAGCTGACTGTTTATTTCTGGGTAACATAACCAAAACCACAGAGTACAGCTTTGATAACAATCTCATTACTTAAACGTCTCACTGTCAACTTCAAACGAAATATTTATCAAGTTGTTTAAATATGCTGCTTTAGTAGGTTGTATTAACCTACTAACAATTAAATAGTTTAAAGAAATGTGAAGACAAAAATATTTGGACCGAACCGGGAAAAATCAATTCCCCTTTCGGTCCAAATATTTTGTCTTCGAATTTCTTCAGCCTATTATACCAGTATAAAAATATCGCGCGCATTTAGCTAAAACCGGCCTGTCTGTCAATATGTAATATATCAATAATTTATTATTTATTATTAGGTCAGTGTACAATGTGAATTGTGTTGACTTTGAGTTTGAAATGGAGATGATACAATATTGGTGAAATGAGAGGGGAATTACAATTTAAAATGCCAGAATGGGCTTAAGCCACTGGTAAATACGGTGAAATAATGTCAATATACGTCTTAAAATTTTGTCTTTCTTATTTTAATTTAGATATTGTAGTTTGAATTGGCTAACTTTATTTTAATTACTATATTTTACTATGTTAATACTCCATATTATGGGAAGTTATCAGGTTCTGCAATAAACTCTGCTACAGAGTAGGAAGCCTTAATCAACAAATATTCTTTAAGTTTCCTTTTGAATAAAGCCAGTTCTGGCAGTAAACGTTTGATCTCGTTGGGGAGCTTGTTTAAAAGTTTTACGCCAGCCTGCATCGGCAATCTCTCATAAATAAGTAGTCTATCGATATCTTGTCTAAAAGTAGAATTTGAGCGTGTATCGTGAGAATGTATATCTTGGCCTGTACTAAATTACATTTTGAAACACAAAATAATATAGTTTCAAAATGTATAGTGACGCTAATGTGAGAATGTTTAGATTTTTAAAATAATCTCTACACGATGACGTCAATTTGCAAATAACTCAAATTGCCGATTTTTGGAGGATAAATGCTCTTAACATTTTAGTTTCAGCACAGCTACCCCAAAAAATAATTCCATAAGACAAATGAGAGTGTACTACTCCATAATAGACTACTTTAAGAGCATCTACGGAGCATAGATCTCTCATCTGTCTTAATAGAAATATACCAGAAGACATCTTTTTACAAATATGGTCGATTTGGCTGCCCCAGCATAAGGTTTTATCAATATACAGCCCTAAAAACATTGTGCTGTCGACTTCAACAAATAATAAACATAGCCGCTACCATGAATCCCAGATTATTTAATGTATAACCGGAGAGGGAGGTTTCCCATCCCCCAAAATGGGATTTATGCTATGAAAAATGTATTTATGTACCTTAAAACCCCATTTTCGGGGAAAACGCAACCCTAAAAGATCATTTCTCATGGACCAATTTTGATGGTTAACAAACATAACCCAAAGATTTACAAAAAGAATATTCGTTTTAAAATGTCATGATCATTTTACAAAGATGCGATATGTATAGTGGTCACACATATACTTACTCGTATACATACAAAGTTTTGCCATTTTACTCATGAGGTGTTCAAAATTACAAACCTTTCCTTCTCTTTGACGAGATGATTAGATAGCTCTATTTTCTATGGAAATTTGCTAAAAAATATTTAGTAACAAGTATTTGCAATTATGTTTTAGTTTGATACAAAAATCAGTTCATAAAGTTGTGTATGATTCATACACAGTAACATAATTAAACTTTGTACAAAAATTATTTATTTAACAACCAGACCTGTATATTCGGGCCTCTCTGCTTCTTTAAAATAAATTTGTATATTTAAAAAATTATTTTAATAGAATTCATTGTATCAATTGTACAATTTTTCAACAAAAGGGATGATTCCAGGCCCAAGGAGGTAAGCCAGACCCTGGGTTAAATGTCCTCAACGACTTCAACGTTGCCTCTGAAATTGACAGAAACAAGCCAGACATGTTTGTGAGCATATTATCCATTTTAGACTTATATTGCCTTGAATTTTGTACTCTTATATCATAGTTCAAATCCTTATGCAACAAGCATTTTATAAGTATCCAATTGCCCAGTTCCTGACATTAAATGCCTCTAGAGAGTAGTTGAGATCACAATTATCGTTTTTAATAACAGTTAATAACTATTGTGTAAAAAATATAGAAACCATTAAAATAACTAGGGTAAACCCATCTACACTATCACAAAACTACTTTGAAAAATTAGGGGATAAGATTTCATCTGAAGCAATCAAAATTATGTTTAGTACCGTTATGGTACGTCGTTTTTACAATATTTTGATTGTGTCTTTGTGTTGATTATCAATAATTTTGATTTCCGACAAATTGTACAAAATTACAGAACAACACATGTTAAAATTAGAGCACATGTATAATTTAAAAATACAGTAGTATAATTGTGTACTTTACTAGTTTCTATTGAGATCCAAGTCTGGGTAAAAAAACCTTCTTAGGTATTACAGTTTTGAAATCCATTTATTGTCCAAAACAATTTATTAGAGATTCATAAAATGGTAGAATTGATAGCTTTTTACAGAGGAGAGAGCACAACCCCGCCCAAAGATAATGTTATGGTAAGTAGATTGGGCATAGTCTAGATGCCAAATGGTAGAGGCAGCAATAGTTCGGCAGCCCAAGCACAGATAGCGCTGCGAGCACTGTTATCCCTCACTGTCTTTCTCCCCCTTGGCCCCACATGCTCGAGTTTGTCCGATGTCAATGACTTATATGTGACCAAATCGTGCGATTTTCGAGAACGAACGAACTTACATGTGCGTCAGTAGCTCTACTTAAAGAATTCTCTCGCGGCGCTTGGGCTGCCGAACTATGTTAATTGTCCTGCCTCATCCATTCAGCATCTATGGTCAATCTACTTACCACAACATTATCCTTGCAAGGACTAATCAAATTTTGCCAAAGTTTCCAAGTCTCCATCTTCCAAATAGGTAAGAACCTCTCTCACAATTTCACTCGGTAGAGGAAGCCTAAGTACAGATTGCGCTTTGTTCATCAACTCAGAGCGACTCTTTGCCCTTTGAAACCTTGAGATCAACAATGGTTCGTAGATTGGAAACTCTTGTGGGTTCTGTCCGAGGCTCTCTATGAAGAGCTCGAGTTCACGGTTATACAAAAATGATGGATCTCTATACTTTGTGAGGACATCAAAAACACAGTTGCCTCCAACCCTGCTGACTTTCATTTTGTCAATCTCCTGCAAACATTTCTCTCGAAACTCGGACAAATCATCAAATCCAGAATGCAAGTTCACATCCAAGGGGGATTCCAGGGCAATCGATGCTGCTTTAGACAGTATTATGTACTTTTCCAACAACTTTTCAGCACTAGAGAGCTTAGCACTGCTTAAGCAATTGTGAAATTCTCCTGTGATCATTTCCAAAGGTGTATTTCCATTTGCGTTCTTTGTCAGAACCGACGCACCCCAGGTGAGAAGTTCTACTACAACATTGTAATGAACTCTTGAACGCATGAAAATCCTGTGAAGAAGAGTATTTCCCTCATTATCTACTGCATTCACATTACAACCAGCAAGCAACAACAACTTAACAACCCCTGGTCGAACTCCACGATGAAGAGCTGTTTCACCTTTGTGATTCTTGCGATTTACGTCAGGGCCATGTTTCAAAAGAACTTTAACAATGTTCTCGCGGTTAAGCTTGGCTGCTACCAGAAGTGGTGTGTTGCCTTTGTTGTCTACAATATTTACATCAGCTCCTTCTTCCAATAGCTCCTCAACCACAGGACTTCTGTTGAATTTGATCGCACATATAAGGGCTGTTTCACCCTTGTGATTCTGATGACTTACATCAGAGCCATGTTTCAAAAGAACTTTAACAACATCATGATGAGACCAACTACGGGCTGCGCTCAGGAGCGGTGTGTTGCCCTCGTCATCTACAACATTCACATCAGCTCCATTTGTCAAAAATGTCTCAACATGACAAGGATTTCTAGTACTCGCATAGTGAAGCGCTGTCTTTCCTTTGAGATTCTGATGATTTACATCAGAGCCATGCTTTAAAAAAACTTTAACAACATCCTGAGACCAACCACGGGCTGCAATTTGAAGAGGTGTGTCACCTTCGTCATTGACTATATTTACATTGGCTCCTTTGGCCAACAGTTTCTGAACAAAACAGAGACTTTCAATATTACGTCTAGGGCTGCAATAACAATGAAGAGCCGTCCATCCTCTATAATCTTGAGCATTTACATCAACCTTTGCCTTAAGCAGTATGTCTAATACTGAACAGTTACTGTAAAACGCAGCGGAACTTAGCAAGCTACGCTTTGAATTATCACAATCGTGAAGATTGGCACCATATTTCATCAGTAAGGTCAGTAAGGTCTGTATTGATGCACCTAGTAGTTTCGACACAGGCACAAGAAGTAGAGGAGTGTTTCCATTATGGTCCTTCAAACTGACATCGGCTCCTGCATTTAAAAGTGCAACTATTATCTTTCTATCACCTTGTCTGGTAGCAATAAGTAGAGGTGTCTCCTTTTCGTGGTTTCTGACATTCACCTGTGCTTTATAAACAATAAGTTCCGTCACTATTTCACGTGAACTTGTACACACGTCAATGCTACATGCAACA
Source organism: Matsumurasca onukii (assembly GCA_018831715.1). NCBI lineage: Eukaryota > Metazoa > Arthropoda > Insecta > Hemiptera > Cicadellidae > Matsumurasca > Matsumurasca onukii. Next base: position 18,427,355 of record CM032067.1, read on the forward strand.
TGAAGTGGTCTATTTCCCCGTTGACTCTCAAAGTTCACTTTCGCTTCATAGGTTAATAGTGTTCTGACCAGGCTCACATTCCTTAGTCGGATTGCAAGGATCAGAGGCGTCGTTTTCCATTCGTCGTAAACATTTACGTTCGCTCCATTTTGTATTAAGTAAAGAACAACCGTTTCACGTTTTGGCTCCATACGCGTTCCCTCCCGAACTTGATGGTCATAAGTTTTCCACATTGAATACAGAAGAGGTGTCTTATTTCGTTTGTTTCTACTCTCCAGGTCACTCCCTACGTCCAGCAACAAACGTACGATGTCTGTTGAATGCGAGAGGCTTGCGAAATGCAGAGCCGTGTTTCCGTCACTGTCTTTACAACGAACATCTGCTCCTCTGGATAAGAGCTCCTTGACTGCATAAACTTCGTCTGCTTTGCAAGACTCCATTAGAGGTGTCATTCCGTGCCTATTTCTCGATTCTATATTAGATCCATTTTCCAACAAGAACAGTAACATCTGCTCGTTATTAGACTTGCAGTATTCTGAAAGAAGATTGTTTCCCTTTTTGTCTTGGTGGTTTATGTCCGCTCCTCTCTGCAGCAGTTTTTCAGCCAAGGGGAGATCCCCCGAGTGTACAGCCGCGTACAGAGGGGTTCGCTGTTTGCTGTTGCTGGTGTTAACGTCAGCTCCAAAGTCCAGCAGGAGGTCTACAAGTCCGTGGTGTTGCACTGAACAAGCGAGGTAAAGTGCAGTGTTCCCAGCCGAGTCCTTGGCTTCAACGTCGGCTCCTCTCTCCAGCAACAGGCTGACTCCAGCCTCCCATTGGTTCGAGAACAGCGCAGAGAAGTGCCGTGTGACCTGCCTCGTCTGCAGCATTGATGTCTGCAACTTTCTCACTAAGCAGAACTCCCAGCAGTTCCAAGTCCTGATCCTTCACACAATCCTGCAGCGCTGCTCCCTCTTCCATCACTGAAACACAAAGTTACACATTTTAGTTACACAAAAGTTACACAGAACTTGTTACAGATTGTGACGATGTCAATCAATCTATTTCAAATTTTTACGCAAATTTTAATTTGGCTTTAAATCAATCACAATATTTAAAAACATATTCAAATAAATTTAAAAAAAGAAGCCCATGGATATCAAATTTTCTAATTAGCAAAATTAATGAAAAAAATAAAGTTTTTAAATTATACAGGAAAGACAAAAACAATTTATATATAAATAATAGATATAAGCATATCTCTAAAGAGTGCTCTTTTTTGATAAAGCGAGAAAAGTTAAATTATTACTCTAACAAGATCAAAGAATGTAATGGTGATTCGCGTGGTTATTGGAAAGTTATTAAGTCCATTATGAAAAAGGAAACAAAAACATCTGATACCTTTATGATTATTGACAAAGAGGTGACAGTCCAAGGGAACGAAAAATTAGTAGCAAACACATTCAACAAACATTTCACTGAAATGCCGGGCCACCTGATCAGCCAGACTTATGGCCAAGACATGTTTGAACAACCTATGTTGCGCAGGGCAGACTCGGTCTGTGTGTTATCTGAAATCACTGCAACTGAACTACTCAAGGTCATCGCATCGATGACGAACAAACGTTCTGTTGGCACTGATGGTATATCAATGATCACCATCAAACGAAATGTATTGACTTTACTTCCGGCTTTGCTTCATATCGTTAACTTATCTGTAAAGACCGCGACATATCCTGATTTACTTTAAACCTCACTTGTTGTTCCCATACATAAAGCGGATGATCCAAGAGTAATTAATCACTATCGGCCGATTTCATTGCAAAACAGTTTGTCTAAAATACTTGAGAACTGCATAAAAAACCAAATTGAACATTATTTTACCAAATTCAATTTGTTTTCCCCTAATCAATATGGCTTCATTAAGAACAGGGGTACCTGGCTTTAGAAAGGCATATTACTAATATTGTAAATAATGTCGATGATAGAATCCAACTGCCTCAGTTTACTTAGACTTCTTCAAGGCCTTTGACTTAGTTGATTTAAATATTTTATGTTATAAGTTAGATAAGTACGGGGTAAAAGAAGGATCTCTCAACTGGTTTAAATCATTTTTATTTGGAAGAAAGCAGATTGTTAAGATAGATGGAGTCCAAAGTGATGTTTTAAATGTTAATTTGGGTGTACCACAAGGAGGAATCCTGGGACCAATTCTTTTTGTAATTTTTATCAACGATTTGCTGTCATTTAAGCTCAATTCAAATATATTTGCCTTTGCAGATGATACTAGTTTAGTGTGCTCGGCTAACAGTTATGATATTTTGCGAAATCAAATTAATAAAGATCTTTCTCTTATATCCGCATGGATAGTCCAAAATAAATTACTTGTTAATACAAAAAAATCCAATGCAATAATTTTTTCATTTAAGCCATCTACAATAGAGAAATTTAAGGGTACCTTTAGTCTTAGATGTCATTCTCATTCTTGTTTATACAAATGTAGCTGTGAAAACATTGATATAGTTGACTCGGTCAAATACCTTGGACTGAGAATAGATTCTGATTTAAAATGGCATTCTCATGTAAACTATTTGGTGAAAAAACTAAGAAGTATTAACTACAACCTTTATTTCATGAGAAGTTATTTAACTGCTTTAGACTTACGTACACTTTATATTGCTTGGTTTGAGTCTACCTTGAGATATGGTATTATACATTGGGGAGGTACTTTTGTTCAAATATTGAAGCCAATTGTTACTATACAAAAGTTTGCCCTGCGCACCATCTGTAGTGTGGGAAAATATCACCCATCCGCAGAGCTGTTTACAAATCTGAATGTTCTTAATTTTAATCAACTTTTGAGTACTCAATTCTTACGTTTGCAAAGAAAAATCTAGAAGTTTTTAAAAGGTTTGAAATAAGTAGACAAACTAGATCTATGGGTAATTATTTTCTGTCAATTCCGCTTTTGAAAAAGGACACGAGTAGAAAACAATGTCACTTCAAATGTACTGAGATATTTAACAGATACTTTAATAAACTCAATATACTAGATACATTCTCCAGCTTTAAAAGAAGTGTTAAATATGTTCTTAAACATCAAACCAGTTGAAAAATCTCAAAGATCTATATTATTTTGTTTGTATTCGTTTTTGATTTATCTTTAATGTTTGTTAAAATGAGGTTATGTACTGTTTCTTTTATGTGTTGGTAAAATATCTAGTGCTAATACTCATACAGTGATATTATTTATTTGTTTATTTTTTATTTACAGTGAAATGTGTTTGTGAAAAGTGTTTTTCATAACTAAAGTGAAATGTTGACCTGATTTGGACACTTGCTTACTACATAATAACTTATATAGTGTATTTTTTTGCGGCTCTGCGCATTAACTTGGCACTTGTAAAATTAAAAATTTAAGTTTATTTTAATAAACCTTTTGACTTTGACTTTACTTGTTACCTTGAAGATAAAATGTTAACAAATATTGACAGTTTCAAAAAGGCTTTACAACACTCTCTCATTTTACTCAGTTGGTTAATTTAATGACTAACATTATGAAAATGAATTAAATTTTATTGGTATTTAGGTTAAGAAATATATGTATAGAGTAAGGCCAGATCTGAAAGTCTCAGTGTAAATAATGCTTGTGAGGATGAATGATTATTATATGTGTGCATGTATGAGTCTCCAAGTGTTTGTATTTTTTCAAGTTGATTAGTTTTATTTTTCTTTGCAAAACTGTTTTGAATTGTCCACAGTAAAAATTATTATTATTACATGCATTTAGTGTTATAATGTGTGCATGACTGTATGTTTGTCCCCATTCTTTAGTTTTTTCAACTTAATTAGTATGGGTTTTCTTTTTTTCTGTGCAGCGCAGTTTTGTATGGTTTTGCAATAAATCATTGATTGGTTAAATGATTCAGTGTGATTACTTACAAAATTATTTAGGAAATTTTCGCAGTGCCAATAGAGCATTTGTAACAGGTTGTATTGTGTCAAACCCGAGAATACTATAGTTTCAAAAATATAGAATTAAAATACTATCAATGTTTTGAATGATTAAAATAAATAAATCAGCGTAGAATTCTCTAAATTTAATTTTGACATGAAAGACAGATTTTGAAAGGTTAAAAATGTACATATTTATGTCATTACTCAATTAGTAACCCTAGAATTCAACACCATAAGAAACTTCTGTTTATATCAATTCAAAATATAGAATCGACAAAACGTCTACAGTGCACTAAAAAAAAAATAGTTTTCCCGACAAGAGTACTTTCAATATTTGGAAAACTTGAATCATAAAACGAGACCCAAAGACTTGACTCATAGATAACCCAAAGAATTATCTAGGGTTAAAATTGGCCTTTTCTACAGCTACCATTTTCTAGCTGTTTCTGTTAAAAAGATGTGAAACAAAACTAATAAATCAAATTTTTAACTATAATTTTTTTAAATTTAGTAAAAATAATTTCTTGATTTTTGGCACATTACTTATTGGTCCCTTGTATAGTTTAATTTGTATTACACTACAATACTCAAAATCCAACTGAATAGTTGAGTCAAGTTTGAGTAATGTTGCAAAGATTACAGCAAGGTGATTTTAACAAATGATAATCAACTTTTTAAGTCCAATTACAGCAACAGAAATCACTGATTAGGGGAGATATGATAAAGTTCTTAATTTTAGCAACAAAGTTTTCTGCAAGTTTCATAGTGTATTGCAAACTTTATCTCCATGACCATCATAAGTGAGTGCTCGACACTGTCAAACGCTTTTGACAGGTCTATAAAAATACCCACGGAAATTTCCCCTTTATCCACTGATTCTATAATAGATTCTAAAAATACAACTGCAGCACTAATCACGGATCTTCCACTACGAAAGCCATGTTGGCTATCATCTAGAAGATTGTGCCTTTCTAGAAATGCCATAAGCTGAGAATGGGCTATTTTTTCATATACTTTCGATATTGAGGGTAAAATAGATACTGGTCTATAGTTAGATACTTCGCCATAGCAAGACTTGGCAGAAGGAAGTTCTGATATCCTTTGTACTCTCTGCGCAAACTGGACGGAGAACTGCTCATATATCCATTAGTAGTTAATACACAAAGTATTTAAATCACCACCCGTTATAAATAATGTATACAGTATACATTCCTATTCCAATTTTTTAACTAGAAATGTTCACTTTAAACAACACTTGCTTTGTATTTCTTCAAAGAATACTACCACAAACAGAAATACTACTATAAAACAAGGAAATAAACAGTTTATTAAATATAAAGAAAAGTTACAATTTTACAACAGTGATTGCTGATTTCAAAGTAATTAATACTATAAAAATTTTAGGAAACACCCCAAGAAATACTTGCTCTTATCAATGACTTCTTGGCTAGATGAATCAACAATTTTCTTCTAACAGTCCAGTTTGAGATATTGCTCTATAATTTGAATGTATCTAATATTAATCTCTAGCAGTTCACGATGTTGACGACATAACACATTTTTAATTTCGTCCATTGTATCAGAAAATGATTCCATACACCTTTTAAAATCTTTTAATTCTTCTTTCAATTCCCTGTCAACTTCTTTGTTCACTATTGTGTAATTTAATGTTCTTGTGGGTTCTGTTTCATCGCCCACCTCCATCGGTTCTTGAAACATTTCACCTTCAACAATTTTCATCTTCTTCTTCATCTCATCTGTGTTGTAAGTTGTATTTTTCCGTTTTAGTGTTCTTACATTTTGTGTTTTGTGTTTATTCAAAGTTTTTATTCTGTATGTTCTACAGGGCTTTTTAATATTAACTTTTTTGTTTTGTATAAGTTTTTTTTTGTTGTCAATAGAGTTTTTTGTTTATTTGGTGTGAATTTTTTTAATTTTTTCAAAGTTTTCACTCTGTACGTTCCACAGGCTTTTTCAACTCTTGTATTCTGTATAAGTGTTGTTTTACCTTGTTTGTTATCAGTAGAATTTGTTTGTGTGTTTTTGTCATTTTGTGGAGTTAGTGATGTGTTTTCTGTACTTTGGTATTTGGAGGGGATTTGGATTTCAAGTTCTTCATTGCTTGGAGGTGGGGGACAGGTAGAGATTTTAATTTCTTCAGGTAGGCAGAAGATTGGTGTTTCTATATTTGAATCTGTTTCTTGTTGTAGTGTAAAATCTGGGAAGGTAATTGGAAACCAGTTCTTTATGCATCGAGATCACTCACACTTGCAGAACAGAAACAAGCCCAAATTGAGAAAGAAGCACTGGCACTGACCTGGGCATGTGATCGATATGATTGGAAGAAAATGTCCCTCCACAGCGAGAGCAGAATTTTTCAATGTTTGTTTTGGTTACTTTACGAGTGAAAACCCTATTTAAAGATTCATTTTCTGAAGAAGAGTGTGTAGTATTGTGTAATAATACTTGTTGCTTGTGTACAGCTTCACACTGTCTTGCCTTAGTAACTGCAGTCTCAAGTGTAAGGTTAGAATCTAATTGCAAGGATTCAGAGAGTTTTCTGTCTGCTAGTCCAACAACAAATCTATCTTATTAGTTCAGAGTAGAGTTCTTTGTAATCACAATGTTCTGCTAGTGAATGTAAAACTGTAACAAATGTGTCAATGGATTCTCCAGGCTCTTGTGAGCACTGATTAAATCTTGCTCTTTCGTAAATCACATTTACTTTAGGTATGAAAAATGTATTGAACTTAGCAGAGACAATGTTGTAAGATTTTAAATCATTTTCTTGTAGTTTAAACGAATTTAATATTTCTTCAGCATCTGATCCCATCACATAAACCAAGGTACTTACTTGTATTTCTTAACTTTTCTCATTCAATCCACTCACCATTTTGTATCTTTCAAATATTTTAAACCAACTTGACCAATTTGTTGGATTTCTGAAATTGAAGTTTTCTAGAGGATTAATATTTATTATAGAATCAGCCATATTAATTAAGTATTTAAAAAGTTTCTTCTGACACCATGTGCAACAATAAATTACTAATTAAAAAGAAGTTGTATGCAAAGTTAAATAGTTTAATACAATTCCTAAGTTGTGAAACATAACAATCAACAACTTGTTTATTTTCTTGCCATAGCAACCACTAGGCATTTTAAAAACATATGACAATAGTAAATTAATAACACAGATTTAACACAATTGGCAATACTTAACAAAATATTTCAAATACAAGACACCCAATAAAGAGTGATATTTTTAATCAACAAGTGCTTTTGACAGCAATTCTGTCATCATCAGGCAAACTTGTTACATGGAAATAAAAATAATTAATTACCAAACCATCTTGATCAAAGATTGATAGGTTGAGAAATTCTATAGCCAGCAAAATCGGACTACTGAAACCCCACTTTTGGGATGGAATTTTAAAAAAGGGTTTAATCATCTAAAAACAATAAATCTCGTCCGACTTTGATGAAATTTGAAATAAACATAATTATATATTGTTATTATACATCAATATACTAAAACATATGAGAATATCGACCCAAGTCGTTTCAAAATGGCGGCAAAACAAGTTATTTTTCGCTATAACAACGGAATGAGAAGGCCAATGTCATTGAAATTTAAACTGTGTTTTCCTTTCATGATATGGAGTATAACCTCCAGTAAAAATCTGTAAGACTAAAGCCGAAGGCAGCAAACAGCCTTGTAACACCTGTGATCATACTGGAGGGGAAACTGAGGCTGAAGGCCGAAGCAAGGCTGTGAGCGTGGCAAGTTAGAGTAACAAATTGCAAAGGAAATTCGATTAACTCATCCCAACGCTTTCACGCTTAGCTATGTGTCGGTCAAGTTTAAAATGGTACAACTATTAACCACTATTTATATTCATTTTATAGTTGAAGTTAAAAATAGCCATCAGTAGTTATAAAAACTGCAAATATACTTCTTTGTAGCACTCATGCGCACAGAAGGTTTAACACTAACACGTGAGGTTACACTTTGATCGGCAAAATAAAGCTGTTTCAAACAAGTAGAGGCAAGGTAAGGTTAACAAATTTAGTTCTCTGAATGCATTCTTACAAGAATCTCTATTTTTTAGTCTTTTAATAATGCGAACTTAATAAATAAATGAATAATGTTTATTGTTTCTTTTTTATATTTGTTAAACAATACGATTTAACAGAGTATAACATAACAAACTTAAAATTAGCAAAGAAATAAAGGCTGTAAAAATATTAAATAAATTTTGCAAAGAAGAAAGACAATACAAAAACGTTAAATAGTCCTGAGGTTGTGACCTGGTTGGGACTTGCACTAGAAGAGATTATAGACAAGAGTTGTGGCTATGTGGTCGGTCTAGGAATTTATTGGTGTTCAAGCAATAACAACAAAGGCCGAATTAACCACACAACAAATTTTGAGCAGTACGGTTTTACTTGGACAAAATTTCAATTTAAATACACATATTTTGAAACTTTACTCTTGGGCTTTCGTGGCCGGTGATTGGCTGAAACCAGTGACTGAAGATAGTATTCCACAGCGAGGCTGAAATAGCTCAAACTAATTATTACAATGTTTTGATACGGTGTGAGCCGGAAGAACTAGATTACATGTTTTGTTAGAATTCAATTTTATATTTGCGAATAAAGCTATCGGTGAACAGAGGAATTTCCACAGGTACAAAACCGAAATTGAGAAAGAAATTGAATTTGGTACGTAATTTATAACATTTAAAAAGTTGAAAAGTTTAAAACTCACCTTTTTTTTAGTTACCAAAGTGCAGTGAAGTCTTCAAATTCATATTACATTCTGCTAAAAACAAATCACTGTCATTTTTAAAAATTTAATATTTTATAATAAAAGTAAATTATTTATCACAAAAGTAAAACACGTGGTGAAGTTAAAGAGTTCTCAACATTGTTCAATATCAAACAACTTTAACCTCAGAACACATGACGAACAATACTGCTGAGTGAGTGTGAGCTACTGACCAGCTGACTGACCTGTGACCGGTTCAGTAACCTTGTCAGGGAGCAAGTAGCAAATCACGTCATGGAGATAAAGTTTGCAATACACTATGTCTAAAGCGGCTCAGATATTCTCAGTGATCATCTGATGATACCCGCATCAACTCCCACCATCGTTTAGACATATCAGACCATCACTTGTGTGGTTCGGAAGTCATGTTAAGCCGTTGGTCCTTGTATTTCCATTGGTCATTGGGCTATTAATTAATGACCCATTCTAAGGAAGAGTCGGCCTTAGTTTGTAACAAGACTACACCTCATATCTCATTACTACCACTCATCACACTCATCCCTCACCACATTTTTCTCTTAAAATACCCTCATGAGAGTGGTCGGCATCTCAAATAGTGATTTAGTGATATGAAACTTGAAGAAAACTTTGTTGCTAAAATTAAGAACCTTATCATATCTGACCTAATCAGTAATTTCTGTTGCTGTAATTGGACTTAAAAGTGAATTATCATTTGTTAAAATCACCTTGCTGTAATCTTTGCAACATTACTCGAACTTGACTCAACTGTTCAGTTGGATTTTGAGTATTGTAGTGCAATAAAAAATTAAACTATACAACATACCAATAAGTAATGTGCCAAAAATCAGAAAATTATTTTTACTAAATTTAAAAAAATTATAGTTAAAGATTTGACTTATTAGTTTTGTTTCACATTTTTTAACAGAAAGAGCTAGAAAATGGTAGCTGTAGAAAAGGCCAATTTTAACCCTAGATAAAATTATTCTTCAAGAATTCTTTGATACATCTGGATCTTTGGTTAATCAAAACATTTTTATGATGCTTGGACATTATTACAATAAAAAAATGTTGCATGTTCAAAATGTTAATGCAATCAATAAAAGCAGAATTTGGGAGGAACATCTTAAAACTACACAATTTTTTTAAAATAAAGCGTTTTCTCACTAAACCACTTAGAAGTGAATTCGTATCAATACAGATTGTAAAGACATATCAATATATCGGATATACTGATATATAATCACCAATATATCGGCAGGATACATATATCTTATATAATATTTTATAGGTATGGATAACTTAAGGTGATCAATTGGGTTACACAGCTTACACTATACCAAAAATCTGATATATCTACAGTAGAACTCAACTATCCGAACTAATTGGGAGCGGACCTCATTCAGTTATTCAAATATTCGGATAGTTGGAGTTTTCCCAAAAAAACAGGACATTTAGCAGAAACTCTTTTTAAATATAGTATTAAATAGAAAAATAACTCACAGTTGCAATCTAATTTTGGTAATATTTCGACTAATAGTAATAGCCGAAATATTACCAAAATTAGATTGCAACTGTGAGTTATTTTTCTATTTATATATAACCTTTTGGTATTTTTAATTTTTAAATATAGTATTAAATATTGTCAACATTAATTACATGAGTTAAATACTGTCCAGTAATTAAGGGATCAAACTTCACCAGGATTTATCAAGGCAATAATAAACAAAATATGTCCAATAACACATAGTCTTATCTCTCTTACTTTTCCGTCTATCTGTGTTTTTCACATTTTTTTTTTCTCCGAGGTCAATTAAGTTATAAACTTAAACCTTTACACACTTGTTAGTACAATTAAAACCAATATTTAAAAAATAGACAGATAGACAGAAAACTAAGGGAAATAGGACTATGTGTTATAGGACATTTTTGTTTATTTTGAGTAGATAAACGCCCTGATAAAGTTTGATCCCCTAATTACTGGACACCTTGTATGTACTGCACATATCAAACTTTACTTACAAAAGCCTTTTCTCTTAGAAGCCACAGGATGTGATGATCCAGTAAGACTCGATCATAAATAAAATACATGAGCAACACAAGACAACGGCAATAGCCTGGCTAAGTAAACAAACAAAAACAGGTGCAGGGTAGACCAACAGACAGTGCCAGTCCAGTGTCCGCCAGTCACTTGAATCGTAGTTTGAAGAAACAATGTTAAAAACATTACGTTACAAAACTTTGCGTTATCTTTTTCTCTAAAACAACCTGGATAATTGGTGATTTGGACGATCGGATAATTGGAGTTCTACTGTATATGTTGAGGTCGTTTTGTCATCTACTAATACCTTTGTCGCCATAGATACCGTAATCTGTTGATACCTTAATTCATCTGGTCTGATTTATGCTTAAAATGTTAGGTTGACCCTATTGACCTCTGAGACAATTGCCATGAATAATAATCAAGGAAAATAAAATAACTTAGATTATAAATCTTTTATTTTAACATTCACAAATAAACTGTTTCAAAAACATCGTTCAAACAAAAAGTATAACTACAAAAGTTGTACTATATTAATTTTTGTAAATACAACTTAAATGGAACTTCATTAGTATACAAAATTAGTAAAAACATCACCAGAAAATAAACAAAAATACATTGATACAATTTTAGGCTTTTACTTTGAACGATGTTAGAATATGTATATAATGTTTTGTCATTGTATTCAGAAGGTGTTGGGACGCTCAAAACTGCAAACTGTTTTGTTATACAACATTTTGTTCTCTTTGGAGAGAGAAATTAATAGCTCTTTTTACTATCGAATTTTCTAACAATAATTTTGTATATAGAATTCTATAAAACTAAGTATTACTTACAACAAAAGTATATGTACAGTAGAATCTCAATCATCCGAGTCTCGGTCAACCGAGCCTCTAAGTTAACGAGCTAGTAGTTAGAAAAAAATAACATTGATAATTATGCTATTATTAATTTATGAGTTATATGACGGTATGAAAATACCTGTCATTGCTTTAGGTGCACAAGTGATTGCAATGCAATCTGACAGCCACTAAATTGACCAAATCAAGCTACATATACATGTCTCATACTGTACGCACTTGCCACCTGCATCTAGCGAGTATTGTCTCTCTATCGCAGGCTGCTACGTCGAGCCAACATCACTCATAAGTTTGTGTAAAACTCTTTTTGTTCAGTTTTGTCAGTCTGAGGTTTGGTACTATTTTGCTTGGTTGTTTGTATACTCCAGGTGCACATGCGCTTTTGACCTACTTTTTTTGTACTTTTGTCACTTTTCCTGGTAGCAGCATTTAACCTCCGTATTATCCGAGTTTTTTCGTATCCGAGGTGGTCAAGGTTTCAAGGTTTTGGTCTTGGTCCCAATTACCTCGGATAATCGAGATTCTACTGTACTTCCAAAATTACTTCTAAAAATTGTTTGACAAAAAATAGCGAGACACTAGTAATAAGGTTAAACCAATGAAGAATTATGGAAGAGCATACTTGAATTAAAACTTTGTCTACTGTTAGTCTTATCAAAATGACTTTAAGTCTTAAATTGATTCATTAACTCACCTGTAGTGCATTGAGCATACTGTGTCGAATTACGGTTAAGGTTTGACTTAATGGTCCTAATTCCTAAGAGATCACATTGATCATAAATTACTGCTTCAACTGCCATGCTTCCATTCATGCTCCTTAGAAGTCCTCAAAATGGCTTATTTTGGGCTGGTGTTTTCGTATATAAAACACAAATTTTAGAGACTCTTGTAGTGCTATTTTCAAAGGGCTTGAATCGCTGACTTTGCTTTGCCTCTATATTATGGAAGTTTTGATGTAATGTGTGCCAAATCGCAATTTAAATTTTAAATAATTTAGAAACATTTATCTGTATGAAACAAGAGGTAGGGACAACTTGCAAATTGCTCACCATAGAACATCGGCTTTTGAAAAATTGCCATTGCAAGTTGGTGTCAGATTATTCAATAGACTCCCTTTGCATATAACAAGTTTAGAAAATTCTCCAAAGTTCAAAAACACGTTACATTTTTTATTCGCCTTACACACCTTATTTTTTAACACACTAGATGTATAGCAATAACATAAACGATAGCAAAAACAACAATAAAGGCAACAAAATAAAACTAAAATAATTTTATAAAAACATCTGAGCGTGAGTCCCACAGCCAATCGTGTCATCTTCTAGTCACCAGATGGTAAAAACTCTTACCTTGTTCCATATCCTTCCTACTCGGTTGGCTAGCATAAGCCTGACACCACATTCGACCAGCTACGCCAAGGCAATTGTCCAACAACAACAACAACTATCACGTGTTGAGACTGCTGAGAGGACTGGCGGGCAGAGTGATGGTGGCCATGGCCTGGCCTACGCGAAAGGGACAGTGCCACAGCGGGTTGAACACGTCACAGGTGGCAGCTGGTGGATGCCATCCGTCCCCGCCGAGATGTAGACTCTACCTTCACACACCGTGGCGCCGTGACTGTGACGTCCGACGGGCAGTGGGGTGTCCGAGGCCCATTCGTGCGTCAACGTGTCGTATCTGAGACAATCCACAGTATTTTGCAATTTTAATACAATCGTTTTTTTTTGTTGATTGAAAAGTGGCAGAAAGGGTGAACTCTGTTCGAATTTGTTGTTGAGGGTAGTACAATTTCTGTACAATTTGATGTACACAGGCCCGGATTACCCATAAGGCCAACCTAGGCCATGGACTAGGGGGCAAGCTTACGGGGCGCGCAGTCGCGGAGAAAAATGAAAAATACGTATGAAGTATGACAAATGAAGTGTTTTACAAATGAAGTATTTTGTTTTACACTTTTTGGAATGTCGATCACTGTTATTGTGTAATGTATTTACATTGTTATTTAATTAATTTTACTTAAAATGAGTAAATGGCTAAATTAGTTTCAAAATGGGCTCTAGAACGACTGTTAAGGCGGTGGACCGAAGACAGACACCAGAGACAGGTGACCGATATCTATGTATTTGTCATCTAGCTTTGAACGGGCGCTAGTTCGCGCATGGGACAGAGACAGGGGACATACAGAAGACACCGAGGCACATGTTGATCGCAGTCTCCTGTCTCTAGTCTCGGCGCTAAACGCCATATTTACAGTTAAATATAGCAAAAAATTCCACACACCTCAAACCTCTGAGAGCACAGAAGGGAGCGCAATCTAGAACTGGCCTAGGGCGTAAATAGTAGGCTAATCCGGGCCTGGATGTACAGTTTTTTTTATTGGCTGTGCATAAATAGATATTATTTGTGTTCTCTGTTACAGTTGGTCGGTCTGATTCACGGCTGTGATTCGTCGTTGACTGCTACGAACCAGCCAACGGGCTGTCTGGCGGCTGGTCAGGCAGTCAGACAGTGAAACAGCAGTCAGTAGTCGTGGACGTGCTTTATTTCTCTCTCAGTTATAGAATTTTGGAAATATATACACTTTTAACTCTACAGGAACTCTAATGTTTGCACAAAGCAAAACTTTAAATCAAATTTACCGGATTATTTCAGGTTTTCCATAATTCACTTATATTGGCTTATGGGTGGCTTCTAGGACTACTCGATCAATGTCTGATAGTTCGGCTCTTATCTTATTCTGTGCCATAGGAGAAACATTCCTATTTCCAGCATTTATCTTACGCCTACTTCATTTAAATCACTCAGTATTTTTAAAAAATGTCCTACTTTCATTTTTTTGTCAATTTTAGACTATCTATGGACGTTTCATGAATAATTTACATATGGTTGAAAAGAGGAAGTTCCAAAGTTTTGTTTTCCTATACTGAAAAGCTATTTCAGCTGTTAACTATCAACAAGATTGCTGCCTCTCAACGAGGGGCTAAATTAAGGAAAGCGTTTCCTACCTCTGCCAAGAAATCTAGTTGACCTGTGGAACTGTATCAGAACTGCAGTCAATACCACAAATGAATATTTTCTTCATATATGTGGGAAGAGTTTGATCAACGGCTAGACTTTTGCAGAACAGCCAGGGAGAAAATATTGAGAATTTATAGTAGTGTACCAAGAGGGGCAAATTTTGAAATGTGTATTTTTACCAGTATTTAAGTTGGTAAAATATAAGTAATAATTAAAAATGAATGAAAAATGTGTTTCTAAGCTTATAACTCAAGATGACAATTTATTTTTTAAAATAAAAGTTTGGAGATATGTCAGCAGAAAATTTTGCCGAAATTAAACAGTATACAAAGTGAAATTTAATCAAAATAATTTGATGCTATTCAGTGAATTAATAAAATATGTAGGAAAACAAAGATATTAATTTTTGACAGGATAAGTACTAATAAAATTGAGTTCTTTAGAAGTAAGACATTATTTTTGATATAAGAGGGTGATCCGCATCTATTGCAAATCAAACACTAGCACTTGGAAAAATGGGTGGTAAATCACCAGTGGAAAAACATGAACTAACCGACACTACAAAGTATAGTCCCTCGCCAGACCCCAGCCCTCAGGTGGTCCTTTCTCTACCTGCCTTCCTTATCTTCTTGTTGTTGACCCTTGTATGTTAATTTGAAAACTATTCCAAACCCAACATTTTGTGTTGCGCGAGGGACCATGCTGGACATAGCAGGGCGGAGATGGAGGGGAAGGCAAGTGATGCAATCTTTGTTCTGCTTTTACCTCTTGACATTTGCAGCTGGCAGTTACGTCATTTTTTTAGACATGAATCAGTGTCAGCAAAGAACCGATGGAATGGATAACTGGCAAAAAATTGGAACCGACCCATCCCTACTATAGGGTTAAAAAGACACTGTTTAGGTCCTTTAGACTGCATTCTTTCCTGCTTGAGGGTACTCAAACCCCCAGTAAAATTCCCTGTCAAAAAAGGTCATGCTGCACCTGTGGTTCTTTCAACATTAATTTATAATGAACGGACTAAGGTGGAGGCTGGATTCTTTTGAACTCGCAGGGTTGTTCTCCCTGTTCAGTACAAAGCACTGCAGAAGCACTCTGCCGAGGCGGCATCAATACTCACACTTGAACAGAGCGCAGAGGCTCGCCAGCCCTGTTGACTCCGCCGAGGATGTAGACCAGGTTGTCCACCACGACGGAACCAAAGTGACTCCGAGCCTCTTGTAGTGGTGAGATCGCTTCCCACTGCTGAGTATGAGTGGACATCCTCTCCACACTGGACTGAACTGAGCCCTCGTTATCTATCACAGACAACACACGTGTAGCGAGGTAACAGAAGCCAAGAGACTTGCACACAAATCCTTCTTTAGTAAAAGGAAAGAAAGGGACTTTTCCTGCCACTTCCGGGAAAAACTACTCCTAACGTTTCGGGCAGTTAAAAACACCACCCGTCTTCAGAGGACTACACTAATCTAGGAACTACATTTAATTAATATCTTAACTTAAGATCTAACCTAAGACTATTCCAACCAATATTTGAAAATGCCACTACATCATAAAAATTGATGGCTTGTCAAATTACAATTTGAAAAAAAGTCCGTTTCTTTCCTTTTACTAAATTGCTCTCTGCCACTATTATGAACTTTCAAACTAACAAATCCTTCTACTACACAAAATTCAAGCAAGTCTTACAACATATATATCTACCACTCTTAGGCAAGCTTAGTAAGATCAGCTCTAGAAATGTACCATTGAGCATCTATGACTCGGAGAATGTGGCAGTCAGAGTCAGTATACAGTTTTGTTTTGTTGTCTGCAGGAATTGTGGCTTTTATAACCCCATACGTCTGGTCAGTTCTTGCTTAGATTACTTTTTATCGGAGTACAGAAAAAAAGCTATTCACACTTAAGGACAGCAAGTCTCAAAGCATAACAAGATTCCTAAAAAAATAAATCTTAAAAATTAGGGATTTTTTAAAAGAACAGTATTTTTTGGTTGAGGAGGAAACTCCAGATAGTTTTTACAGATAGAGTAATTTAAATGACAATTTGTGAACAATTTACTCCAATAGCCAAAATATCAGTGTTCAAAAGAAGTACCCTTTAAAAATTGTCCTAATCCTTTGTTTTTAAATAATGTTTCAATTTGAATTATTCTTAGAGAGTAAATGCTAATAGTCAAGCAAGAACAACTGTTTCCCGTCTGTAGGAAAAATCTAATTCCACCCTCTCTAGTGCACACAGAGCCAGTCAGCTTTGTCCACGTGTTGGATATACTTTCGCCCTCGGTGGATTATATTGGATTAGATTTGTGAGAGTCGCAACAGGCACTCTATCCAGGCTCGCCAAAACCTCAGAGGGAAGAGTAGAAGGGTCTCCGAGGGATTGCATGTCTCGCACATTAGTCACTCACCAGCTCCAGCCACCGCGTAGATGTAGCCATTGACAGCCAGCAGTCCGTGGTTGCTGCGCTTGTGAATCATTGACGGCAAAGCTCTCCAGCTCTTCTGCCCACACTCTAAACCTAAAAGCCACGGTCACAAGGTCAGTGTAAACACATCTCAAGCGGTTGCCAGGGGAAAGTGTTTTTTTGGGTGTTTCTAAAGGATAGACTATAGCTTAGGTTCAGTTACTAGATGATTTGGGAAGAATCTGAGCAGATAGTTTCAGTTTCTCTGTGATAAAATCAAACAATTGGGCAATCTTGTCTATTATCTTATCATAAGGGGAAACATAGAAGGACCTAATTGCCTCTAATTGTGTACACTGTTTCAGGACTACCTCATTATTCTAGTAATTAGTAGAATAAAATTTTAAAATATTGTAAATCCTTATCCATATTGCCTTTGATACATTCTATACATTTTACAATTTTAGGAACGTTGTTGTTTTTTAGGGCTAAGTGCATTAGTATTGAAGGAAACATTAATTAAATTGATCAATACAACACAAGAAAAAACTATGACCAAACTACCATAGACTTTAATCGGATGAAGAAATTCCTGTTAAACTGAGTAAAAACTTTACAAAAACATCCTGATAATACTAAAGTTACAGTGTAAGAGATTGAAAACAAATCTCAAAATCTACCTTGCTCAAAATTGTTTTATAGCGTTAAAAAATGTATGGGTTTTAAAAGTCCTATTACCATAATTATTTAATTAGGACCAGTTTCTCTAAAGTCAGTTAACGATCCGTGGTTAACTTCGAAGGTGTTTCCCAAAAGTTGTACCGTCAATTTGGCGGAACAAACTCACTGGCCCCAGGTGGTTTAAGCCGCTAGTACAAATTTTATAATATTAAATAAAATAAGCAAAATCCTAACCTCAAATTTGGAAATCAAAGCATAGCCTACTTAGCATAATATTAAATTTACAAACATTTAGCCTATTACTTGTTAAAAATTGTCATATTTTTGGTTTTAAGTACATAATTAGTCAAACCGATGAGCTGTTGGAACTATTAGAAGAAGTTGAGGAAGAGGATTACAATAATCAGGGAAGGAGTAGATCATTTCGTGAGATGGGAAAAAGCAAGAGTTTTTTGAAAGATTCCAAATCAGGAAGGAAACTGCAAGTTTATTGCTAAATTTGACTAGTCATTCTTTGAGATCCATAAGTAACAAAAATTGAGCCCTGTTACCTGCGGGTACTTTCTTTTGCACATTGAGGTTCTATGACTCCAGCACTTTTTTTTATCATCGTAAAGGAGTTGAGCGGAATTTACAAGTCCTCCGTTAGCAAAATTGTTAAGCAAATGTCTGACGCCCTAGCCCGTTTGTGTCCGTGTTTCATACAATGCAGACAAGTGAATTGGAATAAGATTACAATAGATTAAATAGAAATAATTACAACTAAACAAAATAGGTCTGTTTTGGGGTCAGTAAACATGACCTTAACTCTGATCGAACAAATGTTTTTCTTCTTTATACTGAAATCCAGCAGAAAACAGACAAGGTTAGCCAACTCATTGATGCGAGGTTTAATCTATGCTAGGCTGCCAAAAAAATGTGGAAAACACCTCAGAGTTTAAGCCAGAGGTATAAATTTGTGCTTGGCACAAAATAAACCAACACAACAAGAATTTGGAAACCGCCCTTAGTATCAAGTGTGTGTTACTTGTGGCAGATAGGATATTTGATTGTAAACAAATGTATATTGTACAAAACTCAGTATTTACTTGAGTGTCACTAAAAGCTTTGTTGGTGACGCCGGATGTTGTTGAAACCACCCGTCACATAGCGCTGCCATCACTGACTGCTGCAGCGGCCCTCTAGTGGTTCGGGGGTGTGCCAAACTCGTCCCACTCATTAGCGTCCACAGCGTGGCGCTCCACCGACGCTAGCGGCCCACTGTCGTTCCTCCTCCTGGAACATCCAATGTTTGGTTTATACCGGTGTCTACAAAGTCTGACTCCCCTCCTTAACAAATAAAATGTTTGAACGTCCTGTGGCATATGTATTAGGGTCAAAAGAAGTACTTTTAGCATATTTTGGGGTTTGCATCCACCCAAAAATAGGGGTAGTGGGATGTGACCCTTTAAAATTTTTACTATATCCCATCAAGTGATCCCTCATTTAAAAAGGTATAAAATACAAATTCATTGATACCATTAAAAAACAGGCGCATCGTAAAACTTTTGAGCGTGCCAAGGACATTCAAACATTTTCATTCTTTCAAACATTAAGAGGGGTCAGACTTTTAGGACCCCGATTTTGTAAGCTTAGTGATGTATTTCGTTTCACTACAGAACGCTAGATATCATGCCAAATGGTGTAAAAGACAGAGCCGACGTATAACAAGCGCTACCATGTATTGTAGCAAATCTCCTAAAACACAGAGCGCTTTTCCTTTATGGCTTTTTTTACCCTTGTGACCACACTATACAGGTGGCATTTTTTGTTTAATTTTCATCAAATTTGGTACAAATGTTTTGTTTGTAAATAATTATCTAAGTTGAGTTCGTTAATCAGCGTGAATTCCATGACTTTTACTATCACAAATGAATTCTGAGTATGGTGAATAGGCAGGATGTTCATGGCTTGTCTTGTATGGTTTTGAAAGCTGTTATAGGTAGATCTGATTGCAGTCCCTTTAACTAAATATTGCTTGCTTTAAAACAAGTTTTCCCAGACATCCTGAAAATCTCTAGAACTATACCAAGGTCAGACTCAGGGAGCTCAATAAGCCTAAAAGAGAGGTTGGCATGCGTGGTCTCGAACCTATCTCCAATGGATCAATCTTCAAAAATAAATAAGTTCAGTACGATCTCACTAATCCGGCCCTATATCTGGATCGAGCGCGGATGCAAATCGGTTAGTGAGTTCACTAAAAAAAGGTGAATTTGCCAGGAATAAGATTTCTTACGTTAAAGGACGGTTCACTACCCTTAAAAAATGCTTCAATTTCTTTCTTATTCTTCCTTATGACTGTGAATTTTTGATCTGCCGATGTTAACTTATCATCACCTTCTAATCATTTTAAAATCACATGCTTCTAATCTATGTCACAGTAACATAATTGCATGAGTGCTGGACTGAGCGAGAAGCACCGATTAGCAATAAAGCACTCTTTACAGACAAGTAGAGACAGACCTAAATGGCGGTCACAGCACGGATTACTGGAGTGTCAGAGTGGCTGACGGTTATAGAGACTGTACTGTATAAATAAAAATTGTATTGAATAGACATGTTTACAAGAATGCATCTCAATCGTCAATTATTTGACCTATAATTTTGCTTTCATCCACATCTAGATCCCTTTCAAACATACAAAGCTAGCTTACCTTTCAATTTTTAATGTTCTTTCTAAATTTCTTTTCCAAATTATAGTAAGTATAACAAATTTGTATTATTCCTTTGTTATGTTTTTTAACTTGTTACAAAAATAGATATTAGAATTCAGCCTAATACATAACTTACATTCGTACTAATCCCATTCATTCAAATTTCCCCAGTCTACCCCTGTCAGTCTGTTTGTTTCTCAAATCTCCCAATTGTGTGCCAAAAACTCGTTTGAACTGTAAAATGCTTCTGCGACCAAAACTGATTTTAACGAGCTCTGGGGCACTCTTGATTGAATTTGGAAGTCTGATGACAAACTGAACTCCTGCCTGTGAGGGCAAACATTCATCGTTCTGTGTCTCCCAGTTCGATAGTTCACCCTATCTTTGGTTTCGTAAGAGTGTACATCAATTCCTCTTACAAGGTCACATTTACATTTGAAAAAAATACATGTTTCTAAAATGTAGAGTCAGGGTAAAGTCAACAGTTTCAATCTTTTGAGTGCTGGTCTGCACGACTTTCTCCATTGCAGTTTTGCGATTGTTCGCACTGCAGAAAAGGGTGACACTTCATTTGTACCCAACTTTCGCCTTTTTTAAACTCTACCAATTTCCTCCAAGATATTTGAAACGGAAACGAGTGCAAAACTGTTCAACTAGGTTTCACTACAAAGAATAAAAATCAAGAAATACACCCTCTTCCAGACTTAGAATCAACCACTACAACAAAATACCTTGGCATCACAATTGACTCGAAACTGTCCTGGAAACTGTCCTGGATCCCGCACATACAACATCTGTGCAAAAATATCATCAAGCATCCATGTCATCCGGAGAATCAACCACATAAGCGGTCTGGACACAGCCAAAACTGCTTATTTTGCACTATTTGAGTCCCACCTCAGGTATGGCATAGCCACCTGGGGAGGGGCAGCAGAGACCAACTTGGGAAAAGTCCTCATCCAACAGAAGAGAGCCATTCGATGCCTAGCAAAATAACCCTTGACAGCTGCCAATAACACTTCAAACACTTCAAATTTCTCACAGTTATCTCACTATATATCCGTGAAACCATCATGCATGCAGTCAGCACCCAGCAACCAAGACACCACAATCAACACCAACACAACACTAGACCGCTACAGATTTCTCCTTGCCACCTCATCACCTGAGCCTCTTGAAATGAAACCATCTTACAAAAGAGCTCTCTTCAACCACCTTCCTGAATACTTAAAGCCCAAGACCCACAACATCTCAAGAGACAGCTGACTTTGTGGCTCCAGGAGAGACCCTTCTACTCAGAGAAAGACTTCCTAACCAACAGAATTCTACCACTCCAGAACAACAACACATGACGAATACATATATTGCATTGTAAAACGTATTTTTATTAAAATCATTTTGAGGCATGTACTGTTCTCCATGAATATGTTAATAAAGAATATTGTCTATTGTCTAACTAAAACTAACTGACAGCCTACTTTAAAGGCAACTAATTATAGACTCATAGCTTGGTGTCAGAGGCAGAAGGTTCACAACAAAACCCTTACAGAAAACTCATCAAATGCTTTTGAAAACCAAGTTTCAGTCTTACTCACCGCTGTACGAACTACGAGGTCTGTCCAATAAGTTCGCGAACTGGTTCAATATGGCGGCCTTGAGGCGACGTAATGCTCTGCCCACTACATCACGTGAATACTAGACATCTAAGGAAGCGTTCAGTACTAGTTTAAAAGTCGAGCAGTGCCTATCAAGCTGCCAGTACCAGTTTGTATTTTATTTGTTTTTGCTGTTCGTCGAAAAATGGTGATTGATGAAATCACTGAACAACGAATCAACATCAAGTGATCCAGTGATGCCCTCTTGTCTCCATTTTGCACAAAAAACCATGATTAATCTCCAGTGATGACTCTCTGTAAGAACTCACCTTCGTTTTGGTCAGTCTTCCAATCATTCACACATTCAATCTTTTTCAACTTTTGTTCTGGTGTCAGCGGTTTCGGCACATTTTTTGCACAGAGTTTTCTTAAGCCCAAATGCGTCACTAAAACGGTATGAACTGATGACTTGCATAAGATCTTCTGCAATCATTCTAACAGTTTTCCGACGGTCATCAGACACCAGAACTCGCACACGAACAATGTTTTCATCCACATGAGGAAGTCGTCCCTGCATTGCATCACCTTTAGCGTCTTGCCATCTTTGAAACGTTTGATCCACTTGAAAATGGACATTTTCTTCAAGGCATTATCTCCGTAAACAGCCCTCAACATATCTGTAATTTCTTGAGAACCTCCGAGTTTCACTTAAAACTTGATGTTGATTTTTTGCTTTGTGATTTCATCGATCTCCATTTACTTAACAGCAAAACAAATAAAATATAAACTGACACTAGCAGCTTGATAAGCACTGCTCGACTTTTAAACAGTACTGAACGCTTCCTTAGATGTCTAGTACCGTGATGGTGGCAGAGCATTACGTCGTCGCTTTATATTGAACCAGTTCAAGCGAACAGACCTCATGAAGTGGTTGTGGCGCCGCGCTGCCAGGTGCTTTTAAGTGAAGGAACATGTGGAAGTCGCTCGGCGCAAGATCTGGACTGTAGGGAGGGTGTTCAAATTGTTCCCAACCAAATTTTTGCATAAAATCTTGGGTTCTCTTTGTGACATGTGGGCGGGCATTGTCGTGAAGCAAAATGACCTTTAGTCAGCATGCTTCGCCTTTTGTTCTGGATAGCACATTGGAACTCCGCTCAAGTGTCACAGTAGGTCTCTGAATTGACTGTGTCCCCATGAGGCAAAAACTCCCCCTTCCTGTCCCAAAACAATGTGCACATGATTTTTTGGGCAGACATCGTTTGTTTGAACTTGACTTTCGGGTGACTTTCCTTGTCATGAACATTGGAGCCATCTTTAAACGCTCTTACCCATTTTCTTACTATTCCTTCTCTCGTAACGTTTTCTCCGTACACTGCCCTGATCTCACGATAAACATCGACTGCTTTCAGGCCTTTGGCACTGAGAAAATGAATCACAGATCGAACTTCACAGTCGGCGGGACTTTTGATAGACGGAGGCATTTTAAACGGTCACAGGCAAGCGTACGCATCAGCTAAAATGGCCGTACTGGCGTCTGGGCGTGACCAAGAGATGCAGGTACACAACGAACATGCGCGGAACGCCGATCGTAGTAGCGTTGCAGCGGCGTAATTCCAAAACGGTACTTACTTTAAAAACACGCCTCGTACACAAAGTATTTAAATCACCACCCGTTATAAATAATGTATACAGGTATATTGGTTTTTAGTATGAATTTTTAACTGTATAGCCTATTCCAATTTTTTAACTATAAATGTTTACTTTAAACAACACTTTTTTGTATTTCTTCAAAGAATACTACCACAAAGAGAAATACTACCATAAAACAAAGAAATAAACAGTTTATTGAAAATAAAAAAGTAAAAACGTTACAATTTTACATCAGTGATTGCTGATTTCAAAAATTAATACTATAAAAATTTTGGGAAACACCCCAAGAAATACTTGTTCTTATCAATGTCTTCTTGGCTAGATGACTCAACAATTTTCTTCTTAAAGGCCAGTTTGGGATATTGCTCTATAATTTGAAAGTATCTATCATTAATATCTATCAATTCACGATGTTGTTGACATAACACATATTTAATTTCATCTATTTTTTCAGAACATGATTCCATAAACCTTTTAATTTCTTTCAATTTCTTGTCAACATCTTTTTTCCCTATTGTGTAATTTAAGTTATTTAACGTTCTTGTGGGTTCTCTTTCATCGCCCACCTCCATCGGTTCTTGAAACATTTCACCTTCAACAATTTTTATCTTCTTCTTCATCTCATCAGTATGATCTGTATTGTAAATTGTGTTTTTCGTTTTCGTGTTCTTACATTTTGTGTTTTGTGTTTGTTTAAAGTTTTTATTCTGTATGTTCTGCAGGGCTTTTTAGTAGTAACCTTTTTGTTTTGTATAAGTTTCGTTTTGCGTTTTTTTTTGTAAATAGATTTTTTTTGTTTATTTGGTGTGAATGTTTTTAATTTTTTCAAAGTTTTTACTGTGTAGGTTCCATTGGGGTTTTCAATGTTAACTCTTGTATTCTGTATAAGTGTAGTTTCACCTTGTTTGTAATCAGTAGAATTTGTTGTCTGATGGTATTTGAAGGGGGTTTGGATGTCATGTTCTTCGTTGTTTGGAGGTGGGCGACAGGTAGAGATTTCAATTTCTTCAGGTAGGCAGATTGGTGTTTCTATATATGAATCAGTTTCTTGTAGTGGTGTAAGTTCTGGAATAACTTGTTTCTTTTTTGTAAAGCACTTTCGGACGGATTTATAAAGTTTTGATCTACAAATAAACTTAATCATCTTGAATATTTTAAGTTTTTCTTTAAATGGGTTAACAGTTTTGAAACCATAGCAACAGAAAGTTCATAAAATTAACTATTTATTTTTTACTCTAAAGGGTTTCTAGGCAACCTTGAGTGCTACATCACAAGCTAAACTCTTGTTTACGCCAGTGGCGGTTCTAGAACTTAAAACTGAGGCAAGGACATTATATTTCTTTTATATATACTATATATATTAACAAACCAACAAAATATAAAGGATAAAACTAGATCTATTTGTGTCCCTTAAAACAGATTCTTTGAAAAGGCTGCCAGGAAAGCATTTAGTTCGTCAAACTTAAACCTAAGCTACAAAACCAAGAATAATGCCTTCCAAATGATTGACAATATGGTTCATAGGCCCGCAAGCAATAAGAATAAATATGACAAGTCCGGGATCTACAAAATCCAATGCAATGACTGTCCTAGCTGTTACGTGGGCAAACGGGGTCTTTCAAATCTAGGTTCGGGAGCATATTCAAGCTTTAAGATCTAATAACTCTACATCGATGAAGTCATCTTTTGCTGAGCACCTCCTCCAAACCAGCCACACCTACACAAGTATGGAAGTCAACATGAATATTCTGGAAATAGATAAAAAGGGAGACAGAATGAACTGCAAGGAGGATTTTCACATATATATGAACAAAAAGACGAGTGCAGGCAACTTGTTGAACAGCACCAATGTAGATGTCATAAATCCAGTTTTTGAATATATTAATAACTTATAATGCATAGTAATTTTAGCCTTCACACTGTTGGAAAATCAACCATCTGTAATATTTATTTATTTATTAATTTATACCTTTGTTTGTATACAAAGTTAAGTATTTTAGGTCACTATTGTGATGCTTTGTACCACCAAAAAGATGGGATAATTCCCGAAACCGGTAGTGGTGAAATAAATATCTAAAGGGTGCTTCTCAGTTGTATCAATTTCTTGTAGTTACTATATATATTATGTATAAAACATATACCCTGGAAAAACTGGGTCATGGTTTGCCCTGCCACCTGAGGCCTAAGCGTAGACTCTTGGCGTGGTCCTGTAATCCAGCTTAATGGAGGTCAGGTTTTGAGGATGATATAGGTCTAAAGCGGCTCAGATAGTCTCAGTGATCATCTGATGATACCCGCATCAACTCCCACCCTGGCTAGAACCGCCACTGGTTTACGCCCATATTTCACCCTTTTATATCAAAGTTTTTCAACACAATGTTATTTTCTGATGAAAGAGTGTGTTTTTGCTAAAAGAAAAACTTCAAAAAGTACAAACAGTTATTGTGTATAACAACAACATAATTCGACAAAATTAATGTCATTGTCGAGTCGAAAGAGACAGACTAAAACAATGACACTCTTCCCACATTAGTTTTGTGGTAATACACGAACGTTATGTGGTAATACACAAATGTTATGTGGTAATACACAAACGTTATGTGGTAATACACAAACGTTATGTGGTAATACACAAACGTTATGTTGTAATACACAAACGTTATGTGGTAATACACCAAATTTGTTTTTCACTATTTTTATTTAAAATTAGTATATAACTTCTACTGCTAACAGTGGTCATTGCGAATATTTTACTAATAGAGTCAAAACTTCATAAAATAGGCGGGTGTAGTGGTCTGCCTAATCACCCAGCAAGTAAGAGACCCGAGTTCAAGTCATGGTTCACCCTGCCACCTAGTCTCATTGATTATCTGATGATACCTGCATCAACTCCCACCATCGTTTAGACATATCAGACAATCACCTGCGTGGTTCGGAAGTCACGTTAAGTTGTTGGTCCTTTCCATTGGTCATTGGGCTATTAATTAATGACCCATACTAAGGAAGAGTCGGCCTTAGTTTGTAACAAGACTACACCTCATAACTCATTACTACCACTCATCACACTCATCTTTCACCACATATTTGCCTTAAAATACCCTCATGAGAGTGGTCAGCATCTCAAATAGTGATTTAGGCTACATTTACAATTTCTTGGTAAGGTTATATTCATTGAGCAGTTTTTTTATGAAATTTGTCCCACGTACCAAGGTTTTGCTGAATGATATTTGCGTTTTGACTACATTATTTCACCTAATATAGGCTAAACTATATTATATTGGCCTATAATTTTATATTATATTGGCCTATATTTCTGTTAATACTATTGTTAACTTCTTTAATAGTATTAGGCTAAACTAATATAAAGCTAAACTATGTCAGTTTTAGAACTCTAAAGGACCCCAAAAATTTGTTCCTCGTGTTTTCGGATAGTCGGGCCACTTTTTAGTTCAGCCAAGGGTCTGGTAATGAGGTAGCCGAACAAGAGGGAGTCTACTGTATAATTATATAAAATGTATCAATTCAAAGACAGAGACAATCCAAAGTTAAACATGCACATAGTATCTAGTGTTGGTTATAAACTAGGAAATTTTTACCAGAGTTGGTAGTTTATGTTTCATATTTCTTAATAAATTATCACTACCTCTCTTGAAACACTTGTTTGCTCAAAGCTGAGCTTGTTACAATGTAAATTGTTATCGACCCTAATTTGAATAAACGCTAGATTAGATTAGATTGATGGGGAAATTTGTGGTTCAAGACCACATGCACGTCAATCCTTTGGTTTATCGTGCTGGCTCCCTGTTCTCCTAATTAGGCAGCCCCGCCCCCGTTTGCTTACAAAGCTCGAGGATCGCGTTACCCAATTCTGGTGGGTGTAACTCCTGCCACTCACGAGACCCTAGAAGACCCCCTGGCCTCCAGGGACACGCATTCGATAAGAATGTGTTTTGCGGACTCTAAACGCTAAATAGCTATGATTTCTTGAAGAAGAGATTATTGGCAATACTTAACAATATATTTCATATACAAGACAGCCAATTAAGAGTGATATTTTTAATCAACAAAAGCTTTTGACAGCAATGCTGTCATCATCAGGCAAACTTGTTACATGGAAATTAAAATAATGAATTACCAAACCAAGATTTGAAGCTAGATCTCTCAGTCGCCGGGTGATTATGCTAACCATTACAAATTGTTATCCTGATTCCGCAAGAGAACATTCATTTCTTCAACCAATTTGGCAGAGTCTCGGTTGACTGCACCCTAACTCTACCCAACACTGGCCCTCTAGCAAACCTACCGACCATGTAGACAAAGTCGTCGGTGTAGGCGGAAGCTGCGTAGATCGAGGCTGCTTGAGAGGTGGGATGACCGGAACCCGTGGCGGTGCGGCACCATGCACCGCCACATCGTCTCTCCGGCATCAGCGCTTCCATTGGCAATAGACGCGTTGCCGTCCCTGTCAGTCCTCCGCAGGACAGCACCACCTGTCAAGCACACTCCACTTAAAGGTCAACATGTATCCACAAATTTTAAAAAATAAGCGTGGTGAATATCTTAAAATGGGGTATAACTCAGACCAGAAGTGCCTTTTACCGGCCTAAAAGGTGGTTTTAACCGTAAAAAGTGCATTATCTTTTTGATTAAACTTGTTGACATTTATGACACCTTACCTAAAAACCAACAAAATACAATATGACAGAATATTTCTTTCACCGCTATCTCGGTCTGGCTCATTGGGTTTTGTTGATTTTTTAATACCGTTCGGATAACCTGTTACAAATGTTTAATCAAACTTTGTTCGTAAACGCAGATTTTACAGCATTCCTTTTTGGCGGGGATACACCAAAAGGTCACTTCCAGTTCCATGCACTGATTTTGCTGGTTAAAGAACCTAACACAGAGATTTTCTAAAAAAACATTTGTAGCATTTTGTAAAAACCTGACAAATAATGCCATTTGTAGAGTGGTCTCTCACACACACGTACATAAAGTTTTGCCATTTGATTATGGTGTTGAGAAGCTCAAAGCGACAAATAGTTTTGTTCTACAAAGTTTTGTTCTCTCTGGCCATAGAAATAAATAGCTCTATTTCCTTCGGAAATTCGCTAACAAACTACTCATAATCCATTAGTAAACTTATATTATTACAAAAAAAAATTAGTATTGGAATATGTGTAGAGTTTTTGGTATATACCGTAAATTTCAATCAACACTCTTAAATCATTCTATCAATCTTCTAAAAAAATTAAGGAAATAATGTTAGGGCAGACAGGATTGGGTTTTTTTTCTATTTGAGCGGAAATCATATTTTCTTGCTTGGGTTTGGGAAATTTTCAAGATAGATTAAAACTTGAAGCAATTTTTCCTTATAGGCAATTCCTATGAATCGTTCAAAATTTAACAATATTTTCTTAAATAAACAAATTTCTTTCTACCCTACTAATCCTCCATTTTACATCACCCGAGTTGTTAGTTGTGAGTTGTTATCAAACCGTTTGTATATAACAACCTCATTATCCCTGGAATTTCAAATTAAAAAATAATATCAAGTTATAATAAAAGAAAGAATTCTCAATAACAACAGATAATTGATTGCCTTAAAACTTAAAACAAGTTGAAAGTCAACAGTGAATTTTTAAAAACCGAAAACAAAACAGAATTGAAACAGCATTTATTTGTATTTTCTTTGTTTAGTGAATAGTCATTTTGATTAGATTAGATTAAGTAGGGCTGGTAGTGAACCAGTTGTACGTCAATCAAATGTTTATTGTACTGCCCCGGTTAACTTAGCCTGGGAGACCCACCCTTGTGGGACCGCAAAGCATCAAGGTAACTCCTTTAAGCTCAGACAAGTGAACTTCATCCCAATTACGCCCCTCTAGTAGAATCTTCTCCTAATCTCCAGAGAGGGACATCCTAATAGGATGTGCCTAGCAGTTTCTACTGCCTGCTCACAGAGTCTACATAGAGTATTACCATTATGTAACGATTTCTGTAGATGATGCCTGAAGTGCCCATGTCCAGTTAAATATGATATTAAAAATCTGATGTCAGGCGTTTTAGTTTTAAGATGCTACTAGAGAGCGTCCTGCTAGGCCCTTTTAGGAGCAGGTTGGCGCAGTTGAGCTTCCTGAAGGCTTGTCCACTTTTGACAATGTGCCTCAGGTATTAACCAGAGTCCAGCTCTGGTTTATAAGTCCTTAGGGGATAATATGATAAGTCATTTTGATACAAGGTTCCATTAGAATTGAGATAAAATTATAACAAAATTTCCTTTAGTCCAAAAATAACTTCTGAAAATCCCTGTTGGTTAAAAAACATTTTCAAACCCTTTGTTGGTAAACATTACTTTTGAAAGTCCCTTTCAACAGAAAACTTGCAAGAAACACCCAAACCTCAGGGCCTGCCCATCATTAAAAATGGAGCAGCTTTTCACTTGGAAAGGGTTCTGTTGAGAGTTTAGTCAACATTTTCCTGAAGCTACTCTCGACTGACTCGCTGACTTGCCTGCTGGTCCTTGTTGAAGCGTTGGCGGTTACGACTACTAAGCGTCACCCCTCTGTCCCTCACGTGCCTGGCTCGGTCAAGCCACTTGTACGCCTGCGCCTCCAGCGTCGCCACCTGGTACAGTGAACTCTCCGCCATCTTCAGATCTATCGTGTAGATGTTAACCAGATCTAGTAGTGTCTGTAGATGCTTGCCTCGCCCCTCCACGTTGTGCTTCACCCAGGCACACAGTCTCTGAACAAATTTCGTTGAAGAGATAAAGGAGAGAAGGTTACAGACCGAGAAGGCCAAGGAGAGGATAGGTGGATGAAGTGAAGAGGGATATGGAGGAGAGAGGATGTCCATGCAGAGTGTCTAGCATTCAAGAAAAACCAAACTTTCATATATTTCTTGCATTTTCCCAAAAAACCCTTGTTACGGTCTGCGGTGAATTCTAGACTACCGCAAGTAACCGTGACGAAATTACAACTGTTGTTAGTGTCCAAGA
Source organism: Matsumurasca onukii (assembly GCA_018831715.1). NCBI lineage: Eukaryota > Metazoa > Arthropoda > Insecta > Hemiptera > Cicadellidae > Matsumurasca > Matsumurasca onukii. The sequence continues at coordinate 18,458,025 of CM032067.1, forward strand.
TGTAGTCACGACTTTCATTACCGCTAGCAAGGAACACACCGTTTCAGATTCACATTGGCGTCTGTTAAAAAATCACAACTTTTGTCATCGCCCTTCTCAAAACTTCCAGATTCAGGGATGAAATTCTTGCAAATCAAACACTCATGTATAATTGTCAGCTGTCCAGGATTTCTTATGCAAGAGTTTTGTTTGAAAATCATGATTCAAAAATATGGATTGATAAGAACGTTAATACTATTTTAACATTTTGAAATATGCGTTTACATAATTGATTTTTAGACATGGTTCTAGACATTATCTGTAATCTACAGATCTGCGTGTGAATGGGAGTTTAAAGAACGTTGTTGAAGAACGCTTGGTTTTCCACAACCTGTTTGGGAAGCTTATCGTAGTTTACTCACGTTCAACAACGAGTTCTCGTGTAGACGTTGAGCAGTTTGCTCTCGAGGCAGGCGAGCAGCATCTCCACCGGCATGTCCAGGAACTCCTCCATCTCCATGAGTAGGTGGAAGTGTTTACACGCTAGTGTCACAGCCGCACTCGCCACGTCTCGGTACCCGTGCAATTCACTGACCAATGAAAAATGTTGACAATACATTGGACAAATTCATTGTTTCTGTTAAAAATTTAGCCGCTTTCCAATCAAATTATTTTTGTATACAGTAAAACTTTAAATAACCTACACGTACGGGTTAGGCGTAATATGCTAAATTTGAGTAAACTGCGGTTTGGTATGGTGCACCACTGGATATCAGAGTTATTTAGGGTGTCCAGCATTCAAGAAAAACAAAATTCCTGTATAATTTCCGCATTTTCTTGGGTAAATTTGACAATTTTCCAGTTTTGGGACTCTGTATTAATAGGCTTCAATTCACAACTAAACTTAGAAAAAACTGTTAAAATGCTAGCTGAAGAGAGTCATAGTTACTTCCGACCATTTCAGCAGTGATCTCCAGACTCAAGTTGTCACCCTAAACAAAATCCTGACATTCGTGATTATCTGCCACGAAATCACGACTTTTCTTAGCAAACATAACCACTACCTTCCCTACAGTTTGCAACAATCTCTAGCCTCCCGTCAGCGTTCTTCACAAAATCAGGACTTTTACAGTGTCCCTTCTGCAAATTTCCCAGTTTAGGGACAAAATTTCCACATAATTCCCAATTTTTTCCATACATGAAAAATGTTCTTATAATTCCTGGTTTTCCCAGAACTTGTCTATGCTGGACACTCTGTTACTAATTTAACTCAGGAATTTAGCTCCGGGACTATCATAACTATCGATTCGAGCGGATCCGTAGCAGTTGGTATGCGACTCGGAGATCACCACTCTGGTGGCGGGTTCGATGCCATGAGTCACCACTTACAATTTGTAATGTGACTTTACGGTGACGCTAGGTAAAGGTCGAGGTTGAGTGGTAGAGAGGACTTTGTAGTCCTAACTTCTCCTTGTTAAACAAGACAAACTTTTCCTTTTATCACTTTGGCAGCGCTAAAAACTGCTGCTTGCCACCCCCATTAAATTTGATAAGCCTTATACTCTTGTGATGAATAGTGGGTCATTGCATTGAATCAAACCCACGACTGTGAGAGGCCATGGTCACTCACTTTGATTGCAACACAACAAGTGCTGAATGTTCTGGCAGTTACACCTGATTCTTTCAATTGATTGTTGGAACCAGTGAAAGTTACAGTTGTATCGTCAGCATACAGTAGAATATAGGTTACCTGACGATGAACACGCTGACACAGTTGCGCACTGTGATCGCACGCTGGAGGAAAGCGGCGCACGCCGCGTGTAAACTCGGCACACCGAGCAGATCTACAACGTTCACCACGTCAAATATGTTGTCCTCGGTCAACTGTTAACACATGTTTGGTGTTGTAATAATAGGGTTGGTAAAGTTAGGAATGGAATAAACCTTTATGTAGGCATTATTAAGTCTGTAAATAAAAATTGGAAATTTGTCACTCAATATATTTTGAGACCTTTAAAATTCTGGTATCTTCATAAGTGAATTATCAATCACAATCAACTGATAAAGATACCAGAATGTTAAAGGTATCTAAAAATATTGAGTTTAAAATTTACAATTTTTATTTAGAGAACGTAGCCTAATAATGATAATTATAATTTGTCTGTACAAACATTAAAATTTTGAATACAACCTATCTAAGAAGTCAAAAAGAGTTCAAAAGATGAATCTACTATCCGATTATTTATTTTTGTGCCGAGTTCTAAATAATGTATGGGCAAATTGTGGGATTAAATGATTTTATTACATTAAAACAGGAGCTTTTTTTTAAGGCATTGTTAACTAATTTGTTCAGAGAACTTTTAATTATTTTAAGATGGCTGCGTTTTAACAGAGAAGTGGGAATATTCAAATTATGGATTTTTATTCAGTCAATAAAAAATGTTATTAACATGCTCAAGAAGTTTCATGTCTCGAACGGAACATTAGATGTCCCAAAAACTTGAAACAAATTTTCCCAGTACATCCCTTACAGGAAATTTCCAAACTTTGATCCCCATTATAAATCCTCCAGAATTAAAAATGTGCACTATTTAGATTTTTCCTGTAGTACGCACATTAGGGCCATGTAGATATACCATTGGTAGATGCGTCACTGCCAGCTTTTCCGGCCAGAAAACTTAGGCCTAATAAGTAGTTCTTATTATGTAATCCAACGTTGAGACTTTCTAAGTTTTGTAGGTTAATTAATTATTACCTTTCTCCATGCCAAAAGATCCAATACAAAGAAAAAAAAACTGAGCTAGACAGTTCACGAAGTCATTGTTAGACGGAAGCAAACCACAGTACAATTTCAGTAAAATGTGCCATGGCTGTTAAGCAATTTCCCCACAGTTAAAATATGACAGCTAAAAAATGGAAGAAAATATTCAAGGATAACTTATAATTGCAACTAAAAGTCCCTAGAAATCACGTTGTGACTTAAGCGTTAGACTCACAGTTATACATGACGAGTAGAAGAACCTAACAACAGCTTCCATTGCCTTGTAATCCACATCCAGAATATTAATCTCTTTCTGACCAGTCTCTTTCAATCCAGCACAAAACATTCCTCTGAAACATATAAAAAGCGTCAAGTCTTAAAACTTTACACTTTTGAGTGAGTGAGGCAGGATGCGGAATGTGTAAGTTAGAGATTTGGCAAGTTTTTTACTACATGATTGATCCCTCTAAGTAAAATTCACTCAGACAAAAATAGCTGCTTTTAAGCGGCGTTTAGCAGGAGTTAATATTGCATGGACAGTGTGTCGGTGGGATTGTATTAATGCTGTACAGGTGAGTGTTTGGAACATGATAAATTTCATCACTAATAGTGGTAGGGTTTTGACTTGTTGTCAAATGAACAAATTATTCAACCTTAACATTGGCTACGTTATCTGAGGTCTGTCTCGTGTTAATAAGTTAAATGAACTCTTGATTCAATATGGAGGTCAAGGAAGATGGCGTGAAGCTCTGGCATTCTACATCAGCTGTGACTACTAGACATCCAATGAAGCGTCAGTGCTAGTTTGACAGTCGACTATACCATTTAACTTACAATAGGTATAGTTTATATTTAATTTGTTTTGAATTTTTTGAAATAGGAATTGATGAAATCACTGAACAGAATCAACATCAAATTTCTACAGTGAAACTAGGGAAAAACTCTAAAAGATGTTATAGATTGGCGAGCATTTGAGAATAATGCCTTGACGTCCATTTTCAAGTGGATTCATCGTTTCAAAGATGGCCGCAAAGACGCTAAAGATGATGCAAGGCAGGGACAACCTTCAACCTCATGTGTGGATGAAAACATTGATCGTGTGCGACCCTTGGTGTCTGATGATCGTCGGAAAACTGTTAGAATGATTGCAGACGAACATCTGAATGCTATGTTGACGTCCTTAGGCGAATTTGTGTGGCGCGATGGACAATGACAACGCCTGTTTTGCTTTGATTGTTCATGAGTTTTTGGCAACAAATTCCATCACCCTCCTTGACCACCCACTCTATTCGCCAGATTTTGCCCCCTGTGTTTTTGTCCTTTTTCCAAAATGCAAAAATTGATGAGAGGGCATCACTGGATCACTTGATGTTGATTCATTGTTCAGTGATTTGATCAATCTCCATTGTTCACTTAACAGCAAAACAAATATAAAATATAAACTGACACAGGCAGCTTGATAGGCACAGCTCGACTGTCAAACAAGCACTGACGCTTCATCGGATGTCCAGTAGTCACATGATGTAGTTGGTGAAGCTTTACGCCGCCTCAGGGCCGCCATATTGAACCAGTTCGCGAACTTATTGGACAGACCTCGTAAGACACTTTCTTACAAATTAATAAAATTGTTGCCTAAGTTAAAGGTGAAAAACCAATTCCTAAAGTTTTCATAGCTAACATGTATTTAATTTTTATAACTTTGACAGGTCAGTGGTTCGTCGTTTCAACGCTGCTAAAGACCAAACGAAGCCCTGCGGAGAACTGCACGTTTATAGGTGCCGCTAAAACGTCAGCGGAAGACTGTTGTATGGTTATGTGTGTCTGTGTGTGTTTTGATGAAGATCCCTACAATCTTCAAGACATTAGTCTTCCTAACCTTAAGGTGAGGCCCAAAAGAATTTATTGAGAAAGAATATTGTAATTGGAAAAAATTAAAAAAGATTTACTTATTTTATTTAGAGTTTATAAACCTCAACAATGAAAAGTTGAAAAAGTTTGAACCTTAAGAAATATTATGTCTGAAACCCCACGTACAGCCAAGTTTACCCTGAAACTTTTGGAAAAAATGTGGGTTACTGAAAACTCAAAAGTAAAGGTAGGCTTCGAGTGAGAATATTTGTACATAAGAAAAAAACATTGATAATTTATCTTTGACTTAAATGTTTGTGATCATACATGTTCACTGGTTTCTCAGATATTCTAAAAGTTATTTTATTTATATGAAGAAAACATACAATAATTTAGTATTTATTTACAATTACTTGTCATAGGTCAATAAATCAATTTATTTGTAAACCTTTATACACTTGAGTTAAGTTTTCTTATCTTATATTTAAAAAATATAATTTCCAATTATTTTATATAATATATTTGTAATTACTTATGATTTTGTTGTATATATTTAACGTGGTTAAGTGGTAGAGAGGACGATAAAGTCCTAACTTCGCCACGTAAATAAAGACTTTTTCATTTCATAGGTGAAAACTAACAAAATTAAGTGTTGATCAGATTGAGGATAAAAGGTGACATATGATGGAGTTTTATCCAATCTGCCTTAATCAAAACACTTACCTTGACAAATCTAGCTAGTCCAATCTAAAGACTATAAGCTTTTGCGAAGCTTTTTACTACTTAATCACACTTAAGAGTAACTTTATAAATTCATTGGGTGATTAACATTTTATCTTACAAATGATGTTAATATCCTAATATAAATTTCATAGCGGTCCATTAGCCACATTAACGGACAAAAATTGGCACCTGAGGTGCACTAAATTGGGATTTTAATAGAGAAACTGAATATTGAAAATATTAAGACGAAACTAAACCGCCTTAGAGCCTCATAAATGGCCACCTGAAATTGTCAAGTGTACCTCTCTTAAAAAATGATTTAATAACAATCTGGCACAATTACTCAAAGTTTGTAACATTATTTTGCAAGCACCTTGAATATGTAAGCATGTTGGAACATAGTACGCAACACAGTACACTTGCAAACGGCAAAAATATATAAGTAAAGAGAGTAGAGGTGCGTACGGCCTGTTTCCAATGCTCTGAGCCTTCCACGTCAGCCATGGACGCGGCACATTCAAAATTAAATTATTTTGTAAACTTAGGATCAAACGGAGCTGTATACAGCCAACATGCATCTTGAGCAACGGCAGCTAAAGGAATCAAATCAAGAATCATAAGCGGCAACGAAACAGTGCCTGATTACCAACGGGGAACACTAGGTTTGCGCAAAGGAGCAGCAAAGTAGGAAAACTAAGAAAGTATTCAGGGAAAGATTACTATGAGAGATGACTCGAGAGGTGGTACCGCGTGACTCCTTATAAAATTGTGTAACCAACCTCAAAACTCACAGCTGTCCCGGAAATGTAATGATGGTCACCTTAAAATTGGTCTACATGCTAATAGAATAGAGGTAAAACTCCTGTTCCAGTGACTTTTGTTGTAATGACACTATTGAAGTTAAACGACAACACTTAAAAGTATAGTAAACGGTGCTCACTGGATGTGCTGCTCACTGTGGGAAAGCAAAAACTTACACAAGTGACCTAAACCAATAATATTTCTAACGTAAAATCTGAGGCTATTTAAAGATTTATTAAAGTCAGAGTACTTGCCGTTTGCAAGTGTACTGTGTTGCGTACTATGTTACAACATGCTTACATATTCAAGGTGCTTGCAAAATAATGTTACAAAATAGTGTCGACTTTAATGGAAATGGAGATAATACAGGATTGGTGAAATAGCCTACAATGTATAATGGACTTAAGTTTATACATATCATACTTATACATAGAATTCTGTATTTTTAAAGCTACAAGTATTTAGTAAGTATATGCATCTATTATGTAGTATATGCCTACCTGAAATATGGGGAAGCTGAGGCTAAAATAGATTTGTGAGCTTCAATTTTGTTTTCTTCTATAACCAACACAACATCACACAGTATATTATTCTCAAATAAGTACATGGCTCCTTCTAACAAAGATTTCGCAAACAACTTGTCGCTATAGTAAATATTTTCAATTATTTCCGAATTCATATTTTAAGCCTACTTAAATTTCAATACTAAATCAGAACTTTTAAAATTAGAACATAAGGCTTGCTTCTGCAAAAACCTTTGTTTACTTCCCCTCCCACCAGTCAACGACAGTTTAGTTGTCACGACTAGTTCCAGCTGTTGATTGACTTTAGCCCTTTTTTAGATAAACAGAAAATGAAAAAAACTAGCCTCAGATTACATGAAATTACATACATAGTAACTTTTATATACAATGAAAGCATTTCTTACTTTACTACATTAATTTTTAATTTTTTAAGACAACAATTTTTGTTGTATACTTTCGACTACTACAAAGTTAATGGAGAAAACATCAAGAATACCTGATACCTGATGTCTTCTTCGTTGACCAGTCATGCTGGATAGAAGGCGTCAACATAACTAAAAATACTATTTACACTATATACAAGAGGCGGCACGGCTAGTAAATTGTAGAGTCGAAAAGTTCCCGGACGGAATAGAGGAGGTTAGTCCAAATTCAGTTTTCTCTCTAACGTTTTCTTGTCACTAAAGAAATTTGAAGACAAAACTGTTTGAACGAACCGTGATATGAACCTGCCGGGTGATTATGCTGACCACTACACCATCCGGCCTAACTATTTATACCTTCAAATTTAGAGAAGTAACGTTTTCCTGTGAAATTGTTGCTTAAAAATGTTTTATTTTCTATTTCGTTGATACACTAACAATACACCCAGGAAGTTTTTCTTTCTTGGGGAAAAACTGCCGATTGTAGCACGTTTAATATCTGATAATGTTGGTTAAAGTGGTGGTTGTACACTAGATCCTATAATCAGCCAATAGAGGGGGTTACTGTAGGGTATCTGTAGTTACTCTATAGGTTAGTCACTAACCACATCCTCAACCGATTCACAAACACAGTAGACTCCAGCCAGTCTAATATCTCTGTCAAATAACTTTTATATGACAAAAATCTCAGATATCAATGTACATATTAAAAAAAAGAACTTCCGCTCAAGACTATTAACAAGTTACTATTGTGAAAATATTATTATCACTTTTGTGTTCACAGTTTCTAAACAAAAAACCAAGAGATCGAGCGGCTTAATGGAGCGCGTTTCGTTCCCCATGCGAAATTGAGATACCTTTCTTGGAAAAATAATCTTCCTATTTGGAAAACCAGAAGGATATTTTTGTTTTACATATTATTGGCTTAAAATCAAATGAAATCCTTCTGAATACGAAGAGAGTTAGCTCAAATTCATATAGTTTTTACACCACCTTTGAATATCAGCTTCATAAAGGCAGTCGCTCAACAGCCAGCTGTCCCTGCAGGCATTCCTATTTGTTTTGATTTGTCTGAACAAAAGTCAAACATGGCGTCACTTTCGCCGTCAGCGGTGAGTATTCCTTATTTTCTTAATGAAATATCTTTTATTTCACCTGTAATAAAGAAATATTTCAACTACAAATATACCTAAAACAATCATTTATATTAAGCTTTCTTAGGGATTCCATTCAAGTTAGTTCCGATGTTCAAGACACCCAATGTTGTAGCCTATGGTTCTGTTCGTAAAGCACACTTGGCAAGACAAAGGGTAATTAAATCGTTTAATTACATTGCTGAAACGTAAACATTTCGTGTCGTATAGTTTTGCTTCGAGCCTTTTGTTTGTGAGAGTACAGACCAAGGGTAGAGCCACTTGATTTAGATTGAAGCTAATTAAACTCAAGAGCCTACTCCTGGTGTAGGCCTGTTCAGATTAGTGCCTTATGCCTTTAGCGGCATAGGTGCATAGCAACACACAAGGGACCTTCCTAGCCAACTTGACTTGAACTACAAACATTCTTAGAGGTTATTTAAGGTGAATATGGGCATGGGCTGAATTATGAGTTTTCTAAGGATGATTAAGGAATCTTGATAAAACAGACTGTTGGGGTTGTTAAATAATAGCCTTCTGGTTGGGTTATTAATTAATAAAAGCCTTACGATCAATGGAAATGGACCAACGACTTAACGAGACTTCCAAACCATGGGGAGTGGCTAGTGTAAAAAATTGATAGTGCAACGTCGGAAATTGAACCGGGCCGTTTTGTTACAAAGCACACACTATGCTACTGAGCTATTCAGGGACGAGGGGTAGGGGTAGTTACTTCATATGGTAAAAATCTAGAAGAGTGACTTATGGATTTTTAACACTTTTCAAAATGTAAACCTTCCAAAAAGGTCAAAAAACGATGTTTTAACTTTGGAAAAGTTATGAAATCATTAAAAACGATGTTTTACAATAAGAAATAAACTAACTTAACTTTGCTAACCTAACTTCGATAACACCTTATTAAGCCTTTAGGTTAATTTGAAGTGGGTGACAGATGCTGTCGCTGCTATAGAGTGTCCGACGCATCAGCCTCACAAGATCTTCCTAAAGCAGAAAATAGTCACAACTTTAAAGCCACTTTTAAATACAGTATGTTCAACATGAAAAATAAACTAACCTAACTTCACGATAATAACTTATTCACCTCTAAGTTAAATTTGAAGTGGTGAAAAGTTACTGACAGATGAGTGACAGTTGTCTCGCGGTGCTCCCTATGCCGTAAATATTCTCAACTTTAAAGCCACTTTAAACCACTTATAAATAAGTTCTGCACCCCAAAACAAATTTTTATATATTTAGGAGCCTCCTCCACATTGTGTTAAATCAGTTTCAGCTCATGAAATCATAAGTCTAATCTAAATTGAAAATACATCATTTCAAACCTTACTACTGAGGTGTAAAAGGCTAGGCTTAATAGGCTAGTCCTACTAGTCTACTACACCGATAAGTTATTCACGTAACTTGCCAGGTTAAAATATTGCGTTTACATTACTTGACATAATCATGACCATACACAATAAGCGAAGCCTAGCTATCAATAATATATATTTGCTTTGACAATAAAAATATTAAGTCGCAAAAACACAAATTACAATAAAATGAAATGAAAACATTCAAGATCACTCACACTAAAAAGTAATCGCAAATAGTATTTACCAATCTAATTTTGTAACTGCTCTTATTAAAATGTATATAATTATTATTACATTTCTTTAGTAACAAATTAGCTATTTAGCTATTACAAATTAAGATCGTTAATTATATTTCATTATTCACTTTTGCTTCAATATCTATAACAAAAATTTTAGAAATATAAGCAATGCATAATTCCCTTTGTGGTAATTATCATCTTTTCTACCCTACTTATTACCCCAACCGCTACTGCCATTTCCCTAAAATCCCGCCTTCTGGAGTTTGTCCAAATTCAAATCGCGTTATGTTTAACAGATCGAAGGTTAAATGCCCAAGTTTAATGATCGAAATTGAACTGTTGAACTTCGATCAGTTGCCAGCTCACCCCTGCAGGCATTCCTATTTGTTTTGATTTGTCTGAACAAAGTCAAACATGGCGTCACTTTCGCCGTCAGCGAGTATTCCTTATTTTCTTAATGAAATATCTTTTATTTCACCTGTAATAAAGAAATATTTCAACTACAAATATACCTAAAACAATCATTTATATTAAGTTTCTTAGGATTCCATTCAAGTTAGTTCGATGTTCAAGACACCCAATGTTGTAGCCTATGGTTCTGTTCGTAAAGCACACTTGGCAAGACAAAGGGTAATTAAATCGTTTAATTACATTGCTGAAACGTAAACATTTCGTGTCGTATAGTTTTGCTTCGAGCCTTTTGTTTGTGAGAGTACAGACCAAGGGTAGAGCCACTTGATTTAGATTGAAGCTAATTAAACTCAAGAGCCTACTCTCCTGGTGTAGGCCTGTTCAGATTAGTGCCTTATGCCTTTTAGCGGCATAGGTGCATAGCAACACACAAGGGACCTTTCCTAGCCAACTTGACTTGAACTACAAACATTCTTAGAGGTTATTTAAGGTGAATATGGGCATGGGCTGAATTATGAGTTTTTCTAAGGATGATTAAGGAATCTTGATAAAAACAGACTGTTGGGGTTGTTAAATAATAGCCTTCTGGTTGGGTTATTAATTAATAAAAGCCTTACGATCAATGGAAATGGACCAACGACTTAACGAGACTTCCAAACCATGGGGAGTGGCTAGTGTAAAAAATTGATAGTGCAACGTCGGAAATTGAACCGGGCCGTTTTGTTACAAAGCACACACTATGCTACTGAGCTATTCAGGGACGAGGGGTAGGGGTAGTTACTTCATATGGTAAAAATCTAGAAGAGTGACTTATGGATTTTTAACACTTTTCAAAATGTAAACCTTCCAAAAAGGTCAAAAAACGATGTTTTAACTTTGGAAAAGTTGCGGAAATCATTAAAAACGATGTTTTACAATAAGAAATAAACTAACTTAACTTTTGCTAACCTAACTTCACGATAACACCTTATTAAGCCTTTAGGTTAATTTGAAGTGGGTGACAGATGCTGTCGTCTGCTATAGAGTGCACGACTATCGCTGGCCTCACAAGATCTTCCGCTCGTAAAATAGTCACAACTTTAAAGCCACTTTTAAATACAGTATGTTCAACATGAAAAATAAACTAACCAAACTAACCTAACTTCACGATAATAACTTATTCACCTCTAAGTTAAATTTGAAGTGGGTGAAAAGTTACTGACAGATGAGTGACAGTTGTCTCGCGGTGGGCACCTCCCTGCGCGTAAAATATTCTCAACTTTAAAGCCACTTTAAACCACTTATAAATAAGTTCTGCACCCCAAAACAAATTTTTATATATTTAGGAGCCTCCTCCACATTGTGTTAAATCAGTTTCAGCTCATGAAATCATAAGTCACTCTTCTAGAGAAATACCCTTTATATTCATAGAGAAGTGAGGTTGTTTTGCAATCTCCACTTCCTGTGTAAACTCCCCATTCCTTCTTGGCATGGGCTTTCTGAGTTTGCTGTTTGTAGAGATAACATCAATTATCTATTGTATTATTTGTCTTCCCATCTATTAAGAGACCCAATTAGTTGTGGGTTGACTGTCTACCAACTTGCATATCTTCTGCCCAGCTAATCCTGCTTATCTCTTGCTTGCTCGCCTATAACCCATGCATGACAATCCAAGAATGGTTCAGGCCCGTAAAGCTAACCACTGAATGCATTGTTTGCTAACGTATCAGCTGCCTCAATGCTTTAATCCAACAGTATCTAGGCAGCCACACTATCCTTACCTCATTGTGATGTCCTACTTAAGTGCTGCTAGACTGTCTGTAATCTTAAATGTTTCACACGGCTCACTAGACTTCTGCCACCGAGTTGATACCACCGACTTTTCAAAGTATCAAGGTATTGATTTATATTTTGTAACAATTTCTGCTGTTTGGATTTTTTTCTCACGTACTGTCTGTAGAACTTTTCTTCCATTTATTGTTTTGCTGTAGTGATGATTAGTTTTGGTTCGGTTATGGCAGAAGAGCTACAGAATCGCACGCTCTCGGTGTTGTAAATTTATTTGGTCCACTATTGTCGAGTGGGCTGCAAAAATGTGACAGAGGGTTAATCTTATTTCTCCTTTCTTTTCAATACAAATCAGATTATTTAAAATATTCAGCCCCTCCAAATCTCAAAAGAGAGAACTTTGAAATACCCTGTATTTATATATCCTTGAGGTTTGATAATTTCTCGAGTATTATACCCTCGTCATGATCTGAAGTCATGATCTGATCTGAAAATTTTTCAAAAGTACAGTCAAGTTCACAGCATCTTCAATCAAAGATTTTCATTAATTTTCTAGTCGGATGCAGATTATTATTCATTTATGTATAACTTAAATCGTTAAGTTGCCACACAGAGGCTATGTACGTAGCAATGTCCTATAAGAAAGGGTGTAGAGAATAGATCCTTGGTTATTACCTTTTTTGCCTTAAGCCTTAAAAGCCACTCTAAGCCATTAAACTAGGGCTTATCCAGGTCCACACTTTAAGACAATACTGTGAACTTTTCAAAATTATTCATCAAACTATCCAGTTGTCATTTTAATACAGTTACCTGAATTACATGTTATGTTTTACACATTCTTAGTAAAAAGAAAAGGAGTACATAACACACTGACTGATCAGGACATTTTAGGCAACAAAATACTCTGTCTAGACAAGTTGTCCATACCTAAAAGCAAACCAAAATTCCTACAAGAAATTGCTGGGTTCAGCGTAGTTGGTGAATTTTTTTTGACAAATTCAGTGTTTTTCAAGATTTTGGAAACCACATTCCTTTCTCTGTCAAAATTTAAAGTTCATATCGAAATTCCACACCATTTTAACTTTTCTTGCCTAATACTCTCAATCCAGTTGTTACTGTTCATATGTCTGTTCTGTCTATGTACATTTCTTTCCCTGGACCAAAATTTAAAGATCATCTCGAAATTCCACACCATTTTAACTTTTCTTACGGTCTTGCCTAATACCCTCAATCCAGTTTTCCCTTTTCCTCTATTCTATCTGATCAAGTCTATTAGAGGCCATATTGATTGACTAAAGTAACACTGTAAAATTGCGATCCCTCTTAAAAACCGAGAAAATAATGTCTTGTAACAAATTACTTTTAGGCACACAATAAATAATACTATCTAACTGATGAAAAAAAATTTGAATCATTTATTAGTTTGGATCTTAGATTTTAAATCTTAGATCTTATGTGGTTTGACATGTACAGTGGAACCTCAATATAACGAATGTCAAGGGGATTTGTAAAAATTCGTTATATCAAGGATTTTGTTAAATCGAGGTTCGTTATTTTGAGGTGAAACCAGACACATTTCGTTATATAGAGGTTTTGCAAACTTTGGTGTTCAACCTCAACATAACGAAATCTATAACAAATACCTCAATATAACGTTCACTATCAATGCTGACTACATCAAGTAGATAGTTCCTACTGGAAATTTTAGGCAAGAAGGAAAGTAAAGATGATAATCTACAAAGCCATGTATTTTACATAGAATACATATGTAATAAATTGATACTGTAGAAAGTCTTAGTACATACAAAGGAAAATGATATTTTGCTTTTGTGATGCTGTGTGATGTTCCATCGAGGCTTGTCGCCTTGCTTGTTGATTTGCAGCACTATACCTCAGAGGGAAATTCTATATAGAGGTTCAAACGGGAATTCGTTATATAGAGGTGGACTACGTTATGTAGAGGTTAAGAGTTCCTGAATTTTGTTATATTGAGGTACTGCTTGTGGCTTTTGGGGGGACCAAAATTCGTTATATCGAGGGTCTTCAAAGTGTTTCTTTCAGCTATATAGAGGTGTAATTTGCATTGAGTGTTATGGAGAGTTGAAGGAATTTGAAAATTTGTTATATCAAGGATTTTGTTGTATCGAGGTTTGTTATATCAAGGTTCCACTGTAATTGAAATAAAAAACCTTTGGATTAACCACAATGAAAATAGTTTTAATTCGCACAAAACGTTTTATATCAAACTAAAACTATTTTCATTGTGGTTAATCCAAAAGTTTTTTATTTCAATTAGTTTGGATCGTTTAAAGCTGCGTTGTTGAAAATAAACAAAGGGCACGTGTAAATAATCCTAAATATGTCACAAGACACCGGTCACACGAGGACGAAGCCCTAGAGCTGTAACAAGATTAGAGGCTTGGAGTATCATTTTTAGCTGTCCGACCTCACTCACTCTTGTCTTGGTCTCGAGCGAGGCAGTTAGTTCCTGTACGCTGGGAAGTGTAGAGTTGTAATTATGCCTTTCTCCTTCAAGAAAGCTGTTAAAGAAGTGTCTTCTATCACGAGACTTGAGGTAAACGTTACTCGTCTAGATGATGTAACAACATTTATTGTTGATTCATTGTAAATAATCCATTATTTCTCTATGCTATCCTTCCCATGCTATATGCTATTCTCATTTGAAATTGTTGTGTAGTAATGGTGCTTCGCTCCAAATCGGCCCGGGTTCGATTGCCGGCTGTAGCGGTAACTTATGGCTACTCCCCGTGGCTTGGAAGTTACGTGATGCCGTTGGTCCATTCTGTTAGTTGTTGTGTTATTAATTAATTAACTACCAAATTTGGGGAACAGTCGGCCCTAGTTTGTAACAAGACTACACCTCATTATCCATCAAAACACTCATCACACTCACCATATTCACTTTAAAATACCCTCTAATCGTGTCTCAAATCAATATATCAAAGTAAAATACAATCTTATGCATTAAATTATCCGGTTCAATTTGTGAAAAACCTCGCATTAAGTCAATATTTTACTTTTTCAATTGGAAATATTGTCAAAATGATTTTATTGAATATAAATAAATAAATCTTTTATTGCATAAACAATATACTGTATTGCAATCGTCAGTGTTTAAGGTTATCTAAAATTTTCCATTCATTCACATCAAAGTACCTTTCAGACATACAGAGGTATTCATTTATTCATTTCATTCATTCGAATTATTCCCACTCCAGCCCAATACTCTGTCTGTCAGTTGTAAGAAGTCTCCCAGTTATGTGCCATGAACTTGTTTTTGCTGTAAAATGCTTCCTGAGCTAGTATTGTTTTGAGACGAGATTTAAATGCCTTTGTCATAGTGGCACCTTTAATCGAATTTGGAAGGCTGTTGACTAATAGAACTCCTGCCTGTGAAGGCAAACGTTCATGAGTTACCGTCCTGTGTCTCCCAGTTCGGTAATCATCCCTGCCTCTCGTTACGTAAGAGTGTATGTCTCTACCTCTTACGGGGTCGCACTTGGATCTAAAAAAGAGACATGTTTCAAGGATATAGAGGCAAGGTAGTGTCAACAATTTTAGTTGTTTGAAAGCTGGCTTGCATGACTCTCCCCATTGAAGTTTTGCAATTGTTGAATTACTTGCTTTTGCAAAATGAAAAGCCTAGAAACATTTGCATTTGAGCAACCTCCCCACAAGGCCAAACCCAGGTGGGCAGGTGGGTAGACAACTCCATAATACTGGTCATCAGTATCTGAGTTGGACAGTATTTTGAAAGTTGTCTCAAGACATAAATGCCTGAGGAAATTTTGGAGCAAACGTGTTCAATGGTAGTCCCAGGTCAACCCTTATCAAGGTATATCCCAAGAAATTTTGTTGAATGAACCTCTTCATTTCAGTTTCATCCAACATGACTGTTGGATTGTCACTTGCATCCGATTGCCGAGGCAAATTGAATGAAGGATGATTTTGTTGGATTGGTTTTGAGGTTTAGCTCGTTGAAGTGTTGAATAACACTATTGAGCTCGATAAAAGTAACTTCTAGTTCAACGATTGAATTTGCGTTGATACAGAGAGTCGTGTCATCTGCGCATTGGACGAAGTTGTCCTTGACGTACCGATGAGCCAACGCCATTGACGTAGATCAGAAAGAGCAGTGGGCTAAGAATGGAGCCCTGAGGTACCCCATAGCTAAGCCCTCCTCCTCCGATCTTGGGCCGAAACACCTACAAATTGTTCTATTACTGAGGTACGATTTTAGCCACTGAAGCACCCCTCGCACTCCATAACACTCTAGTTTTTGAATCAGTATTCGTGATCAACACAGTCAAAGCTTTTGACAAGTCAAGAAATACACCTAAGGTGTTCCTTTGACCTTCAATAGCCTCTACTATCATATCAACCAGACGAACAACGGCGTCTGTGGTTGATTTGCCACTTCGAAAACCGAATTGGTCTATTGATAGCAGATTGTGTTTTCCAAGAACTGCGCGGTTTGATTGAGAAAGAAAGCCGAAGATCTTGCTAAACACCGGCAAGATTGAAATTGGCCGATAATTTTGAGTGTCTAAGGGATCGCCCTTTTTAAAAATGGGAGTGACCTTTGCTTTTTTGAGAGAGGAAGAAAACACGCCTGAGCGAAAAGAAAGGTAATCAAATGTTCCAGTGGTCTTGTCAAGTGCTTTGAGCACTGTTTGACAAGCCACACTAAAATGTGGGTTGAGTCAATTGACCTTTTTGGATGAAAGTCTCTAATCACTTGTAATTTCCTCCTCTGAGACCGGTGTCAAGGCCATAGAGGCCATTGGACTCGGCATATATTTGTTTTAATTCATTTTTAATGTTTTTATAATAATAATAAATGGATGTTATTCATTAAGTCCAAGTTTGCTACATTATAACTCAAGGGTCATCCAGAAAGTAAGGAACGATTGCGCATCACGACCGCAAGACACCCCTCACCACTACGAAGCACGCCGCAGCAGCTAGCTACATTCTTCCTCTTCAGTTTGAGTGCAGGTTCGTTGCTGTGTGATTACGCGTCTTGTGTCTACAGTGATTAATAATGGCATCGATAATTGAAAACCCCGCTAAATGTAAAGTGTGAAATTTATACACTCCAAAAGTCATGGCAACTGTTTTTTGGGATCGAAAGGGCTTAATCCATGTCGAATTTATGCCAAGAAAAGAAACGACTACAGCCCTGTCTTGGTGTTGAGTGATTATCACTTATTCCCAAAGTTTAAGGACTTTTTGTGTAAAACACAGTTTGCTAACGATAAGGAACTCAAAGAAGCTAAGAAATCCTGGCTCATGTTTTTGGCGGCAAATGAGTAGAACATGGGTATGGGAAAACTGGTCCCACGTAAAACCAGTGTCTTGAAATCCATGGCGACGCAGAGAAAGGTAGAGGAAGGTTCTATGCATTTGTAAATAAAGTTTTGTGTTGATATCTTTATTTTTATTTGATCATGCCAAAACCTTCTTTACTTTCTAGATGACCCTTGTAATATATTTTGAAAGTAAACTGCTGAATATACAAAGTAATTTGGATGTTTCAGCGGAGGTTGCAAAAGGAGCTGATGTCACTTGTGAAGGAACCAGGGGTCAAAGTGTGGAGCAACGTACGTAACAAAACTTAGATGTGTAAGTAACAAAGCTAGATGAATCATCCATAGGCGTAATGAGGGGGTTTGGTGGTTGTGATTCCCCCATTGCAAAAAATTATTAGACTTTAAAATAGATTTAGATTTAAAATAGACTTTATGAGTGATTACAGAAATCATATTTCTTTAACTTACATTATTACGTAGGGGCCCACATGATAGTTTAAACTTATATTGAGATTGAGTAGTAAACATTTATTTTATTTTGTAGCTTTTCTGTGATTAAACACGATACATTCCTGGAGCTCTGCCGTACCGAGCCCTCTAGTACCGTATGAATCGGTCTTAGACCCGAGCGGGCCTGAGTGTATTCAAGGGGTCAAGTCGTGACATGTCCCGACTTGAGTTGTAGTTGTCTTGTCTGATTACAATTTGTCTACAACCTTACAAATAAGGTTATAATATACAGCAAAAGTACATTTCGATACCAGTTAAAGTGTTTTTAGAAGCCTAAAACCCATGATTTGGTATCTAGACTGTGGAGGAGAGGAAGTTACTACATGTGACGTTACTAAAGTCTCGGTTGAATCTCAAAACAGGTTAATAAAGTTTATAATAAAATTAAATAATAAATAATAATAATTTATTAATAAATTGAAAGTGTTTTTAAAAGCCTAAAGCCCATTATTTGGTATAAAATTTGTATACATTTTCCGGGCTTGGACACCCTTTGGTTAGAGGGTAAACCCCCTCGGTTTTTGCAACCCCCCATTTGATCATCCTGGTTACGTCTATGTAATCATTACATAGTCCTTGTTACTGTAATAATTGCTATACTTCTATTTTTATCATGATTTGTTGAGAGTTCTTAGCTTTGAAATTCATAATAGTGGCGTAGATAAATTTAATTAGAAAACGGACTTTTCCAACCACTTCAAGGAAGAAAACAACTCCCTACGTTTGGGGCAGTTGGGAAATTCCACCCGTTCTCAAGGGCCTAACCTAACTTAAACTTTTTTGTACTGTCTACGCCAATGGCATTTTTTAACGCGTTTCTTAACCTAGGGTTTGTGGGTATCACAAAACGCTTTTAGGGAAAGCGGTCCAAACCCTTGTGCCTGCGCCGTGAATCGAGCCTGCGACCTTGCGCTTTGCAAGCCGTGACTCTACCCACTGAGCCACAGACGCAGGCATTACGCTACATTATAGATAATAAGTAGCCTAACCTTAAACTAAGAGGACAGGACAAAATGAAATGTTAACAAAACACATTATAAGACAAAATACTGACATGAGGAAAATTTTCTTATAAAAAGAAAAAAGTTTGATCTCACCAGGATGGCATACTGCGGTGGACCAGCTCAAACACGATAAACACACACTCACACTTCTACTAAACTGAGCTGGTTTTAGACTTAAGTCACCTGCTATGTTTTGAGTCTCTACAATTACAACAACAGAGAACAATTGTGCCAATAGTATGAGTTATAGAAATATAATTTGAAAGCAAACTGCTAAATTTGCAAACAAATTTGTGTAATACATAAATTTTATTATATAGGTCAGGAAGTTACCCTTTTCTTCTTGGATTTAAAATAAAAATACATTAATTTTTTTCACTTCAACTACTGTGACTAATGACATGACTGTTGAGCTCTATGAGAGACTTCAGCGTGCTGAAAATTATTGCATCCGTTTCATCTTCAATTTAAGATGGGGTGATCATGTTACCATTACACATACTCTATTTGTTATGTAATCTCATCAAATTTCACTCCCCTTCCTATCTGTCAAAAAATGTTTTATTTATGACCCAGTACAATTCTTATAACACTAGAAGAGGTGATCTGTTGTTGTCAATTCCTTCGCACAGAACCACAGTACGATCTCACTAATCCAGCCCTATATCGGGATCGATGCCGGATTATTGGAGGTTCACTAAAAATGACTCAATTTGCCAGGAAAAATCTCTCTTGCATAGGAAGATGATTCACTACTCTTAAAAAATTATTCAATTTCATTTTTTTCTTGTGGTTTTATTGAATTCCTTGAATAGAATAGCTAGCGTATCACCACTTTCGAATTTTGTTAAAATCACATAATTTTTATCAATTATTGTCAAAGTAACATGTTTACGCTTTTGCGACATCTCACGGTCCTTACTGAACGGGCGCACAGATTAGCAACAAACAACGAACTTTTCTCAGGCTGTTTGCAGTGAACTGAAGTCATCGATACATACAACACACGCTTTACAGACAAGTCGAGACTCGAAAACAGGTGACTAAATGACAAAATGACTCGATCCCAGCGCCAGATTACTGGATGTGTCGGAGTGGCGAATGTTTGGATTATAGAGATTGTACTGTACCACTTTTGGCAATTTGTTCATCATGACAGCCTGCAGATCAGGGAACGATCTGCCTGATAGCTCATTGAGGAGCGAACTCGGTTTGGGGCGGAGGTCAGGACTTGGCTCTTGCGGGAGTCTCAAGTGCGGTGATGGCTAGTGTGGGGGCGTGTGGTTGGGGCGAACCTTTGGTCTGAATGAGGGTGTGTGAATGCGAGTGTAAAAGATTTACTATTCAAAGCATTTAATTTTATTTCATTTTCTTATGTTTTTCATATTAAATGATTTTTTGAAGTGATGTTCTTTGTTTAGTTTATAGTATCAATATTTTAGTTGTATGTACATATATATTTTAGTTGTGTGTATATATTTCAACTGTACGTTTATATTTCAATTTTCAATGTTGTAATTTATTGTATTGTGGTTAAGTGGAAGAAAAGACTTAAAAGTCCTAACTTCGCACACCAATAAAGACGTTTTCATTTCATAAATACTAAATAAATGCTAATATTGCAGTTGGATGATACAAATGAAAGGTACACTGCCTATTTGCAAGTAAGAGCTTCGTATTAAATTCATAAAGCTTGAATAACCTATCTGTCATCAAAACTAATAAGAGCTTCGCCGCTATTGACTTGCCCGAGCGTCAGTTAAATGGATGTCCTGACAAACAAAAATCTTTGAGCTTTATTTTGTTTATGGCTACTTAATGGCTATCATGCTTGAACCATGCTCGTATGGTAGAGTTACTGGCCCATTTGGCAAATTGTTGAATGTTATTAATCTGGTTCATTAATTACCTATTTGGTGGAAGCGAGGACCCTTTCGCTTTTAACAATCAGCCACGACACGTTACTTAGCGTCTCCTCAACCGGCACTTCGTGACATCGGTCCATCTATTCAATTTATTGTGTTATTCAATTAATTAACTACCAAATTTAACAGTCGGCCCTAGTGTAGAACACCTCATTATCCATCAAACACTCAACACTCACCATATTCACTTTATACCCTCTAATGATATGCTCAGTCAATTATCAAAGTAAAACCAATCTTGCTTAAATTAGTATCAATCGCATTATATTTTACTTTTTCAATGAAATATTGTCAAAATGATTTTATTGAATATAAATAAATATTCATTCATAAAGCAATATACACAATATTGCAATAGCCAGTGTTTAAGGTTATCTAAAATTTTCCATTCATTCACATCAAAGTATCTTTCAGACATACAGAGGTATTCATTTCATTCATTCGAATTAGTATTCCCACTCCAGCCCAATAATCTGTCTGTCAGTTTTAAAGGTCTCCCAGTTATGTGCCATGAACTTGTTTTTGCTGTAAAATGCTTCCTGAGCTAGTATTGTTTGAGACGAGATTTAAATGCCTTTGGCATAGTGGCACCTTAAATCGAATTTGGAAGGCTGTTGACTAATAGAACTCCTGCCTGTGGCAGCCATGACTTACCGATACTGTATCTCCCAGTTCGGTTATCATCCCTGCCTCTCGTTAGCATTAGAGTGTATGTCTCTACCTTACGGGTGCACGGATCTAAAAAAGAGAATGTTTCAAGGATATAGAGGCAAGTATGTCAACAACAAATTTAGTTGTTTGAAAAGCTGGCTTGCATGACTCTCCCCATTGAAGTTTTGATTGTTGAATTGCGCTTTACATGAAAAGCCTAGAAACATTTTTGACAAAGGCCGGCATGAGGTAAAGTTAGGTGAACATCCATAATAGCATAATCTGAGTATCTGAGTTGGACAGTATTTTGAAAGTTGTCTCAAGACATAAATGCCTGAGGAAATTTTGGGCAAGGTTTCAATGTGGTAGTCCCAGGTCAACCCTTTATCAAGGTATATCCAAGAAATTTTGTTGAATGAACCTCTTCAACGGGTTTCATCAACATGTTTGTTGGATTGTCACTTGCATCCGATTGCCGTAGGCAAAGTGAATGAAGATGATTTTGTTGGATTGGTTTTGAGGTTTAGCTCGTTGAGGTGTTGAATAACACTATTGAGCTCTCGATAAAGTAACTTCTTCCCAGTTTCGCGTTGATACAGAAAGTCGTGTCATCTGGCGCTGGACGAGTTGTCCATGACGCACGATGAGCCAACGTCATTGGCGGGATCAGAAAGAGCAGTGGGCTAAGAATGGAGCCCTGAGGTACCCCATAGCTAAGCCCTCCTCCCCGATCTTAACGCCGGAAACACCTACAAATTGGGTTCTATGCTGAGGTACGATTTTAGCTGAAGTGGCACCCCTATCTTATAACACTCTAGTTTTTGAATCAGTATTCGTGATCAACATAGTCAAAGCTTTGACAAGTCAAGAAATACACCTAAGGTGTTCCTTTGACCTTCAATAGCCTCTATATCATACAACCAGATGAACAACGTCTGTGGTTGATTTGCCACTTCAAAACCGAATTGGTCTATTGATAGCAGATTGTGTTTTCAAGAACTGCTTGCGGTTTGATTGAGAAAGAGTTTTACGAAGATCTTGCTAAACACCGGCAAGATTGAAATTGGCTGATAATTTTGAGTGTCTAAGGGATCGCCTTTTTAAAAATGGGAGTGACCTTTGCTTTTGAGAGGAAAGAAACACGCCTGGCGAAAAGAAAGGTAATCAAATGTTCCAGTGGTCTTGTCAAGTGCTTTGAGCACTGTTTGACAAGCCACACTGAAATGTGGGTTGAGTCAATTGACCTTTTGGATGAAAGTCTCTAATCACTTGTAATTTCCTCCTCGAGACCGTGTCAAGGCATAGAGGCCATGGACTCGCATATATTTTTTAAATTCATTGTTAATGTTTTATAACAATAATAAATGGATGTTATTCATTAAGTCAAGTTTGCTACTGGAGGGTCATCCAGAAAGTAAGGAGCGATTGCGCATCAATGCACCGCCAAGACCCCTCCGCTCGAAGCGTGCAGCTGCTAGCCATTCTTCCTCTTCAGTTTGAGTGCAGGTTCGTTGCTGTGTGATTACGCTGTGTACTACAGTGATTAATAATGGCATCGACAATTGAAAACCCGCTAAATGTAAAGTGTAATTTAAACACCCAAAAGTCATGGCAACTGTTTTGGGATCGAAGGGCTTAATCCATGCCAATTTATGCCAAGAAAAGCGACTACAGCCCTCTTGGTGCCGAGTGATTATCACTTATTCCCAAAGTTTAAGGACTTTTTGTGTAAAACACAGTTTTAACGATAAGGAACTTTCAAGAAGCTAAGAAATCCTGGCTCATGTTTGGCAAATGGTAGAACATGGGTATGGAAAAACTGGTCCTCGTTAAAACCAGTGTCTTGAAATCCATGGCGATGGTAGAAAGGTAGAGAAGGTTCTATGCATTTTGTAAATAAAGTTTGTGTTGATATCTTTATTTTTTATTTGATCATGCCAAAACGTTCTTTACTTTCTAGATGACCCTTGTAATATATTTTGAAAGTAAAACTGAATATACAAATGGATGTTTCAGCGGAGGTTGCAAAAGGAGCTGATGTCACTTGTGAAGGAACCTCCGCCAGGGGAGTAGGATTGTGGATAACTTAACGAAAAACTTAGATGTGTAAGTAACAAAGCTAGATGAATCATCCATAGGAAATGAGGGGGTTTGGGGTTGTGATTCCCCATTGCAAAATATTAGACTTTAAAATAGATTTAAAAAAGAGCTTTTGAGTGATTACAGAAAATATACAACACTTACATTATTCGTGGGGCCCATGATAGTTTAAACTTATATTGAGATTAGCGTGAGTAAACATTTATTTTGTTTTGTAGCTATGTGATTAAACACGATACATTCCTGGAGCTCGCATGCGGCATCCGTACATTATGTGAATGAATCGCCAGACCAGGCGGGCTGAGTGTATTCGTGCAAAGGCGAGAATGCATGACATATTTGAGTTGTAGTTGTCTTGTCGTTACAATATTTCTACAACCTTACAAATCAGGTTATAATATACAGCAAAATACATTTTGATACCAGTTAAAGTGTTTTAAAAGCCTACTTGGTATCTAGACTTGGCGGAGAGGAAGTTACTACATTGACGTTACTAAAGTGTCGGTTGAATCTCAAAACAGGTTAATAAAGTTGATAATAAAATTGAATAATAAAATAACATATTTATTAATAAATTGAAAGTGTTTTAAAACCTAAAGCCCATTATTAATAATCTTCATATTGTTTCGGGGGCTTGGACACCCTTTGGTTAGGGGTAAACCCCCTCGGTTTTGCAACCCCATTTGATCATCCTGGTTACCTATGGAATCATCACATAGTCCTTGTTACTGTAATAATTGCTATACTTCTATTTTATCATGATTTGTTGAGAGTTCTAGCTTTGAAATTCATAATAGTGGTAGATCAATTTAATTAGAAAGCGGACTTTTCAACCACTTCAGGAAGAACAACTCCTACGTTTGGGGCAGTTGGGAAACTCCACCGTTCTCAAGGGCCTAACCTAACTTAAACTTTTGTACTGTTATCGCCAGTGGCATTTTAGCATGTTTCTTAACCTAGGGTTTGTGGGTATCACAAAACGCTTTTAGGGAAGCGGTCCAAACCCCCTTGTGCCTGAAATCGAGCCTGGAGCCTTGCGCTTTGCAACCGTGACTCTACTCACAGAGCCACAGGCGAGGCATTACGCAGCTACATTATAGATAATAAGTAGCCTAACCTTAAACTAAGAGGACAGGACAAAATGAAATGTTAAAAAAACACATTATAAGACAAAAACTGACATGAGGAAAATTTGTTATAAAAAGAAAAAAGTTTGATCTCACGGATGGCATCTCACGGGTGGACCAGCTCAAACACGATAAACACACACTCACTTCTACTAAATCTGAGCTGGTTTTAGACTTGAGTTCACCTGCTATGTTGAGTCTCTACAATTACCACAGAGAACAATTGTGCCAATAGTATGAGTTACAGAAATATAATTTGAAAGCAAACTGCTAAATTTGCCAACAAATTTGTGTGTACATAAAATTTGCATTTTATAGGTCAGGGTAACCTTCCTGCGTTCTCTTGGATTAAAATAAATGCACATTAATTTTTTCACTTCAACTACTGTGACAGTGTGACTAATGACATGACTGTTGAGCTCTATGGAGACTTCAGCTGCTGAAAATTATTGCATCCGTTTCATCTTCTTAAGATGGGGTGATCATGTTACCATTACACATACTCTATTTGTTATGTAATCTCATCAATTTCACCTCCTTCCTATCTGTCAAAAATGTTTTATTTATGACCCAGTACAATTCTTATAACACTAGAAGAGGTGATCTGTTGTTGTCATTCCTTCGCACAGAACCACAGTACGATCTCACTAATCCAGCCCTATATCTAAGGAGTCGATGCGGATTATTGGAGGTTCACTAAAAATGACTCAATTTGCCAGGAAAAATCTCTCTTGCATAGGAAGATGATTCACTACTCTTAAAAAATTATTCAATTTCATTTTTTTCTTGTGGTTTTATTGAATTCCTTGAATAGAATAGCTAGCGTATCACCACTTTCGAATTTTGTTAAAATCACATAATTTTATCAATTATTGTCAAAGTAACATGTTTACGGCATCTCTCAGGTCCTGGGCGACAGATTAGCAACAAACAACTAACTTTTCTCAGGCTGTTTGCAGTGAACTGAAGTCATCATACACAATACATTTACAGACGGGACTCGAAAACAGGTGACTAAATGACAAAATAGCGATCCCAGCAGATTACTGGATGTGTCGGTGGCTAAATGTTTGGATTATAGAGATTGTACTGTACCACTTTTGGCAATTTGTTCATCATGACAGCGCAGATCGGGGAACGATCTGCCTGATAGCTCATTGAGGGCAACTTCGGTTTGGGGGCAGGTCAGGACTTATTCTTGCCGAGAATCGGTGATGGCTGACTGTTGGGGCGAAGTTTGGTCTGAATGAGGGTGTGTGAATGCAGGTAAAAGATTTACTATTCAAAGCATTTAATTTTATTTCATTTTCCATGTTTTTCATAATGATTTTGTTAGAGTTCTTAATATCGTAATCGGCGTGGATCAATTTAATAATCCGGACTTTTCCAGCGACTTCAGGAAGAAAACAACTCATACGTTTGGGGCAGTTGGAAACTCCACCGTTCTCAAAAGAGCCTAACTTCAACTTTTGTACTGTCGCCAGTAGCATTTTTAGCGTGTTTCTTAACCTAGGGTTGGTGGGCATCGAAAACGCTTTTAGGGAAAGCGGTCCAAACCCGCCAATGCCTGGCGAGAAGTCGACCTGCGACCTTAGCATCTGCAAGCGGTGACTCTATTCACTGAGCCACAGACTAAGGCGTGCAGCTACATTATAGATAACAAAGTAGCCTAACCTTAAACTAAGGACCTCGACAAATGAGAAATGTTAACAAAACCTGACATTATAAGACAAAATACTGACATGAGGAAAATTTGTTATAATAAAAAAAAGGTTTGATCTCCAGCATGGCATACTGTGGTGGACCAGCTCAAACACGATAAACACACTCACACTTCTTAAAACTGAGCTGGTTTTGAACTAATACCTGTATGTTTTGAGTCTCTACAATTACAACAACAGAGAACAATTATGCCGTAACATTAAATTCTCGATTAACCATGATCCTGATTAACCGCGTTGTAAATTAACCTGGACGTTCAAGAGAGAGAGAACGCAAGAGAGGCGATGTAATAGACTGTAGAGGAAAGACAGATATGGAAGTCTGTTGACTAACTCACCCTTGCCTCTGCATCCGCACACCTGCACTGACCCTTCACAATAGTTAGTCACATGTTGCGTCTTGTATCTAAGCCGTGACTCGACCCTGTAACAAGTGTATTGTGCTCTATTGTGGAAATGCCAACAAAATAAACATGTGGTATTGACAATTCAACATTTGTAAAAAATGAAACGTGTCATGTCTCTCCATTGATTTTGCTAATTGTTGAAACATGCTGCAAAATGAAAATAAAAATAGTCCTGCAGTCCCAGCCCCACAAGGATAAAAATTTGAATTATTTGAAGAAGAGCTCCAAAACCTCAAAACATTGACGTTGAAAACATTCAGATAGGCCCACAAGATGTAAGGAGGAAAAACAACAGGGTGCATATGGTATTCCCAGTTTTTGAAGAGTATAATCAAAAATTTTTGTGATTGGGACTCAGAATAACTGATGTGCATTGTCGTGCAATCTATCCTTCTTTCCCTCTATCTTTGTTGAAGGTTGGTGGGGGAAAGTCGGAAGAAAAGGAACAATAGCATACAAAAGGAGATACGCATCTATTCAAGCAAACACTAGCGCTTGGAAATTTGGGACAATCACCGATGTAAACATGAACTAACTGACTACAAAAGCAGTCCCTTCGCCAGACCCAAACCGGTCCTTTGTCTACCTGTCTTCCTTCTCCCGCTGCTGAACCTTGTTTACAACATTTTTTTGTGCTGTGGGGAGGCGTAGTGGTGGAGCAGGACAGGGTTTGGGATGGGAGAAAAGGGAAGGCAATCAGATGATGCATTCTTTGTTCTGCTTTTACTCTTGACAGCTGCAGCTGGCAATTACGTGGTTTTAGTAGTGGTCAGGGGCCTGACAAATCATAGCCCTCTGTGTTGACATGATAAAAAACCTGGGTGCGTCTTATACGAGGGTGTGAAGTTTTTACTGTATATTCGGGAAGGTATGGATGCGTCTTAGATTCGCAAACGGCTTGAACTCAGTATATAGGGGCATTTCACATTTGCTTAAATAAAATTGTAGTCTGTAAATTATCGTAAATATTTCATTTTCCCCTTGGAGCACTGTCTTTAGACATTTGGGGTTATCGTGATTTCTCATCCGAAGGAAAGCCTTAAAAGTCCTAACCGCCACCAATAAAGACGTTTTCATTTCATAAATACTAAATAAATGCTAATATTGCAGTTGGATGATACAAATGAAAGGTGCCGACGGGGCGCTTTACGAAGGAGAAAACTTTACGCTACAATTCAAATTTAGCTCAAAATACCCTTTGACTCTCGAGGTAAGTGTTTCGCCACACACTTAGTTAGAAAACCTACTTGTTTCTTTTCATGATTATAAAACTTTGTTGCCAACGTTTGTCATGATCGATTATTTCACAACTCTAAACTGATTTCATTTCTTTGTAAGAATTTGATTTCAAGTTAAATTGTTTACAGTGTTAATAAATTTGTTCTTTTATGAACAAGGTTTAACTAAAGTTGTGTTTACTGAATTTTTGTTAACGTAAGGAGATTTGAGTGACGATCTGGCGATCTCTTGCGTTAGGAACTGCTACCACTACAAGCATGGGACTTTTACTAGTTATTGGTGGGGCAGAAAACAAATTTGGTGGAGTGGGGGCTATCCGGGGAGGCCGGGGCCCCTGTCCAAGCTGCCTAGCACGAAGTGTGTTAGTGTTGAGAGGCTACATGGTTTGATCTATCTTGTTTCATTGTGGACCTTAGGTAGGTTTCTGTCTCAGTGAATAAGGATCTCTTTGCCGTGTCACTGGAACACTTCCTCAGTTCCTCTTTTTGTACTAAATTTGAAGTTTTTTAAATTCAGCTTTCTCAACATGTACAAAACACCTTATCATCAGAGGTTGTATTCAATCCAGTTAAATGTTGAGACCAACACTTATTAAACTGACGTTTTGAAGCTGGGTATGAGGATAATGATGGGTGGCTAGGAGGAGTAGATGTCTTCAATCACTTTTCCAATTTAGTGTCCAATTAGGCTTTTTAAACACATTTATCCATTCTGGATATTGCAAATCTAATCTGAGAATTACAGATTAGACCAAACTAAAATTCTATAAATCACTATGAAACACCATTAAATAGCAAAAAGTATTAACATTTTACAGCAGTAGAAAATAAGCCTTCAATACTGCTACAGACAATATAAACAAATACTTACAGAAGTCAAAGTTTGCTCTGTAGTACTCACCATTCATGTAATCAAAACAAAACTATTAGTACGCTAGGAATCCGCTAGAATGCAGCGTTGTAACTTATCGGGTATGACTCAACTCGGTTCACTTACAAGGAAGAATATAGCCTAACTGCAGGCCTATATTGTAAAACTAGACCAGTCTTGAGAGTGACACCACCTAGGGTATACAAAAACTACAAAATTGTATGTTTGGTTTTAAATATTGGTGGGAGAACCTAATTAGGTGGGCAATCCTTATGAAGTCGAAACCAGTGACTACAAGCCAATACAAATTATGAACAACAAGATATTAGAATAATCCTCACACAACTGCATTCTAGATGCTTCTTTCTAAATTAGAGTATCAATTTAATAAGAATTTCAATTAGAGTATCGACATTTTTAAATCATTCAACCTATTCAGGGTTGAATTAATTTTTAATCCGAAATGTTCAGTTCTATGAGATGCTGGAAAGTGTGCATCCGTTTCATCTTCAATTTAAGACGGGATTGATCATGTTACCATTATACATACTCTATTTGGTATGTAATCTCATCAAATTTCCTCCCCTTCCTTTCTGTCAAAAAATGTTTATTTAGCAAATGCAGTACAATTCTTATAACACTAGAAGAGGTGATCTGTTGTTTATCCATTCCTTATTACAGAACCACAGTACGATCTCACTAATCGGCTATATCGGGATCGGGCCGGATATCAAAAATGCCGGATTGAGTGAACACACAAAAATGACTCAATTTGCCTGGAAAAATCTTTCTTGCATAGGAAAATGATTTCTACATCTTAAAAATTATTCATTTTCATTTTTCTTGTGAGTTTATTGAATTCCTTGAATAGAGTAGCTAATATATCACCACTTTCAAATTTTGTTGAAATCACGTAATTTTTTTATCAGTGTCAAAATAACATGTTTCTACGTTTTGCGAATCTCCGCGTTCAGTACTGGGCGGGCGCTGAATGGAGCAACCAAGAGCGTTTCTCAGGCTGTGTGCAGGGAACTGAAGTCATCGACAGATACTTTACAGACAAGTTGAGACTTAGAATGGGTATTAAATGGACTTGATCCAGCAAGATTACTGGATGTGGTGAAAGGCAGGATTATAGAGACTTGTACTTGTAACTCACGGTAATTTGTTGTTCATCATGATAGTTTGCAGATTATTGTGATTTCCTGATAGCTTTCATTGAGGCGAACTTCGGTTTGGAGCGGTCAGGACTTGGCTCTTGGGAGTCTCAAGTACGGTGATGGATTCTTAGTGTGGCGTGGTGAGACGTATCTTTAGTCTGAATGGTTTGTGATGCGAGTGTAAAATTTACTAATATTCAAATAGTTTTAATTTTATTTCATTAGCTAATTTTTTTAATATTAATGATATTTGAAGTGATACTTCTTTTTTGGAACGACTGATTTGACTGTAGTATTTTATATTAGTTTATAGTACTAAAAATATTTTTGAATTGTCAATGGCGTGTTTTTTTAAGTAATACCGTTTTTAAATAAAGTGTTTTGAGCAGAGATTTCATATTAATTTTTATTTTACATAAAAGCCTGAACTTTTAAGCTATTTTCTACATGGTTGCCATTAATATTGGGGCACTCATCATATGCATTACCCAGCTAGCTTTTGAATTCGATGTCATAGAACTTTGCCTAACTTGACAAAATTCAGCACAGCCGGTTTTGACTTTATGGAATAGATGGTGGTAGAAGCGCGCCACCAATCTTCAAGTGAAGAACATGGAGGTCATTTCGGCAGAAGGTCTTTAGACTGTGGGAGGGTGTTCAAAATTGTTCCCAACCAAATCTTAGCATAAAATCTTAGGTTCTCTTTGTGCCTTTTGGTAACATTGTAGTGAACAAAATGGTACCTTTGAGGTATGCTTAGCCTTTTGTTCTGGATAACCGCAGTGAACTCATCAAGATGTCTGAGTATAGGTCTCTGAGATTGATTGTGTCCCCACAGGAAAAAACTCACTGTAACACCACCTTCCTGGACAAAACACTGTGCATGATTTTGGGCAGACATGGAACTGTTTGAACTGACTCCTGGGGCGACTTTCCTTGTCATGGTGCATTAGATGACCATCTTCAAACGCCCTATACATTTTCTTACCATTCTTCTCTCATAATGTTTTCTCAAGTACATTGCCTTGATCTCTACGATAAAATGTTATTTTTCAGGCCTTTGACACTGAAAAATTAATCCTTCGTCGAAACTTCATCTGTGGCAGGGACTTTTGATAGCGGAGGCATTTAAAAGGGGTCACAGGCAAGCGATACATAGCTAAAATGGCCGAACTGGTTTCTGGGTGTGACCAAAGAGATGCAGGTACACAACGAACATGCTCAAACGCCGACAAATAGCGTTACCAGCGGTAATTTAACATTACTCTCACTTTAAACATGCCTCGTGTTACATATATATTTTACTCTTTATCGCAACCTTTAATACATTGTTAGGCAAAAATGTTTAACGTATGAGCAACTTTTTTAACCAGTGTTTTCCGGCATAACCGAACTGAGTACACTTTATTAGAGGAAACCAATTACAACTAAAATGCATACTGACACTTTGCCTCGGATTTTCAAAATCTCTCATTAAGGGGTTAATATAATTTTCTTAAATTATCAGTGACACACATTTTGAAGGTCTTAGAAAATGATGATGGTGCTGAAAACTAGGCGATCTTATCTTAACCCATAATGAAATGGTAGTCATTTTAGATACACACAGACTTTTACAGCAGGAAAGTGTGACGTAGCTTCAAAACTTTTTTTAGGCAGTTTGCAGTGTGACAGAAGCTTGGTACATTATTAAAGTTATCAAAAGTATCTTTTAAATGTGTACTGACACTTTTGCCCCATTTTTCAAAATGGGTGATTAGAGAGGTAGATTCATAACTTTGTGTGGCAAAACCATCGCCATTTCTTTCTGGGTTAAGATGAGGCGTCTAGTTTTCAGCATTCTCATTATTTTCTGAGACCTTCAAAATGAGTGTCTGAATGAAACTTTGTCTATGAGGGCCTGTGAATGCGATTTTAACTGAATTTTGTGTATCAAGCATAATTTTATTTCATCTAATAAAATTAAGTGAGATTTCGTTTAGTTTATAAAAAATTATTATAGTTGTTTACATATATTTTATAACTATATATTTCAACTGTCGTTTATATTTCAATTTTCAATGTTGTAATTTATGTATTGTGGTGGTTAAGTGGAAGAAAAGACTTAAAAGTCCTCTTAAGCCACCAATAAAGGCGTTTTCATTTCATAAATACTAAATAAATGCTAATATTGCAGTTGGATGATACAAATGAAAGGTGCCGGCGGGGCGCTTTCTGAAGGAGAAACTTTAGCTACAATTCAAATTTAGCTCAAAATACCCTTTGACTCTCCCGAGTAAGTGTTTAGCCACACATTTAGTTAGAAAGTATACTTGTTTCTTTTCATGATTATAAAACTTTGTTGCCAACGTTTTGATGCGATCGATTATTTCACAACTCTAAACTGATTTCATTTTCTTTGTAAGAATTTGATTTCAAGTTAAATTGTTTACAGTGTTAATAAATTTGTTCTTTTATGAACAAGGTTTAACTAAAGTTGTGTTTACTGAATTTTTGTTAACGTAAGGAGATTTGAGTGACGATCTGGCTATCTCTTGCGTTAGGAACTGCTACCACTACAAGCATGGGCGCCGGCTTTTACTAGTTATTGGTGGGGCAGAAAACAAATTTGGTGGAGTGGGGGGGCTATCATCGGGGAGTCCGGGGCCCCTGTCCAAGCTGCCTAGCACGAAGTGTGTTAGTGTTGAGAACGGCTACATGGTTTGATCTATCTTGTTTCATTGTGGACCTTAGGTAGGTTTTTAACCGTCTCAGTGAACTAAAGGATCTCTCCGCTGTTGCCGTAGTCACTGGAACTCTTCCTCAAGTTCCTCTTTTTTTGTACTAAATTTAAGAAGTTTTTTTAAATTCAGCTTTCTTACAACATGTACAAAACACCTTATCATCAGAGGAGTTGTATTCAATCCAGTTAAATGTTGAGAGCCAACACTTATTAAACTGACGTTTCGAAGCTGGGTATGAGGATAATGATGGGTGGCTAGGAGGAGTAGATGTCTTCGAATCACTTTCGTCCAATTTAGTGTCCAAACGCGGCCTTTTAAACACAAATTTATCCATTCTGGATATTGCAAATCTAATCTAGAATTACAGATTCGGGACCAAACTAAAATTCTATAAATCACTATGAAACACCATGTATTGTTAAATAGCAAGTATTAACATTTTACAGCAGTAGAAAATAAGCCTTCAATACTGCTACAGACAATATAAACAAAATGCTACGACAGAAGTCAAAGTTTGCTCTGTAGTACTCACCATTCATGTAATCAAAACAAAACTATTAGTACGCTAGGAATCCGCTAGAATGCAGCCGTTGTAACTTATCGGTATGACTCAACTCGGTTCACTTACAAGGAAGAATATAGCCTAACTGCAGGCCTATATTGTAAAACTAGACCAGTCTTGAGAGTGACACCCGGCCTCGGGGTATACAAAAAACTACAAAATTGTATGTTTTGGTTTTAAATATTGGTGGGGCAATCCTTATGAAGTCGGCGCCAGTGACTACAAGCCAATACAAATTGTGAACAACAAGATATCAGAGTAATCCTCACACAACTGCATTCTAGATGCTTCTTTCTAAATTAGAGTATCAATTTAATAAGAATTTCAATTTGAGTATCAACATTTTAAATCATTCAACTTATTCCAGGGTTGAATTAATTTTGTCCGAAACTGTTCAGCTCTACCTGTTTTATTGGATAATCTAGGAAGAATTTGTAGAGAAGAATGTCTATTAGTTTTTAATTTGCTCATTAGAAAATGTCAGGTTGAAATTGTATAGTTTTAAAAATTGTACCGTTGATTTTGTAGGGTGTCAGGAGAAACAAAGTTCCCCCACTTTCCTTGATAAATTTAGCCGATTGACCAGTTTTGTGGTGCAATACTACTAGGTTTCTATTCACATTTGACTTAAGAAAAATTGTTAGCCTGCTATCTAAATATAGTCATAGTTACTCCTGCCTCAGTATACAGTCAACTCCCGATTAACCGTAATCGGGTTAACCGCCATTGTGAAGTGCGAAAATCAATGTATAATAGGTATTTAAGACCTAAACAACTAAAATGAGGATAAGGCCGCTTTGACGCTACGATTTTGCCGGTGCCAGATAATGCACAACGCGAGTGAGTTTTATTACAACACAATCATATGGAGCTGTTCTGACGTTCCGGACACGGCCGCTTGCCATTGTAATCAAACCCACTCGCGCCGGCACACAGCGAAAAGTCGTAATGTCTGAAAACGGCCTTATCCTCATTTTTAGTTGTTTAGGTCTTTATATACCTTATTATACATTAATTTTCGGTTTTACGGATTAACCGCGATTTTGCTTATCCGGGAATCCTCAACCCGACTTTATCGCGGTTAATCGGGAGTTGACTGTAGTTTGTAAGACTTATTTGTGGAAGACAACAGCGATTACTAATAAATCCGGTCAACATCAGTAACAAAAACAATACTCTTGCAAAGGCCTGTGATAAATCTCGATGTTTTTCAGCATTGCAGACGTAGTTATGGCTTTCGTCTTTGTTTGCCATGCTCCCAAGACTTCTGTTAATTCTTCAACAAAAACGACAATTTCTTGACTCCAGCTGATGTCAGTGTTGAAATCTCGATTTTTATGACCACCCTTCTCAGAACACCTGATTTACGGACAAAATTTCCCTACAGTTCAAGGTGTTCCCTGTTTCGAGATCATAGAGCTGTTTGTGACTTGATGTGTGAATGTTGACAGGTGACGTTTGTCGGGACGAATATCCCGGTGCACCCGCACGTCTACAGCAACGGGCACATCTGCCTGTCCATCCTGACTGAGGATTGGTCACCGGCACTCTCTGTCCAGTCCGTCTGCCTCAGCATCATCAGCATGCTCAGTAGTTGTAAAGAGAAGGTAAACTTTACTCTAGGTTTCAGCTAATCAGTGACTGAAGATGGTACTCCACGGCAAGACCAAAGTATTTCACGCTAATTATTATGATGTTTTGACACGGTGTGAACCGGAAGAACTAGGTTATAGTAAGGAGAAGATAATCAACCCTTTCCTAGCCTACTCTGGACACAACCGAATAAACTAGGAGCGGGTGGGAAACACTTTCTTGCTTGGCTTTCCGTTTTTAAAGAAACTTGATAGTTCGACACCTTCAGTGGTGGTTTAGTGATAACATAAATGGCAGACAAAGTCATTTTTTTGTAGTGATGGTGTATGTAAACTATGTTATACAGGAAATTCCAGTGAGTGGTGCATGTGGAATCTAGTTTAGTCCTCATGTATTTTAGCACCATGAGATCGCACGCTATTGTGTGTACATGTTAGCTACTGAGTGATCAGGAGCGCTAGCGTCGAACTCT
The DNA here is from genome assembly GCA_018831715.1 of Matsumurasca onukii. NCBI lineage: Eukaryota > Metazoa > Arthropoda > Insecta > Hemiptera > Cicadellidae > Matsumurasca > Matsumurasca onukii. Next base: position 18,493,400 of record CM032067.1, read on the forward strand.
TGACAAATCACCTGACTTGGTTACCACAGCAACTAGTAAATGATGACAAGATGGCGACGGTATTGTCACTGTTTTTGTTGTTATTATCTTTCGTATATCACAGTGACACCGGTGTATCACCAATACACAATGTTATACTGGTTGCACATTTATTTACTGTTCAACCGTGATCAATGTTTTGCACCATGTCGAGTTTTCCTGTGTTGTCAATACGATACGTTTGCGTTTAGTAGACATCGTTTCGTAATCATTAATAAGAAAAACAACTCCTGCAACCGCACTTCAGAAAACGATATGCCCTCTTATACAAAATGTAAAAACCTTAAATAATTAGTGAGATTTATCGTGAGGCGGATGGGTAATTCTGGTTGGGAAAATGGTTATTTTTGGACAAATATTGTCTTGTGAGTCAGAGAGGAATAGTCAAGGTCACATGAGACACTATTATAATCTGTTTTGTGAGGGATGGCGGCATTTTTCTTTTCTCCATTCGGTGTTGCCGGTAATCCGATTACGGTAAATCGGGAGTTGACTGTAGTAGTATGTCAATACCTCTTCGTGATAAAACTCTAAATACACAGAATAGTTCGAGGTTTTGATGGATCAACACCCCTTTAGTTGACAAAAATATCAAACTATCGAGTTTCTACTGTGTAAGTATCTTTAATCGTAACAAACTTCAAACCGACTGTTAAAAATTGTTAAATACATTTTTTATTGGATAGACCCGATGTAATCTAAATTTAATATACAACCCAGAATTTTGTGTTTTTAAAAAACAATGTGTTTGGGATAGCACAAATGTCATTTAGTTTATAGTTTAAAATGTGTAAGCATTAAAACTACTACTATAAGTTTAAAATCTTTGGCATTTACTCTAAAAGAATTATTGATTTTAACCAAACTAATTTGTAAAAATATTCAATTTTGCATTTTTATTAGGATATGTAAATTTAGATTTCCATGGTCAAATATTGTTTTTTTTAGGCAGGCTTCAGCTGAGTTGTTGTTTCATATTATAAGAAATTATTTATTGTGTCCTTGTCTGAATTGACATTATGACCTGGTTTGTTTTGTTTCAGAAACGACCACCTGATAATACGCTTTACGTTAAGACTTGTAACAAAAATCCAAAGAAAACAAAATGGTGGTATCATGGTAAGTCTATTAATATATTCTTTAATAACTTTAAAAGTGCTTTAACAAAAACACTTAAAGTTATTGTAGATTTGTTAAAAGTCAAATGACAGTTTTTATGTTTTTTATATATATTCTTTAAGTAGACTTCGTCTTGTTCGGCCATCTTGGGACTGGACCCTCAGCCGAACTTAAAAAATGACCGGATTAGCCAAAAATACGAGGAAAAACTTTGGGGCGTTTTAGAGCTCCAAAACAAACCTAGTTAAGCTTTAGGCCTATATTAAATGAAATAATATGGTTGAAAACTCAAATACCACTCAGCAAAACCTTAGGATTTGGGACTAATTTCAAAAAACATCTCAAATGAATATAAACTTACCAAAAGATAGCCAGACCATCCGTTGGGCTAATCAAGCGAGACCAAATAAGAGAACGAGACCAACTTTACCTGTAATTGTTGCAAAGTAAACTAAGAATATCAAGTGTAGGCCACAATCTTGAAGTTCGAATATTTTTTCTGTATTTTAATATCTTTGTCAATGCAACAGACCGAAAATGAATCAACGCTTTAGAGGAAAGAAGAGTTGCATGTTAGATTGGACAAGTTGTTTTCCATGTTCTCAAAAGTTGTTTCTATGTTTGTATAACCTGATTTTTTTATGTTAAAGTTGGCCAAAAATAGGCTTTTTTAAAAGTGTATTATATTCACAAGCAGTTTTTGCCATTTTTCTGCCTTTACCCGCATTTGTATGTTTCGGTTCATAAATGACGTCGGAAACAAAGGACTACTAAACCATGTTTAGCCACTTTCTGAGTGAGCGAAGCAAAGTGGGAATATCGCTACTACCATTTCTCTTGACTGGCTCGCGGGACTCTTCACAGATCTTGAGCCAGACAAGACAACCTTACTAGAGCCGATGTTTTTGAAACAGAAGATAAACTTGGATAATCAATACTCTGCTATTTAAATGGAGAACATGAGTTCTTATTTGATTGACTAATCCTCTTAAGCGTCGTTGTAGTCATAACTTTTACAACCAGTCGTTTTATATTAAGCAACATGTTTGTGTTCCAGATGACTCCGTATGAAACCGGTTCTACCTGTGGGAAGTGTTCACAATAACGACGGCAATTTTCAAATCGAAATATCTCAATTACGCGCTGAATCTTTGCCAGACACATTTATAACGTTGTTGAAATCCTAGTGGACGATCACTGAGAAGTGTGAAGGACTCGTTTTATCTGCTGTAAATTTTAAATTTGAATTGAAATTTAAAATTGAATTAAATTTGACAGGAAGTTCTAACTGGCCAGTTTGTTAGTAATTTTCAGAAAGAAGTAGTCTTGTTTCTTTGGTGTTTACTGTTTTTGATTCTATCCGGTGAATTGATATTAGGCTTCATTTCACAACTTGCAAAAAAGTATTTGTTAAAAGATTTTGAGTTAAATAAACAAGGCAGCTGATAGATTAAACTAATGTAAACTTTTTTTTTCATACAGGCAATTTTTACAAGGAAATTGAATGAAAACGTTCAATATGTAGACATCTGTTTTGTAATAAAGATGTAGTCGACTTTTGAATCACCTCATGAAACATCAAAGTAACAACTCAGAACAATATTTATTCACAAAGAATATTATACGAGTAGAGGTCTATGGCAAGTGAAGTTTATGATGTTGGTCTCCATCAAAGATAAATGAGTAGTACACTTCCATGGTGTTGTTTTCTTTCCAAGCGTATTGGTTTTATATATTTTATACAAGCAATAATTATACTATTTCAATAGTTTTTATTAAGTGTATTTGTCTAAAATCTGTCAACTAAAGCAAAAGCCCTGTACTTCGGCCCGAGGTCCTACAGTTACAAGTATTTCTGAGTCATTTTATTCTGTAAAATTATTTTTTAAACTTAGCGTTAGAAGTGAGTTTAAAAAATGCTATAACAAGCTTAAAAATTCATTGGTAATCATCTGTACCCGCCGATGTTTCCACTAGCATAACTAACAAACATGACGGAAACCACAGCTTCAGAATTAACTTCTCTTTAATAACCTAGAACAACTAGTTTTCCTGCGTGCAAACGCACAGTATGTTGACAATGTCAATTACATAAATGCACAGTAAATGTTAACGAATGCATGGCACTGATAATATGTTAGTCCCGGCACCACTAACCAGGGTGTCCAGTGTTCAGGAAAGGAAAGACCAAATTCCCGAATTTTCCCGGTAAATTTTGCCAATTTCCCTTTAGGCTTCAATTTGCACTTAAATGTTTAAAAAACTAAATAAAAGCCAGAGCTTCATAATTACTCTTGCCCATTTCAGCAGCTATCTTCAAATGCCCGTTAGCTTCGACGATGAAACAGCGACTTAAGTTGCCGTTTGCGACGATAGCCTATTTAGTCTCCAATTGTCGTGACAAAATCCTTACTTTCGTTACCGTTTGTGACAAGCTCTAGGCTCCCGTGACAGACTCACAATTTTACCGACCTCTCTTCTCAAATTTTCCCGGTTTAGGGACAAAATTCCCGTATACTGGACACCCTGCAAACGTTACCATAGGCCTCTACGCCCAAGATAAGGCTGTGTTCCGACCAGCATGCCGTTATCTAACCAACCATCACTTGCTACTAAGTCAACGGTCACAAACTGCTATCCTATAGTTGTAAGTCGTTTTAGTGTAGATACGTAGGTTTTGTTTGATAATTTTAGATTTTGTTGACGATTGATCTTTTGTTTGACACAAACAGCTGTTATTTATATTAACATTTTATTTTGGACTACTTTGTATGATGTGTATTTTTTAGTGTAAAACTTGTAAACCCGGGACATTTTAAAACAAAAACGATCCCTTTCCTAAATCTAACCGATTGGGTTATAATGGAAGAATGCGTCGTTTGTTTTGTCATAAATCAATATATTTCTAATATTTTAAAGCTTTTTACAAACACCATCTCTAAAAGATAAAGGAAAACCATGTTAATATTTCTACTGACAAAAAACTGAATACTATTTATTCTGTTCCAGGCTGTTAAAATAAATGTATACCTTGTTTATTATGTATCGATAATAATTGTATTTATCGGCCTTGTGCTTTTGTCAGTTTGTTGGTGCTGAAATGGCTTAATAATACCACTGCCAAAGATATTTATATCTGATAAATGCAATAAACCTTTAAGAAAATAAAAGCAGAAAACTTGTCGAAAACTTTGTTGTTTTTATGTTTTGCAGAGTAAGCACTAGTGACATTCCCACGTTGTTTTAGCAAATTTCAATCTTTTCTATCAAGTGTTAGTTGTAAATTCATGTGTTGAACATTTGTAAATATATGTTATCTATATAGATATTTTAATACAAAACTTTGTTGAATTAACAGGTTTGACTTTCTGTGTGATAGCTAATGTTAGAGTATTCTGTGTTATTTTACTTCACAACTAAGACAAGATGTAATTTTTTGTATGGTAAAGTATTTTTTAGGCTCTGTAAACAGTTTTCTTCTCTGAGTAAAATGAATGAACATAATAATACATACAACCGGAATCATGTAACATGCTTGGATACAATTTGATTGTTTCTACACTCGAGAATAACCAGTAGGAAAACAGGTAATCCATTCCAATCGGCTTTGCTTTCAAAGCTGCTTTTATGAGGTAGTGTAAGTGTACATAATGTGGTTAAGAAACATTGTAAAATATTTGTATTTATTGAAGACTGGAATGAATTATATATTATACTTTACCATTATTATGCTAGCTTCTACACCTTATTATTCCTGTGTTTCTGTTTGAGTTTTAACTTTTAAGTATCTGTACCTTTGTGGGGGAACTAAAGTTTTCTACAAGTAGAGCCTAGACATTGTATGGCCATAATTAAATGAAACAGGTATATTTATAATTGGTTACATCTTTTGGATCATCTTTTCCACTTAATCGCCAAAGTGTAGTGGTAGCTATCGTTTTCAATTCGGTATCAGCGTTTTCTTACAGTTTTGTATTGTTGACGATAAAGCATTATTAATATTCAGCCAATTACACCAAAAGGGCTCACTTTTATTTTGAATTGGACTGGGACTCGTGGCGTGGTCCTGTAATCCAGCTTCATGGAGGTCAGGTTTTGAGGATGATATAGGTCTAAAGCAACTCAGATAGTCTCAGTGATCATCTGATGATACCCGCATCAACTCCCACCATCCCACATAGATTTCAAAAGATAAAAATCCTTTTGCAGGATAAACAATATTGTGGCCTAGGTTATAATATCCCCGCTTAGCACTATTACATTCTCTACAAAGATTTAAAGTCAGAAAGTTCCAAGGGAATATCATTCAAGGTATACTAATTTAACTGCTACGGTAGACAGTGAGATATCAACTCCCACCATCGTTCAGACATATCAGACCATCACCTGCGTGGTTCGGAAGTCACGTTAAGCCGTTGGCCCTTGTATTTCCATTGGTCATTTGGGCTATTAATTAATGACCCATTCTAAGGAAGAGTCGGCCTTAGTTTGTAACAAAACTACACCTCATAACTCATTACTTACTACCACTCATCCTTCACCACATATTTGCCTTAAAATACCCTCATGAGAGTGGTCGGCATCTCAAATAGTGATTTACTCAGGGAGGAGAAAAGCCACAATCTTCACTCAAGACTAAATGTATTAACGGACAATATTATATTTACACAACTAAACAGCATTTGCACAAGTATGAAATTCAACTTGCCGGTGACTTGTCTCTGTTCAACTTCTCCCGGTAGAACTCTGGTATCTCGTATAACTCTGGACACTTGGGTTGTCCCTTGCCTCCGTTGTACGGTACACTAGGAGTCTCACCTTCCTTTGCGTAGCGGTACATCAGCTTGTCTTCGTTCTCTTGTATGATCAGCCTCAGCCTTGGCTCCTCGTCAGCTGGTAACCCTTGTGTTGTCCTCTCTTGAATTATGAACTCCTGATACACACAAGTATATGGTAATCAGTTTTTCCCTAGCAGCGGTAACATTAAGAATCAAGATCTTTATTAGCGATTAAATAACAACAGTTACAATAAGCATCGTTATCACAGTAAAGAACATAAAATCTTATAACACTTACATTTGAGACTAAACTTGGTTACATAAATCTTTTAAAAACTTATATCACATGTCACTTATGTCATAAAAGATGTTATCTTTCAATCAAACTTTGAGAACTCAAAATTTATTTATATCCAAATGCCAACATTCTTTAGGTAGTTTATTAAACAAAGCTCTATTCATGTAATAGCTGTTTACAGTAGTTAACTCTAGCTTATACTTAGTTCTCGTATCATGGCTATGTACATCTTTTCTAAGTTGGTAAGCATCTAAGTTTTCCCTCACATAAACTAAGACTGAAAAAATGTATATTGAGTTAACAGTCATGATTTTACATTCTTTGAAAAAATGGCTACAATGTTCTCTACTATCAGAATTCTTAATGACCCTACGGGCCATATTCATTTAATTCACTATTTCATTAACTACCAGAAGACATCAAGAACTTGGACAAAAATAGATTCAGGAATAGATCTTAATTTGTTTAAACGCTAAATAGCTAGATAGAATGGAAAACTTGAGCCATAGTATTGGACCAAATTCAAAAGTTAGAGAAAACAAAAACCAATATAGTAGAACTCCAATTATCCGAACTCCGATCTTCCGAATCGCCAATTATCCTAATCGCTTTTAGAGAAAAGAAATTACACAAAGTTTTGTTACATAATTTGAAGGAGATTAGGAGCCGCTCGCTACGTTGTTTCTTCAAACTACGATTCAAGTGACTGTACAATACACTAGTGGCAGTGACAGTACAAGACACTACTAGTATTGGCAGTGACTGTACTAGACAGTCAGGCGGACACTGTCTGTCTATCTACTCTGCACCTGCTTTTGTTTGTTTACTCAGTCTATTGACGTCGTAAGGTTGACTAACATCTGTCTGTGCCAGTGTCTTGTGTTGCTTGCGTTTTTTTTTTTACATATTTATTATTGAGTTGTACTGTATCATCTAATCATATGGCTTCTAAGAGGAAACTTGTGGTTTTGTCATTATCAGACAAAATTAAAATTTTAGAACAATTAGATAAAGGAGTGACGGGCAAAGTTTCAGTGGAAAAATACGGACTGGGACAAGCTACGATTTAAAGTCTGATGTGTGTATTTTACTTTTGTAATTAAAGTCAATAATACTATTGTATTATGAAAACAGTTTTTTTTCTGAATTTCCTTTTTTTTAGTGAAAACTCCAATTATCCAAATATTTTATTAACTTATTAACCGAATGAGGTCCGGTCCCAAATGGTTCGGTAATTGGAGTTCTACTGTACTTTTAATTATTCAACTTGTGAGGCCTTTCGCCCTTGTGTCGGACAAAAATGTGTTGACCCAACCAGGACTTCAACCCAGATCTCTCACACGCCTGGTGATTATACTGACCACTACACCATCCGGCCCAACTACTCATACTTTCAAAAGATTAGATTCAGGAGTACACTGAGAAGAGAATTAATTTCAAGACCTTTGTATCCTGTGACAGAACGGGAGCTGAGGCTTTTATTCTTGGAGGGAAATTAGTCAAATTAGCTCCCAAAACCTAATTTGACACAGCCAATCCTATAAAGACATCAGGTATACAAGTAAGTAAGAATGGGATTGATTGTTTAGCCATATGTATTGTCTTATTTTGTACAAAACAATAAGACAAGTTCTTGTTTTTGCACAAGTTTTATTCCCAAGCAAAATTTAACTTCCAGCTTAGTCTTTTGACAACTAATACATAGCCATTTGATTACACGGCAATACGAGGGGGTACCCAACAATAACAGGAATTCCATTATAAAAATTATATTTTATTATTTTGTTTACAAATTTACATGTATACCTTCAGTATACTCTCCATTTATTGTAATGCATTTGTCCATTTGATGCTCCTATGGTTTAAAGCACCCCTAACATCCCTTAGTCTGAATGGCTGCACGCTCCATCCTCGTTTGCCTTTTCACTCCTGCAATTTTGTCATAACGGGATCTTGTATGTAGTTTTTTATTTTGGGGAACATAAAAAAGTCGTGTGGAGCAAGATTTGGTGAGTATGGGTCGTGGGGGAAGAGTGGTCATGCTGGTATTGGCCAAAAACTAGCGCACTGAGATGGCTACGTGAGGCAGGAGCATTGTCATGATGAAAGGACCAGTCTCCATATCGCTACAATCCGCTAAACTGAATTTCAACACACTACAGACAGCATAGAAGCATTCTCAATGGTCTCCGACGGTCTTTTTGCAATATTAACTTTTTTTTCTGAACAATTTCACCAGTCCGATAATTTCAAGATCGTCCGGGACGAGGCTTGTCTTCAATCGACATGGCGCCATCTTGAGTTTGGGAAACTACTCGTTACACTCTGGTTTTGCTCAAAACATTGTCTTTGTAAACTTGTTTAATAACTGCAACCGTTTCTGACCCGTTCTTTCCGAGAAAAAAGGAAAACTTCACTGCTGAACTTTGTTAATTTAATTACACCATCAAAACAAACGAGGCAGAACAAAACTACTTTTAGAAAAACGCATGCAACTCCTCTTCACGACCTCGAAGACTGACCACAGTGAGTGCCCTGAACTCAGGAAGGGTTGCGCTTTTATCCCCTAGCAATCAAAATGCGAACTATGCGCCCCTCACCATCGACCGATTCCTGATACTTTTGGGTACCTCCTCGTATTTTCAACAAAGAAATTTATGGTATAAATGATAAACTAAACTTATATTGTCTTGAAGCAAAGTGCCGCTTGCACTTGATAAGCAGTTTGAGTACCTACCTTTAGAAGAGGCGGGAAGGAGATCGTTGACGGCATGGTTCTTATTTTTTGTTTCGCTGAAGCTTCCTCAGCTTTTTCAATTAGTGTTTTTTCTTCTGCTTTTGGGACCAGCACAAAGTCCGGTTTCCACGTCTCGTGACACATTTCAAACACTAACTCTGACTTTCTTCCTCTAAAAACCTTTTCAGTGTAAGCTCTCACTTTTCTCAAATCTCTTTTATCCTGAAATAAAAGGGTCAAGATATTATTTGAATCGACTATTAATAATTGTTCCACAAAGGGGCTGTGAAAACTGTTGATTTTGGGCCTGTCATACTCGTACAAAGGTGAGGAGACAACTAAAGACCATCTTGCAAACATTGCTCACAAGCTGACTCAACCCTACGTGTTTGGTTGAGGCTAGTACAGCTTTTTCACCTGGTAGCCAAGTGCCAACTAGAGAGAGCCAACTACACACAACTAATAACATTATCGCAACAATATTTGACAGATTATTAGGCTTAGAAATCAATCTCCATGTCTCGAACCTGAAAGCAGTTCCTAAAACTAACCGCTACGTACGCTTCCCTAAATCCTAAGTAATTTCCTACAACAGGCTATATAGTTTACTTTAGTAATTTTTTTTAGTCATTTTTACAATAAAATTGTGTTGACTACTACCACTGGTAAGACAAGGACCAATTCTGTAACTAAGTAATTTAAAACTATAATAATTTATACTAAACAGAGGTATTCATAAATTTGTCTAAAGTGTAAAATAGATGGTTTATTAGGTAATTTTTCAATTTTTTTCTAAATGAAACAAAGTTGTTGGTCGATCTAATATCAATTGGGAGTTTGTTAATTAATTTTTTACCAGCCTGAAGTGAAAGTTTATTAAACATTTCAAGGCGATGGGATTCAAATTTTAACATATTCTTATAGCAAATTTCGGAGTTATGAGAAGGTGGCAAACATTGGAATTTTGGAAAACAAAAAATTAGAGTTTCAAATATGAAAAGGGAAGTAACGGTCAAAATACCCAAAGAGACAAAAGCATCACGACAGGTCTGTCCTAAGCGTAGCCCTTACCTTTAAATTAATTACCTTTAAGGGTGGAAAACTCTCCCCCAAAGGTCACATCCGGTAAACCAATTTTGTTGGTTAACAAACAACTTAACCTAAGTACAATATTTACCAAATTGTGTTAAAATCCGGACAACAAATACAACCTGTAGTGTGGTCACACATATACCACATATATAAGTTTTTTTGCTCTAGCCATATAAAATTTATCTTCTTCTTTATTGTGTGTAAAAGGAATGTACTGTAAATATATAGACAGTTATAAAGTTTTGACATTCACATCAGGAGGTGGATTTTTCTTTGCGATAAAATGAAATCATGCTCCATGTTCAGGGCCACCAGATGGAGTAGGAGGGATTGCCGGGACCGAAAGTTCTTCACCTGGGCTCTGTATATTTAAAATATTATCCAACCAGAATTTTCCTTTTACTCTAAAAGTACAATAGTATAACTAGTAAAAGCGTAATGTAATGCTTACTAAAATTGTAGAAAATAATTTGCAAACGACAATTAAATATAAATGTTTTATAATTTGCACTGTTGACTTTTCTGTACAGCTCCAGTGGCAACTGGTGAGCTAGAGTGAGCTTTTAGGAAGCTTAAGAGCTCTTTTAAAACTTAGGAAAATAAGGGCTACTAATACTTAACAAGGCCTTACAAGGACACTTCTTTAGGGAGAGTAACTCATTTATTGGGTCTTATCAATAAAAACGAGTAAAAGGTAAATAGGAAAAAGATATTTTCAATAAAAAATACTTACTTCTGGTACAGGCATAGCTTCGACTTTGAGTATCCTAAAATAAGTTGGCTCCGGATATCGTTCATAGATATTTCTCTTAACATATCTTCCAACTCCACAATTTTTCAAGTTTCCCAAAATTTCCCAAAGGGATTTTCCAACATGTTTCGTAGGAGGACCGATGGGAATAATTTTTGGCATGTTTGATTTATTCAATCACTTTGAAAGGAAAATATCCACAACGCTGTCTCCTGAAACAATGGCATAATATATTTAGTTCAACCTGCTATAGCCTATATAAGTCTAAGAATACAGTCTATTCCATCAAAATATGTGAATAAATACATATGTACATAACAGAACAATTTAAACCAAAAAATATTTGTACGTGGAAAATACAAAAATTAAACACCAGATTTGGCTTCATGTTGTTTTGAGATGTTGGTATCCCAGGGTACTGTCAGTTCTATCATAATTATTATTGTTTTAATTAATTAACAACATTTTAAGTACAAAGGTCACACAAAACTACACATTTCATGAGAAATTTCATGTCTCTCAAATACAGTTTTGGCCACCAGCTAATGTACCATCCCCGGTACAAAGTTTAGTTTTGACTTAAGCTTGAGCAAAATTAAATGAATAGCAAGACTGAACGTCAGTGAGCTAGTCGGATCCCCTTGTTAACAACTACAACCAATTATTGTATTATCAAAGAACAATAAAGAAGGCAAGTTGTTGCACTGCTACAAAAAGGGAATAGTTCAGAACATGTTCTTTTACTTGTTGAAGCAGTGCATCTCTGTCAATAGAGTTGAAGGCATTTTTGTAGTCTATTTTTAGTAAAACACTGTTTGATTCCAACTCCTCTTCAATGAAATGTCTTGTCTATGACATTTAGCCATTCCCAGCCAGGACTTGAACCTGGCTTGAGGGTTAAGCTTTGTGCTGACGCAATCCCCACCTCACCGGCATCCATCTTTATCTCTCAACCACGGATCTGCCTCAACCTTGCCGCAAACCTAGTTAGGTTTAAAATGTATGCTCTTCCTAACGGCTTGACAACTGAGTTTAACAGTTAACCTAGGAAATAAGCACCCAACAGCAATTGATCTTATGCCACCATCTTTTTCATTCAAAGCGCAAAGAGAATAAAACTTTCTCTAAAATCTAATGTGAGCAAAAGGAAAAACAACACATAAGTTTAAATAGTCACAAATGATTTCCCATAACATACCTATATAACAATCCCGATGTGACAGTGGTAGCAAGGAGAAAAGTAAACGGTAAGCTTCCAAAACCCAGTCTCCTCGAACTGAAACTGGACCAAACAGGTTTTAAGCTGTCTAATGAAAAATACGATAAGTTTTGACCTACAATTGAAACTAGTTCTGGTTTAAACTACTGACTAGAATACTACCGAATATTAAAGCTGTACTAGTAAGCTAAATTACTAAGTAAATATAGGCCTACTTTAGTGATTTTGTTCAAGAGTAAGCAGAGCTAGACATTAAAAGGTTATGTTTCCACTTTCGTTTCACCCTTGAAGTAACTAGTAACTTAGTAAGACTCAAACAACATAAAACTGAAAAAATAAATGAACTAAAAACAAAAAAATATTACTTGGTTTGTTTTGCTATGAAATGAGTACCTATTTTATTTTTTGAAACCATTGATTTTGAATGTACTAAAAGTCAATGTTGAACGTAAACTAGGGATTTTTCATGATATGTGGTATAACTCTGACAACCTTCCAGTTAATCTATGAGTCCAGCGCCAGCGCCAGAGGCGCGAGCCGCTTCGTAACGCCTGATCGGCCAGGAGTTCAAGCTGAGGTAAAGCGAGGCTGTGAGCGAACGCTCACAGCTTCATAAAACTCGTCGTAACCGAACATAGAAATCTTAGGCCGGATTCCGAAGTAAGGCTGTGAGCGCAGTGAACAGCCTCAAAACGTCCGTGATCATACAGGAGTTCAAGCTGAGGCCGAAGGCCGAAGCAAGGCTGTGGCGTAGCGAATTAAAGTAACAAAGCACAAAGGAAATTCGATTCTCTCATACCAGCGGCGCTTTAGCGCTTAGCTGCATGTCTGTCTGGTATAATTATATTTTAGCTTGGAGCTTGTTTTGAATAATTATATGCAATATTCTATTTTCAAAGTAACTTTGATGTTTTTCTCATTTAAAGGAAGATTCCTAGAATTATCAGAAGGGTTTGGTCCATGAAAGTTAAGACTAAATTAAAACGCTTAGACAATGTTTTACTACCTGTATGAAATTACAAAAATAACTGTGTTCATTAATATTTAAAAAGAAATCTAATAGGCGTTTATATTGTACAGGGGAAAATAAAATAAAGTGTGTGTAACCGGAAACAAACCCTATATCTCTTGTATGAATTTATTTAAATTTGAAATGAGAGTAATATGGCATTGACTTTAAATATACATTTCAAAATTAATGAGTCGTAGACCAGCATACAAAAATTGAAATTGTTGACACTACCTTGCCTCTATATTTTAGAAACTTGTATTTTTTAATCAAAATGGTCTCGTAAGAGGAAGTGATATTCACCTATAAAACTAGAGGAAAAAACTACCGAAATGGGAGACCATCGACGATTGGTCGACGTTTGCCAGTATAGTAGAAAACTCGAAAGAGATCAAGTTGAAAAATCACTACTACGAGTGGAAGAAGCCCAGAGTAGTACAATATATCCTTGTTGACAAAGAAACGTAGCACACAGTGATACCAACTGTTTCGCTTTAGGACGAAATTTACCAGTAGACATCTGCGGGTAAAGTCGGGGAGTTTGAGGGAAATTCTTAATCAGCTGAGTTGCAGAGCTGCGGCATCTGCCGTGACTTTGAAAATTCGCCACGATTTATTACGCGGTATTTGTAAATTACAATTATATCATCGCGAACTGTATTTTTTGAGTAAAACAGTATACCGGTGATTAAACAAGTTTTACTATTTATAACCCGCTTTGAAAAATGCTTGTTTCATCGATTTGATTGAATCGCCTTTACCAGTGGGTGACACTTCTTTTGCAACGGCTTTGAATCGTCGTTTGCCAGGTTAACCCTATATCCGCAGTCAAACTTCATACTGGCAGGCCCTTTTTGACCCATTGGCGCATGGTAATACAAAAACCCATATAGATCTTTTTTTATTCATGAAAAAATATGTATGATATTTGTGATATGTTCACTTTGAGGGATACATTGTATATTAATACAAAATTGAAACAACTGGATGCAACTTAGTGAATTCATAAATTTTCAATCTTTCTCCATTGCCCCTTGTCGATATCGGGTTTTTGTGCAAGCAACTCCATAGTCCTTTCTTCTATCTTTTACTTGTTTAAACAATGTTTTCCGATCTCTTGTTCTTTTTTGTCAACCATCTCTTCCTCCTCACTTCCACACTTTTAATACGCCCGGCTGATTGGTACATAACTTTGTGTAATTTATAATGGCCATCCCTGTGTTATGTTGCACGACAGCAGCAGAGCAACGCCCAGAGTAAGATCCACTCTCTAACAGCAATTACCTTCCGCTGTCACCGTATGAATTTTGCCAACATCATAGTTTCTTTGTAGTTGCTTTTGTCCACGCCTGCTGTGGAAACCACGGGTTGAAATTCAGATCCCGAACACGCCCATGATGTGGGGTAGTATAAACCCGCAGATATGAAGCCTGATGTGGTTTGTGTCTTTTGGAGCTGTAGACGAGTCTAGAGTAAAAAGTAGCCACGTTTAGAGCAGTTCTTGTGCTCTCCAAACATTACGCTATTGGGGATATAATTAGCGTCTTTGTCGGAGGTCTTCAACTTTCTTTGAAGATGACTTGCCTCATTTCTTTTGTGTTTGGTTGCTCAGTCACCGAATGAAAGCGCACATCCGTCACTCAACAATTTTCAGGTATATTGTCGATTTTTCGTTTTGGTCGTTACTATGGCTTTCAATCTGTGCACATGTTCAAGCATGTTCTTGCACTCACCTTTCTCGACGATGAAGAACTTGTAGGGCGCAGGCTCGAGGATTTTGTATACACTGCTATTCCATCAGCAATGAGCTTTGCATACCTCAACCCGTACATTTCTTCTCAATTTCATTGGAAACCTATATAAAGAAATGCAAACCATATAACAATATATTTACCACAATCCATACACAGTGTCTCTGACCACCCTTACTTCATATGTATATATCTAAAGAACTGGTTGAGTAATTTGATTGAAATTAAATATTTCAAGTTTAAAACGGTTAAAAAAATGAACGACAATTAGTTTTTAACTCTTTGGAAACAAATGGATTGCCCAAGGAGGTATTCGATATTACGCAAGTTATTTTTAAAATCGTGTTTGCTGTTATAACGATGTTTATATTTATGGAAATATTGTACGTTTGCATATCACGAGGGCGTGTATATTAAAAATATCAAGGTTCACCAATACTGTAACATTTTTTATCTATTATATATTTCTCAAATACCACTCACTCATATTGACTGACTGATGACCACCTACCACCGTATCAAAAAAGTACTGAGCTTAGAAAATTGAAATCTAATGATAGTGGCTCCCTTTATGCATGTCTAGATGTGCAATACATGGATTTTGAAAATTTTGAGTCTAAGGATAGTTTTCACCCCCCTGATAGGGCCAAACAGAGTTTCCTTTATGCATCTAAGCTTTTCAGATATGAGTTCTGCAGAATACTCAAACCTTGAGTCCCGATTTGAAATTCGATGAAATTTTCATATGTCCAAATTAATTTTCTATACTTTTTATTTAAAATTTTTGTAGCTCTACGGGTTTTCCAAAAAAAATGTACTTTCAAAATTTAGGTTTTTCAATAATTTCAAGAATATCGTTACTTTTGCAAAATATAGGTTTACACATTATTTAGTAGCTATCAGAATCATTTACCGCTTGTTACAATAACGCTCAAATTAATTTGAATGAATCAAGCTTGCAAATATGGGTTTCTTATTAAAAGACTATGTATATAAATTACACACCTGGTGCCTTCGTTTGTTTGGTTTTAGCAGTTAAGACCATTAAAATAATTGTTTAATTATTTTTGTTCATTTGTTTCCAGAACCATATACTAAGTAACTTTTCAAACAACCTGGGATTTGATAAAGCCTTGAAGCAGTTATTACACTGTCTTGTTATTGCATTAATCTTCAAACGATGGTTCCTATTTCTGATCCTATGGTAAGTTGTATACAGTAATAACTTATACATATTGTAACTTGTTTTCAGGAATTTCAATCCGAAATCAAACTTGAACCTTCTGAACAGTTTGAGGAAGAATCTGAACAGTTTGAGGAAGAAGAATACAACTATTTTACGGAAAAAGTAAGTTTAAATGTTTGGTAGTTTAAAAAAATAAACCTGAAAATTTATGTAAGTATTTAAAGTATTTTACACTTCCATTTTCATACAATAAACCAAACTGTGGTTTCTATTAACTTTCCATTCTAGGAAATTTTCCAATATCTTAATAATAGTCCAACCCTCAAGTCAGTATCTGTTTAGTTAATACCTGCTCAGATTACTTTTTACTGGGTTACTCTAAAGGAGCTGGTACAAAAAATAGCCGGGCAGTTTTGATGCTGTCTGGATCTGAACCTGTCTAGATCCCACCAAGACAGGTTAGCTTAAATATCATTGAGAGGGGACGCAGCAGCAGGATAGACTTCATGAGAAACTTGCCATAATCTTGGGGAAAGGGGGGAGAGCCATCTTTCAGCATTTATGTAATCGTAAGAAAGCGTCTTATTGTGCATAGATTCCAGAACAGCCCTGGTTAACTACGGATTAGTAAATTGTTAACACTCATCCTGACATTTACAAGACAATACTCATCCTCGCAATGTGGCTGTTGCAAGCTTGTTGAGTGAAATCTGACATGTTTATCAATGATGCTTTGAGATGACGTACTACGTACTCTTTGAATGTGTAAAAAGCAACTAAAAATCACCACACAATAAAAAGTTATTTCTATTAGTACCTCTAGAAGGTTAAATAAAATTGTATTTTATCGTAGACATTAACATTTTCACTTGTCTGTAGTTTTGAATTTTTCTAAATGTTTGCAGATTCCCAAAGCTGAGGTGAAAGAGGAATCCTCACAGAATTGGGAGACAGAAGAAATGGAGTTCATCATAAAAAAAGTGAGTTGTAATCTTGAAACATTTCATCAGTTTTTAAAAAGTTGTTACACAAATAATCCAATAATAAGGTATTTTGTCGCAAGTCCTTCAGAAACCATGTTCGATCATGAGGCCTACCTTATTTTCTTTGTTCTTATATTCAGCTTGGAATGTTTGTTAAAATGCCTACTATACATAATCTTAATCTGTATTGCCAATGATTTCATTTTACAATACATACACTAGGCATTCATTGTAAGTGTATATTTACTATAAAATGTTATTAAACATAATAATTTGTTAAAATGAATAAATTGATTAGTGTGGTGTGATGGAGTTTCTGTAGAGGAATGAATTTCTCTGGGGACTGAGGACCAAGAAAACCTTCATACCGATGGATGGCGTCTATCGGCGTTTAAAAGACCAACTTTAACTTGAGGTTAACTGAGCTTTGTTTACTTTTCAGGAGGAGCCAGACGCAGATGATCCTCTTGCTCCTGATCAAGCGTTTGAAGTAGAAGAGCGGTAATTATATATTTCAAGTGTTTGTACTAACATTAAATCAACCTACAGTGTGAACATTCAACTCTGAGTTACTGGAAATCATTCTGAATAAGCTGACAGGCAAAATATAAAACCGTTTCAAATCATTGACTGGTCATAGGCTCTTTTACGTCAATTTGCAAGTAAAGCTATCCTTACAGCAAATCGGTGTTTAGTGTACAAAAAAACTCAAAAATCAATAAATTACATACATGTTCAGTGTTACCACACAGATTGTCTGTACAATCTGGAATTTCATATCTTTATTTATCGTATATACTTTCGAATCTGAGGCATTTTATTTATTATATTTTAGGCTCTAAAATAAGGGTCGTCTTGTATGCAGGTCATGTAGTTCGCACAATAGGATTAAAATATTAGATTCATTTGAAGAGTTACAAAACACTCAAAACATCGACAAAAACATTCAAGTAGGTCACTTGAGAGGTAGGAAACACAGGAATCTAACATTGTTGCATATTGTGTTGCCTGTTTTGAAGTGGAATGGAAGAATAGTTGAAAAACAGAGAAAATTGACTAGAGGGACTCCAGAATTGCTTCTTATTGCATTCCTGTTCTCCTTCCTTCTTTTCCCACCCTTGTCTGTTGGTGATGGGATGGAGAAGAAAGGGATGCAGTAGCATATAAGAGGAGATGCACATCTATTGCAAATAAAACACTAAGCTGCAGCTGGTATTACTGGTTGCTAAGGAGGGGTCAGGGCCTGGCAAATCAGAGCCCTCTGTGTTGACATTATAAAAAGCGGGTGTGTCTTATCGGTGTGGAGTAACTTTACAATATATTCAGGGGAAAATTGTGGGTCGTCTTAGATTTGCATGCGGCTTAGTCAGTATATACGGTAATTGCTTGACATGTTTACAGGTTGCCAATAGTGAGGTGAAAGAGGAATCTTCACAGGATTGGGATGAAATTGAAGTTGAATATACCTTCAAAGAAGTGAGTTACTGTAAAAGTTGTAACACGAATAATCCAATGAAATGATGAGTTTTGTGATGATGCTTGATTGTTGAACAAACATAAATTCCATTGGCATAACCAGAGGGGATCTGCACCTATCTCAGAAACAG
The DNA here is from genome assembly GCA_018831715.1 of Matsumurasca onukii. Lineage (NCBI taxonomy): Eukaryota > Metazoa > Arthropoda > Insecta > Hemiptera > Cicadellidae > Matsumurasca > Matsumurasca onukii. The sequence continues at coordinate 18,511,969 of CM032067.1, forward strand.
TCGAGCATTTGCAAACACCTTGAAATGGCTCTTACTTCGGTAGGCAACTCAAGATTGAATTGTCACCAAAACTAAATTGGAATTCAGTGTAAGAAATATACATGCAAAACTTGATACGTTTAGATTATTTTGTAATATCGGTAATAAACAAACTTAGTCACAAACACTTTTGATCTCAAAACCTTTGGATTTAAAAAAAGGCTAATTCATATAAAAAAGTGTAAAAAGTAACGTTTTAGAGCTTTAAGATTTCAATAATGTTTGGTGAAGGGTGAGGAAAATTTCATTGGGCTTGGGGGTACCAATGTAACTTGAGCTTTAAAGCAATCCTCTCTATTCACCAATTTTTTAGCTTTGAATGTTTACAAAAACTCCTTTTAAGATAAAATGCATTTAGGCACTCACTACAGTATGAACACTGCTTTGGAAATTATATTCACTTTCTTAAGTTTCCAGTGTGCACAATATTAAGTTCAAAACTGTTGCTTTTATCTTTGTATATAGGTTTATTTAGTTTGTTAGTTTTGTAAAACCGACACACATTTGCACAGGGCTTGCTCTACTTAAATCGGACTAAAGGCCTGCCTAAAGATACTCAGAGGTCACTTCTGTGGTCAGGCCTAAGCGAGTTGTACACCTCGGGGAAATAGACTTGTTGCAATGTTGACTTAAACAAGCTTTGTTTACATTTCAGGAGGAGATGGAGGATCCACTTGCTCTTGATGGAATGCCTGCAACAGAAGATATGGTAATTACATTTATCCTAAACATTCATGATTATTGAATTTGTTATAATATATCAGGTGTTCATCAAATCCTCTCCTCTAGTGCAAAATATTAAAACATCTTTCAGGAAAAAAGTTGAGAAATAATTAGAACCTCTTTCTAGAAAAGTTATTATATTGTGCTCTATATGTCGGAAATCGTTTACTGCAGTTTTACACCCTTACAGTATAGAGTGAACAAAATAACAAATTAAAGTACAGTCAACTCCCGATTAACCGCGACACTGAATGGAGAAAAGAAAAATGCCGCCATCCCACACAATGTAAGGTTTTTACATTGGTATAAGAGGGCATATCATTTTCTGAAGTGAGGTTGCAGGAGTTGTTTTTGTTATTGGGGTGGTTATTAATGATTACAAAATGATGTCTACTAAACGCAAAAGTATCGTATTGACAACACAGGAAAACTCGACACGGTGCAAATCATTGATCATGATTGAACAGTAAATAAATGTGCAACCAGTATAACATTGAGCATTGGTGATACAACGCTGTCACTGTGATATACAAAGATAACAATAACAACATAAACCATGACAATATTCATGCATCCATCTTGTCATCATTAACTAGTTGCTGTGGTAACCAAGTCATGTCAAGAGTTTGGCTAGTGCTCTGATCACTCAGTAGCTAAAATGTACCTGCGATAGTGTCGATCTCATGGTGCTAAAATACATGAGGACTAAACTAGATTCCATGCACCACTCACTGGAATCTGTTATCCTCATTTTTAATTATTTACATCTTTATATACCTTATTGTACAATAATTTTGAGTTTTGAGGATTAACAGCGATTTTGCTTATCGGAAAAGCCTCAACTTGACTTATCACGGTTAATCGGGAGTTGACTGTAGAGTAAAACTTAATGTTGTATAATTGTATCAAAATTTAATACAAGCTTTTACAAAAAACAAACATATTACAACATTTTAAAAATTTACAACAAGATACCATTTAACATCAAGAAAGAAGAAGACATCGTAAAATTCAAACGAACATTCAAAACATTTTTAGTACAAAAATCGTATTACAGCATCAAGCACTTTTTGGAAGATACTATTTAAATTTACCTGTGAACTTGTCTTAATAATTTTTATATGTATGTTTTTTTAACCTATATTTGTAAAGTCTATGCACTATATGTGCCAATGGCTATGAAATAAATAAATAAATAAATGTCTAATTTAGTTCCTTCAGTATTTACACACCTCAAGTGTACTGATTCCAAGAATTCATTGAATATCTAACGTGGGTTTGTTTTCAGAATCAAGAGGACAGTGCCAAAGCAGCAAGTACCTCTAAAACAGTAAGTTTCTTGAGTTTGTTTCCTAACATTTCTTCTAACCAACCCTGTTAAGACCACCATGACTTATTTGCCTTCCGTGGTACTACTTAGTAATGAGCAGATTATAAAATTAATAATCTGAAAGGTTCATTGAAATGTAATTCCATATCATACCCAAATGACCCCCAGTTCCCTCTTCCCTTATCTGTTGTGTTAAGTATAAACCTTGTTTACTATGGGATATTGCCACAACCTATAAGTCTTATAAGAGAAATCTTAGTAGTTCTGTCAGCGCAGTTACATAAATGAGCGTCACCTGTCATTCTTTAAGCTATAATTCAATTATTTATCTTTTTAATTTAAAGAAACTAAGTGTCATAATTTCTTGAAGTGGAGATTATTGGCAATACTTACACAATATTAAAATCACAAGAGGCCAATAAAGTGTCAAAAAAAATGACACTTTATTGGCCTTCTTGTGATTTAAATACAATTGGGAACTCCAATTATCCGAACTCAGTCATCCGAGATGTAGTTATCCGAAGATAAGCTTTTTAGAGAAATTATAGGGTTTGTTACGTTTATTAGAAGGATGATAGAAGCCATTCAGCTTAGTTGTTTCTTTTAAACTACGATTCAAAGTGACTGTACAATACACTAGTGGCAGTGACAGTTTACAAGACACTACTAGTATTGGCAGTGACAGTACAATTACTACTAGTATTGGCGGTGATTGATTACAAAGAGACACTACTAGTATTGTGGTATTGATTACAAAGACACTACTAGTTATTGGCGGTGACAGTACAAGACACTACTAGTATTGGCAGTGACAGTACAAGACACTACTAGTATTGGCAGTGACAGTACAAGACACTACTAGTATTGGCAGTGACAGTACAAGACACTACTAGTATTGGCAGTGACTGTACTAGACTGTGGCGGAAACTCTGTCTGTCTATCTACTCTGCTTTTTTTTGCTTTACTCAGTCATTATCTGACAAAATTAAAATTTTAGAACAAAGCAATAAGATCCTAAAGTAAGTAAAGTCTGATGTGTGTATTTTAATTTTGTAATTAAAGTCAATAATACTATTACATTGTGAAAAGAGTTTTTTTTACGGAATTACCTATTATTTTGGTGAAAACTCCAATTATCGAATATTTGATTAACGAATAAGGTTCGGTCCCAATTAGTTGGGATAGTGGAGTTCTACTGTATTAATGTAAACTAAGTGTCGTTTAAAATTTGTTAAAATAAAGTATTCTTTGCAATTTTTGTATAATGCACAGTTTTGACTTTTGAGTTAAGTTGGAATACTGTCTTTATTCTACAAAGGGAATGTACTATAGACACAACCTTTTCAAATTACAAAAAATGAGTCAAATAGTTAAAAGAAAAAAAAAATATTAGCTGAAAAACACAAAGCAGTGCTGGCAGCCAAAGGAAAAAAGGTAAACTCAAATAATTCACAATTTTCTACTTGTTTTAGCTCAAGGAACAAAACCCTGAAGTTTGGACTAGTAGTAGAGGGACGTTCTGTTGTATATTAGAGGTGTGAGAGATTTCGAGATCGAGAGCGAGACTTTTTCTTGACAAAAATATTTACTCTTACAAAGTTTGAATAAAAAAAAAAAAAACCTAACTTAAAAAAAATTTTTAAATTTTAAAACTGATTAGAAATGATTTTAAACACGATTTTTGTTGTAAACTAGAAGATTTGTTCCAAATATAAGTGCCAGCAGTTTGTAATAACAGACGAGATAGAGGCTGATGCAATACTTATATTACAAAGTTAACAAGCTGTTCAAGATGGCAGTCAACACCATAAAATGTTCTCTAGCCATTCAATAAATGCTAGCCTACACGACTAGTCACTTAAATCGATTAGTTTTGATAGTTCCGACTCTCTTCGCTGTCCTCTATTTTGAAATTATCGAACAATGATTAAGTTTGAGAGTTCGTCTTTTGATCCATTGCAAACATTACCATCTGATCCGCGTGTTGCCATTATTTGTTGTCTGTTCTAACCGTTTAGTGACTTGTCATCAAATATGATGTAATTTATTGAGATTTTAGAATTTCAATGAAGAAAATGGTTATGAAACAAGTTTTAAATGGTAACCAATCCAATTTTGATCATAAGCGAGAGCGGCTCATTTGTCAGTTTTCAGGGCTTTATATTGATAAAACCTTATGTTGGGATAGCCAAATTTACCATATTAGTAGAAAAATGTCATCTGGTATATTTAAGACAAATGAAAGATTTATGTTCCATAGTTGCACTATTAGTCGACTATGGATTGATACAATCCCACTTCTTAGGAATTATATTTTTGGGGTAGCTGTGCTTAAACAAAACTGTTAAGAGCATTTAACCTCCAAAACCTGCAATTTGAGTTATTTGTAATCTATCGTCAAGAACATTGTGTAAATATCATCTTTTCTACGGATTATGTTTATGAGGGAACTGCTCTGAAACCAAAATTCACAGAATTTTTGTACTCCAAAAGAAAGCAATTAGAATAATAGCCAGGCTTAAACACCGAGAATCTTGCAGAAGCATTCAAATTTTTATCCATATTGCCAGTATCATCCCTATACATATTACAAACTTTGATTTTTTTAATTATTCGTTTGGAGAACAGAATAATGCATACAACACCAGAAATCAGTCAATTCGCCAACCTACCACAGACTACAAATGTGTGATAAGCTTCCTATGGAAGCTAGTAGGCAATTATATAATAAATTACCAATCCACATTAAGATATGGATTTAAATAAATTTAAAACAAAATTAAAATTACTTGCATCTAAATTTGTTTTACAAGGTACAGGATTTCACTGGCAGCTAAATTAAGCATACTTATTCTTTAAGCTTAACTTTCATTACAGTTCCTACCAGTGATAATAGGTTTTATTTTATAAGTATTGCAGTTTTGATGTCTAAAACAATTTGTATTGTACATATTGACATTAAATTATTATTATTATTAAGAACCTAAGAATTTTTACATTGGCGTCATTGTATATCTTTGAAACTGTACTAACTTGTGTTTCAAAATGTGATTTAGTGCAGGGCCAAGATATTCATTAGGTATGCCATAAGCTCAAATTCTTCATTTAAGTCAAGATAGCCATAGGTTACAAATTTATGAAAGATTACCGATGCAGGCTGGTGTGAAATTTCTAAACAAGCTCCTCAACGAGATCAAATGTTTATTACCAGAATTGGTTTTGTCCAAAAGAAATTTAAGGAGTATTTGATGATTAAGGCTCCTCTGTAGCAGAGGTTATTGAAGAACCAGCTAGCAACCTTAATCTGAAATGTAACAAAGTAAATAGTAAATGCAGCTATTTAGAATTATATTACTAGAAGAAGAAAGATAAATTATTTTAGGAAATACCTAGGCAATATTCTTTAATCCTCTGAATAGTCAAACCATTGGCGTTATAGTCCATTATACATTCTTACATTGTAATTCACCTTCCATTACACCAATTCTGTATCATCCATTTTCATAAAAAGTCAACCCAAAACATTTTACATTTACTTAATAAGTTGTTATTATTATTAAATAATTTTTCAAAATATTTATTTTGGTTGTTTTAGTTTATTAGACATACTGTTCAAGTGTTGCATGTAACTTGGTTTCCATTCAGTGGCTGCAAGGTATGCGTAGAGGTATAAAAGCGTTAAGGTGTTGCACTTGTGTAACTGGTTTCCATTCAGTGGCTGCAAGGTATGAACTGGAATGAGGTATAAAAGCGTTAAGGGTGTTGCACTTGTGTAACTTGGTTTCCATTCAGTGGCTGCAAGGTAATGAACTGGAATGAGGGTACCACAAAGCGTTAAGGGTGTTGCACTGTTAACGGTTTCCATTCAGTGGCTGCAAGGTAATGAACTGGAATGAGGTATAAGCGTTAAGGGTGTTGCACTTGTGTAACTTGGTTTCCAGAACAATGGCTGCAAGGTAATGAACTGGAATGGGAATTTACTCTCAAAAAGCGTTAAGGGTGTTGCACTTGTGTAACTTGGTTTCCATTCAGTGGCTGCAAGGTAATGAACTGGAATGAGGTACTAAAAGCGTTAGGGTGTTGCACTTATTAGCAACTTGGTTTCCATTCAGTGGCTGCAAGGTAATGAACTGGAATGAGGTACCAAAAGCGTTAAGGGTGTTACACTTGTGTAACTTGGTTTCATTCAGTGGCACAAGGTAATGAAAAGACTGGAATGGGAGTGCCAAAAGCGTTAAAGTGTTACACAGTAGCGGGTTTCCATTCAGTGGCTGCAAGGTAATGAACTGGAATGAGGTACCAAAGCGTTAAGGGTGAGCGTAACTTGGTTTCCATTCAGTGGCTGCAAGGTGTAAAGACTGGAATGAGGAATTACTCAAAGCGTTAAGGGTGTTGCACTTGTGTAACTTGGTTTCCATACAGTGGCTGCAGGTAATGAACTGGAATAGAGTACTCAAGCGTTAAGGGTGTTACACAATGTAACGGTTTCCATACAGTGGCTGCAAGGTAATGAACTGGAATAGGGTACTCAAAGCGTTAAAGGTGTTGTACTTGTGTAACTTGGTTTCCATACAGTGGCTGCAAGGTAATGAACTGGAATGAGGTACTCAAAGCGTTAAGATTATTTGCACTTGTGTAACTTGGTTTTATACAGTGGCTGCAAGGTAATGAACTGGAATGAGGTACTCAAAGCGTTAATGAAATGAAATGAAATGAAAATAATCTTTATTCACATATGTATAAAATACAATGAATGGTCAAACAATTCTTAATTAATAGCATAAAGGATTAAGGCTGAGACATAGAAAGTAACAGTTTAACAAGAAAAACTCACTGATTGAATATAAAGGTCTACTCAAAAGTATTTTAAGGTTTTTTAAATTGTATTAAATTGTTAAGGGTGTTGCACTTGTGTAACTTGGTTTCCATTCAGTGGCTACAGGTAATGAACTGGAATGAGGTACTCAAAGCGTTAAGGGTGTTGTACTTTTGGCTTACTTCCTTTAGCGGTCTGATGTATATTTACATCACTTTGACAATTCAGCCACTTCAGTCAAACTCTCATGTTTCTACTTTCTAGTAGCGAGATTTTAAAACATGTGAATTTTACAGGTCATACCTTTGCCTGTGATGGATGTGGCATGGGTTACACCACCTCGGATAACTTGGAGAGACATCACAAGATATGTCCCCATCTGAAGAATCGACCATTGAGAATGGAAACAAAGAAATCGTCTGGCTCAGAGTTCTTAAGTGTGAAGTATGGGAGAAGACATCTACCGTTCAGGCCATCTTAATGAACACAGGCTTATTCACACGGGGAGAAAGACCTTTCAATTGTAAAGTGTGTGAAGACATTTACTTTCGATCAAGCCACCTCACTCAACACAGGCGTTATACATACGGAAAAGACCTTTCAAGTGTGAAGTGTGTGAAAACATTTACCGTTCAGACCATCTTAATGAACACAGGCTTATTCAGGGAAGCCTTTCAAGTGTGAAGTGTGTGAGGACACTCTATCAAGCCAACTCACTGTACACAGGCGATATACATACAGGAGAAAGACCTTTCAAGTGTGAAGTGTGTGAGAAGACATTTACTCAATCCACCACCCTCACTTTCGACACAGGCGGTATACATACAGGAGAAAGACCTTTCAAGTGTGAAGTGTGTGAGAAGACATTACTCTATCAAGCACCCTCACTCAACACAGGCATTACATGCGGAGAAAGACCTTTCAAGTGTGAAGTGTCTTGAAAACATTTACCGTTCAGACCATCTTAGACACAGGCTTATTCACACAGGAGAGAAACCTTTCAAGTGTGAAGTGTGTGAGAAGACATTTACTCAAGCCAGCAATCTTATTCAACACAGACGTAGATATACAGGAAAAGACCTGTGAAGTGTGTGAGAAGACATTTACTCAAGCCAGCAACCTTACTCAACACAGACGGTATATATACAGGAAAAGACCTGTGAAGTGTGTGAAGACATTTACTAAAGAGCTTACAATGTGTGAAAGTCAAGAGAAAAAATACTTACTCTATCAAGCTACCTTGTAGGAATTAAGAGACTAAATACAATTACATGATTGATTTTGTTATTTTTATGTTAAACAGGTTTCTATTCCAAAAACTAAAAAGTTGAATCTTTTTTGTTAAATAACATCTTTTTCAAAATATTTTAAATTAATAATACAAGTTAATAGTTAAATTTTGTAATGTTATAACTGAAAAAACTGTTGATACTCAAAAGATGCTGTTTTTGTAATATTAAGATTTTATTTAATTTTGTATAATGCACAGTTTGAGTTAAGTTGGAATATTGTCTTTATTCTACAAAGGGAATGTACTAGACACAACCTTTTCAAATTACAAAAAATAGTCAAATAGTTAAAAAGAAAAAAATATTCGCTGAAAAACACAAAGCTTGCAGCTGGCAGCCAAAGGAAAAAAGGTAAACTCAAATAATTCACAATTTTCTACTTGTTTTAGCTCAAGGAACAAAACCCTGAAGTTTGGACTAGTAGTAGAGGGACGTTCTGTTGTATATTAGAGGTGTGAGAGATTTTGAGATCGAGAGCTGAGACTTTTTTTTTCTTGACAAAATATTTACTCTTACAAAGTTTAAATAAAAAAAAAAAAAAATAAAAACCTAACTTAAAAAAATTTTTAAATTTTAAAACTGATTAGAAATGATTTTAAACGATTTTTGTTGTAAACTAGAATTTGTTCCAAATATAAGTGCCAGCAGTTTGTAATAACAGGGGATAGAGGCTGATGCAATACTTATATTACAAAGTTAACAAGCTGTTCAAGATGGCAGTCAACACCATAAAATGTTCTAGCCATTTAAATGCTAGCCTACACGATTAGTCACTTAAATCGATTAGTTTTGATAGTTCCGACTCTCTTGGCTGTCCTCTATTTTGAAATTATCGGAACAATGATTAAGTTTGAGAGTTACGTCTTTTGATCCATTGCAAACATTACCATCTGATCACGTGTTTGCCATTATTAGTTGTCTGTTCTAACCGTTTAGTGACTTGTCATCAAATATGATGTAATTATGAGATTTTAGAATTTCAATGAGAAAATGGTTATGAAACAAGTTTTAAATGGTAACCAATCAATTTTTGATCATAAAAACAGAGAGAAGCTCATTTGTCAGTTTTCAGGGCTTTATATTGATAAAACCTTATGTTGGGATAGCCAAATTTACCATATTAGTAGAAAAATGTCATCTGGTATATTTAAGACAAATGAAAGATTTATGTTCCATAGTTGCACTTAAAGTATGCGACTATGGATTGATACAATCCCATGTCTTTACGGAATTATATTTTGGGGTAGCTGTGCTTAAACAAAACTGTTAAGAGCATTTAACCTCCAAAACCTGCAATTTGAGTTATTTGTAATCTATCGTCAAGAACATTGTGTAAATATCATCTTTTCACAGTTATGTTTATAGAGGAACTGCTCTGAAACCAAAATTCACAGAATTTTGTACTCCAAAAAGAAGCAATTAGAATAATAGCCAGGCTTAAACACGAGAATCTTGCAAAGCATTCAAATTTTTATCCATATTGCCAGTATCATCCCTATATATTACAAACTTTGATTTTTACAACCAATTATTCGTTTGGAGAACAGAATAATGCATACAACACCAGAAATCAGTCAATTCGGCAACCTACCACAGACTACAAATGTGTGATAAGCTTATATGGAAGCTAGTAGGCAATATATAATAAATTACCAATCCGTAAAGATATGGATTTAAATAAATTTAAAACAAAATTAAAAATTACTTGCATCTAAATTCGTTTTACAAGGTACAGGATTTCACTGGCAGCTAAATTAAGCATACTTATTCTTTAAGCAACTTTCATTACAGTTCCTACCAGTGATAATAGGTTTTATTTTATAAGTATTGCAGTTTTGATGTCTAAAACAATTTGTATTGTACATATTGACATTAAATTATTATTATTATTAAGAACCTAAGAATTTTTACATTGGCGTCATTGTATATCTTTGAAACTGTACTAACTTGTGTTTCAAAATGTGATTTAGTGGGGGCAAGATATTCATTAGTATGCCACTAGCTCAAATTCTTCATTTAGTCAAAAGATAGCCATAGGTTACAAATTTATGAAAGATTACGATGCAGGCTGGTGTGAAATTTCTAAACAAGCTCCTCCCGAGATCAAATGTTTATTACCAGAATTGGTTTTGTCCAAAAAGAAATTTAAGGAGTATTTGCTGATTAAGGCTCCTTACTCTGTAGCAGAGGTTATTGAAGAACCAGCTAGCAACCTTAATCTGAAATATGTAACAAAGTAAATAGTAAATGCAGCTATTTAGAATTATATTACTAGAAGAAAGAAAGATAAGATTATTTTAGGAAATACCTAGGCAATATTCTTTAATCCTCTGAATAGTCAAAACCATTGGCCGTTATAGTCCATTATACATTCTTACATTGTAATTCACCTTCCATTACACCAATTCTGTATCATCCATTTTCATAAAAAGTCAACCCAAAACATTTTTTTACATTTACTTAATAAGTTGTTATTATTATTAAATAATTTTTCAAAATATTTATTTTTGGTTGTTTTTAGTTTATTAGACATACTGTTCCAGAGTGTTGCACTTGTGTAACTTGGTTTCCATTCAGTGGCTGCAAGGTAATGCACTGGAATGAGGTACTTAAAAGCGTTAAGGGTGTTGCACTTGTGTAACTTGGTTTCCATTCAGTGGCTGCAAGGTAAATAACCTGGAAATGAAAAATGGGTGCTGTTGCACCTTGTGTAACTTGGTTTCCATTCAGTGGCTGCAAGGTAATGGTGAACTGGAATGAGGTACTTAAAAGTTAAGGGTGTTGCACTTGTGTAACTTGGTTTCCATTCAGTGGCTGCAAGGTAATGAACTGGAAGAGGTAATTTAAAAGCGCTAAGGGTGTTGCATCTGTGTAACTTGTTTCCATAGTGGCTGCAAGGTAATGAACTGGAATGAGGTACTCAAAAGCGTTAAGGGTGTTGCACTTGTGTAACTTGGTTTCCATTCAGTGGCTGCAAGGTAATGAACTGGAATGAGGTACCAAAAGCTGTTATGGTGTTGCACTGTAACTTGGTTTCCATACAGTGGCTGCAAGGTAATGAACTGGAATGAGGCACTCAAAAGCGTTAAGGGTGTTGTTACCCTGTGTAACTTGGTTTCCATACAGTGGCTGCAAGGTAATGAACTGGAATGAGGTACTCAAAGCGTTAAGGGTGTTGCACTTGTGTAACTTGGTTTCCATTCAGTGGCTGCAAGGTAATGAACTGGAATGAGGTACTCCAAAGCGTTAAGGGTGTTGTACTTTTGGCTTACTTCCTTTAGCGGTCTGATGTATATTTACATCACTTTGACAATTCAACGCCACTTCAGTCAAACTCTCATGTTTCTACTTTCTAGTAGCGAGATTTTAAAACATGTGAATTTTACAGGTCATACCTTTGCCTGTGATGGATGTGGCATGGGTTACACCACCTCGGATAACTTGGAGAGACATCACAAGATATGTCCCCATCTGAAGAATCGACCATTGAGAATGAAACAAAAGAAATTGTCAGCTCAGGAGTTCTTAAGTGTGAAGTATGGGAGAAGACATCTACTTGTTCAGGCCATCTTAATGAACACAGGCTTATTCACACGGAGAAAGACCTTTCAGTTGTAAAGTGTGTGAGAAGACATTTACTCGATCAAGCCACCTCACTCAACACAGACGTATACATCGGAAAAAGACCTTTCAAGTGTGAAGTGTGCGAGAAAACATTTACCCGTTCAGACCATCTTAATGAACACAGGCTTATTCACACAGGAGAGAAACCTTTCAAGTGTGAAGTGTGTGAGAAGACATTTACTCTATCAAGCCAACTCACTGTACACAGACGTATACATACAGGAGAAAGACCTTTCAAGTGTGAAGTGTGTGAGAAGACATTTACTCAATCCACCACCCTCACTCGACACAGACGTATACATACAGGAGAAAGACCTTTCAAGTGTGAAGTGTGTGAGAAGACATTTACTCTATCAAGCACCCTCACTCAACACAGACGTATACATACGGGAGAAAGACCTTTCAAGTGTGAAGTGTCTTGAGAAAACATTTACCCGTTCAGACCATCTTAATGAACACAGGCTTATTCACACAGGAGAGAAACCTTTCAAGTGTGAAGTGTGTGAGAAGACATTTACTCAAGCCAGCAATCTTACTCAACACAGACGTAGATATACAGGAAAAAGACCTGTGAAGTGTGTGAGAAGACATTTACTCAAGCCAGCAACCTTACTCAACACAGACGTATATATACAGGAAAAAGACCTGTGAAGTGTGTGAGAAGACATTTACTACAAGAGCTTACAATGTGTGAAAGTCAAGAGAAAAATACTTACTCTATCAAGCTACCTTACTGTAGGGGTATTAAGGAGCTAAATACAATTACATGATTGATTTTGTTATTTTTATGTTAAACAGGTTTCTATTCCAAAACTAAAAAGTTGAATCTTTTTTTGTTAAATAACATCTTTTCAAATATTTTAAATTAATAATACAAGTTAATAGTTAAATTTTGTAATGTTATAACTGAAAAACTGTTGATACTCAAAAGATGCTGTTTTTTGTAATATTAAGATTTTATTTAGATTTTTCTTTGCTGTCACACCATATATAATGATCCTAATTAACCTAAGAGTAAAACAGCTTTTTTAATTAGAAAAGGTATTTTACAGCTTGTAATATACACAATAATAAGTAAATACATACAATTCAACTATGTACCTGTATTAAATAAATCAAGAGTTAAAAAATTGTTACGTGAGTACAGCGACTTAGATAACAAGTACAGTTTTAATTTGTTCTTGAATTGGTCAAATTCTGTTACACTTTTATTTCTGAAGGTAAGCTTTTATATAAATTAATGCCAGCTGAAGGTTTTTTTTCAAAGACTTTTAAATTATGTTTTACAAAAATAAGGTCGTTTCCTATCTAGTATTATAACTTTGATCACCTAATATACAAACTGAATCTTACATTAATGAAATAAAACAAGTGCTATTGTAGTAGCACAGCCGTATTCACATCGGACAGAAACCTTTCAAGTGAGGTGTGTGAGATGACATTTAATAAAGTAAGCAACCTCACTAGACACAGACGTTTACGAAAGGACGAGAGCTTACAATGTGTGAAGGTCAACAACAAAATACCTATTTTTGTTTAACCATTTACTTCAATCAGCTGCTAAATATCTTAATAGCATATGTTTCCAAGGACCCCAAAAGTAAACAACCTTCTTATCTGAAAACAAATAAAACTATAACAGCTGTTGTTTGTGTAATTAGAAATACAAGCATTACAATATACAGGGTTATTCAAAAAGAATGTCCAACTTTCAAACAACTCTCCTTCATTAATTATTACTTTGATATAAATAAATTAAATACTAGTTAAAAGCACTTTTCAGAGTTTGTTTTCCTTGGTACACTTGTATAAATGCTCACCATGTCCTCCCCTGACACGGCAAAAATCTAGCTGATAACCAAACTCTCCGTAGACCACGAAGTTAATATTGATTTATAATCTTATTCTTTATTGCCGTTGATCATTACATGAAATGGGCATGGTCACATTTAATAAATACATAGTAATCCTGCCTTAAATTTACATTTAAAATTAATAATTTGCTTTGTAACATAAGTTTGAAGTCTTAGAAACAAACTATTTAAAAGAATAAATTAATAATAATAAGATGAAACCGTTGAAACTATGCCAATAGTTTTAGTATTTTACATCAAGTAGATCAATTTAAGTTACATAGTGAAACTTATAATACTATTTCTACATCATGATTCAAATCTCCTCCAGTTTGTAAAATGGATGTTCCACACACATGTAGCCAATGTAATAATTTAGATTTGAATATATTAATACTTGTAATTTTAGCAGAGACATCAAGTTTATTGAACAAAACAATACAGTTCACCTTATGAGATGAACCTGTCTAAGCCAATCTATGTCGGGGGATATCCAGTTGATTTCTGCTTCTAGTATTATCATAATGTAAATCTTGCCTAAGCGTGAATAAGTGCAAGTTTGTCTTGGCGTATATAAAAAGAAGAACTCTGCTCTACAAATCGTTCTTATTACCCTTTTTTGAATAATCAAAATGTCTATTATATGTGTTGAATGATCCCAAAGTATTAAGCCACAAAAAGAGATATAAGACTGAAATATACCATAGTATGCTGTAAGCAAATATTCAGTAGAAACGACATCTCACAATTTCCTTACCTTGTGTACCTGCGATCTCGACGTTTATAATACTAGTATTTATAGATGTGGATATTGAAATTTCTTGATGTTTGAATTAAATACTTGTTCTTCGGAGTTATTTATTTTATTCTTCATTATCTTATTCTTGTATAACATTCAATTCAATTCAAAATATCTTTATTCATAAAAACAGTATCGTTGGATACAATAAATAGTGTCAAAGAATACATGCAAACATACATACATGCAAGAATACATTACAGTTACATGATTATATGAAATACAAAACTTACATTTACATGATTTCATACATTATTAATAACAATATTCTTCAATAGAGTATAATGACATCTCTCATTGTTGATCAAAATTACGTATTGTTGATCAACAAGAAATTTCTCCCTGCTTTTTATCAGTTTTTTACCAACTTTAACATTTATCTTCATTTTAAAGTAGTGTTGAATTGAAGACCAAGCTATTCTGAACATTTTGATATATAATATACAGCAGACTGTTGAGTATACACATTTCAAGAACTAACTCAAATTTGAGAATATTTAACCTATTTTTCAAAATTTGTTTTGTTGTTTGTTTACTGGGCTGTATTCAAAACATTATAAAACAACGTTTCAGTTTATTTTCTTAAATAAAGAGCATCTTGACTAAAAATGATAACTCGATCACAGAATAAAATGTGTGAAATTAAACCTTCAATCTCTTCAAATTTGCCACCAGATATTTCAACTTGTCAAAGCATAATAATAAAACTACAAATGGAAAATCTTAAATTGAAAATTCAAAATAATACTCTCAAAATCCTTCAATCTTCTCAAAAACCTGACCTCTTTCTGCATGACACACATTTATCTACTTATTTTAATACTTCAACCTCTTACATCTGCAAATTAAGAAAAGACATAACTTTTGTTGGTCCATCTGTCACACAACTGCTCAAGGATAGTGGTGATATACAGGAAGTCTTAGAAAACCTGTCACTAGAACAATCCAATTTTGTATTTTTCTGTGTGAGTAATGTTAAGAGTGAAATCTATCAGACTAAAGCTAATGCACTAAAAACCCAAGGTTCCCATTGGAGTTTACTTGTATTAGATCGCTGTAAAAATACATTCTTTCACTACGACAGTATTGCAAACTTAAACCACTGTCACGCTAAACAAATAGCTCAAAATGTACGAAAAACGTACAAACTCATAGAACAACCAACTATTCAGCAATATGATGGGGTTTCGTGTGGCTTACATGTTCTGGCAAATGCAAAGAGTATACTAGATTTTATTTTAAATACTGAACATTACACTAACAAAACTGTAAGTGATACAAAATGTCAGTCCGATACGATATCCCATAACGGTGGTTTTCCATGGCGTTTTCAAAAAGTAAAATATAATAAAAACTGTTCTGTTCTACAATCAAACAAGCACAAACAAGGTGGAAAAAATAATATTTGTCCTGCCCCAATACTATCACCTAGTGAACGTCAAAAAACAGTCATTTTTCTGACATTCCCCTACGGAACAGATTCACAGTTCTAGAAGTAGTAGATACTTCAGACAATGAGTCAACTAGTGTAATAACAAATGCAACAGCTGACCCGGTAAGAGAGAAAAGTTCAAAACAAACCATATTTAAAAGACACCCTTTGATTATTCGAAAGAGTAATGAAGTAAAAGTAAAGATACTGGCAGACAGTCATGGAAAACAATTAGGAACTCTACTAAAGGAGACCCTTCCTGATAATCATACTGTGTTTTGTATCGCTAAGCCAAATGGTAAAATGAGTCATCCTGGAAAGTTACACTAGCTACGTGGGTGATATGACAAAGAGAGACACCCTTGTCATTTTTGGGGGCACAAACGATATATACCTAGGAATGGATACTGACAAAAATTGTATACTTTAACATATAGATAACTGCTTGCAGAATACTAACACAACTAATGTCATTGTTAATTGCATACCGTTTAGGTTTGACAAACCAGAACTAAACTCGACAATACACCAGCTTAATTTCAACATTAAAAAAATTGTATCAAAATACTCTCATGCAGTCTATTTACCGTTTGTGGGAATGACCCGCCAAAACTACACTATCCAAGGTTTGCATTTGAACTACAAAGGAAAAATCAAACTAGCTGGTTTAATAAAGGAAAATGTTCAATTGTCAAATTACCCTAAGCCCATACCAACAATAGTTAGCACCAGACGTCTTGAAAACAACCCCTTTCCTCTCCAGGATAAACGAGATAATTTTTTAGAAGAAAATCACAGAAAAACATCAGGTTTTTGACAGCTAAGAAAGGGCTCAAACCAAATGTAAATATTGTAAACAATTTCAAACATGAAAGTTTAAAAGTTATACACCAAAACATACAAGGTTTCAAGTCCAAAATCAACATCATTGAACATTTTTTAGATATTGAGAAGCCAAATATCGTATGTTTTACAGAACACTTTATGAAAACTGATGAAATCAACATTTACAGTATAAACGGTTTTGATCTAGCATCATATTTCTGTAGAACTCTTGCCCAAAGAGGTGTGTGTCAATTTATATTAAACATGATGTCCAATTTCATCCCTTTGATGTAACAAAATATTGTACTGAAATTGACTGTGAAATGTCTGCCATAAGAATTCTTTCCTTTCCACAAGACATCATTTTAATTGTCAAATACAGATCGCCATTGGGTAACGTGAATACTTTTTTTAATACGATGAGACAATTCTTGGAAAGTATATTCACAAACAATTGTAAATTACCAATAGCAGGTGATTTCAACATTGATCTCTCAAGGACCACTAACACTACTGATAATTTTTTAAATCTGATGAACAGCTTTAATATAAAACACCACATCAGAACTATTACAAGAGAATTCAACAATTCTAGAAGCTGTATCGACAACATTTTGTCTAACTTTAACAGTCAAGATGAAATAAAGACTTGTGTTTTGATTTCTGCTCTTTCTGACCACTACGCCCAAGTTGCTATTATGAGGGCATTGATCAAACAAGTTAATAATACTGAAAGAACAACCATACTTTCAAGATCCTTTACGACAAAAAACATTAAATCATTTGTTGATCTATTAAAAAAAGAATCGTGGACAGAAGTATTAAATGAAGAGACAAGCCCAGATGATAAATATATCAAATTCTCTCACATTTTGTCTAGTTTAACAGAAACATCTTTTCCTTTGTGCAAAAAATTCAATTACAGTGGTACAAAAAATAATTATATAAAGTTTACAATGGAAACCAAGCAAATCAGGAATGAGATGATTAAATACTATAAACTATCAAAACAACGGGACTCAAGTGATCCAATCACAAATAAACAACTTAAACAAAAATATCGCAAACTGGTGAATTTAGAAAAACGTACATTTTTCAGAAACAAATTGAAAACTCTAAAAATATAACAAAGTCTACATGGGATTTTATAAATAAAATCGGTACACAGCCGCTTCCAAGTAATATGACAATAAAAGATACAGAATCTTATAACCAACCCTACTGAAGTAGCTAACATGTTTAACTCATTTTACATGGTGGGAGGTGGGGAAGCCCTTTGCTGACAAACCAGTGTAACATCTGCTCCTCAGTTTTCCCATTTTTCAACAGTATTTTAACTTTTAGTTGTGAAGTGTAGTGAAATTCAGGTTTATTTCTGCAAGAAGGCACGGAACAGCAAGTGACACTGTAGCTGACCTTTGTCCTATCAGCTGATAAGCAACCGGCAGCTGTACAGCAGCTTATCATCGTACCTGTGTTTACACAACATTGTCTTCAAGTGAACTGTCAGTTTCATGCTGTCAATCTATTATTTGGAATCAGGATTAAGTGTATACTCAATTTTTGAACGACTAGGAGTGTAAATGTGGTGAAGTTAGAGTTTGGCAGTGAAACAGAATTTGCTTGCAATTGGTAGTGAACTGAGTAGCTGCCAGTGTAGGTAGATTTTTCTTTTACTTTGAGATGTCAAGTAAATCAAAATTCATTACTAAGGATGGATAGGGTGCAACTGCGCCGGTGGTGGAGGGATTTTTCAAAGGAAAAATCCGGCGTAACGGTGTCGTGCTACTTGCCACCGTGCTACTTGCCACCAAGGGTCGATTCTAGGAATCATCTACCTGTCTCAGCGCAGGTATGCCTGCCCGTTATTGGCGGTGATGTCGTACAATGGTCAACATTCCATTCACTGTTCATTTGGAGATGTTGTATTTCATAGTGATTTATTCCAAACTTGGTTAATATCATAGTTTCGTTGTGGATGCAAAAGTAAACCACAGCGGCTGATAATTGCTTGTGATGTTTGATTTTGCACTTTTACCAACTCAATTGATATTCTGTATTAAACTTTCTTTGTGGTAAGACAATAAGAAAATGTCTTATGCGTTTGTTATTCAAGGATTATATAAATTACATCAATGTGGAAAAATACGTTTTAAACTATCAAGTGCGTTTATTAGAGATGTATCGTACAAAACCTCGGAGATAAACCACTTTTGCATTCCATTTTAGATAACAGTCAATATTGAAATGTTTTAAGTACTTCAAATAGTAGTGCACTAAACGGAATATAATTTATAAGAACATAATTGTAATTTAATTACAAACAAATATAAACACAGCTTTAGTTTATAGTGTAAATAAAATACAAACAAACCGTATTCTAATAGTTTTGACGTGCAGAAACGACAAGAGAATTGAAGTATTTCAAAACACACACACTATGATTTTAAATATTTAATATCACGAACATTACGTTCAGGATAGTGCTTAAATTTTGCGTGTTGGGTCGGATACAAATATTGTCGAATAAAACACTCTCCATTGAAAGCATGGATTAAAATTTAAATAGTTTGATACTATAAGACCTTATTTATTTTTTTTGATCATCATGTTCATACAATTTTGTTCTTTACGGATCAGTTTATTACATATATTTCTTGCGGAAAAATTCACACATACTTGCGAAATGTGACCCTCCACTCGCGCGGCTAATCCCGTGTCGATTTGCGAACAATACGCAAAACGCGTAAAGGTTACTGGCCGGTCTGCCAATTGCCTGAACGGGACGTGTCAACCCTTGTCAAACTTGGTGGCAAAGTAGCACGTGGCAAGTAGCACGGAATCGCTCCAGCGCCGTACCCCTAGCGGTCAATTATGTACGGCTGACTGCGCGCACGCAGGTAGTCGGGTCTTTCGCCAAGGGCTTTTTCGGTTAACTGATTTGTTTAAATAGATGCTTTCAAGGGTTAATTCGGCCGACAGTTGTTACTCATTACTGTTGTTGCTTGTGTACATACGAGTATAGTACGTATCTGGGATGTTAAGGGTTCAATCGGTTGATTTATTATTATTCGATTTCTATAATTATAACACATTTGCTCACTAGAGTTACAAGAACTGTATAGTGCATGAAATAAATAATAATAGAACATAGCACCCTGGATTAAAGATTTTTGCTTTTTTTGTGACCAGTTTCAACTGTTAAGCCCTGGCGTTGACAACAAACACAAGATACATAACAGGGCGCTATGTTCTATTATTTAATACACTATATCGATTATAAACCATAGATTTACCAATATCGACATCGAATTTCTTTTGGAAAAATGAGATATTAATGTCGTCAGCATGGCAAATCCAGGCCCGGAACCACGAAATAAGCACGATCCTGACCCCCAAAACTAGTTTTGAGCATTTTATCAATACTTTGAACACATATGTCTATATGTATATCATCTCTACAGGTCTCATTTCTGTCCGATTCACACCAAATTTAATACAAATGTTCATTTTGTAAAATCTCGGTCGAGTTTGTTAAAATCAAACTCCCAAAAACTTCTTTGGGGAGGGACTTTTCGCCAAAACCCCGTTTAATGGTCCAAATACAGTAAATTTCGTGTTATTGTGCATTTTTTTGTGCGGCCAGAAACTACATTTGTATTTGAGCGTACTGACATAGCCGATTGTTGTATCAAATATTCGGCGTTCATTAGTTTGATATTTTCTAGTTTAAATCTTCATATAATAAAATCGACAAATTTCAATAAGTTCAAAAGGATATAATGGAGGTGTATTGTTTCCAGTTTTCTAGATTAGCTTGAGCATACCTACTGAGAACAAAGCGGACGTCCTAAACCTGCCCTGAACAAAGAAGCGCGTTAGGCATCACCCTCGTGAGAGCTCGGCCGAGCACCGGCGCAACTATGTAGTCCCTTTTGTGTCCCTACTGCCTGTCCAGCGGCGCAGTTCGACAACACCCCTCAAGACACTTTATGCCAAATAAAACTCAAATACTCTCTGCCCTGCAACTCGACTTACTGATAGGCCCAAAGATTATTGCTGCTAAAATATCAACAGTAAAATATTATTTATATACTGGCGTTTGTATTTAATTATTATTATTTATTTCAAAATCAATAACCAGATTCTGAGTGGCCTCTCACAACTTGCTCACTTGCTCACAACAAATCAGTTCTTTAGTACTTTAGATTCAATAAACAAATAAAATAATTTTGGCTAAATATGCTGGATAAAATAGGTACGGGTCAACTCACCCCAGAAACACTATTATCACACCACAATCACTATACCAACTTTACAGCCACTCTCTACTCAGACACACACAATCTGGCTTCCTCCACACAGACACACTGATTATACACAGAGACTCACCAGTGTTATCTCTCTGCACCCCTCTCTCCCCCTCTTGCAGTGACATAACCCCTTGGAAAAATGACTCATCACACATTTAATAAAGTAAGCAACCTCACTAGACACAACAGTGTTCACACGCAAGGACGAGAGCTTACAAAGTGTGAATAAACTATACTTATTACTTATACTTATGCTTTTTTAAGTAAATACTTAGTTGTAGGTTAAAAATTCAATAAAATAATACTGAGCTTAAAGTTTTTACTTTTCTTTGAAGTAATTACTTATAACCGCACGCAACTACTTATTTATAAGTAAGTACTAATGATTTAGTGTGAATAAAACACATCGTCTACTTATTTTTATAAGTAAATACTGCTCCATTGTTAAGGTATACAGTGGTGTGAATAAACTATACTTAAAATTACTTACCTTAAAATACACTTTTATCAAATTTCCTTTGGAAAAATAAAATATTCATGCTGTCAGCAAGGTAAGATGCAGACCCGGGACTATAAAATGAGCACCGATCCCGAATTGAGCATTTTTTCAAAACTTCATATACATTTACGTAAACAGGATGTTCATACAAGGTTGTCACAAGCCTTAGAATTAGGCTTTGTAAATCAAAATAGAAAATCCAAAAATTCCTAAAAAAACTTTACAAAATATCTGCAATTTCTTTTTGACTAATTATTTACTATTTCCAACACCACTCATGGATTTGGTGTTGAAACAAACAATACTCAAATTTGGAAATCAGCCATTGTAAAACATTCAGTACAATTCAACCATAGTTTCTGAAACATAAAATTATTGAAAGAAGTTCAAAATTCACAAAATTTAGATGCATATAAAAATCTGTTATTGAAAAATAAAACCACTTTTTATACATATAACTTTAGAATTAACCGGTCTTGTTTATTTCTTAGCATTCATTATAAGACAACACAGCCGACGTAACATACAAGTATTTACTTATATTAAGTAAAAGAAATACTTTTACTGAAAAACCGCATCGAATTTACTGAAAGCTATCAGTAATACCTTAACCAAAAAAAAGTAAAGATTATTCACCTATTAATTAAGTATTTACTAAACTTTATTATAATTACTTTACTTATTGGCATTTAATTATAAGTAATAAGTTGTTTTATTCACATCACTAATGTGTGAGGGTCAACAGCAAAATACCTATTTTGTTTATTTAATAAAAACAATTTACTTCAATCAGCTGCTAAACAACTTACTAGCCTATGTTTCCAAGGACACCAAAAGTAAACACTGCTAATTTGATAACAAATAAATCTATATCCCACGAACAGTATACCCAAACCAGCTGCCACAGACCACAAAATAGTTTCCCATCGTCACCAAATAATACATCTGAATTATTAGGCACACTATTTACAAAATACTTTAATGCGGAACTCGCGCGGGCCGTTACCGCCGTAGGCCCAGTTACCTTTCGCAGTGCACGGCCTGCGCGCGAGTTCCGCGTGTGACATCCCGCGATACAAACTAAGTGACCGTTGTGTTGTGTAAATAGTGTATAAATTTTTAATATAATGAACAATAGCGTATTATAACAAGGTGATGGGACACCCCAGTCCCGAAATGTACATCTGTACGAAAAATCTACAGTAGGATCTTTAGGCTCCAAAAGGTAACTTGTAAAATCTATATCGGCTGTTGTTTGGGTAATTTGAAATACAAGCATAACAATATACATTTATTTCAATTCAAACAAATCCAAAGAGAAAATAGGGCTAAGCTTAAATAGTAAATAATTGTAAAAGATACTAATACTCGTAGTGTATGTATGACATAGTTTCGTCTAATTTAAAACAGATAAATAAAACCATTGACTTTTAATATACATTTAGTAAAAAATGCCTTTTTACAAGGTCATACAATTTCATAGTCCCTAGAACTTTCAATAGATTACCTGACAAAATTAGATCAAAGTGTTCCACGAGGAACGTGTGTGCTCATGGTGTAATAAGTAAGGTGTGCTACCGCGCATCTGGCTGTGACGTCACTTGGAGAAATTCTGGTGCCGCGGCAGACCTGTCCGAGTCTAATTGTAAGCGTTTGCACAAACTGCGATTTGAACTACTTCCGCTAATCCGAAACTTATTGTTTTAGTGTCGTTGGAAAGATTATTAAACATAGCCGATAACAGTGTCGATAAAAGTTTAAAAGGAAGAAATAATGTAATTTTACGTATTGTTAAACTTTGACATCATTTTTGCCTTACTTGAAAAATATGTGCTGTGAGGAAATTTTTTATTTCTGCTTTCGCGAAGTCTTTGATTGCACCAATAGAAAGAGCATTAAATGAAGTTTAATTTGACCGAAAATCCTTTTGATATGACTTATAGTTGAGGAGCTACAAGCTTTAATGTGTTCACCATAGTTTGGCGCAACCAGAACTGTGCGTCTGATCTGACTAATTAGGCACTGTCTGAGCACATGTTTAGATATGAACAATCAAATGATTAATTTCATTCAAAATAATGAATCGTGTTTAAGTTGTATACATGAGAAATTAACTCATTTGAAACCTACAGGTTTCCCATACATGGTTCCCGATTAAAACCAATACATTGCTTGTAAACACAATCCTGACTGGTTTTAGTTATTTTTGCATCTCATTTACCACAAAAACAGTAGAGTATTTTCTTGTTTTAACAATTCCTTTGAAACATCATTGTGAAAGTTTGTGTGAGCATTTTGGTGAATATTTCAACAACGTTTGTTGTAGAGTTTTTTTTTAAACATCGAGCTTCAAAATGGTCGGAGTATATTCTAGCTGCAAACAAAGACTATGCTAGAGTTATTTTTCCCAATATTATTCTTTATACAATGACAACTTGTATAAAACTATTTTCAAAAAAATTTTCTAGATAGCTAATAAACAACTTAAAAATATACAACACTAACTATGGTAAAATATTTGGCATAGGGTTTTGAATAAGTTTGAATTAAAACAAAAGATTATCACTATAAAATAATATATCAGTCATTAAAAGTATTCTTTGCTACAGCATAAAACAAAATGTAATCTCCTTTTATTAATATTCATGACTTCCTTTGCCGAATGAATTGAAATTGTTTCTTTGGTATAATAAAACTTACCTACCATGGTTCGTATTAAAATGATCATTTCTCTTACAAGCTTTGATCCATTCTTTGGAAACGTCTTCTTCCTTGGGAAATCGAACATAACGTATCAATTTATTATTTACAAATGCACTGCGGTTATAACAACCGTTCACTGCACAGGCTGGCATCACGGACAAGAACTCCTTTGCAACTGAGTAATTTTGTAGGGTCAACAGAAAAAAACGAACTCACTACCGGATGTTTACTATTGCATTTTGCTGTCTCCAATATTTCCAGACATCTTTATCAGCGTGGGAATGAAACAACCAGCAACGCTTGGAAACGAGTGATGCAATAATCTATCTAAGTTCACCTCGCGCGCGTTTTCTATTTCCGAGTTTGTACTACTCATACTGGCTAAACCATAATTCGGACAAAAAAGTACAAGAACGAAAAAATTAGATAATGTACTTGTGTATATAACAAAATCATAACAAATGTTCCGTCTCTAAAATAAAACTTTCCTCACAGGCCTACTATTTCAGTACATTCAGATTTAAGTACTTACTTTCGGGCTTATTTTTACCAGTTAAAAACTATATAATTAATATAAAATTATACCGTTAGATGATGTGCTTGAAACGAAAAATATAAACTTTATAAACTTTTACAACGTCAAGGGAGTTATCGCAGGTTGAACGAGAGGCTGCACTTTTAATTCTTCGCGTGACGTCACTTGGAGAGATTCTCCTCTGCCCATTACACAACCTAGGCCATGGCCTAGGCGCACGCAAGTGGGGGCGCAAGTGCAGGAAACGACAAATTGCTGCACTGTAATTAGTTACAGGAGTAATGAGGTCCAGGCACTAATCTTGAGTCTTGACATTGACACTGGTTAAGCTTTCACGACCGATGTCCTAACCATTGATTTTAAAATGTATAGGGCTAGAGGGTTAGATTTGCGACTCTTTCATATTAATTATTTAACAATTAAACATTTTATTTCCATAGTTACTTTAAAATTCCAATAACGATAACATTAAAAGTTCAACGTATAATTTCTATGACAACTCAAACGAATGTATTTGTACATCATGTAGCACTCCTCGACCGGCTGCGCTGTAACGTCCGCTAATAACACCCGATTAGGTCCCTTGGTTAAGGGAGGTTACACCGTGGTTACCCGTCTTGCTTGGCGCTCTGTTCGCGTTCACTCTAAGTATGAAAAGTGAAAATCGAGTCATTCTCTTTTCCTCTTTCATTAGAGTGTTGATAAGACCTATTAGGTCCCTTGGTCGGTGGAAACGGGCAACAAGCAGGTCGGGTTTGCACAGAGGATTGCTACCGCTTCGCGCCCCCGCCATGAGATGTGGGTTTCACGGTTTTTACATCTATAAATAAATAAAATTTACTTTTAATCTCTGTTGTGGTAAGTTTGGATTTGGTAATGAGGTTGAGGATACCTTTGATAACCCCACAGTGACGGCAAAGCAACGGTGGAGCACTGAGCAGGTGTACCAATCATCTCCGGGAGCTGCGACACTTCAACTTGCGGTGAGGAGGGTGACCAGAGCTCTGCAACGAATGATGTGACATGGGAGACTTGTCTCAGTGACTAGAGATGAAAGAACACCTGACAGGGAGGAAGGTTAAGATTAACGAAGATGAGGTGAGGGACAGTGGATTGTGTACGTATCAAAACTACTCAACGAATTAATTAAATAATGAGTTCAACGGAAATAAAGTTGTGTTTTACTTAATTGCCATAATTGTGCAAAACTAACATGTGATTAAACATAGATTAATGTTCAGCATCCACACTACCACCACAAGGAGTAAAATGAACGGCGAAATTAACAAGGATTAACAGTCATTGACCATACAATTTTGGAGGACATTTTGTTCATCTTGAACGCCAGGTTTCCAGAGACAGGGGACATAGAGAAGACATGTTAGTCGCGGCCCTGTCTCTAGTCTTGGTCACCAGTCGCGGTGCAAACTGCCTTATGCACAGTTAAATATGGCAGAATATTTCTACAGCCCAAACCTCTCCAGAACACAGAAAGGGGCGCAGAACTTTGGCTAGGGCGTACATGGCTAATCCGGGCCTGATTACACCATGGTATACCTTACTTATGACCATGTGCTGATCATCTTATCTATGGCCCAGTGAAAACACTATCCCCAACCACACAATATATAGAAGTGCATCTTCAAAATAGGCATCAACCTCCCGGCTACTTCTAGATATTGGCGATGGAAGGATAGCAAAGTGCGATGGAAAAATAACTACTGTATTCCAAATCAACTGTGAGATTCTTAACAGTATGGAAATTGCTTAATCGAGCGAATTTTTCCAAATATCTGCAACATTTCACCAGATGACTCTTCCCGGGTATGAGGAGCAACTCTACCCTACAAATGACATAGCTAATCCCATTAATTCAGCTTAACTAGATCAGCTGCAGACCCATAAAATGAGGTACGATTCGGTTGATTCAGTAATTGAGGTCGATGATGCTGTGCAATACCCGGTTGAATTTTTGCACACGCTCAATCCACCTGGTATACCTAGACATACTCTCTACCTCAAGGTTGGGGCACCTATCATGTTAATCAGAAATTTAAACCCCCCTTAAATGTGTAACGAACAAGGCTGCAGGTAAAAGTCCTTCATTAATATGTTATCGAAGCCACCATCTTTACAGGACTCCGTCAGACTACACTTTATTTATTTATTTATTTCAACGGCAAACACCAGTTATACAAAATTATGAACAGTTGACAACAGGAACAATATAGGAAATGATAATTATAATATGAATGGCGATAATAATATATAAACACGTGTGGCTTGAACAAGCAATAAGAAACAGGAAACAACAAACATGCACTAATAATAGATAATTGACTGATAAAAGCCCAATGCATAGAATAAATAGAAACATGAATTAAATAGAAACTTTCCAGATTAAATGTCTGCAGTTGCCTGTAAGAGTCTGCTACGTCATGACTAGGCTCAGGGCAGAGTTTGAAAGTGGCTGGCGTTGATTTGAGAAGTAATTGTTTCTCTCATGGCCAATCGCACGTGGCCTGTTCCAGAGTCAGCTCTACTGCCAGCCTGACAATTTTACAGCCGGAGAAAAAGACGAAGAATACAGTCTACAGAGAAATCCTGAGCACCTAGCTTGGCAGTAGGGCAAGGGAAACTCCCCTAATTGGCCTACTATTTACACCAAGTGAGCACAAGTGCCGTGGACTGTGTAAATAGTTTTAATTAAGTTACTTAGCTTTAATAGTGTTTAGTTTAAATTCAGTGTAAATAGTGACTTAGTACGTGTCTACTGATGATGCAGCACAATAGCTGCGAAACACGTGTATAGACTACAACCTGTACCGTAGGATCTACAGGCACCACAATCAAGGTAACTGTAATAACAATTTTCTTTTGAATGAGTCTAGTACTTTGAATAACTACAACTTATTGCAGTATGACGATGACACAACTATTAGTTGTAGTGCAACTGATTTAAATGAACTGGAATATTCCATCACCCAAAAAATTCATAGCTGTGCGAAATATTTCAACGATTTAGACCTAAATACCAATTTAGCTAAAACACATTATATAAACTTTAGTTGTATAAAGACCTCTTATCATGGCAGTATTAATATTACTATAAACAATAATTTATTACAAGAAACAGACAATATAAAGTTTTTAGGAATTATTTTAGATAGACATCTTACATGGAGTCACCACATTGATTTTGTGTGTAAACGAGTTTCGTCAGGGCTATTTTTGCTGAGAAAATTGTCATTACTTAGCCTGCGTCCGTGGCTCAGTGGGTAGAGTCACGGCTTGCAAAGCGCAAGGTCGCGGGTTCGATTCCCGGCGCAGGCACATGGGTTTGGACCGCTTTCCCTTAAAAGTGTTTTGTGATGCCCACAAACCCTAAGTTAAGACTCTAATAAAAATGCCGTTGGCGTAGACAGTGCAAATAAAAAACAAATACAAATAAAATTACATTGTAATACAAATATTTTAAAATTAGCATACTATGGTCTAATTCATCCATATTTATCCTATGGCATTATGTTTATGGGGCAATTGCTCTGATGGGAAGATTCAACGTATATTTATATTGCAAAAAATGGCAGTAAGAATAATATGCAGACTAAATTACAGGGACACCTGTCGAG
This sequence comes from Matsumurasca onukii, assembly GCA_018831715.1. NCBI lineage: Eukaryota > Metazoa > Arthropoda > Insecta > Hemiptera > Cicadellidae > Matsumurasca > Matsumurasca onukii. The sequence goes on from CM032067.1 coordinate 18,540,381, forward strand.
ATGCTTTCAAAGCTCTACATATACTACCCTTTGCTTCATTATACATATTAGAAACTTTATTGTTCTTTAGATCTAAATATTCCTTTGGTGATTGTAGTACTGAGACTGTTTATGACTTAAGAAAGCAAAATTTAATAAAGCCCTCTACCATCGGCTTCAAATGTTCGACAAACTACCAATTGAAGCTGGTAGGGTTGTTTAATCGCCTACCTGATACTTTTTTTTACGAAATAAATATTTAAAACACACCTAAAACAATATTTATATCAAAATTCGTTTTATAATTTGAGAGAATTCATGGAGGCTTAAATTTTAATTGTAATTCTTTTGTGTTTTTTTTCTCTATAGATCTAAGTCATTACCAGTGGTATTGTATTTTTAAATTATTTTATTATGTCAAATAAAACAAACTTGTTGGTATTAATAGTTGACAATAAATCTTGTTGTTGTTGTTATTATTACTTAGTAAAATGTGTATGACAAGTCAGGCGAAGTTTCTCTGTGGTATTTAAAATGGGAGGAAGTCTTCAATACAAAAAAGGCACTTAGAAAAACGTTACAAAAACAGTTCCGACTTGTCCTCCATTTTGTTGCTCTTGTAACCATTGTGTTGTCGCCTGTCGGCATTCAGTTAGACCCAGAGTATTCAACCGTCGAATGTGATTATGTTTGTAAGGTGCAATAAATAGTAAATGAAATATTTGGGTCGACTAACTTCTTAGTTTTGCAGTTAATCATTAGGTCTGAAATATTATCAAGCAGGCTAGACACACTTGGGAGCTGGGTAGCAATCGATTCTACAAACCTAGTGCCGTTTGGCAACTTCTTTTGCAGGTAGGCCTAATAAATAAGGATTCGTGATTTAGTTTCAGGAGCTTTATACATTTTTGCAAGTACTCTGTTATTAATAACTTAAATGGTCAATGTACCAAGATTTCCGAAATGCCACACAAAGATAATGATGTCTTAAACGACGGCATCCGATTTTCCCGCCATTGCCCGAGTTGGAAAGGGCTTATTTGACTCAATACTCCAAATACAGCCTATTATGTCTATATTCCAGTCATAGAGACTAGGCTTGCCTTAATTTACCTTCCAATGTGATTTTGGGCAATATAATATTTTGATTGATTTGTGCAAACTGGTAATTTTGTTTGTGATCAATGGTATTAGGTCTTATGGGTTAGCCTACCTATAGAAAATTTCTATGAATTTCCTTTTTCCATAACAATTGTGGCAGGGGGATTTGTTTATCTTACCCTGTCCAACTAATTATCCTAAAAGGAGAGCATGTCTGGCCACTACCCCGGACGTTCCTAACTACATTACGCTACTTAAATTAATATCACAGCATCTTTATGAATCCAACCAGTTATTAATGTTGTCCTCACCTCAATGAACTCTGATATTAGCTCAGAACCTACTTATTTAATAATTACATAACTACTCGGACTAGCACACGGCACCTGTACGACCTTAGATTATTGAATTACCACGACACCGGTATCATTCCCCTTGAAAAGCTGAAATTAAAACATCATAAATATTCTCCTACACTTAAAGATTAGTAGGCCTACTTAGCTGAGTGGGAGTTCTCCACGGACTGAAATAAACGGTTGATGCCGTGATGCGGATCGCCTCATGGCTGTTCCACTGAGAGTTCGCTCCATTCCAATTAACATGATAAATAAATTAACCTAACCTAACCTCATGATAATATGTTATTCAGCCCTTAAGTTAATTTGAAAAATCTGGAGAATGACCAACTAATGTAACAACAACAAAAATTCTGCTCGTAAAATAGTCCCAACTTTTAGCCACTTTTAAATATGTTCCGCGTCTCAAAACGATTGTTTATTTGTACAGGGATCTTCTCCACATTGTGCTAAATCAGTTTTAGCTCATGAGAAGACAAGTCGCTGTTAAAATCTAAGGCTTCGCTTACACGGCCACAGTTGAAATATAATTACTGCTAAACGCTTCGACCTCCTGTGGAGAGTCATCCTCAGTAGCTTGTTGACTGGATTTCACGTGGGCGTCTTGTTATATACCTCATGGGTGGGGTGGGGTCCTGTCACCTGATTGGCCGAGTGGGCAGAGCCTGTTGCTCGTTGTCGAACTGGATTGGCTGGCTTCAATAGGACTTCTGAAGAACTGGTTGCCAAGTTTTTGATAATTTCATGCTGTCTTCTTTGTTAAAGTTGTCTTCGTGCTTGATTATTTCTATGGTTTCCCTAATTTTCCTTGGACAATAGTGTGAAATTTTTGCCATTATATTTTAACTGTGACGTGGTTTAAACCGGAAGCCTTAGATCTTAGTGATGACACCGGCCGCAAAAGCCTAAGAGTTAAGACAAGTCACTATATTGGAATAATACCTGCTTTTCTTATTTCTAACCTAATCAGTTGTATAGGCCTACCAATTAATGTTATAATCAACCGAAATGTCAGGAAATGTCTTTACATTACAACTGTAACTCATAATAGAATTAGTTTTTATTGTTAACAAAAATCATAATAATAATAATCTTTATTTGTCGTGAGAACTTGTACAAGTTATAAACAATGTCATAAATACAGTCTAGCAATTAAATTAATACATGCTTGACCAAGTCAAATAATACGTACATGCTCTTTCTCAAATTAACATAAAAACTTACAATTTACAATACTGACACAAAATAACCCTTTTTTATAATTATTTACAGTAAAATTAATTTTACAATATTATACAAAACACTTTATATATTCACAATTATGCTTCTCAGTTCAATAAAATTAAAAAGAAATAATATCTATATCAAAAATCTCATCTAGGCTATAGAAGAGGTTGTCACCAAGCCATTTATAAAATAGGCTAGTTTCAAAGGTCGGCTTTCTTTGAATGATTGTCTTCCTCCCAGATGGCTAGAAATTACAACCAAATTTCTAATTATTTTGTAATTATACTGTTTTATTTTTGTAATTATTCTATATTTTGTAATTATACTGGCATGCTAATGAAATAAATCTTTTCTTATTCGAATGCCAGTGGCATGACTTAGGCTCTTTGTTAAAACTTTCAGAAGTATCCGACCACAACCAAAAAAACTACCACACAAACCATTTTGTTGGAATTTTGCTGTTGCTTATAAAATTCAATTTACAATCTTAAATAATATATAATAACATATGACTGTACCCTTCAAAATGTTCCTATTTTTTTGTAAATATGTCTAAATCGGGCGATACTCAAGAAGGCTGTTTTAACCCTTCCCAGGAGCCACTGTAAACCGTGACTTCATCAAAAACAAAATAAAAAGTTTCTTCTTTCAAAAGTGTTTTATAGCTTAGAGGAATTTATCGATGGTTCTGGAAAATTAGCAATACTCTTATTTGATCCATGACTACAGTGTTGCAGACTTGGGAAAGTTAACCAAAAATCGAGTTATCAAGGTTAAATATATACAAGTCAAAATGCCTCTTTGACCTATATTACTCAAGGTTTTGTGCGTTGGACCTCTATATCTCAAACTCTAGATCACCCACTACAAACAACACAAGACTTCTTGCTTGCCGGGCGATAATGCTGACCACTACACCATCCGGCCCAACTATTTATGCCTTCAAATTTAGAGAAGTACTTAACTCTGAATGTTTATCCGACACATGTGACTGTGAAATAGTAATTTTAAATCTACAAGCTGGAAATATTACGAACATAATTTTAATAGTAGGCCTATGTCAAATGATATATTGTAGATCTTAATTTGTATAAACGCTAATAATCAATCTATTACTAAAGAAATTTGAAGACATACAAGTTTGGACTGAGGTTAGATCTAACCAAGGTTTACTGCAGTGAAATAAGAGTAATGATAGTTTGTAATAATGGTTACTCATCAACTTAGCGTCAGTGACATCAGGGATTCTTGAGTTTACCGAAGACAGGAACCTTAGTCAATTTGATATTAGCGCTTACTTGAGTTTAAGGGAAAAACTATATTTTGATCTACGAGGGTCATCCAGAGGGTAAAGAACAATTGAGCATCACGCGCCGCGCACACCCCTCACCACTACGAGCACGCGTGCAGCTGCTAGCTACATTCTTCCTCTTCAGTTTGAGTGTGGTTCGTTTCTGTGTGATTACGGCGTCTCGTGTCCACAGTGATCGACAATTGAAAACACCGCTAAATGTAAAGTGTGAAATTTAAACACTCGAAAAGTCATGGCAACTGTTTTTTGGGATCGAAGAGCTTAATCCATGTCATTTTACCAAGAAAGAACCGACTACAGCCCTGACTTGGTGCTGAGTAATTATCACTTATTCGAGCTTAAGGATTTTGGTAAAAACAGTTTGCTAACGATAAGGAACTCAAAGTAGCTAAGAAATCCTGGCTCATGTTTTTGCGGCAAATGAGTAGAACATGGGTATGGAAAAACTGGTCTCACGTTAAAACCACTGTCTTGAAATCCATGGCGACTGAATAGAAAAGTAGAGAAAGGTTCTATGTTTTTCTAAATAAAGTTTTGTGTTGATATCTTTATTTTTTATTTGACCATGCCAAAACGTTCTTTACTTTCTGGATGACCCTCGTAACTCCAGTTAGATTAGCATCCAGTTAGTTCCCTGATCTCCCATTAAAATCGAATTGAAAAAACTGACCTAAATAGTTGAAGTAGTAAACTTCAGCTTTATTCCTGATAAAAGGAATATGAACACATGTGTTTTAACCTCCGTGCGCTGTGTAGGGTCTGTGGAACCAGTAACAGAGCAGATGTGGGTGTTTGACACGGAACTGGACGCGATGGTGCAGCGAGACATCACCTACGTGCCCGGCCTGTACAAGATATTCGACGAGATCTTGGTCAACGCTGCGTGGACAACAAACAGCGCGACCCCAAGATGGACGTCATTAAAATTAACATTGATGCGTAAGTACACGGTTACATGCCTGGTGATAAGTTGTAATAACTTTATTGTTATATACAAAGTATTTTTGTGTGACAAAATCAAAATGTATAACTTATTAAAAATAATAAGTTGGACAAACCGATTACCAAAAAAAGGTTCTCCTATAATATTGTGCTTGAAGAAAAAAATACTTCACTTCTAAGATAAGTATTGTGTTACCTATAACCATCGAGATCGGTTTATTTTCAAGTCGAACCGTATAATTCAGATTTTTTCCGATGGGGCTGAAATTTGACTTTTACTAATTAAGTGCAATTGTGTAACCAATATGAGAACTGTGAATTACCATGTCGTGTTTCTAAAATAGTTTTTGTTCTGCCTAGTTTTGTTTGATGGTTTAATTAAATGGACAAAGCTCAGCATGAGGCTTTGTGTTATTCATACTTATAAGCATTGTCAAAAGATGTTATAATTATCAAAAAGCTTTCAAAGAAAATGTTTTGAGCAAAGCCAAATAAAACTATTATTTTTTCCCAAATTCAAGATGGCGCATATCGATTGAAGACAAGCTCGTCACCGACCTTCAAACTCTCGGACTGTGGTGTTCAGAAAAAACTTCAATATTACAAAGCCTGGAGGACCATTAAGAATGCTTCTTTGCTGTATGGAGTGTGTTAAAATTCAAATTGCTTTGTACAACTCCAGACCTAAGCCTGGCGATATGGAGACTGGTTCTCTCATCAGACAATGTGCCTGCTGCGTAGCCATCTCGAGTGCGTAGCTTTGGCCAATAACAGCATGGCCACCCTTCCCCACGAGCCATACTTTCGCCAAATCTTGTCCCGCGACTTTTTTATGTTTGCCATTGAAAAATTACACAAAGATCACCCGTTGCTGACAAAAATGAAAGTGAAAAGGCAACGAGGATAGAGCGTGCAGGCATTCAGATACTTAAGGGTATGAGGGGTGCTTAAAACCATGAGCATCGAATGAACAAATGCATTACACTAAATGGGGGTATACTGAAGGTATACATGTAAATTACTAAACAAAATAATAAAACATGGTATTTATAGCGAAATTCCCGTTATTTTTAGATGCGCCCTGCATTGTGTTACCTATAACCACTTGATGGTGTGGTTTTATTTTCAAGTCAACACTGAAAAAGAATTTTTTTATCTTGGAAATTGAAATTTTACATAATTATAAAACCAATTGTAATAACCAAAATATTACCAACAAATAATTTACCATAAAATTTTATTTGAAATTAATTAAAATATTTTATAAATTAAATAAACAAGGTGTGTCAGGTGGGTGTATGCACAAGGTCATTAAATTGTTCCAAAGGACAGTAGAGTTTAGCATTGAAGTAGTAATTGTTGCATTTGCATAAAATAGCATAGCCAGTAACTTGAACAAATACAGCATTATGGCAAAAAGCATTTTATTTGAGTAATTTTGGGCAATGGATGATACAAATATTTATTAGTAGGGGTGGACAGAGTTGGATTTTTCCCTTCGGGCAGGAATTGGGTGAAAAACATTTTTCTTGCTTGAAATCGGGGAAATTTTCAGGCAGGATAATTAGCTTATTTTAGTTATAAGAAATTGTCAAAAAAATTGAAAAAATATCCAAATATAATAACTAAAAAAGTTATACACAAATATATAAAATAAAACTTTTAAAACATCAAAACACTTTTTTTTACCTAAGTACCTATTTTAACAACAACAAAATTGTTATGTTTAAAACAGATTATTTGATCAAAACCAGTATTTAAAAATTATAGTACAAAAAAATTATAAAAATTATTTTTAAAAAACTCACTTTCTGGGGCACAAATTCTTCTGGAAAACTCACCTGTCAAAGGGTTAATGGGACTCTAGTGTACTGAGTGAATCAAAATCAATAAATGTACTCTACGCTTTAACCGGAAATTTTGTTTGATCGAAGCGAGAACAACACGATCAGCATCTGGAACAACGGTAAGGGGATCCCGGTGGTGGAGCACAAGGACGAGAAGATGTACGTGCCGACAATGATCTTCGGTCACCTGCTGACTTCGTCCAACTACAACGACGAGGAGGAGAAGGTGACCGGTGGCCGCAACGGATACGGAGCCAAGCTCTGCAACATATTCAGCAGCAAGTTCACTGTTGAGACTTCCAGCTCCGAGTACAAACGCTGCTTCAAACAGGTAAACAGCAACTCCGGTGTTAGTTGCTAACTGTCTAACAGTCTGACTGGGACTCGTGGCGTGGTCCTGTAATCCAGCTTCATGGAGGTCAGGTTTTGAGGATGATATACGTCCAAAGCGGCTCAGATAGTCTCAGTGATCATCTGATAATACCCGCATCAACTCCCACCATCGTTTAGACATATCAGATCATCACCTGCGTGGTTCGGAAGTCACGATAAGCCGTTGGTCCTTGTATTTCCATTGGTCAATGGGCATGACCCATTCTAAGGAAGAGTCGGCCTTAGTTTGTTACAAGACTACACCTCATAACTCATTACTATCACTCATCACACTCATCCTTCACCACATATTTGCCTTAAAATACCCTCATGAGAGTGGTCGGCATCTCAAATAGTGATTTAGTGATGTAACTGCTCCTCGTGCATAGTTTTTATCGAATTTCCTTTGGAAAAATGAGATATTTATGATAAGACCCAGGACCATGAAATGAGCACCTACCCTGACCCCAGAAATGTTTTGAGCTTTTTTCAATACTGTGTATGTGTGTACTGCAAGTCTCATGTTTTGTCCGATTTTCATGAAATTTGGTAGAAATGTTCCTTTTGTGTATTTGTGTAAATATCTTGATCAAGTTCGTTAGCCAGACAAATCGTACCACCGCAAATGCCCTTTAGGGATGGGAGTTTTCTCAAAAAATGGGTTTTATGCTTTGAAACAGTAAATTTTATCAGATTTTGATCAAATTTGAAATTAATGTGTTTTTTGATGGTATCCATCAATGTATCAAATAATAAAAATGCAGTTGTTTCAAAATGGCAGCCCAAAAAGTGATTTTTTCGCAATGACAGCAAAATGAGTAGTCATATTTCAATTTGAAATGTGTTATTGCTTTAAGTTGTGATAAAACTTGTAGTATAAGAACAGAGAAGTCGTTGAAGAGAGTTAGTTAAGTTGATCTTATCTTATACTTAATTTACCTAATTTTGAAATACCTTTGTAATGTACATGTAATTATATGGGCAAGCGGAAAACCCGGGTTCAAGTCCCGGTTCTGTCCAAACAATTTGTCTTTAAAGTTCTCTGATAATAATTATATTGGAATGTATATTGATTTGATGTATTGTTATTATATATTTTTAACGTGGTTAAGTGGTAGAGAGGACTACAAAGTCCTAATTTAGCAACGTAAATGAAGACTTTTTTCATTTAATTTCATTTGAGGCCTTTCGAGAACAAAGTGTTCATTGACAGACCAACATCAACTGAATTTAATGTTTACATAAAATAAAGTTACAAAACTTTATAAAATTTGACACATGTGGCATACATTTAAAAATAAATATAAAAATTAACTCTACTAGTATATTATTATATGTATAAGATGTGAGAGCTCTGGAAAATTCCTGGTTTGTTGTTTACTAAATTTAGTTGATTATTTTTTATGTATAAAATAATTTAATCACAGAAGAAAAATAGCCATAGTGAAACACATAACAAAGAAAATAATTAAATGCAAAATTACTTAAAAAGCTTAAAATTCGTTGTTTAAAATATTAAAATATAAAGAAAAATAAGACCAATGAATCAGCCTTGTGAAACACACTATACAAAGAAATCATAATTTTTCAAATGTAAAATTACTTAAAAAAGCGCAAAATCACAACAGTTGGACACTTACAAAACTTTATACATAAATAATAAGCAACAATTTAGTACACAACAAACCAAGAATTTTCCACAACTCCATTTTTATACATAATATAGGTAATACAATACTAGTTAGTCAAGTTAATTTGTATTTTTATACAGTAGAGTCTCGATTATCCGACCTAAACCGGCCGCGGCAAGGTCGGATTAGCGAAAAGGTCGGATTACAGGGGAATCGGTAAAAACGATGTTGAAAATGTGTTAAAGTAATTTTATTTACACATAAGAATCTTTTAAAATACATGTAGCGTACTGAAACAATACGTACAGTCACCGATCTGTCCCCTAGCCGAATACAACGTACAGTCGGGTAGGAAAGGGGCTGCATCGTGCGGGAATCTGCTGCATTACAGTCGGATGTGATGAAAGGGCGTTTTGCACAACAGCCTTCTGCGATAACTCGTGATGAATGACCGATAATAAATTGCCCCAATGGGTCGGATAACTCGGAAGGTCAAATAACCAAGACTCTACTGTACTTATTTTCTTCTATTAAAAAAATTTTATGTCACATGTCAAATTGTATAAAGTGTTGTTATTTTATGTAAACATAACCTTCAGTTTATGTCGGCCTCTCGATAAGAACTTTGTCTTGAAAGGCCTAACCAACTAATAATTAAGGTTTATTATATTGTTTGTGTCTGATTGTGTGTCATGATTTTCATGAAATACACCAACAATCCCAATATTGTGTGTAAAACTGATTCTAACGGATTTCTGTGTCTGTGCAGACGTGGGGCAACAACATGTCGAAAGCGTCGGAGGTGAAAATTAAGCCGACTTCACGTGAAGATGAAGACTATACGAAGATCACTTTCTGTCCCGACCTCGCCAAGTTCAAGATGGAGAAGCTGGATGAGGGGATTGTGAGTCTGTTCACGCGACGAGCGTACGACGTAGCGGCCTCCACGGGGGTCAAGGTCTTCCTCAACAACAAGCGTTTGCCGGTCAGTACCTTGACACTCGGAGTAGAAACTAGGGAAAGTACTTTCTCGCTTGACTTTCGCAAATGTTGCGGGTGAAATTAAAGGCTTGCAATGGTTTACTTACTTACTCTTACTCCCAGAGCCATTTATATCCGAGTTGGTATTTAGCCGCGCCAACGTATCCCCTCAATGGTTTAACTCTAGCAAATTCATAATTTAGATTTAGAAAGTACGGCACTAGGCCTGGATATGCTATTAAAAGGAATAGAAAGGAGTGTAGGCTCATATGGATAACGTAGAAATACATAAAGCTTATACCTCATCATCCATCAAAAACACTCATCACACTCACCATCTGTTCAAACTCACCTTAAATATCCTCTAAGAGTGGTCTGTGTCTCAAAGCAAAGTATCAAAGTAAAGTGAGTAACAAGTGTTTTTTTTCCAGGTGTGTTTTTCTCCTATTCATTTTCTCAGCAAATTTGCAATTTAATGTGGTTTGAATCAAACCCATATTAAATTTCTGAGAGGTGCAAATTTTCTGAGAAATACAAAATTCTCTCTAAGAGTATTGTGCCAATTGGAAAAGAGGTGTTGCTAATTTTTGTTTATAGAAATGTTAGCGAGCACAATGGAGTAGAGAGAGAAAGAAAGTTATATAAATTAATATAAACAAGAACAGTTTCATTATTTAAAAGAATTTTGAAAACCGGCTGATGTAAAGCCACATAAATGATATGTATTAGATAATTAAGTATTCAAAAGTTATGTTGACATATGTTTTACGGTATAATTAAGATTGTATTTTCCAATTTAACACTATTTCAGTTTTTAGCTTATAAATAATAAAGTTTTGGAAATAATTTTTTTCACCTGGTGTTATATTAAACTGTTAGAAAAGGAAAAATTAAATTAGCCTTGACATTTTTGCATAACAACTTGTTTTTGGTGCTTCGAAGCCTTTATCAGTGATGAAAACTCTGGTATTAGTGAAACTCTGGTATCACCCAAAGAGTTAAACAAAATATCATGTTTTACAAGTTTCGAACAACTTTCAGATATTATCTGATAACTAAAAGTTGTTAATAATGAAATTGGTTTTAGGTGAAAAACTTCAAGGACTACGTGGAACTGTACATCAAAGGAAAGGAGGATGACACAGGCAGTCCCCTCAAGGTGATCTATGAAAACGTCAACCCCCGATGGGAAGTAGCCGTCACCATTTCTGACAGAGGTTTCCAGCAAATGTCGTTTGTCAACAGTATCGCCACAACTAAGGTAAATGTGGAGTCCTCAATACTAGAGATGGGTCGGTTCCAAAATGTTACCGGTTCCCGGTTCTGAGAAAAAATCGAATCTCGGTTCTGTCGGTTCTGACTCAAGTCACATGTCTAAATTTGCAAACTTTTCACGTGACATGTGTGAGCTCTCAAGGAGAGTGAATAAAGAATACTGTATATACTTGAATTTAAGACACACTTTATTTACCATATTTTAGGCTCTAAAATAAGAATTAATCTTATATCTTGAGGTCGTCTTGGACTAGCACAATCGATAAAATATTGAGTTAATTTGAAGAGTTACAAAAGCCCTCAAAACATCGACAAAAACATTCAGACAGGCTAATGAGAGGTAGGAAACACAACCCCAGACCCCAGGTGGTCTCATCTCTCTACCTGCCTTCATCTGCTCACTGGGCTGACCCCTGCTTGCCAACATTTTTTGTGCTGTGGGAGGGGCTTAGAGGTGGACTTAGCAGGGCGGGGTTTGGGATGGGAGAGGAAGGCAATCGTGATGCACTTTGTTCTGCGGCCTCTTGACAGCTGCAGCTATAATATGTCACTAGTTGCTAAGGAAGGGTCAGGGGCCTGACAAATCATAGCCCTCAGCTGCTGATGTTATTATAAAAAACGAAGGTATGCCTATACAGGGTGTAGAGTTTTTTTTGTATATTCAGGGGAAAATTATGGGTGCTGCCTTAGATTCTCGCTGCGGTGGCTTAGACTGGAGTATATATGTCCACGTAGATCTTGAATAGATCTATCATGTAAAACATGATGTAAAAAGAACTTCAACTATAATTGGCTCAAGACTCAATCAATGAAGCTTCAATGTGGTTTCACTGGTTTGAGACTAAGTTACAAATACCTACAGTTATTAATATTTATATATTTGACCTAGTTTCATGTATTCTAAAAAATCCCCACCTAATTAGGCAAAACTCTCACATTAACTAAAAATTTCAAAAAATTGTTGTTTCATTTATAGACTATAGGCAACAAAAATTATATCTGTAGCGCACTAACCTTAATGATAGGTGGAGAGATGTGTAGAAAGCCCCCTGCTAGAGGGTTTCCTGTGATCCTTGTTAGATAAATGCAAAACAAATGTTGCGTTTTTCAGGGTTTTTGTACTTGCAACAAATGTTTCTTAATTTCAAATTGATTATTATTGAAATTGAAATAAAATGAAGAAAATACACAATTAGAGCACTGGTCTAGTTTAATAGGTAAAGTAGAAAGTATACAAACTATACATGTAACATCAAAGGCGGTTAATGGACGAATGAGGTAGATAAGTACGGTGGTAGTGGTCATAGTGGCTGGCCAAACAGAAGTTAGATACCGTACGTTTAAAATGATGCTAGTGGTGGATTTACTGATGGTAAAGTTCAAATACACTTCACTGGTTGGAATCATAATACCAAATTGAAGAGTTGAGTTTAGGAAAAAAAATAATTGTTCACGTTGATTTATGAAATAATTGTATTATGAAATTAAAACTGACAATGCTATAATTAATAAACAAAATTGTGTATTTTTGAACAAGATACTGCGAGACGAGGCTTGGCGAGTCACTCTGTAATGCAGTTTTGTCGTAATGTCTTAGTAAACAGTTTTGATTTTCGGTTGACAGGGAGGTCGACACGTGGACCACGTCGCTGACGCCATCATCAAACAGCTGATTGAAACCATCAAGAAGAAGAACAAGCAAGGAATGGCAGTGAAGCCTTTCCAAGTGAAGAACCACATGTGGATTTTCGTCAACTGTCTCATCGTGAACCCCACGTTCGACTCGCAGACCAAGGAGACGATGACTCTGCAAGCCAAGAACTTCAAGACCAAGTGCAGCCTGCCCGAGAAGTTTATCGCTACTGTAAGTAGAGTTTTTGACATTTAGGACTGGTTTCCCCAATGCCAGTTAACCGAGATCGGCCGTTTAACTCAAGGAGGTGTTTCCCCAAAAGTTATACCGACAATTTGGCCGAATAAACTAACCGGCCCCCCTTGGTGGTTTAAGCCGACAAAACACATTTTATACTAGTCAAAATATACAAAGACTTAACCTTAAATTTAAAAATCAAAGCCTAGCCTACTTACCATAGTATTAACTTTACGAATACTTAGCCTATTACTTGTTTAAAAATCGTCATATTTTTCTTGATTTGAGTATAGTACAGTTTCTATAGTCCGGCACTGTAACTGTGGCAACTAGCCACCTGTTTTCCAGTCTCCACTTGTCTGTGTAGTGCGTGACGGCGCCGTCTGTGTCGATCACTTCAGTTCACTGCTGCAGAGACCCAGAGGCAGGCAAGAAGGTCGCAGACGCTATTTACTTTTTACGGCGTCGTGAGGTTGATTACAATGGTAAGTGACCGTTTTTGGCTGGCATTGCATGGCGGCAACGTCGTACAGCTCCTGGCGCTATTGTAATCAACTCACTTTGCGCCGCGCCGTGATCCGGGCGACGCAAAAGTCAAGGTCGAAAGCAACCTAATACACAAACGCCCCGCACATCTGTGCTTCCGTTCAGTACAGGCCGTGAGATGTTGAAAAAACGTAATCTTGTTACTTTGGTAATAAAAAGTACGTGATTTTAAAAAGATTAGAAAGTGGTGATAGATAACTATTCTATCCAAGGAATTCAACATCAACAGATGAAACATTCATGCACGTAAGGAAGAAAATGAATGAAATTAAATTATCCTTCAATCTAAGAAAGATTATTTCTGGCTAATTGAGCCTTTTTAGTAAACTCAATAACCGCCCGATCCCATATAGGGTCGATTAATGAGATCGTACTGTACATAATTAGTCAAACGAATGAACTGTTGGAAATATTAGAAGATGTTGAGGAAGAGGATACGAGAATCAAGGAAAGAGTTGATCTTTTCGTGAGATCGGAGAAAGCAAGAGTTTAGTTTTAATGATTTCGAATGAGGAAGGAAACTGCAAGTGTTTTGCTCAATTTGATTAGTGATTCTTTGACATTTACAAGTAACAAAAATCAAGCCTTGTCACCTGCAGAGGAATTTTTGTGCCCATGAGTTTCTATGCCTCCAGCACTTTTATGATCAACGTGGGGAAGTTGAGCGGAATGCACAAGTTTTCCGTTAGCAAAATCGTTAAGCAAGTGTCGGTCGCCCTAGCCCGTTTCTTACTAATGCAGAAAAGTGAATTGGAATAAGATAGAAATTACAATTAAACAAAATAGACATACTTCTTCACATTGGGAGTCAGTAAACATAACCTCAACTCTGATCGATCAACATTTTTTTTCTTGTTTATACCAAAATCAATTGATGCGAGGTTTAATCTATGCTCTGCCTGCCAAAAAGGAGTTTAAGCCGAAGGTATAAATTTGGCTCGGCACAAAATAAACCAGCACAACCAGAATTTGGGAAACCGGCCCTTAGCGGTGGAATCGCAATTAAGAGATATTTACTGATATGGATTTGTCGGTTAGGTGGATCTTTTAAAGTGAATTATTGAAAGTTCACTATGTTGACAGGCGGAGATAAATTATCTCAGACTTTTTTGGCCACTTTGGGAGAAAACCCACTCCCCTGGGAGCAAAAACTCTCGGGAGAAAAGCGATTTAAAAGTTCTAATTGTTCAGAATAAGGAACTGGTTGGAGTTCTGAGATGGTGGTTTAAATATATTTATTGGTAGGAAGGGAACTTTTTATAATTGCATGGCTGAAATATTTATTTATATGCAATATACTGGTAATCTAAAAAAGATGCTATTCAAATATCGAGAGGTTTGGATATAAAAACAGGCTTTTATCAATTTTTAATTTTGTTTAAAACATAACTCATAAATTATGGCTTAAACCAGACCAAGACTTGTTAAATATCTGATATACAATACTGGTTTTAGAGTTAACCATTAAGTTAATTTGAACATACCTATTATTCTAAGAAATTAACCATTTTGCTAAAAAGAAATCGTTTGTCACGGACAAACAAAACTTTGAAAAAAGGAAAAGTCAGAATTTCTGTATGAAAAAAATGTACGAAATATATTTAATCTGGCAATTTCTTGAAACAAATTTTCTCTTGGTGGATTCAAATATAAATTCTACAAGTTCCGGACAAAAAACCTTTGGCATTTCATTGGCCTAAAATGTTCTAAATCAGTCTTGGTGCGTTAATCTGTCTTTTCTTGTGGCTAGCAATGTGTGCACAACGTTCAGTGCAATATGAATATATTGTAACATTATTACTCACTAAAAGTGTTTTAAAATAATCTACAAAAACTGGGAAATTTCTTCATGAAAAGTTATAACTGGTAAAGTTCCTTGTAGGCCTACGTTTAATCTGTAATCTTGAGCTAAGTTTACTGCTCACCAGCTGTTTCAATGTTTTTGATTTTGTTTCACCTTTCATTGATATATTTAAGTTCCGTGTGTTTATCAGGTCGCCAAGTCTGGAATCATAGAGTCTGTGATTTCATGGGCTAAGTTCAAAGCCCAATCACAACTGAACAAGGCCTGCAGTGGCAAGAAGCAAAACAAACTGAAAGGTAAGTGTCAAGTATTAACAGTGTTGTACAATACATCTATAATCATGTTAGCTGTACACCTGGTGTCACGTAGTTAAACTCTAGATCAACCCTTAAACTACAGTCAACTCAAGAAGCTTTCATCATTATTTTCTAATTCAAGAGGTTCTACAGAAATCTAAATTTGGTGTTGTTTTTGATCTCGAGCCAGCAGTTTTGGAACAATTTTTGCCACAACTCGAGGCATTTGAAGTTTTACTGTTAACATTTCTAGACATATATCAATTTGAATTTTTCATTCTTCTGCCAATTGATGAATTTTTAGCCGACGGTCTGATTGCATGGAATTATTCACTTTAGCAACATGATCATCATTGATCGATATCGAAGGGCATACAGAACGAGGATCATCTTTTGTTCATGTTAGTCTCACTTTAAACCTAATGTACCACTCGGTTCACCAAATGCCCTTTGTAAGGTGAAAAAATATTGTTTTCAATTTCACACAAACACGCTTTTTCTTCACAGTAGTTGTCATGAACCAAAGAATGCCAGAATAAAAAATGTGCCTCAAATTAACGTTGTTTATTGTAGTTTGAGTGTGGATAGGATTGTTCCAAAAGCACAGCTGTGTTCCCGTTGAGTCAGTGAATGCGTGTCAATGAATGTTGCTGCATTCTGCACTTCTATATCACTGTGTATATCACTAAATCACTATTTGAGATGCCGACCACTCTCATGAGGGTATTTTAAGGCAAATATGTGGTGAAGGACGAGTGTGATGAGTGGTAGTAATGAGTTATGAGGTGTAGTCTTGTTACAAACTAAGACTCTTCCTTAAAATGGGTCAATAATTAATAGCCCAATGACCAATGGAAATACAAGGACCAGCGGCGTGACTTCCGAACCAGCAGGTGATGGTCTGATATGTCTAAGCGATGGTGGGAGTTGATCGGGTATCATCAGATGATCACTGAGACTATCTGAGCGCTTTAGACCTATATCATCCTCAAAACCTGACCTCCATGAAGCTGGATTACAGGACCACGCCACGAGTCCCAGTCAAAAAGTCCTGGAACTATTTGATCACCCTTCGTAAACGTTGACGATTTCAATGCAACTTAATGTTGTTTATGAAATAAAACCTTTATTTGGTGACTAGGTGTGCCGAAGCTGGAAGACGCTAACGACGCAGCGAAAAACTCACTGGACTGCACACTGATCCTCACCGAGGGAGACTCAGCCAAGTCCCTGGCTGTGTCCGGTCTGGGTGTGGTGGGCAGGGACAAGTACGGCGTGTTCCCACTCAAGGGTAAACTGCTTAACGTCAGGGAAGCCACTCACAAACAGGTGAGTTCAGCAAACATATCGGCTCAACTTTACTGAGGTTTTGTATGAAACAGGCAAATTTCAAACCTTAATTTCAGCCTTAATCGGCGGTTAAGATTTAACCCGCGTCCAGCCAATAGGAAAACTGGGTATTTTTTGAGGTTAAGTTTTACTTTGTCTGTTTTGATTTTGCATTTTAGTATTACAGTTTGTTTTTAACTATTTTAGCGTAATGTATACATGTTAAATTTAATACAGAATGGAAAAAGAATACCTTTATTACACGAATAATATTCAAACATTCATAAAAGTGTTTTGAACATCGTGTGAAAGTTTAAACAGTGTGGACTGTAAACAACTTAACCAATGGTTAGTTAACTAGCTGGTTAGTAGGTATATGAGAAAACGGCCCTTTGTATGCTTTGGGTGTTGCTCGTTTGAAACTCTGACTTCTTAACTAGGAGTTTATCCAAGAAGCAGGGTGAATAACAATCTAGCAAAATCAAGTAATTTGCTCTACCTCGTAAACAAGTTATTTTGGGAGCAAGTGTTCAGTCAGGGACCTTAAAACTTAACAGCAAAGTTTGTGGAAGAGAGGAGAAGTCTGAACTTAGCCACCAATAAAGACGATTTTCATTTCATTTTGTCATTTACAGTTCTGTCTTACTTATCCGCACTTTGCTTCTCCGACATTCTGCATTATCCGTCATCCAACCAAGACTAAAACAATGTAAAGAGACAAAAAGTCAAAAGAAAATCAGATATTTGCTCCCACGGAGAATTTTGTGTTTTGGGTAACATGTGTTTTTTTCACTTTATGTTCGTGTATTTTTATTTGTTTGAATAGTAGATTTTTAAAATTGAAAATAACATTTTACAAACTGCTTCTTTGTTTTCTGACATTTTTGGTTATCCGCCTTCTGCTGGATGGTAGAAAAGCAAGATTCAATTGTACCTTGGAATGTACAGCAGATTGTAGATCCCGAAAAGTTGTGATAGTTTTAAGTTCTTGCTCACTAACGATGGAAAATGTCCGCAATAATAGTTCCAACTTCCTGACTATATTGTAATTTGTCAAATGATGAAATGAGAAGTTTCTTACACTTGGACCTGGAAAAGTCAAGGAATTTCAATTTAATATTACGCTAGACAATCTGTAGCTTCCAGACAATTACAGTATCTGCAGAAATGGTATTCCATCACTTTTTTGCAAAGGCGATTGTATATTTTAAACGTGGTGAATTGTCCGGCTGTAGATCCTGGAAAATGCAGAAATCAACAACATTATCAAGATTTTGGGGCTTCAATACAAGCAAAAGTACGAGACCATGGATGACCTGAGAAAGTTGCGACACGGAAGACTGATGATCATGACTGATCAGGATCAGGTAGGTGAAAAGAAATGCACACTTAACTTTTGTGAAAAGAAAACCAATTTTTAACCCTTTGCGGTCTCATTTTATTTTTAAATTTTCATAAAAAGCCTCCCGTATGGGTTTTCTCAGTCCCCTGTAAGCAAAATTTCAGCAAAACTGCTCTCTGGTACGGTAGTCATTGAACCACTCCTCTAAGCGTGGGGATTTAGCGCCTCCCTAAGCTCAAAAGTGCCACTCTCCGCCTCACTGGATTTGATGAGCCATTTTCTCTTCAATGATCCTCAGCAGGTCATTGTGGCCCCCGCACCCGGAATGATCCAATGCACTAGCATTGCACCGTACCAGGGCGCACCCGGGTGGAATTCAAACCCACGCTGTGGCAGACAGGGCCAGCTGTCCGTCACTAAACCACCGGGCTGTTTGTCGTAGGCTGTCAAACTCACACTTGAGTTGCCATCAAGGGGGGAGGGAGTGGTAGTTACGGGTTTCTCTGCTAGGTGCCGTTAGTGTAGCATAGTCGTCGCATATCAGAGACTGTTTCAATTGTCTCCTATACTGCACATCCAAGCGCTCAAAAGAATAGCGCTTGTCGCACCTATAGCCTATTAATCAGACCTCAAAGGGTTAATTGTTCAGCCACACCTCGACTGGACCGGACTAACTAAAAGTTGGCCGGACTATCCGAAAACAAAAACATGAGGAAAAAACATTTGGGGTTTCTTTAGAGCTCCAAAACTTACGTAGTTGTTTATGTTAAGTGAATTGTTAGGGTCAAAAGCGCAAATACCATTCAGCAATTGATTGTAGCCTGTGATTAGCCTCAGGTAGCCGGCCGAATGAGGGAGTCTAGTGTAACTTATACAATCAAGCTGATCCACTTCAAACTGATTGATTAGTTTAGTGCCAAAATCTGAATCGTAGAAATATTAACTCAGCATAGACAATGTGTTGTGAATTCCTGATGTAAGCTATGAATTTAATCTTGTCTTTGACGGACAAATCTGTCAAGATTCTAATATATTTTCACTGCAGATTGCCCCTTTGGGCCCTAACGTCGTGTGAACACGTAACGCAGGAAAGACTTTGATGCCTCAGCACACAATATTATTAATCTTATGTTACAATACTGGGTAGAGTTGAGATTTGTCCCTAGACCGCAGCATGCGATTCCTCGTCAACAGTACCATATCAGCTGATTCCTGCCTAATATATTGGTGGGAAGGCAACATTCCTTTGCAGCACCATCACAATGGCAGCTGGACGCTACAGACGTTATCAGCACGCAGCAGTTTAGTTTAAGCACTTTCCTTTTGAAACTGCAGTATAGTAATTTAAAAAAGCATAGAACAAATTTTTCACCCTGTGTTATATTACATAGGGAGGGTTGAAATACCGGTATCGCACAAAGGTTCAAAATTCCCTCGTCCACCAGTCGATAAAACAATATTCTGTACTACTTGTTGTATTCCAGGACGGTTCTCACATCAAGGGACTTATCATCAACTTTCTCCACACAAACTGGCCGTCACTACTCAAACTGCCGTTCCTGGAAGAGTTCATCACGCCGATCATCAAGGCAACCAAGGCCAAAGAGGAAATCTCGTTCTTCTCGATCCCGGAGTTTGAAGAATGGAAAAAGGACAGGGACAACTGGCACACGTACAAGATCAAATACTACAAAGGTTTTTATTTTTGCCTCTCGTAAAGTTGTTCCAAGACAGTTAAAATGTCTAAAAGGTATTACTATTATAGAAGATTTGAAGGTAAGGCAGCAGAAAATGGGTTGTGATTGACCCGAAACCGGTCCTGCCTAAAGAAATTTTATATTGACATCTACAGGTAAGTACTAAGTACTAACTAATAATTAAGGCAAAAAGGGTTAACATAATAACTGATTTACTTTTTGAAAATATTTAAAGACAATTTTAAAATTATCACTTGTATTTGTTTTGTAATTTGGGGAATTTTTAATTAGAATTCACCTAAAATGTAAAATGGTCAAAAAATGAGATTGTTTAGACATTTTCTTAAATTATAAGATCTGCCGAAAACTCCCTTTGAACTTTGATTTTGTCAAAAATCCCACCCGCTCGGAAAATTCCCCAAAAATCCCTTCTGTCTCAAAAGTTTCCCAAAAAATCCCTACTGCCCAAAAAAAATCTGTTTTTAAGGAATTCCCCCCCAATTTTCAGGATTTTAATATTTGTTGGGAATTTCTTGATTTTCAGGTCTTGTCTGCCCTACTTTACGTAATTCTTAAGTACCACCAAAATAACACCATGGTTTGTACTTTTTACTTGTCTAGGTTTGGGAACCTCCACGTCGAAGGAGGCTAAGGAATACTTCTCAGACATGAAGCGGCACAGGATCTTGTTCAAGTATCAAGGGGACGATGACGACAAGCACATCATCATGGCGTTCAGCAAGAAGATGGTGGATGCTCGTAAAGAGTGGCTCACTAACTGGATGTTGGACTGCAAGCGGCGAGCCGAACTCGGTAATATTGCCAGTTGAGCGTTACACCTTGTAATTGTTGAAAATTCCCTTACATCAACATAGAAATAGATTGACTTTTCTAGGTCTCGAAACATGTAAGTACATTACAATAGAAAAGTCCATCTATTTCTATTTTAAAGGAATCTTGCTTAAGAACCAGCGATCAAAGGGTGTCTACTGGTCACGGAAAGTAGTATTTTAGGAATAGATCGTGGAAGTCACGAATATTAGTTTAAGTTAAATTTAGGTCTCTGATTTTAGCAACCGGTTACATAATTAGCCTGATAAAAGTAAATTTTCCGTCTCTTGTCAATTCATCATTTACCCATTTGATATTCATCAGTTTACAAAAATAATAATGTACACAATATGACTCTTTTAAGTCATCTTTGAGTAGACTTTGTTCTATTAAATAAATTTATCTGCAAATATTTATAAAATTTGTTGATAAAAGTCTCTAATATTTTTAATTTGGGCTGAGAAAGTCACAGGTTTTGCTTTTAGAAGAGCTGTAGACACCCTGAATTAGGGAAATAAAGAATCCTCTGTGAAGTAAATTCAGTTTTATTTAGGGTTGCCTTAGCCAGGTAAAAGTCAAGGAGATTTGAAAATAGACAGAGAAAATACATAAAAAATTCTGCAATTTCATGAAGGAATTTAGTTTTTTTGTGTGCTTAGATCTAATGTATACAAGTAATGGACACGACATTCTTAAGGTTGTGCTCATGATTGATTGAGCCTGAAATGTTCTAAATTAGTCGAGTCGAGTTATATTCCTTCTTTCTCATGTTTCACAGAATGTACTCAAACACAATCTGGATGTATGGCTGTTAAAGGATGACTGATTTAGAAATTATCTGTGATAACAGGAAAGATTGTGAAATTATCTCGCAAAAAACCCCTGGAAAAAAGCTGGAATAATTAGTCGACAACCGCGCTATCGCATGTAATCTGCTTTACGGGTATCAGGTAAGCACTTAAGTCCACACATTGGGAATTATTCGTGAATTGTATGTACTTAAAAAATGTATTCTGCGTTCAGTGGGTAAAAATTCTTATTATATGACTGTTACTTTTTTAAATTTTCTTGGCCACATGGGTCGCCAACCAAGGAAAAGCTTAGCTGAGAAAACTCAGCCTTGAGCCTTGTTGTGCTAGTCAACAGAGTGGGAAGAATGTGGAACAAAATAAGGAAGGGAATGGGTCTGCTAACATCATGCTTGTTATGAGCGCATCTCTGAGTCTCAAGAAACACATTCTTATTGAATGTGAGTTCCTTGAGGCCAGAGAAGGGTCTTCTAGGTCTCGTGAGTGGCAGGAGTTACACCCATCAGAATTGGGTAGCCGATCCTCAGCTTTGTAAGCAAACGGGGTGGGGCTGCCTAATTAGGAAGAACAGAGAGCCAGCAATAAAACAAAGGGTTGACGTGCGCGTGGTCTTGAACCACAAATTTTCCCCATCTAATCTAATGTTGCGGACAGGTGCTGTTCACCTGCCTGAAGCGTAACGACAAGCGTGAGATCAAGGTGGCGCAGCTGGCCGGCTCAGTGGCCGAGCACTCGGCCTACCACCACGGCGAGATGTCGCTCATGTCCACCATCATCAACCTGGCGCAGAACTACGTCGGAAGCAACAACCTGAACCTGCTGCAGCCCATCGGTCAGTTCGGCACTCGGCTGCAGGGCGGCAAGGACGCGGCCAGTCCCAGATATATCTTCACCCAGATGAGGTACACGTCAGGGCTGGACGGGATAGCAAAAAAACACTTTTTGCTTGATTTTGGGAAATTTTTGGGCGGGATTGAAGGTTGAAAAATTGAATAGTTTTATTTTTACAGCTACTGTAAATAAATAAAATCCCCACCTGCATGTCGACCGATTCGATACTTTGGTACCCTCTTACATAATAAAGATAAATCGTTTACAGTACATGACTTTAAATAACCTATTTACCGAAAAAGAGTCCAGATTTTTTTGTTTCAAATTTGTGCATAAACTTCTTGGCAGTCATGTCCATCATCGTCTGAGTAGCATCGGTATCTCTGGGGTCAGCTTCGGTTGTTACCATACAAATATGTACTGGCTGGACTGGAAGCCATACGGAGACAGTGATAGGAAGAAGCGACACTGTATCATCTATTATTAGTGAAGAAGGAATGAGTTCCATTGACCTTGACTCAGAAAAATCAATACTGTACTGTATTTGAAACAGCTGTCTTGTAAACAAGCGTGCCCACTAAATATGCAGGCATGGTGAAGCGAACTCATAAAATGCTGAGTACAGTACAAAATAATTTTTTTTTAGGGTACCTCGGATTACACTGAGGCTTGGATTACCGAATTTCAGTGCTCGAGACTACTGTACTCAAAACATTTCAGAGTTGCAAATCAGAACTTGAAACATTGCAGGTGTAAACAAAGCCTTGAATTTAGCTTGATGTTAAAACTAAACTTTGGGTACATTATGGTGGGTACACAATAGGGCACATAAGAACCGCAAGACCTGAAACATGGTTGCATACGATTCTAACAGTGCTTAACCTTCAGAGGCCACATTTTCAAAGCGTGTAAGAGAGTGTTGGCTCAATGCTCTAATATCTACATGACACTAACATGTCCAGTTAAAAACTAATTACATCAAAACTGTAAATGGCTAAATTATATTTTATCTTGTTCTAAGAAATAAGGGCCAGCGAAAGTACATGGGTTCACAGGGTTTTGACTTATGTGTAAGCAATTACTGCGATCAGAGACCACCCTTAGGTAACCACCGTGAAGCAACCTCCGGAAGGTTAAATCAACTTAACTTTGTAAGCGTTATTTTCAAAAGCTATAACTGCGACCCTGAGAGAAAAACAGTTTCTCTTTAAACATGTGAAATCTGGAAATGCTCTAGATTAAACCTTAAAATATGTATAAATCTTCTTTAGCTAATTCAGTATCCATCTTTGATTCTAAGCTTTTGTAACAACTAATGTGGCGGACAGGTGCTGTTCACCTGCCTGAAGCGTAACGACTAATAGGTCTGACTATATGAGGCAATACCTCTTTGTAAAACCTTACACAGTCAGCATAGAATCCGGCTACAGTGGTCAACTGACAAATCTCTTAACTATTAATAACTGTTGGGTTTGGTACACAGCAGATAGAAAGAAAGGCTGGCTCTGGGGGCACACAGAGGAGTCAGCACAGGTGCAACCTCTCAGGTAGTTTGGGAGGCTTTTGTACAGTGTTTCAAGCAAAGTCTTACTTAATCCTCACTTGCACCTATCTAGAGTTATCTATTGGTACAAGGGATAAACATATCGTAATCTTCTCAGACAGTCAGGCTGCCCTCAGAGCTGGACTGTCCACTTATCAACTCCTGCATTGTCCAGGAATGCTCCCAAAGCGCTCGAGCTCTAGCAAGTGTAACAATGTGGGCTTGAAAGGATACCGGGGCATCAAGGATTTAAAGGGAATGAAGCCGATCTGCTGGCTAGAAAGGGGCGCTGTCACCCTTTGCGGTCCGGAACCAGCGGTAGGAATCAGTCCTTCTCTTGTCAAAACTATGCTAGCCGATGGGCAAATGCGCGACACTGAGTGATGGAAACAGCTACCATGCCAGGAACCTGCCAAACTTTTAGTCAAGAATCCATCAAGGATACTTACCAAACATCTGACCAGTCTTGAGTAAGCCAGAACATCAGACTGGTAACATCATTATATCAGGGTCATGGGCATTTCAGAAATCACCTAGCAAAATTGGTTTCTACAGGAGATACCAGTTGTAATATGTGGCGTCTCCTGAGTCCAAAACACATTCTTATTGAATGTGAGTTGAAATGAGCCAGGAGACAGTGGGGTCAGTTTATTCTTCGCCGTTCAAAAGTCATCAAACCAGACTTAACTGACACCCTGAATATTCACCCCTTTGCTTAGTGTGGGCAAAGTTCCACTGCTGTACCAACACGCGTCATAGTTCTACGTTTTAGGTAGCAGCGCCAAATTACTAGCAATATAGGTTCTTTTGATTCACAAACAAATATATGTATGGAATTTTAGATGACATTAGAATAACTCGTGACAGCCAATTTTAACAGGAAATCACAGTGAAAATGATAGAAACCTGAAAGTATTCAGCCTCCAAAGTGAGTTCGAGTCGCCATGATACCAATCCGGCCAATGGATCGCCACCACGGATCCCGTAGACACCAGACCCAGTGAAAGTATAAGCTGAAATGTCCCTTCTTTTTGGTTTTTATTGTTTGCAAAGTGATTTCATGTTAAAAGTGTTTTTTAGTTAATGAAATAAGTGATATTGCGATGGTATCATAAAAATCATTATTTGCCCATAAAACTCTGTTGGGAAATCCTTCTGTGTAACTTTCTAGGTGACCATTGTATAATTATATTCCGGGAAACAGTTATTAAACTTCAGTGTCAACGGTAACAAACCTTCTGCTCAAAGCTAGATATACTCAAGATCCTATTAACTTAATCTTCTCCATATCTACATTCATTGAGATTCGCCTTAACCATAACTAGACTTTATGTTAAGCCGGAATCGTGAAATGCTTTTACCAAGATCTTCCAAACTTCACTTGCAATTTTTGGCTCAATCAACAATATTAGTTTTGATCTACCTTTTGTTATATTTTTCGTGTAACGTCTTACCTGTGATGCAGTGCCAGAGTTTTATGTTCCAAAATGCCTTAAGAGTCAACTTCCAAGTTGTATAGTTTTCCCTACCTTTCAACTTTTTAATTTGAGGAATAGAGGTCCCTAATGACATTTCCAGTTTTATTGACAAAACTAACTTAGCACAAGGGGAAACACGGTCGACCCATTAACTGTATGTAATGAAGTAACATTCTT
This sequence comes from Matsumurasca onukii, assembly GCA_018831715.1. Taxonomy (NCBI): domain Eukaryota; kingdom Metazoa; phylum Arthropoda; class Insecta; order Hemiptera; family Cicadellidae; genus Matsumurasca; species Matsumurasca onukii. The sequence continues at coordinate 18,565,957 of CM032067.1, forward strand.
CGGTAAAAACCCGCTTTAATCAACCCAATACTTCTCACACAAGATTAACATAAGAAATAAACAATAGTAAAAATGTAAATAAACCAATAATAGACAGTTTTCATTTTCTTTAAATCAGTTCAAGAACAACACAAGAGACAATAATAGGGGTGTGCGAGTACTCGATTATCGAAGTTCGAAAGATTACCGATACTCAACTCGGCTCGACCTGATCGGTAAAGCTCGAAGTTTGGTCGAGTAATTTGCCGCGAACGGTATAGAAGTCGTGATTTCAAAATAAAGGGGTTTTACCTTGGAAACAAATACTGCTCTGGGGATAAAACTGCAGAAAATATAACATAAAGTTATAAAGTTAAGTCAATTTTTGTGGATTTAATTTATTTAATGTTTTATTTTGGTTTTGTTTAGACTTTTACTGTTTGTTTAAACGTTAACAAATTTTTTCTTTCGTTTTGTTTCGTGTGAATTTTATGTGATATATTTAATGTGTGTGTTCATATTTAATTTATTTAATTTTGAATTGTAAAATTTGTCAAGTAAACTCCAAAATGAGCTAATTTTTCATTGCTATACGATAATACTCGACTTGACCCAAAACTCAAGCTTTTTTGTAACAAACTCGACTCAAACTAAAAAAAATGATACTCGCACACTCCTAGACAATATTGTAATTGAGATTAATTGACTTGGTTTTAAAAAGCCCTTGAGTAATTTAACCAGGAAACCCTCGCCGAAAGTCAAGTAATTTGGAGTAAAAATGATGCCATACCAGATGAAATGTCTGTGAAATGCTTGTGACTGACTCTACTGTATGTACGTTGGCAGAAACCCTGGTACAAGAACTTCCGAGGTGACATAGAGCAGCTGGGGCCCGACAGCTACCTGTGCAGTGGCGAGATCTCCATCGTGGACGATGATAAGCTGGAGATCACAGAGTTGCCGATAGGCACGTGGACACAACACTACAAGGAGGCTGTGCTGGAGGTGATGTTGCACGGCGACACGGAGAAGAAGCCTTCCATCATCAGGTGAGGGAAATATGCGCTGATTTTGTGCAGTGGGAAAAAACAAAGCATTATGGGTAGGGGTGGACGGGATTGGACTTTTCCCGTCGGGCAAGACAGAATTTTTTCCGTCTTTCAGGATGAGAGATGTGCTGAAGTGGAGCTACTCATACACGCCGTACATTCACTAAGGTTCTCTTTGATATCATCTGACATGTGCGCCAAAATAGCCGCTCTCGCCAAATTGGCATCAATACCTTGATGACTGGCATGGATTCTTGTTAATTCGAGAAGTTTTGGGGGATTAATAGTTTATTTCAGCCATTACAAATTATAAAGAAATGGTCGCCAAATTGAAAAAGGTTTATTAGTAAAAAAGTAAGAAAAGCCGCATATTCTATAAAATCCAATCTTGGTTCCATTTGTGGGTTTGAAAAAATCTTGAAGGATGAGCTCAAATATTGATATGTAAAGGAATAAATTTAAACAAATCAAATAAAGCTCAAACAACAAATTGGATAGATTTTAAAACTTAAAGTAGCATTTGAAAATTCATGAACCTAATCGTCAGACATGCTAATCACTAAAATGAAAAGAAAGAGCCTAGACTAGCCAATGAATGGGTGATGCTCTTAAAAAAATTAAAAATGCCATATCTCGAATTTCCAGAGACGAGAATTTTTTCTCGACAATTTTTATTCTCGGTGTTCGAGATAAATAAAAAAATGTAGGGATGAGTCCTGTTGAACCTTGGAACCGGTGAACCGAACCGGTGAACCTAAAATTGATAAAGCCGGTTCCGAACCGCCCCATAGCCAAATAACACATAGGATTAGGAATTGCGAAGTACTCATGTATTGAGTCCAGTTTGAGTATTTACCGCTACGAACTCGCCTCGACCTGATCGGGTAAAGTCAAATTTGGTCGAGTAATTCTGTCAGGAACAACATCGAAGTCACGGATTCCATTGGGCGGGTGCGAATGAGTCAAGAGATACCGCTAACGTATCGGTCGTGATTTCACCACTGGGCGCACGGGATTCAAGAGACGCCGCCAACGTATCGTCCGGAATTCACCGCTGGCCAGCGGGTTTCAAGAGATGTCAGCGAACACATCGAAGTCGCGATTTCACCGCTGACTCAAGGGGTTGGAGATCGCCGCCAACGAACCGAACCGGTTATGATCCGGAGAACCGGCAGAACGGAACCACCAGGAACCGTGAACCGCAACCGTAAAATTTTTGGAACCTAATTCATCTCTAAAAATGAAACGACGAAGTTTGTAATACCATAAAATTGACTAGAAGTTATTTGGAAACACGATTGCTCGCAAACTTGAAGATTACTCTAAATATTAAGTGACAGCAGTTGGAACAACGTGATTCATGTAACATCGACAACCAGTAGCCACTGAGAACGGGAAGTAGTTAAGAGGATGATGCAATATTTTATATTACAGCAACAAGCTTGTCAACTATTTTCTGGTAGGTATAGGTAAGTTAAATTTTGAATTTGACTAGTAATGTTTTAGGTTTTGTTGCTGCTTGTGTTAGGTTAGCCTAGCTTAGGCCTACAGCTTGACACATTATATTTTTTCAAGTGCTTCAATGTACAATGATAAAAAATAATTATTATTGGTAATCAAAACTGACAAATATTTTGTTTATGTGTACAGTACAAGCTATTAGAGCACTCAGGAAAAATAAAACACATTGACTTTACAGTGGCGAGATCTCCATCGTGGACGATGATAGCTGGAGATCACAGGTTGCCGGTAGGTGCAGTGGACTCTAACACTACAAGGAGGCTGTGCTGGAGGTGATGTTGCACGGCGACACGGAGAAGAAGCCTTCCATCATCAGGTGGGGAAATATCGCGGATTTTGTGGGTGGGAAAAACAAAGCATTATGGGTAGGGGTGGACAGAGTTGGACTTTTCCGTCCAGGCAAGACAGAATTTTCCGTCTTTCAGGATGAGAGATGTGACTCTTTTGTTACAGTGACTATAAGGAGTACAACACAGACACGACGGTCAGGTTCATGGTGACTCTTGTGTTACAGTGACTCTTTTGTTACAGTGACTATAAGGAGTACAACACAGACACGACGGTCAGGTTCACGGTGACGCTCCCGGCAAACAAGTTGCTGGAATTGGAGAACGAAGGTCTTCACAAGACGTTCAAGCTGCAGACGAGTCTCTCCATCTCCTGCATGGTAAACAAAAATCCTATTCTTGTATTAAGTTCTGTTCGAAAGTAGTAAGTTGCCCGTTTATTCTGGAAACGTTTCATTATATCCATATTAAAGAATGTTCTTTCATCTACACTACGGCATATTCACACAAAAATGCACAAAAAGTTTAAAAATAAAATGAGACCGCAAAGGGTTAAACTGGGTTAAATTTGGCTTTATATTGCAGAAACAATTTCTGGAAGAAAAAAGGCTGTGCATATGATTGGCTTAAAATGCAATACAAATAGCTTTTTGCGACAACTGAGTTCAAATACATTACTTTCTTACTTCCACCTTATGGTAAACTTCTTTAACGCTCAACGTTACGTATACAACAAAGTACGAGTTTAACATGGATATACTGAACAGGTTAGAAAACTGTCTGGTGAACCTGGAATAATCGGGGAATTTTGCCTTGTCAAAGGTGTGACGAAACTAATCTAAAAATAGGCAATAAACTGGGTGTTTTAAATGACAAGATTAAAAGTTGGCTATTTGAACAGAAACAGACAAGATTCAATCTTGTTTAGAGATATAAAAACTAAATCTACAACAGACATTTGAGTTTGACCACAGTAATTGTTTAATTTGAGGTGTGTGTGTTGAGCTTCTCGTATTCAAACTAGGCTACAATAGAAATTAGCAAAATGTGTAGTGAGTGACAAAAATCAACTTAGAATAAATTCACAACTAACTATTAAAAATAAATAAAGAATTGCATATTTCTATTTATAATTTAAAACTGCCGAATTTGTTTTTAGTGTGCTTTCGACAGAGGTAATGCGATGAAGAAGTACGAGAGCGTAAAAGTTATCCTGCAGGAGTTCTACGACTTGCGACTCGAGTTCTACGACAAGAGGAAGGCGTACCTGGAGGGCATGTTGGAGGCGGAAGCTTCCAAGCTGTCTAATCAGGCCAGGCAAGTAGCTTAGTGACCTTCCTCTGGATTCGGTTGGAATGTATGCAAAATTGTCTTCACGGTAAGACCCAGACCCGGGACCGTGAAATGTGCACTTGTCCCTGACCCCCAGAATACGTCTTGAGCTTTTTCTCCATAACTGTATACAGTTCGTTAGGTTTAGCATGGCCGGTGGCCTTGAGATTTCCTGCTGGCTGCTTATGGCCCTATAGCCCATCTCACCAGCCATGCTAAACCTGACGAAATGTATGCATGTACATGTGTGTAATCTCTACAGGTCGCATTTTTTGTCCGATTTTCATGAAATATGGTACAAATTTTCCAAATATTGGTCAAGTTTGTTAGCCATCAAAATCGGACTACCGGAAGTACCATTTTTGGGAGGGAGTTTTTATCAATAAAAGGGGTTTTAATTATCTAAAAACAGTAAATTTCATCCCATTTTGCTGAAATTTGAAATAAATAATGTATTTTGATAGTATCCATCAACATACCGAAAAGTCCATCAAGTAGTTTCAAAATGGCTATTCACGATACGTAGTAAAACGTGCAGTAAAATGCCACGTAAGTCAGGATATAGGCAGAAGCGAGGCTGTGAGCGTAACGAACAGCCTTGTAACTTCCTATAGCAATAAGGAAATCCGCTTCACTCAGGGCAGCAGCGCTTTAGCGCTTAGCTGCATTTGGCCTGGTTTAAATTAATTGTACTCTGGAGAACAGAAGCCTCAATTTGACGTAAGCCTGAAAGCACTGCGCTGCACATTGCCCAGTGACTTTTGCCGATTTCTAGAACATTTCCATCTGGTTCAAGCAAATTCCCAAAGTTTGAAGAAGTAGAATTAATTTGAGATGAGTAGTGCTAAGTTAACAGCATGTATTTCTTCAAGCTCACTAAACGATGTCTACAGTTCACAATCAATTTCTTCTTATCCAATGCTATAATTGTGCTACTATGAGGTACTCCTTGTGTCTATGTAAGCGTCGTCACTATTCACTACAATGGCGGGGAATTGTCACAGGTTTATCTTGGAGAAGTGTGACGGCAGGCTCACGATAGAGAACAAGAAGAAGAAAGCCATGATTGACGAGTTGATGAAGAAGGGCTACGACTCGGATCCAGTCAAGTACTGGAAGCAGAAGCAAGACAGAGAAGCAGTCCTGGTGAGTCCGGGTATTCCGGGAATTTTGTTATATGGGAAAAAGAAAGTAATTTCACGGGAATTTCGTCCCTAAACCAAGAACTTGTGAAAAGGGGAGTCGTTATTTTTGTCACTGATGAAATTGGAAGTCTTGTGATCGGCCCGAACTGTAGCAAAAGTTGTGATCACATCATTCTGGGATGCTGACAAAAGTCATCATTTTGTGGGCGATGCTAACAGGGTTTAGGGGATGCCGCAAAAGACAAATAAAATCAGGATTTCGTCACGGACACTATAATGCTAGTCTATAAATTGTCCCGAACGGCAACGTTAGGCTAGAGATTACTGCCGAAATTGGCTGGAGAACTATGACTCACGTAACATAGCATTTCAACAGTGTTTCTATATTTAAATCTCAATCAAAGCCTCATATTGTTCTACCCCAAAAACAGTAAAACAGTGGAATTTACACTGGAAAATGTGGGAATTATACAGGCGTTTTGGTTTCCCTGAACGCCAGACTTTAATGTCACAAATGGGGTTGTTGCTGTGTAAATTAATTTACTGGAAAGCTGAGTAAGTTATCAAAATAGACATGAAAAGGTAAATTAGTTGGAAAGAAAATGATAACAGTATTAATTTCTTTGTTATTTTTCTGCTGCTACAATTGATCAATTCAGGATGGCGAGGTACGTTTGAATTATTATTATAAACAGCGTACACCTATCTTGAAATTCCACGTTTGATGCTCTGGATCACGAGAGTAATCATTGAGTTATGAGAGATTTGTGCAGTTGCTATTGGAATTTTAAGGTTTTATAGATCTTTCTTAACATAAAAAACTTTATTGACAATTTGTAGCCTCAGTTAATTCATTTGAATAAAGAATATTTGAATTGAATTGTCTTACACAGGAAGTCAAACAAAAATACTTACCTAAAATGATAGTAGCAATTGGAAAGGCTTTCCTTAATAATTGTATCTGAGCCTCTCAATTATCCAGATAAGAAGTTTTAGCATATTTCTTTAACGAGAAAACAGTTGTGGCCAGATACCAGACTGATATTAGGATTTTGACAGGGAGTCAGGCTTACTTTTTCTATCAATAAGTTGACCTATTAAAAGGTATGTTCACAATCCTAATATCAAACGTTTTAAAATACTCCTACCAGCACTGATTTGATTCCAAGAGTTTTGCAAATTTCTTGGAAAATTTTGTTGCTTATCTTGCACGTGTTACAATGAAAAATTTTCTTTTGAGAACAAGCTAACAATTTTCTGACAAACCTGAATATTTCCAAATCTTATTAAGCTTCAGCTCTAACCGACTAACATGACGTTGTGACGTGTGTGAAATGTGCAGGAGGAGAAAGGCGAGGAAAGTCAGGAGGAAGAAGAGGAAGAGGGCTCAAGCAAGGGTCCGGACTACGACTACCTGCTGGGCATGACCATGTGGAGTCTGACCCAGGAGAAGAAGGACGAGCTGTTACGCAAGCGGGATGAGAAGCAGACGGAGTTGAGGATCCTGCAGGCCAAGACTGCCAAGGATCTGTGGCAAGAGGATCTACTTGTGCTCAGTGAGAAGGTAACCTTCCAGCAGTGGATCAGTATACGGGAGGTTAGGAATTGTACGAGTTAAGTGCGAATTTCTTCACTGAACAGAGAAATTGTGAGAATACCGAAAACCGTTCTGCTGAATTCTCAGTAGTTTCAGTAGTTTGTCACCCACGTAATTATCCTTAAAAACTGTTATATTACCATAAAATAACCATTATAAACCATAATACAATTTTACAACCATCAACATTTTTCACCAGCAGCTCAACAAATTTGGTACCATAGGACGTCGATAATCCGAACTAATTGGGACCAAGGGTGGTTTGGATTTTCAAATTGTTCAGATTTTCAAACCAAAGGCAAAAAAAGACGTGTATGTGCTTTAATTATGTTATTTTATACGATTTAAATAGGTTAACTGCAAATACATGACCTATAGAACATTTTAAATTTATTTTGAATTGTAAGGCAAACATTTTTCCTTTTCAATTTTGTTGACGTTGCCATTGGGAGAAACTCTCATACCACACGTGATAACAAGCCAAAACAATAAAACGCAGTTAACTGTACACCGTACCTAGCGTAAGAACGACTCGTCACTGTTTGTTATGGCAGGGTACAGACTAGTGTGTTGCTAATGGAAAGGGAGGACGGATGTAGGGGATAGGGGGGCGAGCTAATATATATAGCTCTTGGAGGTCGCTGCCACAATACACTGCGTGAGTCACCCGGCTGCACGTACATCGCACTACCTGTGGACTGTTGCGGGTGAGTCACCACTACGTGCGCATATAAACAACTTATTGTTGCAGATGGAGTGTTCCAGTTCCAAACACACTTATAATTTAATCTCGTTCGCAAAAATATTGTTTTGGTGTCCCTTCTTAGTGATATTTAAATCGTATTTGACAAAAACATATTTTTGCATTTTCTTCCCGTAAAGGCGTTCGTACTTTGACGTTTTCGGATAATTGACGTTCGGATTATCGACTTCCTACTGTATATCCTATCCAAAGTAAGATAAATTGTGATTCGGCCAACGTGGTACTTCAATTAACATGCAAAAACTATCCTAAACATTACATCGGAAACACTATAACCCCCTCTTAGATTTCGGATAACCAATCATTGATTTGACATTAGTCATCAATATTCAAATAGACCTCTATCAGCCCACGCCATAGAACATAAACAAAATTAGACGAATGTTTCACTCTGAAAGCTGTCTACTTAGAAAACCTGAACCCTGGAGAGCCAAGATTTGTTACGAAAATGAAATTGCTAGATGTCGAGACTGCTCACCATAATAAAACTTTGTAAAAATTACAGGCAACCCTGCAACTACCCTATCGCCAAAATATCCATCTGTAAAAAAAGTCCTGGTTATAAAAAATTCTCGCTTGATTTTCGGTATTTGAATTTTGGTTGTGAATTTTCTTATCCGTCGCGTCGTGCCGACCTGTAAACTCAAGCGTTGTTTCCGCAGCTGGATGAGGTTGAGGAGAAGGAGAGGCTGGAAGAGGCGGCCGGGGCGCAGACTGCCGGCAAGAAGGCCATCAAGCTGAAGCCGGGAGCGTCAGCAGCCAGGAAGGTACAGAAGATGGCGGCCGAGACCATGCCTTCACCTCAGGGCAGGAGAGTGGAGCCCAAGGTGCCGGAGGAGACTAAGATGAAGGTGAAGCGAGCCATAAAGGCCAAGGAGAACAAGGGCAAACGAACCGTAAGTAATTGGTGTAGTCTGCGTTTCTTTCTTTGAAAATTTCTCACTGCAATGTAATGTTGAACTTAGTTGAACAACAAGAAAATTGAAGGAATGAATAGAACATAAGTATCATTCACTAAATTTTAATTTAGAGGTTTTGAGAATAGTCTCTGCAATCAGCAATTTTTTCTACTTTATTAATTTTATTTATGTTTTATGCTATCAAAATGGATAGAAAGGAGATCAGGCTCACCAGGATAAAGTAGAAACACGTAGAAGACCACAACAGTTGACAGTCGATGTTCTTCTATATGTTAACTACTTTATCCAAATGAGCCTTTTCACCTTTCTATCCTTTTTGATAGCATATCCTGGTTGGCCTAGTGCCCTATTTCTGAAATCTTATTTACTTGTTAGACACAACTGATGATGAGATTATTCTCAAAACCGGTCATGTAAATTAAAGTTTGCCCTGTGATACTTATGTTCTCTTCGTCCCTTTAAATCAAACATAGTACTCCTCCAAAGTGGATTTTACTTTACCAATTAACAAAAAAGATTTGTTTTGCAATTTGGCCAAATTCCAGTTTTTCTTGTGTTATCGGATACAAGATGTGTGTCAAACTGTGATATTTAAAAATAAAAAGACGATTATAACATTAAAATCATGTAAATAATGTATTTACATGGTTAAAAGTTATCAATAAGTGTTTTCATTTTCAGAAAAAAATCAAGGAAGAAGACGATAAGGACGAGTTTGATTTGTTGTGCGATAATGAAAAGTCTCTGTCAGAAAAGATTGGAAATTCTCCTGAAAAAATAGCCAAAAAAGCTAAAGCAATCAAGAAAGGTGAATATAATTTAATCTTAATCAATTTACGATATTATTCAGGTATTAGTTGTAAGCTAACATGTGTATAAATGTGGGTTTACAAGAGATGTGCCACAACGCAGATTATTAACTTTTCTGCAATGGATTAGGCAACTTGAAATTCTTTCTGCTAAAACAAGCATGAACCAGGTTGGCTCAGTAACTAACACATGCTTTAAGTCGTAATTTTCAGCTTACATGTTGTTATTGGCAATCTGTTGTCAAGGTCATTGTGTAGAGATTATTTTAAAACTCTAAAAATTCTTACTTTGGTGTGATTATCCATTTTTGTAACTGTATTATATTGTGTTTTACTATGTAATTTAGTACAGGCCAAGGTACAGTCAACTCCCGATTATCCGGGCTAATTAAGGGGTGGAGAGGCACGGATAACCAAAAACATGGATAATCCAAAAATTGACAAAATTGAGGGGATAAAATTCTTACGATTGAGTTTAACCCAGTTAAATATTATTCATGCTAAATATTGCGAACCGTCTGCTCTCCCACCCCGTACTGCACAGCAAGCGATTTAACCGTGTTGCCATTTTCTGTTTTCTCAATTATTTCCAACTTTTTGTAAATTGATAAAACAGTTTGTTTTCTCCTCTTATCCATCACTAGGTCACACGCGCATAAATAATTATAGTCTCAACTGCACCACTTTCACTTTGACACTGACAGGTGTCAGTGACTTTGGCTGAGAGACGTAGGCGAATATATGCGACGGTCGATCCTGACTCAATCTCATTTGCTCCGCTTGCGTTATATGCCTGGCGGCGCGAGGATACAACGCGCGCGGTGTAGTGTCAGCTGTATCGATTCGTGCTGTCCTTGAAGTAGCCTCAGTTTTGGAGCCCACAGATTATACAATATTGCGCAACAATCACAGAGCGCGTAGTTAGTGAAACCAGTATGTGATCCCTTTACTGTATTGGCAATTTCTTTTTCTTTCATGACATCCGTTCCTATGGTAGTTGCTCATTATTTCAATTTTTTTCTAGTAGCTAACCCGGTTGATCCGCAACCCGGATAATAAGCACCCGGTTAGTCGAGAGTTGACTGTATACATTTTCATCCCACAAGCTCAAATTCTACTTATAGACCAGATGCACTATTAACAGGGCCAAACTTTTCGCTCGTTTTACAATCAAGCATCTTCTGTGGACTCGCTTAGACCGGGACCAGTCTCATTATGTCCACTGAGGTTGCTCGAGTAGTTTATCGACACTGTCTACACTGAAAGCTCTAGATAACAGTCGTAACTTAAGCCTGTTTCAAATTTTGTCTTGTAACTAGCATAACCACTACTAGGCCTCGTAACTAACGTAACCACTAAGTGTCCGGTCCGGTTGTGTTTGCAGAGAGGAAGCTGTCGAAGGGTTCTCCGAAGAAGAAGGGCAGTAATCCCTGGAGTGACTCAGAGGGCGAGGGCTCGTTCAGCTCGGGAGCTAGTGACCTGGATGCCCCTGTGCGCGCGCCCCCGGCTCGGACCACTGCAAGAAGATCTGCCGGTAAGCGCAACGCACGAGGTCACTAAATCACTATTTGACATGCCGACCACTCTCATGAGAGTATTTTAAGGCAGATATGTGGTGAAGGATGAGTGTGATGAGTGGTAGTAATGAGTTATGAGGTGTAGTCTTGTTACAAACTAAGGCCGACTCTTCCTTAGAATGGGTAATTTGTATCAGAATTCAAACATAACGGTCAGTCTCAGCATTAAAGGCTAGATTTGTCTGCAAAGGAACACACAGCACTTGAGGACTTTGTCAGGCAAGAAATCAGCTGGATCTATCTGAGACTTTAGCCCAATGACCAATGGAAATACAAGGACCAACGGCTTAAGGTGACTTCCGAACCATGCAGGTGATGGTCTGATATGTCTAAACGATGGTGGGAGTTGATGCGGGTATCATCAGATGATCACTGAGACTATCTGATCCGCTTTAGATCTATAACATCCTCAAAACCTGACCTCCATGAAGCTGGATTACAGGACCACGCCATGAGTCCCAGTCACGAGGTGTGAGTGTTGTAGCTGTATCAGTGACGGATCCAGCAATCGTCAATTGAAAATCTTAGGTTCAAATAGTAAAGAAATTACAATTACCTTGTTTAGTGTGCCTGTAGATCCTGAGGCAGTGAAAATTCAAATGCTGATGCGCATTTCGGCCTCAAAAAGCCATCGTCGCAGCACCATACACACTATTGTTCACTTCACTTATATATACACTAGTTTTGTCGGAGATATAGTGTATATGGTGCCCCGATGGCCTTTTGAGGCCAAAATGCGCATCAGCATTTGAATTTTCTCTGCCTCAGGAGTCAGGATCTACAGGCACACTAAACAAGGTAATTGTTATTTAAAAGGTCCTGAAACCGGAATAGTGAATTTGTAAAGAAATTACCGATTTATTTTTACTTGTAGTATTTCCGCTCTAAAACTCCTTGTACTGGAAATGAGTTAGTTAGGATTCCTCATCTATAATCAGTTAATATGAGAGTTTTTATTTGCCTCTGTCGCAATGTGAAGTTAGCTGCATCAGGCGGTCAATATTTTGGCAAATCCAGCTGGTTTTTGCCTGACAAAGTCCGCAAATGCTGTGTGTTCCTTTGCAGACTAATCTAGCCTTAAATGCTGAGACAGACCGTTATGTTTCGATTCTGATATAAATGTGTTGTATTCAGCTATATTTCTTCTGTTCATGAACCACGTGTAGGTTGTGTGTATATTAATATCTTCCTTTTCATCTATTTAACGTTACCTCTGGTTTTACGTGCAAGTTTTAAGTAAGCTTAAACTTGTGTATTAACCTAATATTTGAGTCCAGCTAGCTTGGTTTGTTTAATTCACAGTTTTTCAAAAGTAATATTTCAATCTGATTTAAGACAAACTATTTGACTTTAAAATAACAAAAACCTTTTTGCGTTAATAATTTTCAATAATAAATTTGTTGGAGATCGATCAACATCATCTAAACATACACACACAATATACACCCAATAAAAAATACTAATTTCATTATTAAAAGCTAGTAGACACATTTTGTAGCCATTGTAAGTCGTTTAGTTTCAAAAACAAAGTTTTGGCTATGCAAAACTAGTCACTTTTCGCCTACTCAAATTGCTGGTTTAATTAATATTGTATGTTTCAGCCGAAAAGGTGAAATTCAACTTTGATGAGAATTCTTCGGAGTCTGACGGTGAATTGGAACTGAAAGACAATGAGGCTGTGTTAAACGGAGGCGGCTTCAAACAAGAAATCGACAATGACTTAGATAACGAGAGTTTCCAGTGAGTGCAACCGGTTTTATTACTTTAGTTCTAAAAATAAAAGACTGCCTGAACAGAAATATTCAGCATGAAGTACAAAAAAGGTGAACACAAGTAAAAGTTAAAAACCCAGAAGAATTTGTACCAAATTACAAAATTTAAAGACTTCTCTCCGGTGCTGTTACTCTGTTTTCTTCAACCCTTTCCGTCACGAGTGTACACGGATGGACAGTGCCGAAAAGTAACACAAGCCGTCACACTCCCTTACAAGCGGACAACTGCGCAGAAACGTGGTACGGTAGATTTTACTGTTGTATGCTGCATTCTAGTGGCGATTTTGATAACTAGTTGGGTTGCCCTTTAGTAAAAAACACTGTATGGTATATAGTTATTTGTCTTTTTTTTGTACTTTACATCTGTTTAAAAATGGTTTAGTGTTTGTCTGTCGAGTTAAGGACTAAACATGGCCAATGCGTCAGGCATGTTGGGATATAGTAAAATAGACAATAATAGTGATTTTGAAGATAATAGTTGAGTGACGGTGATGAAAGTTTACTAGGAGTGTTGAAGAAGGGAACGACGAAGACCTTGGCATTCCCCTCCAGCGCCCATCCTCTGCACCGCCTCCTTGGAGTTTATTTCTTACCCCATTATCATTACGTTTTCAGTAATTAAAGTAACAATATTATAAGGGGTTAATTAAAAGGTTTGTTTGAGATTTATTGTAGTACCAAGCTTCTGTGTAAATTTCAGCTCAGACAACTTCGTACCTGATGCTAGTGAAAGCGATGACGATAAGCCGAAGAAAAAGACTAACGCTAGGAAGAAAGCAGGCTCAGATGACGAGTTTCAAGCAAAGAAACCTAAAAAAGGTATGTTTTTTTTATTTAAAGATTGGTATATCTTAAGTACAAGGGCCGATTTCTGTTCAATAATTCTTAGAGCTGGATCTCGGATTTTCAATACCGGGACAGGATTAAGGTCATTTCCTGATCCCCTCACCCTAGTACTGAAATTTCGGGACGGGAAGTATAAACCACTGGTGTTTTTTGTTGTGAGTGTGTACTGTACTTCTGGTGTAGTTAACATAAGGAACTAGTGGCAGTTCTAAGTAAACAACCCCTCTACTTCCGTTCTGAGTGCATTTTCAATGGTGGCCGGCAGCCATTATCAGGTTGGCTGATAAAGATCTCAGACAGAACCAAACATCCATTTTGTACTTGTACTAGATCCAATTCTAGCTTGCAATATCTATTTTTATTGTACTAAAAATCTTTTGCAGTTTACTGTAATTCAAACCTAATTATAAAAACAAGGAAAGAGGATAGTAAAAGCTGGCTTACCTTGTAAATTCACCTAGTTTAGCCATAAACTCATCCTTTGAAACCTAGTATAAAAACATTATTTTTAAATGAAATTAATCGTTGAGTAAATGGAGATGAGATAAGGAAATAAAATGGGTGGTGAGTGGGTTCTCTGATGGTTGTGATGTACTTTCAGATTTTTATTTTACAACTGCATGGTGTTGTAAGCCATTTATCTTAAACAAAATAATTTGATTGAAGAAACTCAATTTTATTTAATATTTATTTAATACTTTCATATGTCTATTTGCCAACTTTTCCGTTCCTGAATCGGATTTTTGGCAAAATCCCTTCTTAAGTGGTCTTCAAACAAGTCATAAGTAATCTACCTTTTATCTAGTATAACAACAGCTCCTCCTTTATCTGTTTCAACAATTGTTATATTTCACTGATTTTAAACAATTGTTGAAGCAGATAAAGGAGGAGCTGTTGTTATACTAGATAAAAGTAGATTATGACACAAAACTTGAAGACCACTTAAGAGAAGGACCTACCAAAACCAATTAAAGATCCAACAACATACTACGAAAATAAATTGTATAAAATGCTTAAAACATGAAAAGGACTTGAAGCTAAAGTTAGAACGTTTCTAACTCCTCATAATTCTACACCCCCATATATTAGAGGTCAACCTAAGATTCACAAAGAAGGTAACCCATTACGTATAATAATCAGTACAATAGATCCCATCATATAATTTGCTAAATATTTGAAACGTTTGAACCCTTTGCTTTCTAATAACAATACAATAAAAAACACTTCCGATTTTGTTGATCAAATTAAAACAATAACAATTTTGATACTGACATTTTGCTAGTTTTGATGTCAAAACATGTATCCCAGTATTCCCATAACTGATACTTTAGTTCTAGTCAAAGATCTTCTGAACCAACACAATAATAATAGCAATGGTTCCTTCACCGAAACAATATTGGAATTGTTATCGTTTTGTTTGGATGCTAATTATTTTCGTTATAAAACTGATTACTATAAACAAACTGATGGTTTGCCAATAGGAAGTTCTCTGAGTCCAGTATTGGCAACATATTTATCGAGAATTTGGAAAATAAAGTGATGAACAAATGCCCCATAAAACCAAAATTTTATAAAAGATATGTTGATGATTGTTTCTTAGTGGGATTCAAATAATAAAGTTTGGAAGAATTTCTAGGAAATTTTAACTCAATGCACCGAACATTAAGTTTACCATGGAAGTAGAAATTAACAAGAAACTACCATTTTGGATGTTTTGATAGATCATAGTAAAGACACTAATCTCTCAGTTTTAGAAAAGAAACACACGGAGGAATATATTTAAATTATAATTCTAATCACCCGATGTCTACAAAAAATTGGAATAGTAAAAACATTGAATCACAGAAATAACCTAATTTCAACTAATGAAAATTTAAAACAAGAAGAGTTCAATAACATTAAAACATTATTAAGAGAAAATGACTATCCTAACCACTTTATTAAAAAACATTCCCAAATCAAAAATAAATCTATTTCAGAAGAAATCCAACCTATATCTACAATTTCCATACCTTACATTAAAGGTTTATCAGATAGAATCAAATCCATCACAAAGAAATTTAATATTAGAACAGTTTTCCATGCAAACTCCAAACTAAAATCAAATTTAATCAACTATAATTATAAATACAACAAAAACCTAATTTACAAAATTCCCTGTGTAGACTGCAATCAAGTTTATATTGGACAAACTGGCTCGTTTATTGAAAACAGAATAAAACAACACAAAAGTAATTTTAAATTTCAAAGAGAAGAGAGTAATCTTGTACAACACCAAATTAACACCAACCACAGAATAAATTTTGATAGTACCGAAATTATACATTTTGAACCTAACAAATTTAAAAGAACATTTTTGGAATCAGCCTTTATGAAATACAAGTTTAAAGATCATTTTAGTCAACATAGTTATAGTATAAACAATCTTTGGGACGAATTACTTATACCAAATTTTACATAGTTTTAGTTTACATCATATGGTTTTAAGTTTTGTTTTTCAAGTAAAAAATTGTTTATTGTATTGATCTGAAGAAGCTTAATGTTATTAAGCGAAATATAATCATTTTTCAAATTAAACTATTGTTTTAATGGTTTTGTGGAAGACATCGCCAACAAACTGAAGATTCAAATAAATTGTGTATTAACCTAATATTTGAGTCAACTAGTTTGGTTTCTTTATTCATGTTTTTCAAAAGTAATATTTCAATCTGATTTAAGACAAACTATTTGATCCTTAAAAATAACAAAACCTTGCATTAATAATTTTCAATAATAAATTTGTTGAGATCGATCAACATCATCTAAACATACACACACAATATACACCCAATAAAAAAATACTAATTTCATTATTAAAAGCTAGTAGACATTTTGTAGCCATTAAAGTCGCTTAGTTTCAAAACAAAGTTTTGGCTATGCAAAACTAGTCACTTTTCACTACTCAAATTGTTGGTTTAATATTGTATGTTTCCAGCCTAAAAAAGGTGAAATTCAACTTTGATGAGAATTCCTTGGAGTCTGACGGTGAATTGGAACTGAAAGACAATGAGGCTGTGTTAAACGGAGGCGGCTTCAAACAAGAAATCGACAATGACTTGGATAACGAGTTTCCAGTGAGTGCAACCGGTTTTATTACTTTAGTTCTAAAAATAAAAGACTGCCTGAACAGAAATATTCAGCATGAAGTACAAAAAAGGTGAACACAAGTAAAAGTTAAAAACCCAGAAGAATTTGTACCAAATTACAAAATTTAAAGATCTCTCTCCGGTGCTGTTACTCTGTTTTCAACCCTTCCTCCACGAAAGTGTACACGGATGGACAGTGCCGAAAAGTAACACAAGCCGTCACATTCCTTACAAGAGGACAACTGGCGCAGAAACGCGGCACGGTAGATTTTACTGTTGTATGCTGCATTCTAGTGGCATTTGATAACTAGTTGGTTGTTCTTTAGTAAAAAAAACACTGTATGGTATATAGTTATTTGTCTTTTTTTTTGTACTTTACATCTGTTTAAAAATGGTTTAGTGTTTGTCTGTCGAGTTAAGGACTAAACATGGCCAATGCGGCCAGGCATGTTGGGATATAGTAAAATAGACAATAATAGTGATTTTGAAGATAATAGTTGAGTGACGGTGATGAGTTTACTAGGAGTGTTGAAGAAGGGAACCACGAAGACCTTGGCATTCTCCAGCCCATCCTCTGAACCTCCCTTGAGTTTATTTCTACCCCATTATCATTACTGCCAGTAATTAAAGTAACAATATTATAAGGGGTTAATAAAAAGGTTTGTTTGAGATTTATTGTAGTACCAAGCTTCTGTGTAAATTTAGCTCAGACAACTTCGACCTGATGCTAGTGAAAGTTGCATGACGATAAGCCCAAGAAAAGACTAACGCTTAGAAGAAAGCAGGCTCAGATGACGAAGTTTCAAGCAAAGAAACCCAAAAAGGTATGTTTTTTTTATTTAAAGATTGGTATATCTTAAGTACAAGGGTCGATTTCTGTTCAATAATTTTAGAGCTGGATCTCTGATTTTCAATACCGGACAGGATTAAGGTCATTTCCCGATCCCCACCCTAGTACTGAAATTTCGACGGAAGTATAAACCACTGGTGTTTTTTGTTGTGAGTGTGTACTGTACTTCTGGTGTAGTTAACATAAGGAACTAGTGGCAGTTCTTAAGTAAACAACCCCCCCCCCCCTACTGTTCTGAGGCATTTTCAATAAAATGGGCAGCCATTATCAGGTTGGCTGATAAAGACTTTGACAGAACCAAACATCCATTTTGTACTTGTACTAGATCCAATTCTAGCTTGCAATATCTATTTTTTATTGTACTAAAACCTTTGCAGTTTACCGTAATTCAAAACCTAGTATAAAAACAGTGAGGGAGAGATAGAAGGCTTTTACCTAAGAAAAGGTTTAAATAAAATAGCACACTGAAAGTTACACACAAATGCACTGATATTTCAGCCCTTTACTAAGGGTTTTATCAAAGTTATTTAGAGTTTCTAACACTAAAACACAAAAAAGTGGCCATTTTGTTTTTTTTTTGTGTTTAGTTTCAGAAAAATATCAGTGCATTTTGTGTGTGACTCTTCTGTGTGCCTATATTTTATTCTAAATTTTTTTAGGTAAGCTAGCTACTATCTCTCCTTGTAAATTCAATCTAGTTTAGCCATAAGGCTCTTCCTTTCAAACCTAGTATAAAAAAAACATTATTTTTTAAATGAAATTAATTGTTGAGTAAATGGAGATGAGATAAGGAAATAAAATGGGTGAGGGTGAGTGGGTTCTCTGATGGTTGTGATACTTTCAGATTTTTTATTTTACAACTGCATGGTGTTGTAAGCCATTTATCTTAAACAAAATAATTTGATTGAAGAAACTCAATTTATTTAATATTTTATAAAGGTGTGCTAACCATTTTAAGGCTCCAGACGAGATCGAAATGAGAATCAAAAAAACTTCAAGAATCGAGATCGAGCTCTAGAAATTTTAATTTTGATAATTTTCGTGCCAGATTTGTTTGTTTTTGCTATTATTAAGTAGTTTGCTTAGTTGTTATAGAATATGGTATTATTGTAATATTAAAAGTCTAATGTGTTTTATTTTTTTCCTGAGTGCTCTAATAGCTTGTACTGTACAAATAAACAAATTGTTTCATCCAGTTTTTGATTACCAATAATAATTATTTTTATCATTATTTTACACATCAAACGAAGTGAAAAAAATTTAATGTCAATTGTAGGTAAGTTAGATTTAACCTAGACCAATAATAAACAGCAACAAAAACCTAAAATATTACAAGTCAAATTAAAAATTTAACTAACCTATACCTACTCAGAAAATATTAAACTAAAATATTATGGTTAAGGACATAGAGATTTATTTTGGTAATTGTTAATTATTGTCTCCCTTCCATCCTCCCATCACATCAAGTTTCAGTTAAGCCGATTAATATTTACCCCACTTGTAAATTGACAATCACAGAGTTCTAAGCTGGTTTAAATTTTTTTTCGGTTTTATTTTTTAGAGATGGTCGGTTCCAAAATTTTACTGGTTCTCGGTTCAGAGAAAAACGTTCTCGGTTCCTGTCGTTCGTCTGCCATACATCAATTGACTCAGCTAACTCAAGGTGAAATAACCACTCGGACTCGTTCAAGTGCATTTTCTGACTTGTTCTTAACGTTCACGTAAAATCACGACTGGATACCATTCATTTCCAACCTTCAAACGTTCAAGGGTGAATATCATCAATGACTGATATAGCTAGCTTTACAATTCACTCCTAGCTAAGGCTGTGAAATCATCACTGGACAATTACCAAGAAATTATCTCTTTTGACTCCCTAACTATGTGGAACACGAGTTCGATAGCTTCACGTACAATTATCACCAAATTTTGAAGCTTTACCGAATAGGTCAAACAGTTCTAGTAGCGGTAGAATACTCAAACTCGACTTACATCGAAAGTACCGCACACCCATAACCCCTATGTGTTATTTCCTATCAAACCAGTTAAAACCTACTTTATAATTTTGTTCCGGTTAAATGGAGAATAGTGGAAAAAACTGAGTTATCTCTTGGCATTTTTTTTCTACTCTCAATTTTAATTTTAAAAATTCCATGGTGAGAAAATTTATCTTAAACAAAATAATTTGAGAACTCGCATTATTTAAATATTTATTTAATACTGTATGTCTATTTGCCAACTTTTCTCCTTCCTCAATCCCGATTTTTTTACAAAATCCTCCTGTTGCTGTCCTGGACCTCAATTTCTGCTCCTCCGCACAGCTCTAATAATTCTAAATCGAATACCATTTGCAGATATGTAAGGTTATATTTATATTAAAGAGCATTCTTTAACTATACTTTGACATAGTGATGAATTTCATAACAGGAGGCCAATATAATAAATTTTATTTTGTACAAGCGCTTTCGATAGCAAAGCTATCATCTTCAGGCTGTTGCACTGTTTTGTTTTGTACAACTCCCGGTTTTGTCCAAACATATTGTCTTCAAATTTCTTTAGTAATTAGCTATTTTACGTGTATTCAAATTAAGATCTCTAATAAGTCATTTGACAAAGTATTTAAATTGTGTTTGAAATATTTCCAGCGTGTTGATTTAAAGTCACTATTGATAGTCCCATGTTTCGGATTAACATTCAGATTTTAGCACTTCTCCAAATTTGAAGGCATAAATAGTTGGGTCGGATGGTGTAGTGGTCAGCAAGCGAGAGACCCGGGTTCAATTAACTTTTGTTCGTTTCATTCTCTAAGTTAATTTTTTGTTCTTAGCACCAGCAAAACCTAGGAAGAAGAAGGGATCAGACTCAGAAGACGACTTAGGAGCGTCCAAACCTAAAAGCAAACGTAAGTTTAGTTCCATATTAGCTAGCTGTGTCACGGTGCTTCGTCACTGATGAAATACGTGTCTACTGGCCACAAAAGTCAGATAATACGAAAAAGTAGCAAATTCTAGGAATAGGTTAGAGAAGTCATGAAAAAGTCACGAATATCAATTAAAGTTCAATTTAAGTCACAGATTTTAGCATCCGGCTAGGTAAATAGCGGAAACAAGTAAATAATAAATACATATTTTATTTCGTTAACAAAATACATTGCATGAAATTTGTCAGGTTTTAAATATTTTAATAGCTAAAATTTTATCACTCATACTTACATCGAGAACTCATTCATACATACAATTTATACATCATACCAGCTCATTCATTCAATTCTCCCACTTACATCCCAAGGCCGGTAGCCATTTCTCACTAGGTCTCCCATTGGTGTGCTAAGAACTTGTCTCAACTATAGAAAGTGTTCACGGCAAAAAACTGTAACTTTGTCCTTTTTGTAAAGTAAATTTTTCCTCTTTTGGGAAGGAAAGGAAAAGTAAATAGAAAGTTAAAGATGTATTGGAAAGCTTATTTGTAGACTCGGGAGACATGTTTTCTTCCTTTGCTGTTCATGATTGCTCTATTGTTCAGGTTTTCTTTTCACGCCTTGCATTGCATGTTTACACACACCTCTAGTTTTCTGATCTAAAGTCATTTACTATTCATAAGTAATTTCTGTTAAGTCATTTTGAGGAACTTAATTTATTCTGTTACTCAATTTATTTGCTAATATCCAAGAAACTTACTGTACAAAATTGTTGACAAAAGGTCATTAGTTTTTTTAAATTTGGGCCACAAAAAAGTTACAGATTTTGCTTTTAGTAGAACTGTAGTCACCCTGTGGCAGTATCCTATTATATTGAGGAAAAACACAATAAAATGAGCATGTTTCCCACAGCAATTTTCATTTCAGTGTTTTATCCACAATAAAACATATATGTAACAAAGCAGGCTGTTGCTCGGGTACTGGAATCAAACTACTGATTCTGCCCTACGCCCGTCCCTGTACTCATAATTGTCATATAAATATGTTGTGTTTAAACTTAATTTTGGCTAAAAGAAGATTTTGAAGATTTCTGTTCTTGCTGGTTTCAGCTGCTCCTAAATTAAAAAAGAAGAAATCAGATTCCGAGGACGATGACTTTTTCGGAACGTCGAAACCCAAAAGCAAAGGTACATTGCTTAATTATTTCAAAGGTAGTTATTCAAATTTTCTTATTTAATTTTTTCACAATAAGAATATTTGCACTATTGTTTTATGACATTCAAATTCCCCATTCCAAAGATTATTTTGCCAACATTTTGAAAATTGTCTCCTTAAATGATATAAGTAAAGTCTCTTAAAAAAATGAAACTTTGAATTGGAAAAAAAGAGAAAAGTTTTGTGTGTCTACTAAAACGATTGTATTATGTTAACAGCTGCCCCGAAACCGAAGGCCCAGTCAGCTGCCATCAGCGATGGAGACAGTGATTCAGATTTTGGCACGAAGAAATCCTCTCAAAGAAGTGAGTCAGTTTTAGTTTAAAGTTACAGTGTAAATTGGAAACAAGATATATCTTTCAAAGGTTGGTCACTCTTGTAGTTTTTAATTAATTAATTCATACGCTCCATGATCTGTCCTATTAAATTTGCATTTATTTACAACAGAGTGGTCCAAAAAAAGATAACGTTTTAAATTGTTATAAGCGGCTTACTTAAAGTATATAATGTAGTGTTGGGTTGATTCTTTTTTTTTCAATTCTCTATTTTGATATTAGAATATTAATTCTTGATTCCGGTCTTTGATTCCCGATATCTGGGACCTCCGGAAGGAATTGGTATCGGAATCGACTCTACTAGCCGATTTTCAATTGCAGGAAATTGGATGTAGCCTACTACTTGCAACTAAGTTACAACTTACTACTAATTTGTAACAAATATAAGGTATATTGTTTATTAGGTGCTGAAGAAGTTTCTCAACCGTTTACATGTCAATTCATCATTTCCAGGTGAAGAAGACTCAAATGCACTATTTGATTCTCTTCTCGTCTCCGAGCCTGCCAAGAAACCAGTTCCTGTTTTGTCCGATTCAGAAGACTCGCCAGTAAAAAAAGCAAAACGTAAGTTTTAATTTAATTTTAGATCACTGAATATTTTTTGACGATTGGCTTAGCACGAAATTGGTAGAATTCTTAGTCCTCAAGGACATCCTATTTATCACATTCTAAACTCAGGACTTATTTTTCAACAACTACTCTTTATTTACTACAGTAGACTCCCTCTCAATCGGCCCCTTCTGCATCAGACTGGCCATAGAATAATAATAATAATAAATCTTTATTTCGCCAAAACCAATTATACATCGTACATATAGTAATACGTCAGTAATACAATGCATACCCATTATAAAGCAAAGTATAATAGTAAGACATACAATGTATGCTGAACTTAAAATAATTCATAACATAATTTAAATACTACACGTAAATTATGGTTTAAAAAGCAAGCGATTTAAGCAAAATAAATAGGAACCCCCTAGGTAAAACCTGAATTGGGATCTCCATCATGTTTGTATACATTAAAATAAGGCAAGCAGCGACTCACATAACATTAACAAGATTAAAATGAATACATTTTTACAATTTATACAAAACAAATTTTTCTGTGCTAAAACTAAAAAACAAAATAATGGCACTATACAGATAACGAACATAACCAAGCTATTTAAAACAGTAACAAATATAGATAAAATAAATTACACATGCTAGCTCAACACTTTTAACAACATATCGGCGTGTTCAGTATTAAAAAGCCATTGTTTAAAATTTTTCAAAAATTGAGTGAATGTCACATAGTTGGCTATTTTAAAATGTATTAAATTAAATAATCTTGGTGCCACACTACTATAAAATATTTGATGAACTGTTAAAAAGGACCTCGGCACAATAACTGCTTGACATCTTCTTAGGTTATAGTTTGTTTCACGTACTGATGAAAATGAAGTACTTCTGATAAAAAACATTCTTAAAACTTTAAAGATATATAAATGACGGACCGGGAGAATTTTTAAAGAAACAAAAAGTGGCCATGAGTGTTCGAATTTTGTTTTTGCTGAAATTAGTCTAACGAATCTTTTTTGAAAAATAACTACTGGGTAAAGTGTTGAGCTATAGGTCCCACCCCAGCAGGCGATACCATAACTAAGCCTAGACCCTACAAGTGCATGATACACATTAACCAATATGACAGTCTTCCTACATAGCTGATAAAGGAAATAAAATTTTCTTAGACTATTGTACAGTTCTCTTTTTAATTTGGTTATGTGTTCTTTCCATGTTAGCTGGCTATCAATAACTAATCCTAAATATTTAATGCTATTTACTTGTCCTAATTCTAAACAGTTACAATTAAAGTTGTATCTACCCACATTTAAACAAGCAAGCTCATGGAATTTTAATGGTTCGTCAAAATTAACCTTTTTCCTCAGGCCAAAAATTATAAATTTTGTTTTATTACTCAAAACCATATAGTTTTTGTCAAACCAGAGTCTTAAAAAATACAAGTCTCTACGCATGTCGTTATACAGTAAGCCAATATCTTGATTTTCATAAACAAAAGCAGTGTCGTCGGCAAAAGCGACCAATCTACCAGTAAAACGACCATTGCACAAATCATTAATATAAATTAAAAAAAGTATTGGGCCTAAGACGAAACCTGAGGAACTCCATATTCTACTGAGCCAGGATTACCTAGACAATTACCAATCCTAACATTCTGTTCTCTGCCTGAGAGATAGCTAGAAAACCAGTTAAGGGGCAACCCTCTTATGCCCGCCAGCCACAACTTATCAAACAAAATTTTATGGTCAACGGTATCGAAGGCTTTGGTTAGATCAATAAATAACGCAGACACTTTTTTACCTTTATTAACTGGGTTGTATACGGCCTCCATAAAAGTTAGTAGGCCTTCAGTAGACATACCCTCTCGAAACCAAACTGGTTATTACTAAAAATTGGTTTTATTTAAAACTTCATAAGCTGATTCTTAATAAGTTTTTCAAATATTTTTCCAAAACTGACAACAAAGAAATTGACGATAGCAATCCGTTGCCTACAACCCCTTTGAATATTGGTACTATAACAGCTTTTTCAGACATAAAGGAAACTCCAGTTGACATACTTTGATTGTAGAGGTGTGCCAAAACATCAATAATATTTGGGGCTATTTTCTTTACAACAGAGGAACTTACACCATCAAAACCCTATTGCTTTTTTTTTAAGCTATGGATTATTGTTGAAACTTCTGCGGGTGTAATAGGCTGCCAGAAGAAAGATGATTGACAATTGATGTGTTGAGCAAAGATATTATTATAATCAGGGATTTGGTGTACACTAGCATTTTTATTTTCTCTCAAATTTTGGGAGCGTTTAGAAAATGTAGGTTGAATTCATTAGCTATTTCTATATGATTAGTCACGACACCGTTAGCACCGATAATTTCGTTTATTTGACATTTACCTCGGCCTTCCAATTAAATCATTTACTACTTTCCATTGAGATTTTATATCACTAGAGCAATTTTCAAATTTTGTTCTATAATAAAACTCTTTTGCCTTTTAATGTCTGAGTTTAGTCTATTCCTAAATCCATTATAGTACTGTTTTAATTTTAAGTTATTTGGATTTTTCATGTGTAGTTTATAAATTTTCTTTCTTTTTGTATTCTTAGTAATAAATTATTCGTTGTCCAGGGTTTTAATTTAGTCAACGTTTTACTTACACAAACTGTATACCTGCAACTACTTAAAACTAAATCTAGGATATTGATAAAGGATTGAAACCCATCAGACACTGAATTATGCACATAAACATCAGCCCAGTCAACAGTAACAATTTCATTTACAAGCTTATCAATATCGATTTTAGTCTGATATTCTGTATTGTCATTATTAATTTTATTTACAATACTAATTGAAAAAACAACAGTTGAGTGGTCTGTAATATTATAGTGAAAAACTTTGGATTTAAAAACACAACTAGTATTACCTTTCTTGTTTAAAAATCGCACAAAACATGATCAATACAGGTAGATGAGCTGCCTATAATCCTAGTAGGTTCATTAATTAAATTAATCTTCCATCAGAAATTTCTATAAATGGTTTCCTTTAGAGGTCATGCATAATATCATACAATACAAACCCCTAAGATGGTATAATATTAAGATGTCCCAGTTATATATTTTGTTTTCAGCACATTACAGGCTGTACACTATAATATTTAATTTACCAGAAAGTAGTACATCAGTGGGTACAACACTTTGAATAACCTAGTCAAGTAGTAGCATCTGACATTTCAAAAGCAGAGCTCTTGGCAAAATACTAAAGGTTTTTTTTTACTAAAATTTCAAGATATACAAAGTTGACCAATTTAGTTCCTTACATAAACTGTAAATAAAATCTTTTAAAATTTTAAAATTTTGTTCAAACTTAAGATATTTTTTTTACCAAACTTGAATAAAATTTCAACATTTTTGCATCCTTGAATTAATTTTGTCAAGCAACCCCATTTGCTAAAATATACAAATAAATATGAGTTGAAGAATACAAAATATTACATAAAATATCTTGTTTTGGACTGGTTAGTCTATATTTTCTTTCATAAATTTGAAAATTTGAGTTGAAAGTAAAATCAAAAAATCTTCTAAAAAATAAAACTATAATTTTTGGTTTCTTATTTTTTATATACTGCGTTGAGGATCCACGTTTTAGGCAATACATTTCTGTATAAAACACTGAAACCTATATGATGATTTTTTTTTACCAAAGATTGAAGTTTTTTTACTAAAAGTCGGCAAATTTCAACGCTTTTGCAAATTGTGGAAATAACTTGTCAGATCACTCTATTTGTCCAAATGATCAAATAAAAGATATATCAAGCTAGTTGTGACTCTTTTTGTGTAAGAAAATAAAAATACCATTCTGATAATTTGTTTTGCAATA
The DNA here is from genome assembly GCA_018831715.1 of Matsumurasca onukii. NCBI lineage: Eukaryota > Metazoa > Arthropoda > Insecta > Hemiptera > Cicadellidae > Matsumurasca > Matsumurasca onukii. The sequence goes on from CM032067.1 coordinate 18,592,437, forward strand.
TTATGATTTGTTTGTTGAAAGCTGACTAACTATAAGTTACCCAAAAGACAGGCGGTAGTAAGAACTCAAATTTGTATAGACAAAGAAAATTTATTTACAACTTATAAATTGGTTACACATACTGTTCTAGTTACCGAGTATAAGTCACACACTTCACTAAAAACTTCAAATATGTCCAAAAGCTAAGAAATGACAAACAAACACAGTCCACAGCAACAAACTGACAACTGAGGTATACATTGGACGTAGAAGTAAAATGATGGACGGGTGTGCCTAGACCAAACAACTTTCACTTCTTTTCAGAACAAACACAACCAGGTTTATATTCCAACACCTCTAATATTCACATATATAACCAGCGCCTCTTCGAAATGTAATATGTACCCAAAACACTACTACCAAAACATCGATATAGCTTTATAAAACAATGGAAAACCATCGACGCATTGGTCGCATCGCCGTTTGCCAGTATAGAAACTCGGAAAGAGATCAAGTTGAAAAATAATTACCACGTAGTGGGAAGAGGGCCACAGCGTGAAACAAATATATCCTTGTTGACAAAGAAACGAGTAATACAGTGATACCAACTGTTTCGCTTTAGACCAAATTTACCAGTAGACATATGCGGGTAAAGGGAGTTTGAGGGAAATTCTACGGCCAGCTGAGTTGTAGCGAGCTGCATCTGCTATCGACACTTTGAAAAAATTCGCTATGGATGGGTTACTTAGTATTTGTAAATGATAATTATATCATCGCGAACCGTAATTGTTTCTGAGTAAAACAGTATTAATAACCGGGTGATTAAACAAGTTTTACTATTTATAACCCGCTTTTGAAAATGTTAATTTCATCGACGCATTGAATCGCCTTGCCAGTGGGTGACACTTTGAGCAAATCCATTGAATTGCCGCTTGCCAGGTAGAGGGTTAATTAAATTAATCTGCCCTTACTAGCAAGTAAACTTAAATAATCATCAATTTAGAGGTTTCAACTAAAAAATATTATAATTCATATCACCAACATAAATACATAAGACCATTTAAAGCCGCAAGTATTGAATTAACTTCTACAACAAAGTGTACACGGAACTAGTGTAGACGCAGCCACAGCAAGCAGGGTGAAGTGCTCTGAGTCACTGACCTGATATCCAGGCTGTAGTACATCAGCTGACTTCAGCATCATCCCTTTCTCTCACACTACTGCACTGATAGAAGTCGCTGCATATACACTACTAAAATTCTGCTCTATACATCTCGCTACATTTAGCAAATATATTATAACCCCTCATTTTATATTGGTTTAGCTCAATTCTATTTATCCATGTTTCAGTTAGTACAATTACATCTGGAAATAGCAGATTTCAAATCACTTAAAAAATATGTTAAAATTTTGCCTCAAACTTCTGATATTTTGGTTAACAACAACAAAAAAGTATTAGAATCAAACACAGAAAACTTAAAAGCTACATCTACAATTAATAACAATGGAAAACATAATTAGTATTGTAAGAACCCCTCATAAAATACAATAGACAACAATGAAAATATACAGAGAGAAACAAAAAACCTAACCTTGCTGTTTGTGAATACACAGATCCATGGTTCCTTATAGTTTGTCCAGGTCCGCTTAGATTTGTCACCACTTTGACTGGTTCCCATCCGCTTTTCTCATCAGAATCTTCCCGCTTCTTATCCATAGGTAGGTGTAGTGTTTCTCCTACTTCTATCTCGAAGGCGTTGAGGATCCGGCGTCTTCCAGGGCACAGACTTCATTTATGTATATGGGCACTGCAGGGCTTGAGTTCAGGCCTATGTGATGGGTAGAAAAGTTCCTTTCACACGCCTTTCTGCAAAACTGCTCAGCATCCATACCGCCTAGTCATCTTGACTATGATACCTGGAGGTTTCCAGTTCCATCCCCGACTAATGCAGCTATGACAAGCACTGATCATTGTTTCATCAATTACTAGGTCTAACGCCTTCCCAACTGTCTTGACTACTTCAACAACCTGTCTAATCTCTCAACTGGAACGCCAATTTCATAGACCTGAATACTCTCGATATCGCCCATTCTATTTTTCCAAAAGGCTAACTTTACTTTAAGTTCAATATTTTCAGTTGACAAATGTATTTAACAAGTTCTAGTAAACCGCCATATCCTCACTTTGTTTTAATTATTAGGCTTTAGTTTCCTTTAGGTCTCAAAAGCGGAATTTATTGCCTTACCCAGACCAGCCTCAACTCCTTTTAGGTCATTTCAACTCTGACACTAGGTTGAAAACATCATGTATGTCATAGTGGTTGTAGGCCTAGACTCAATAGCCATACTCTTACCATGCCCTTGAACATGACTCACATCTCCAGATAGTATCATTATCCTGATAGTACTTAATGTCATTTGGAGTAAGTCCCACACAACTACTATGGAAACATAGCTTACACTCTACACAATCAATTTTAGAAGAACTCCTACCTGTCTTAGCAATGGGTTTCAAACATTTCACACAATCAGCCATAGTAAATACTGACCCAATAAACTTCTCACTAATATTCACTGACCGCTTACTGCTGTAGGAATAAACACTTCAATTTTATACAAGAACTATAAGACGGAACAGTAGAACATTGCACAGACAAATAAAGTTGATATGCAACTTTTGAGGTTATGTTAGTGAGCTAGCCAGACACACGCCTGTCTGCTGCCGCGGGACTGACCTATGACTGAGTGAACTAGTATGGTCAAAAACGCAAATTCCATTAAGCAAAATCGTAGGATTTGGGACTTATTTCCAAAGAATCCGCTTAAATAAACACTAACCAAAAATTGTTGATGTAGCCGATATTTAGGCCTCAAGTGGCAGGTTGGACCATCCAACGGCCAAACGAAAGAGAGACTACTGTAAAAAAAAAGTGTGATAAAAGTTCACAATTTTAGTATGCTCAAGCTCACAAGAGTTTTGCAGCATTGCAATTATATTAAATCAATAATTGAAGATGTAACCACTAAATTGTTCTTTTTTGCAGTGGCACCGAAAGCCAAGAAAGCTGCGGAACCGAAGCCCAAGAAACCAGCAGCAAAGAGGCCGAAGAAGGCCAAAGGTTCGGATTCTGACTCTGACATCTTCAGTTCAGACTCGAGGAAGAAGCCAGCCGCGGTAAGTGTATAATACATCGTCAGTTGGAAAAGTACAACTGTGTAAAAATTGAGTGTTTTAAAAAAGGTGTCTTTTGTGTTTTGGAAAGTCATGGATATTGAGCTAGAAATGAAAATCATGATGAATTGAAACAGTTAAAAATTTGCAAGATTAGTTTTAAATTAGAAGAAACATAAAGTGGTTGCTCTGCACATAGCAAGTCAATTTTTGTGTCAAAATCTTAGTGATAACATCATTATTCAAATCCAAGTTCAGTAATACAACAGCTGTTTGTTTCCATAAACAGTTTCCCATCTGTTTTTTTTTATGCTTGGTATGAATGTTGGGCTTAGGATAAAATCACCACCTCAACATGCAGTTGGTAGTTATTTTATCCCTAGCACAAAATTTATACCAAGCATAAAAGCAGATGGAAATCGGGCCGTAATTATGTTTCTATCAAGAAGTGGACTTAAGAATTTAAAATATAAGCCTGCTCAAATCTTGGCAATTGCCTGGTCTAAAAAATAATATCAAAAAGGAATAGAACGGAGAGCAGACTCATCTGCATTAAGTAGAGACAAAAAGGAGTTAGCAACACTGTTTCCACTTTTCTTTGCTTGGTTTTATTGTTGAGCTTACTTTACTGTTTTAAGTTGTCTCTTTTTGTCTTGACAAAGGCTCGAATAGTACTGAAAGTATGACAGTCTGTGTTCTCCTTTGTGTTTCTACTTTATCCATTTGAATCTGCTCTCCTTTCTACTCCTTTTCGATAGCATATCCTGACTTAGTGCTCTGTTAGTATATTACTTTTTAGGTTAAGTTTAAGACTAACCAAAAAAAATAATACATTAATTTCATCTTTACGCTTAACAGAAGAAGAAGAAGAAGTCGTTGAGCGACGACGATGCCAGTGACGCCGACTTTGTGCTCGACGACTCAGACACAGAGAAGAAGCCTTCAGCTCCAGCAAGGTCCACCGCCAGGCAGAAGAAAGCGATCAAGTACGACTTCAGCGACGACGACATCTCGGACTAGGTCAAACAAGCGAGTCCGCATGTGGTCCAAGTGATGAGACTAGATCAAACAACATCGCCGTACAAGCCAGAAACTGACCTTGGTGACTGTAGTGTCCAGACATTGTGATTGTTATTTTTACTTTAGGACAAACTTTGTGAATATATTCTCCGGTATTTCTGTCGGAACCGTTTACTTGGTGAAATGTGACAATGTTTCATCACTCGAGACATAGACTCTGTGCTTGTACAGATTGTGAGATATACCAAGGCTGGAACTGTTTTAAACTTAGTGTAAGAAGTGTTTTTACTTAATGTGTCAAGCACAAGGAATTTAAACTGTTTACTTAATGTCTAAATGTCCGGTTTTATGTTTTATAACAGCTTTGTTTCCAGTATTGTTAAATACTCTCGGTGTTTAGATCTTTCTACCCTGTCTTGCATATGTTTCACATAGTTGTTTTAAGGTAGTTATAAGATCCTATTTAAGAAATAATTTGTAAACATGTTTATAATTTTGAATAAATGTTAAATATTTGTACATTTTTATTTTATTTTAGTCCTTGACTTTAAACTGTTCTTGATTTTGAATGTTATTTTTTAAATTGAATTTACCTTGACATTTGGACGTTGACTCTTGCTTACTATGGTTTCGTGTTTGAATTTTACAATTTCTTTCCTTTATATTTAATGTTTTATTAGTGAAGCTCGTTTGGAAAATGGGATATTCATGCTGTCAGCAAGATAAGGCCCAGGCAAATAACCTTGTAACATATATGATAGTACAGGACAAAAAGCTGAGGCTGTGTACCATAATGTTTTAGAGTAACAAATTGCAATTCGCTTCTCTCTTGCCAGTGTGGCCTCATTAGTTTTGGCCTAATTATTTATTTCCTCAGAACCATTACAACCATTGACTGGGACTCGTGGCATGGTTTTGTAATCGAGCTTCATGGAGGTCAGGGTTTGAGGTCTAAAGCGGCTCAGATAGTCTCAGTGATCATCTAAAGACAACCGCATCAACTCCCACCATCGTTTAGACATATCAGACCATCACCTGCGTGGTTCGGAAGTCACGTTAAGCCGTTGGTCCTTGTATTTCCATTGGCCAATGGACTATTAATGAATGATCCATTCTAAGGAAGAATCGGCCTTAGTTTTTTTCAAGACTACACCTCATAACTCATTACTACCACTCATCACACTCATCCTTCACCACATATTTGCCTTAAAAATTAAAATACCCTCATGAGAGTGGTCGGCATCTCAAACAGTGATTTAAGAGGCTATCCAAAATCTCAAAAGGTTTTCCAAGTGCATGCCTGCACAAGTTTGCCAGAGTCTAGATTTGATGCAGTAGTTAAAGCATGGCTTGTTGAAAGGTTCAAGAGTTCCTTGAGGCCAACCACATGCTGAATCACCTGTAAATAGAACATACACTACTGTAAGCATGGTGTGGACTTTAGTGTGTGCTTGGCATGAACGTGGTGGTGTAGCTTTTGAGCATGGCATGAACGTTTAATATGGATTTTTTTTTATTGCATGACTACTATTTTTTGTAGCATAATATTGTTTTTAGTTAACTTGAATACTAACCTAGCAAATTAATGTAATCATTTAAACGGCTCAGTAAAATCATTGGACTTTATACTTGACATACTTTTTTAGGTGAAGCGGCAGAAAGGACTCTTACTTTCCTAACTTTCACCCAAATAAAGACATGTTTCATCTATTTTGTCTTTTACAGATGATAATCCATTTATATTGTTCGTTGAACGTACAGAACTGGTAAGAGAGCGTCTCAGAGTGAAATCCTGTTTATTACTCTAGAGATAATTATTGTGATGAATGCTGAGTTTATTTTTATGTGCTAAGAAACTGTCAGTTGCACATGTTTTCCAGAAGCCCTCGTAATTTTCATGAAGAGCTCAATAAATTTTCTTCAATATCATTATATCACTATTTGAGATGCCGACCTCTCTCATGAGGGTATTTTAAGGCAAATATGGGGTGAAGGATGAGTGGTAGTAATGAGTTATGAAGTATAGTCTTGTTACAAACTAAGGCCGACTCTTCCTTAGAATGGGTCATTAATTAATAGCCCAATGACCAATGGAAATACAAGGACCAACAGCAACATGACTTCCGAACCACGAAGTGATGGTCTGATATGTCTAGCGTTGGTGGGAGTTGATGCGGTATCATCAGATGATCACTGAGACTATCTGAGCCGCTTTAGACCTATATCATCCTCAAAACCTGATCTCCATTAGGTAGGATTACAGGACCACGCCACAAGTCCCAGTCATATTTATTTTGGATAGTCAAAAGAAAACTACACGACTTTAAAACATGCTTTTTATTAACCAGTAAGTATTATTGCAGATAACAATTAATCACAGTTTCTCAGAAATCATGTCGGCCGTTTCAGTTGTTTCTTCAGGACGGAAAGTCTCGTTAAACACTCGTCTCTCCAAGCCCTGCGCTCCTGCAGTTTATCCAGAGGTGTCATCTTGTTCAACTCCTCGCTGATGGCGTCTGCTTGAGCTCCTGCCATTCTCGGGATGGGCTTGAAGGTTTTGGAAGTGTCGTAAATCGAATTGCCGTAGCGATCACAGTAGTTCTTCATTCCTGAAACAAGTGTAATATTCCGCTGTTAAACACTGTACTAGTGCAGTGTTCAAGAATTAACCGTAAAACCAAATCTGGAAATGCTCATGACCAATTTTGAATCTTTTTTTTTAAATTGAAACAAGTTGACGAGAATTCAGACTATAACATTACACGTCGATTAGAGCATTCCAATATCATGTTCTATTATATAAGCTATTTAAGTAAATCATTGTTATCAGCCAAATAAAGAATTAAATTAGTACAATTTTAAAATCATGCTAAAATTTAGTGGTGTCTAGCTGACTGGAGAACCGAAAATTGTTGAGGTCCGTGTTTGACCTGGGAAATTGCAAGAACAGAATTACTGTTCTGTGTATCAGTATTGAAGGAGTCCAGAAATCATCCCAGGTGTGACAGTAGCAAAAAAGTCTTTGCAAATAATAGTGAAAGTCATAATTTCATCGTGGATGCCAATGGCAGTCTAAAGTTTGTTTAAGTTTATTTGTCAATATACAATCCAATAATAATTGTGTTGACAACAACAAAGTAACTATAAAACAAAAAACACACAAAATCTACTACCACTGGTAAGAAAATATAGCCGACATCTTCAGCTATATGATAAGAAAAATTAGTATTAAAATTTAAATACCATTTTCCATGAATTCTCGCATTGTATGAAACAATTTGACAATAAAAAGTTCTTTAGTTCACACTTAAAAGTTTTAAAATTTTGAATTTGTCTGATGTTTTCTGGTAATTTGTTAAACATCTTTTTACCAGAATTTATCGGCAATTTATTGAACATTTCCAAACGGTGGCTATTAAAATATAAAATGTTTGCACTCTGGTATTGGTAAAGCTTGACTCTACCAATTGAAATTTTGGAAAACAGAATAATAAAGTTTCTAATACGCAAAGTGACGTAATTGTCAGTATTCCGGCTGTACTCAAAAGCTGTTTTTGTAAATTATACGGAAGTTAAAGCCCAATAGTGTTGTAATGTACCACCAAACCAGATAATTGCCAACATTTCTGCTAGAAATGTCACAGAATTTTTTTTATTGTTGAACATCCTGTATTTTGCTAAATTTAATCATTAAAGGAATTCAAACATAACAAACCTTCAGCGTTGAGATGAGCCACTTCCAGAGCTCCGAGGAACGCGTACCTCATCCCCAGACCCTCGGAGATGACCTTGTCCACGTCCTCAACACTGATCAAACCTTCCGTCACTTGGTTCCACACCTCATTCAGTATCGCGTACCTGTAACAGTTACAGTTTAGTGACAAACAGGTGACTTTTCTTTTTAGAAGGTGGTGATAAAGACTTACCAATGTATGAAAGACTCTTCTTCTTTGTTAAGAGGCTGCCGGAATACAGAATTTAAATCCGTTCCATTGGTCGTTGGGATATTAATTAATGAGCTAAAATGGATAACAGTCGGCCCTAGTTTGTTACAAGACTACACACCATCATCTTATATTCACCTTAAAATACCTTCCAAGGGTGCGTGTCTCAAAGCAAAGTAACACGGGGGTTGCAAACAACATTTTAAGTAGATTCACGTACCAAAATGGTAAAAGTGTTTTAATAGAAGCCTAGATCCATTAATCGCTGCTACATATAAAAGCAAACAAAATATTTATTACGACAATTCAACTTTTATGTTACGGAAAAATTAAGTTTTAATAAAGCTTACCAATAATTCATTGTTTGACAAGTGTACACATCTTAGAATATAAACGCAATAGCTTTATCAATACTTTTTTGTTTTAGTTCCAAGGAAATGTGAAAACTAAGACGTACTGGATTCGGTTGAGGCTGAAGCCTTCGACTTCACGTGTGAGGTTGACGGGTTCTTGGCCGATCTCTTTCAGCAGCTCTCTCGTCTTTTGCTGCACCCACGGCTCAGTCCATGGTGCCGGCACCACTTCCACCAGCGGAACGTAGTACGGTGGGTTCACCTACACATTAGTCACACACTCATCTCATGTGTCAAGATAATGCACATTGATTCTGGAAACATTTTTATAGTGTCCAAGGGACCAAAAAACACTGTTTTGCTACGCTCATAGCCGCCACATTATCTAAACTCACACAGAAACCTCAGAGAGGGTGGCGTAACAAGTATTCTTGGTTCCTGAAATTTCCTGGTTCAAAGACAATTCATGTATCATTTTCAGTTTTTCCTATACATGGAAAATGTTTGTACAACTTCTATATGCTGGACAGGAGTAACAGGCCTATGGAAGTAACGGCAATGTGAGTCACTTTGCAAAGAAAACCCGAAAATGTTTCAAAACAGTTCTCTTTTAGAGCCTACACAGTAAAGTTAAAAAGATTGTCTTTTTTAACGAGGCGAAGTTAGGAGTAAGCCCTCGCTACCACTCAACCTTGACCTTTACTTAGTGACTGACCGGATGAGCGACGATGACGCGACTCTTGTTCTTGAGAGTGTCGGAGAAGAGCGAGGGACGGAAGGTGGAGGTGGAGCTGGAGAGAATAGTCTTGGGTCCGACGACAGCGTCCAGTTCCTTGTACAGCTTCTTTTTCAGTTCAATGTTCTCGGGAACACACTCCTGCACCAGGATGGCATCTTTCACCAACGCCTCCAGAGACGAACATCCTGGAACAACCAACTTGTTTGAAAAGGTATTTTATTTGTCATATCTTTAAAGGTTTAATTTTAATGTTGTAACTAAAAGTTGTGTATTTAATAACTCAATTTTGAGGGATTTTGATCAGTATTAAATACAAATCAAATACAATGTTTACAGCCTGTCGACCTTATAGGGGGAAAAATCTGTTAATCTCCCCTTCCCTTACAAGATTTATTGTCTTTGCATATGAAGTTATTTAATATTGGAAAGTTAGGTGTGCCTTGTTAGTTTATTTAAAGTAGACAATCTAGGGCCTTAAAAACTAGGGGTATACTCCAATGAGTCGCAATATCAAGATTAAGCTCTTGATAGTAAACATAACACGCTAGAATACGTCAATTTTAAGTCTTTTCCATTATTGGCTCTTGTCGTTGAGAGAATAAATAAATATGCGTAATCACCCCGGGCGTTACAAAGCCGTTCCACTTTGCTCATAGCCTTGCTTCTGTTTCATATTATCGTGCTGTATGATCAATATGTATGGCAATCAATCAAGATTATATCAAGGCCATACAATGATACATTACTGAGATGTCATCTTTGCTCACAGCCTTCAGCCTCAGATTTAGGCTCTCTTAAATGTGTTGTCTCTTGTTATAATTTGTTCCCCAAATATTTGGTTGGAAAGGAAACAGTAGTTAGAAGATAAGGCATATATTAGAAATCCTCAGAATATGGCTGTTATTCGAAATGAGAAATCGCTAACTAAAGATAAATAAGACTACTTAAGTAAATTCAGTATCTTACACATATAAGTTCAAGACAATGCTTTGGAAAACAAGGAAAAGTTTTAAACAATCAAATGGCTGTTAATTTAAACAAAAGGTTTGATTTTTTTCAATAACAAACTCGGACCTAAAATTAGTGTCCGGTAAAAACAAATTTGCTTACTTTGAATCAAATCTGTCTGGTAATTTTTGAGTTAGAGCTAAGAAACGCACACACAGGTTAAGAGTAAAAGAGGACTTGCCGGTCCTAAATTCACTTGAATAAAGACGTGTGTCATTTCATCAAAAGTAACATTTTTTATTCCCTAGTAGGGTTTAACACTGGGTAAATCTAATTTATAGAAAATAACTTGAAAGCTTCTAAATTTACTGTTAAAATACAGAGCAGGCAAATTTCTAGTAAAGAACTTATGAAATTTCAAGTAAAAATTTACACTTCTGTATTGTAAATCCTAGGAATGCTTTCTAGTGGAAAATATTGTGTTGAACAAAATTAAAACGTTATTTCTGAGAAAACCTACTTATAACAATCTAACGATATAATATTTTTAAACGTTTCTAAGTGGCCTATTACTTTTGGTCATATAATTTTTTCTTGGCGGTTGTTAATAGTTTTGAAGTTATAGAGGAAAAAATATACGTTTTTGCACCAATCTCAATTTTGTTTTGTTGACAGAATAAAAACGCGATACAGTTGAAATATTTCCTTAATTTTTAATACCTAGACTATTTTACCCGAGAAAACTTACAAACACCATCGCAGTTCACAAATTAATCATCTAACTTGACAAATCCTAGTGTAAATTAAAGTTGGTAATTAAAATAAACATTTCCTAAAAAACTAACCTCTCATCTTATTTGTGAACCATGGTCCATTTAATTCCTACATCTTTCTTAGTGTCAGCTGACTTGTCATTTGTGTAATTTCAGGTTCTGGTCTTCATGGCACGTGCAAACATTACCGTCACCATCTTGTATATTTATCTGAGTAATATTTAGTGTTTGTTAATAGTTTATTTATAATCTTTTAATAATACATATCAACTTAAAAACTTTGTCAAAGGTAGGTGATGGATAAGTTTCAGTTTAGATTCACTTTTAGTTTAATTAATACTGATTCAAAAACTCATAAATGTGTTGTTGGGTTTGCCAGTATGTTCGTAAACATTACACTTTCAAATTTAAAAAAAACTGTAGTTTTTGTATATTTAGAGGGTTTTTCTAAAAAAAGTAACTTCATATTCGTAATTTGTAGGCAATTTCGTGTAGATTAGAAACAGAAAAGTTTTAAATTGTTAAAAGTAGTCTGTCCCAGAAATACTTTTAAAACACAATGTAGACCTGACAGAAAAAGTCTTCGATCAGAAAAAATTGCTAAGAGCAGAACTCAACAAACCTGAGATAAGTTTGAATTGTTCTTCAGCGGAGAGTGCCGCGCAGAAGGTTGTTCTTCTTGAGAGCTTGCAGCTGGTTCTGGATGTCAGTCAGAGCGTTGCTCACTTGCTCGGGCACGACGTCGTAGATAACCACAGAGTAACCGACGCCGGCGTACAACATAGACCAGCTGCGGCCAATCAGACCACTGCAACAGAGTAGACTAGTTACAAACCTGGCCAGGTAGTAAGTGTCAATTAGCGTTGGAATATTTCGAAAGCCTACAAAGTACCTGAGCTTACTTTCTGATTTACGCAATCTATAAAAGTAAAGTAGGCGAAGTTAGGACTACAAAGTCCTCTCAACATTTACCTCTCAAGCGTCACCGCATTAGTCACATTACAAATTGTAAGTGGTGATTGCCGGGATCGAACTAAATTTTCAGTTTATAACTTTATAATATATTGCCCTATATTTTTCAAACATTCCGTCTTCAAATTAATCAGAAAAAATTATTGCAAAAATCATTATTATGTTCATTTTGAACACTCAAGAATTTTTAAAACCAAAATGTGTCATCGGCCTAAAGAAAAATTTGCATATCATAAAGATAACTGGGTAAATTGTTAATGAAAAATGATCGAACCCAAGATAAAAACTTGTCCACGGTTAAAAAGATTGGACCTAAATAACACATTTTACTTCTAAACTATTCAGACAACTACTTTTCCACAATCTATAACATTTCTTGAGTATTTAGTTCATGGGAAACACAATCAATCCAATAAATCTTTTTAACAGCTGGTTAGTCTTTTTGTGAACAAAGTTCTTATCAACAGACCGACATTAACCAAAATTCATTGGATTGGTTGTGTTGTCCATCAACTAAATTGTAAATCCAATAAGAATGGAGCTCTCATAAATATAATTCTTGAGTGTTCAAAATCAACATTATAATGATTTCCTCAGTAGTTTTTCTGATTCATTTGAAGATGGAACCTATTTGTTACAAGAAAAAGTCAATATTATCTTGGAAATATGGAAACTTTCTAATAATGATTATTAGTAAATAGAAATATAATACGAATATTTTAACATCAATATTATATTTTTGGGTTATAAACTGTACATTTAGTGTGGCCATAATTTACATTTGATAGGCTAGTAGTATTCATTGATTACTCACCAAATGGAAAATGACATAAATCATGTTGTGACCATAAAAATAGAATGGTTTACACATAGCCTTGTGACACCTGTTGCATTGGATTGTAAACCTGAAGCCGCAGGCTAAAGTGTGGCTAAAATCTTAGGTTCCGGTCCACACCGTGTCACAGTTGAAAAATAAATACTGCTAAACGGTTCGACCTCGCTGTGGAGAGTCATCCTCAGTAACTGGTTGACTGACCAGCTACTGAGGATGATTCTCCACAGCGATGTCGGAACGTTTAGCATTACTAATAATCAAGTCACGTGTTGACTTTTGTAAATGTTTGGAGCGATAAATTGCAATGAAAACTCACTTCAGATAACTATTTTCAGGCTAATTTAATAATAACTTTTTAACGTCGTAGTCGATAATATTTTTGATTTTTTTTTTCTTTAATCCCATTTTTACACAAATTATGTTCACCACACAAACTGTGGCTTTACCTCAATTACAATTTCAACACAGTCACTATAATATTCCTATAAATTCACTTGTATAAATAATAAACTTGTATTTCCTCATCTGGTATAGTACACAACTCTCAGAACTGCTGTACAAGGAAATTCAATTCAACAAAAGGATCTATCAGGACAGTAGAAATGTAATTTCAAATGAAAAATTAATTAAATTCAGATTTTATTACAATTGTAAGGCAGAACAGAACACATTTGTCATTTCAAGTATGTTGGTACGATCACACACAATTGCAAATAACCTTGAAACAATTTAAAATAAAAGTAATAGTTCAACATATTGTGTCACTTTAGTTTCAAACCAAATAATTTACTAATAGGATCTAAAAAGCCATACCTTCCAAGAATTCCAATCTTTCCTTTCTTTGCCGGGCAAGTCATTGTGATGTGGTAGTGGCACTGGTCGGTGCGGAAGTGAAAACTGGAACAGCTGTTGATTCTGTCAGCTGTTATCAAAACTTGTTTGGTGAGAAGTAACGAGTGAGGAGGGGGAGGGAAAGAGAGAGTTGGAAGAGTTTTCAATATCGGATACAATGAACAGTCCAGTCAATGCACAATGTTATTTTATCTCAGCCTTACTCAAGGTTGAAAGAATTAGAATTAATCTTTTTTGAATAATTATCTTATAAAGTATTCTTGAGTGCTAAGATTATATAAACAGTGGGGTTAAAGTTGGCAATGAGCTTAAATTGGTGTTATCATTTAGATAATGAAACAAAAACAACTTGATAAGATGTTTGAAATATCATTAATCTTTAACAGCTTATAAATTTCTCCAACATTTAATTTTTACTCGCTTTTTCTAAATGTTTTAAACTTAGTAAACAACACAAATTTGCATAAGCAAAATTTTACAATTTTTACTACTAGAAATCATTGTTATTAGTATTGTTGGTATTAATATTTATAGTACTGTTGGTATTTATATTATACTTATATAAAATGAATGTAATTAAAAAAACCATTAGTTTTGATTTTATGCGTTTTCTGATTTTATTAAATGTTCAATTAGGAGAAACTTGACTAATAACTAGTCAATTGCATTTTGGAGTAACAATAATCAACTACATTATATCTTGGGTAACTTATGAAGTTATGCCCTGGGTCCTGCTCAGGGCACCGCTTATAACACGGAGTAAAAACTATAAACGGTGTTTTAAACTGATTAGCGAACTTAAATCAAAAATCTGTTTCAATGGAAGCATAAATCTAGTGAAGTTGCTGCTTATAAACTCTAAAACTTGTACTTTCGTCAAACAATGAACTACTTCAAGTTATTTAAAACTTAATTTTCCAATAAGAACTCAGAAATGGCATAACAAAATATATTTGATTTGGCAAGGACATTTTACGTTTTTGCTTTTGTATGCTGCAGCATTATGGCTCTAAGCTTTTAGAAACCCTTTCCGCTTGTCCCAATTATCCAGATGAGAAGCAAAGATTTTGTATATATACCCAGATGCACTTAACTGTTAGGCTTTCTTGGCTGGTGTCACTATAATAATCTGGTTCTTCCAGTTCACGCCGTGTCAAAACATTCAATTGACGCGTTGTGAACCGGAAAAGAACCAGATTATAGTCATCCAAAGTGCATCCGCTTTTGTCCTTAAACGAGTATAGGACTAACTTCTGGAGTATAGGATCACTTCTATGAGGTTTAAAATCCGTTTGAGTGTTGATACAAAACGGCTACCTTGTCAAGAAGTAGAGATTAAATCACAGTAGCACTCAAAGTACTGCAGTAACGCAGTCTGTTCCCTTTAGGGTCAACGATGCTGAGGATAGTATTAACTTAAGATCTATTGGTAGCGGTAAAATTACAGTGGAAATTGAACAAAGAACCTGTGTTGAATCCAAAGTTCCCCACGTGGTCGGGCCCCCTTTGAAAAGGAAATTAGCAAAGAGAATTTATTATCAATAAGCTTGAAAAGTCAAATTTACCTAAATAAATCGTCCTTAGATCAACCATTTTGCTTCAATGTTTATAACATTTTCCGAGGGGAAATCACCGGAGCTCTGATTGTTAAATGGTCTTCCATACCATTCCAACTCCCAGCGCAAGCACTAGGGTTTGGAACGCTTTACCTAAAAGCGTTTTGTGATGACCACGAACCCTAGGTTAAGTAACACATTAAAAATGCCATTGGTGTAGACAAAAAACTTTCAGTAACCGTCCCCTCTCCTTTATAAGTCCTGGATTCGTTCCAAACATAAGTACTTTTTCTTGAAAGCTTTATTAAGTATTAACATACTCGGGAAGACTAGCCTAACATTAAGACTGTAATACTTTGCCTGACACTGTTTTTTTGTTACAAACAAAATAGTTTTATTGTTGAGTCTTACCTACTATGCTAGCATTTTTGACGTTCTTACTTATTGCGCTGGAAATCCAATTTTTATTATTACGACATCCTGCTTAGTTTTGGCCTAAAACTTACCCTTTGGGCAGGTGTTGAGGCAAATGTTGACACTTGACACTGACAGTGGTGCTAAACACGTCTAGATAATGACAGGTTTAAAAATCTCTTTCCCTCTTTGTTTTGAACCACAGTCCACAGAGTAGTTGTTGGCTTGAACTTTAATTGATTTTATATTTAAAGACAATGGCCATTGACTTTAAATATACATTAAAATCAATGCAACGGCCTTCAATACAGTGTGATGGGGTAGGTATCAAATTATTGCAAAATCTAAAATTCCTATATGTTTTATACTATCATACACTCAGTTGTTATATTATTGTGTACGCTAAAAATTGACCCTATATGTATAGCTCCTTCGGTTGAGGTGCGGCAGTAGTAGTTGGAATTTTGAGGAGTTGAATGTTGCTTATGTTTGAACCATTGATTTTAAATGTGTAGGTTTTAAAGTGAATTATTTTGTATATTTAAAGTCAATAGTTTGAACCATGTTCGGTTGTAAGATTGACTTTTTTAGGCTTATTTGAAATTTCGATGGTGAAGGCTGCTTCGTTGCGTTAGCAAGGTTCCTCGCTGATGATTCCCAGGCGTCTTGGAATGCTCTTGAGGCAATGACGTGATGGTGCCGCGATGTGGATGACTTCAAAGCGGCGGCAGAAGGATCAAGGCATAGAGTTACTAAACATAGTAATTACTAGAAGTGAAACCCAGTGTAGGACCAAAGTTCAATTATTAATTACCTTGTATTGTGCCTGTAGATCCTACAGTTGGAATAAAGTGTGGATGCGCATTTCGCCCCGCTTGTGGGCATCGGCACCTTATTGTCCTTAACTAAAACACATGGTACACTATTATTGTCTTAAACACAGGGTGGGGGACGCGAACGCGGTGACGCACCTCCAACCTGCCAGTCGCACATTCATCCCCCAGTGCGCGATGTTTCGTAGACGGCCACCGGAAGAAAAACCCGCGTAGTGCGTCACCACGTTCGCGTCCCCCCCGTGTTTAAGACAATAATTTAGTGTAAATAGTGTACCATGTGTTTTAGTTAAGGACAATAAGAGTGCCGACGATGCCCCACAAGCGGGGCGAAATGCGCATCCACACTTTATTCCAACTGTAGGATCTACAGGCACAATACAAGATAATTAATAAAGATAGTAACTAAGGATCAAAGCCTCGTCTGCTGCGAGACCAATGATATAGTGATTAATTTTTTATCATGATGGGAGCCAGGATACGTTTTTCATTAATGTTTTAAGTTCATGTCTTAGAGGATGGATTCCACTGTAATAGGTTTGGCTTTTGCCCTTCTATTATATGGATGTCATCACATCATGTTATAGAAATGTGAAAGATAAAATATATGAGGAAATGGTATAGTGAGATGCAATTGTGAGAACAATTCTCAAACACACAATAAAACGTGTGTTTTCCGTCCCTATTGCATGCCAGTGATGCCACACCTACGAGATATATGAAAATATATCAATTGCCATATTTAGTCCATACCATTGACTTAAAATATATATGGTACATAAACAGTCAACTCGTTATATCTACTGTAAATTTCGAATTTTTTTAAAGAGTATTTGATTCTTGTATTGGCACGTAAAATTGATGTGTACTGTTAGACATACAGTCAATATAATGTTTGAATAATGAAAACATATTGTACTTCTAAATAACTAACTTTCAAATTTTCTAGAATATTTATTGACTTTAAATATGCTACATTTAAAATCAATGTTTTGCCTTGTGTAATTCAAAATATCAGACAAATTAAACATGGCAAATAGAAACATGACAAGTTGAAAATTATGTGGTTTTAAAGTACAATAATACGCTTTCATTACTTGTAATAAAACAGTAAGGTCGAGTTTTGTCATTGAATATCTATAAAACATGCACACTCCTAGTTCCAGATATGCTATGGGCTTGAATTGTTCTCATCTCTTGGATGGTTTTACCAGGAAACACTAAAAATAATTCCAATTGTCAATAAATCCAATAGTGAGTTTTTCGTTTACCAGCTTGAACTGTGTAACATTTTCATAGTACGAGACTAGGCTCGTAATTATCATCTCTGTTATATCTTCTTCTTCGTGTTTAGTTCGTTTATATTTTTCATCGTTGCTCTTTCAGTTTTTGTGAAATTGTGGCAATTGGTGACAAGTTTGTGGAATTTTGCAAATCTTTCTTGCAGATTTAACGATTGCTGAGAAGAAAATTATAAATCTGATTTTTCCGAAATCTAGTGGGACTTTGGTGGCCGAGATTAAGTTCCCTTTTATACGCATTTCTCCGCACTTCTGGATCCTGTACTCTCCTGTCCAGCCATCACTAAGATTCCTTGTGGGCCCATGCAATGATTTACCCGTGGATATATCAATTTGATAGTAATGTAAATTTAAGGTAATGCTAGCCAATAGTAGTGGAAACAAGCTTAAAGCTTCGAAAGGATTTAAAGAATCTGACGGGGTAAAGCTACTCGTTAGTGAAGATAAGAGAACATTGGACCGTGGGGAGGGTGACAAGGATCGAGCGTCCACAGGTGAAAATACAAGTAGTAAAAATTCTTACACTAGTAGTGTAGTCTACTCAAGAGACAGATCATTCAAACCACGACCTAGAAACAGAGATGACTTCAGAATTTCTCGAGGCTCGGCAGAACGGAGAGGAGGCAGTTCAAGAGGTCGGGGTATTCCTCACCGTAAAAGTGAGAAAGAAGGAGAACTATACGTTCAACGCGGAAAATTTCAAGAATCGTTGAGCAAAGGAAAATCAAGTGATGGTCTACCTGGCATGTCATACAGTAAATATAATACTACAGACATAGATGGCGGTAAATCTAAATCAGGTTAGCAGACTATTTTATAATCTTCATAGGTTGAACATAAGTCCAAATGTAATTCTTTGAAACCCCTTTAATAGGTCTAGAACAATACTGTAGCCTATTGAACATATTCCTTAACTTAATGAACTATCATTAACTGATTTGTACACTGGCACAGGATGTAGACTTTCTTTCATGAATACCATTGCGCTCTCTTCTAAATAGGCTGACTTAAGCAATAAGATGCAGAATCAGCTTGACAAAATAAAATTGTGATGAGTGGGGCGCGACTATGCCAAACCTCAGTTTCTTAGTAATTGGTAGTTAAAACTATCTTTTACCTAGCCTATTAACCCAGGTTCAAAGGGTCGTTTGTTGCTGCAGCTATTGACGATGTGAGACCAAGAAGAGTGTTGCGTTATCGGTGATACGGCAACACAGATTTAGACTTACAGTTCAATTTTGACTACCTTCAGATTTACCAATAGTTTAACTAGCCTTAAAAACAACTATGGAAGGTATTAATTCGTCTATAAAATTTCCCTAATAACTTTACTTCTCTTATCCCTAAGCCGCTGCATCACATGGTATTGTACAGTAATAAAATTGAGTCGAAACCATTTAAGGGTCGTTAAAGCATACTTTTTAGTTTCACAGGTAGGCTGCCCTTTCTTTGAAATATCCATTGCTACAGTGAGCTGTTATGGTGTATTGTGAATCACAGGATAGTTCGTTCAGTAATAAAATGGAGTAAACCATTTAAAGTTTGTTAAGCCATCCAGCATATCTGTGTTCCGGTCGTACACAAGTTACTGTCTACTGTCTTAGGTACAATCTTATTGTTTCACTGGCTGAAATGTTGGTGTTTTTAGCTGACTACGGAAACTATCCAGGGCTGCCCGAAGACTCTAGAATTTCCAAGGTTTTGCGCAGAATGTCTCGGGAAGATGATCCTGACAAGTTTATCGCATATTGTAACCAACTTCAGGTAAGAATAGTTATAAATCTAAAAGCAAACACTTATAGATTACATTTTAAATTTAATTAGGCCTAAATTTTGACTAAAACAGTCTTGCGACTTTCACAAACTTCGTGAAGTTTACAACAGTGGTTTAGCGATGTATGAGCTATGTAAGTTTGAAGTGAGGTAACGCTAATGTGTGTCCAGGAGGCGATTGTCACAGTGGACAACGCACGGTACATTCGCCGTGCGACGGACTTGATTTGCGAGTCGCTGCTGGACATGTTACACTCCGGGCCCAACTCCAGCGCCAAGCTGCACGCGGCCAAGTGCCTCGGCCGGCTAGGTCACACTTTGGAACAGGACTTCAAAAAGTAAGGACTTCACGTTTTATTAGCGTAGGGTTAACTTAATCCTTAAATAAGTGTGGCCCCCAAAAGTCGTTGAATTTTAATCTCATAAAGTAACTTTGCTTAACAGTGCCTTTTAAAAGACTCATCAGTAGTCATTTACAACTGTTTCCGTTCAGTTTGCTGACCATTTTACTTTTATAATAATCTCAAAGTAATTAATACACTAATTAATTGGGTTGAGAAACGTGTCTACTAATGTTCCCAATTTGGTCTCAACTGGCATGTCTTATATAATGGTTTAAGTGAAAATTGTGGCAGATTTCTTTAAACACTATAAATAATAATTTAATTTACTTGTAGTTTTTTAATACAATGTTTTAAATACTTTATGACCCAAATAAGTTTGAAATAAAAAAGGTTACATTTCTTTTATTACTAAAAATTTTAATCACTGCTCGTTAAATTGGCCATTTTTATTTTGTTTACAAAAGTGTGGGTCAGTTTCGATCCCACATGCCTACTTATGTTATCAAATTAAGCACACCTCTTAAGGTTTAATGAACAGGCATGCGTTTGTGTCATTTTATTAGAACAGGGTTGAATGTTTTGTGTGCACATTAAGAGGGTTGATCACCCCAGAAAAAGTTGCTCAAAACATGCTCTTGAAGTCCCCTGTTTAGGACGCTATTTTTTGGTGTAAAGATTAGAAAAGTGGTTTTCCATGTTCTCAAATATTGTCTCTAAGTTTGTATAACCTGGTAAAATATGTTAAAGTTGGCCAAAAATAGGCAAATTTTAAAAGTGTATAATATTTTTCACAAGCCGTTTTTGCCTTTTTTGTATAAGGAACATAAAACCATTCCTACCTTTACATATAAACCCTCATTTGTACGTTTCGGTTCTTAAACAGAGTCGTTAAAAGAGGACTACAAAACCATGTTTGGCTTCGAGTAAGAGGAGCAAAGTTGGAATATCGCTACTACCATTTCTCTGACTGGTAGTTGTCAGGCACGCTACCATAATGTTTTGAAACAGAAGATAAACTTGAATTTCCAACAACCCCTCCACTGGAGAGAAATAATCAATACTCCGCTATTTCAGTGGAGAACATAGGTTCCTGCTTGGTTTGACTAATACTCTTAAGTTACCTCAAAAGACATGATTATCTGTTTGGTTTTTCTAGGTTCATGGACTGGGTGTTTTCCAACTATTCAGTGGAACGCAACGATGATGTCAAAAATCTGCTTCTGAATGCAGTTTTAGAGGTCAGTACCCTCATTTTGTCCTGTGATTGCATCTAAGGTATTTTGTTTATTTTCTTATAACACACTTTTTATTAGTAAGTACAAAATCAATCCATCAGTTTAAATAGAAAAATGAGAATTTGTTTATTAGTCAAAACTTATAAATTGGTTTTGACAACATAAAGTTATCAGATCTATTTATTTTCTTCCAGTATACAGTGTGTTTTATAACTTGATACATTTTTGTTTTTAGACCGTGAGGCTTGAGCAGGAACATCCGCAACTGAAAGAGTTTGTTCCGGTAAGTTTACATATTCCTTCATCACTAAGAAATTACTGATTTCAAATAAATATGTTTTACTAAACTTGCAAGATATGATGCACAGAGCTAAAATTGTTGTTCTAGAAATCTCTGCTAGGAAGATAATGTTCAGCAATTTACAGCCTGCTATTTTGAATTAATCATAAACAAACAAAGACAGAGAACTTCAGTGTTTAAACTATTATTGGGGACATTTTCCATCGTTAGAGAACAAGACCATTTTGCTCACTAACAATGGAAAATTACCGTAATAATACGAGGGTCATCCAGAAAGTAAAGAACAACTGCGCATCACGCGCCGCGCACACCCCTCACCACTATGAGCGCGCGGCAGCTGCTAGCTACATTCTTCCTCTTCAGTTTGAGTGTAGGTTCGTTGCTGTGTGATTACGTGCGTCTCGTGTCCACAGTGATTAATAATGGCATTGACAATTGAAAACCCCGTTAAATGTAAAGTGTGAAATTTAAACACTCAAAAGGTCATGGCAACTGTTTTTTGGGATCGAAAGGGCTTAATCCATGTCAAATTTATGCCATGAAAAGAAACGACTACAGCCCTGTCTTGGTGCTGAGTGATTATCACTTATTCCCAAAGCTTAAGGATTTTTTGGGTAAAAAACAGTTTGCTAACAATAAGGAACTCAAAGAAGCTAAGAAATCCTGGCTCATGTTTTTGGCGGCAAATGAGTAGAACATGGGTATGGAAAACTGGTCCCACGTCAAAACCAGTGTCTTGAAATCCATGGCGACTGCGTAGAAAGGTAGAGGAAGGTTCTATGCATTTGTAAATAAAATTTTGTGTTGATATCTTTATTTTTTATTTTACCATGCTAAAACGTTATTTACTTTCTGGATGACCCTCGTAGTTTAAACTCTTAAATTCTCCCATCGTCAACAACAAACTTTAAAGTGGTCATCTTGACTTAAAGGCCAATAAATTATAAAAAAATTGTGAATTTAACAAATGGTAATGTTTGGAATTGGTTGTGTAACGCTGGATGTTTTCCAGCCCCTGATGCAACATCTGTACCTGACGCTGGAAAGCATTGACAAACCTCAACTGTTGTTGGTCACCATTGAAGTGCTGTTAGACCTGACTTCCTTGTATCCTGACGCTTTCACCAAGTACTTCAAGGTTAGTTACGCGTCGTTGTCTCTAGCCTTACTTTTCAGGCTTCAAAATTTATAATTTGTCTATAGCGAAATACTGCCGGTGTTTTAAAGCTTTAATATAATCTCTAACATTTGTTTAATGCGGCAGTTGTACTGGTACAGTAGAACTCCAATTATCCGAACTAATTGGGACCGGACCTCATTCGGTTAATCAAATATTTGAGTTTTCACTAAAAATGTAGGAAATTCAGGAAAAAAACTCTTTTTACAATATAATAGAATTATTGACTTTAATTACAAAAGTAAAATACACACATCAGACTTTAAATCGTAGCTTGTCCCAGTCCGTATTTTTCCGCTGAAACTTTGTCCGTCACTTCTTTATTAAATTGTTCTAAAATTTCAATTTTGTCTGATAATGACAAAACCACACGTTTCCTCTTAGAAGCCATATGATATGATGATACAGTACAACTCAATCATAAATATGTAAAAAAATACGCAAGCAACACAAGACACTGGCACAGACAGATGTAAGTCAACGCTACGACGTCAATAGACTGACTGAGTAAATAAACAAAAGCAGGTGCAGAGTAGATAGACAGACAGCCACAGTCAAGTGTCCGCCTGACTGTCTAGTACAGTCACTGCCAATACTAGTAGTGTCTTGTACTGTCACTGCCACTAGTGTATTTTGTACAGTCACTTGAATCGTAGTTTGAAGAAACAACGTAGCGAGCGGCTCCTAATCATCTTTCAAATTACGTAACAAAACTTCGTGTAATTTCTTTTCTCTAAAAGCGATTCCGATAATTGGCGATTCGGATGATCAGAGTTCGGATAATTGGAGTTCTACTGTATTATCTAGGGTGAAGTGGGGGCAACGCCAAAGGTTTGGTACAATGCCCGCCAGTGTTTTCATGTTTTAGCAAAGACTTTCCAGACTTTTAAGTACCGTTTTTGGGTAGCTAGAAATAAAAAAATCACATGTTTATTTGAAACCTGCACTTAATGTCCGATATTTGCTGTGTTGGTAATCGGTTATCAGTACCAGTAAAAACAGGCAGGACCAATGACCGAATTTCAGAGCCAATTCATCCCCAATGAGATACTTTAGTGCATAAGAGAGCTAGGTTTTTTAATCAATTAACTTGTGGAAAGTATACATTTCTTTTAGTTTGTAGTTTTTGTCGTGTTTATCTGTAGCATTGAATTTCTGCATTTTTTAGCTCTGTTCTGTGAGGGGACAGACACCACCTAACATTTTTTGACTGTGGTTATCTCAGCTTTTTGACCTGGCGGTGAGGTGCAGCTTAGATTGAAATAGCTGCCTATAATTTAGTTTCCAAAAGATTCACCCTAACTGTACAAAAATAACCTAAAATTCTACTGACACTTAGAGAAGTCAATGTGCTAATAATAATACTCCGCTTACAACAGGACACAGTGGACATTCTGGTGGGGTGGCACATTGACCTGACGAACTCCTACGAACGTCGTGTGCTACGCCACAATCTCTGCAGCGGCTGAGTCCCTACTGGGCCAATCACATCGACTTCTCCCTCACCATGCTCGGCCACTTCCTGGAGGACCAGGAGGTCTCCTTTGAGGACTTCCTGGACGCCAGCACTTCCTCTGGAGACGAACAAGACCCGACCGCACTGGAGCAGCGGATGAAGCTCATCTCGTTCATGAAGTAAGTTGTTAGGTTTTAATGGAAAGGGTTGCCCTACAGTGGTAGCTTCTTAAAGAGGAGCGTGGATTGGGACACTATGCTGTGCACGGAGGTCAATCAGTATTCTTGCCGGATGATGCAAGTTTTGAAATTGAAGGTTTGCCAAGAAGTTTTACGTTCAATAGAGAGAGAGAAGCATAATAGTCACAATCTTAATCTACTTTATTAATTATTTATCATGTGATTAAATAACTATGGCCCCCAGTCAAGTGACAAACTTTCCATCCTTCTCAGGAATATGTAACTAGGAATTTTCCACCTGTGGGGAAACTAAACAATTTCAGTTACCCGACAGACACATTCTCAAAACCGGTCCTGTAAATTAAAATTAATCCAAGGATACTTATGTTTTCTCTTCATTATTTCAATTTAATCATAGTATTCCTTCAAAGTGGGTTTTACCTTACCTACACATTACTTAGGTCCCCAAGTGAAATTCTTGCAGAAAAGGTTTTTTGACAATTTGAAAAGTATTTAATTAATTTGGAAGCGAGTCAGGAAATTACAGTTTGGGCTTCTTCGGGGGATAGAAGATTCAACAATTGCCGCAAAATTTGTGTAAACTATACTTTGATTGGTGGTCTATTTAAAAGTAGCCTACCTGCCTCATGTCTAGCAATCAAGCATCGTTGTCTAAATATATATAGTTATCACCACTTATCATTTTCCACTGTCTAAAATACTTTCAGTACTGTTTAAACTTTACGTTATTATGATTTCAACAATAAAGTTACCGATTACTTTGGTAGGTTACTGAGTAATAATGTGGCTGACTCGTATCTAATGTGTTCTTTTTTCCTGAAGTGCCTAATGACTTACATCTGCGTTGGTTTAAGGCAACTTAGCCTGACCCTGATTCCTAATGACTTACATACTTAATGCGTGCGTTCAGGGTGTTCAACACGGTTGTGAAGGGAATGGGGCAGAACTTGAGTCCGAACTTCACGCCGGAAGTGTCCTGGACGTTCCTCACCGACTGTTTCGCTCGCATCCTCGCCATCTTGTTGAAGGGACTGAAGACCCTGCTCGACTACGAACTGTTCATCACAGGTAAGATTACACGATCCAGCTGGAATTTTTCGTGATTTGTTTGCGAATTTCCGTAGGAAATAGAGCTTTTCATTTCTCTCATCACAGAGAACGAAACATTGAAGAACAAAATTTACGTCTCACTAATAATATTGCAAAGATAGTCCTTACTTTGAAAGAACGTCAGTAAAGCTAAGCAATATTATTGCTGATGTTTTCCATCGTTTGTTAGTGAACAAAAAGAACACAGCATTTTAGGACCTGGAATCTGATCCTGTCTCCAGATGAAAAATAACCTAAAACAAAAGACAAAAAATATTATAAAATTACCATTTACACTAGCAAACAACATGTGTGTGTTGTCAGAATAAATTTAAATACTTATTACTTACAAAAAATGTTTCATTATTCTGTTTGTCCCCTTTTTCCCTATAGCCTAACTTAATTTTTAAAACAGGTTAGGTTTGAAAGGAAGAGCCTTATGGCTAAACTAGGTGAATTTTACAAGGAGAGAGAGGATAGTAGCTTTTAACTAAGAAAACAACAAGTTTAGAGCCAACAAAAATAGGCACACAGAAGAGTCACACACAAAATTCACTGATATTTCGCCCTTACTAAGGGCTTTATCAAAGCACAGAGTTCTTATTAACTCAGTGGCCCCTAAACTTGTTTTTCTTAGGTAAGCTATCCTTTCTCTCCTTGTAAAATTCACCTAATTTTTAAAACAACTAGTCTAAAGTTGATTTCTAAATGATGAAGACATATTAACTTCTTTTAACCTTCTATAAATTGGCATTGGCTTAACCATTGTTTTTTTGACTGTTGTTTGTCAAACAATAGTTTTAGTTTAAAACTAATTATATTTCACCTAATAACGTTAGGCTTCTTCAGATCAATACAATAAATCAGTTTTAAATTCAAACTATTATTTTAATGGTTTTGTGGAAGACAATGCCAATTAATTGAAGATTAAAACTAGTCTAGAAAAACGACGTGCACAAAAACGTTGAGAAAGAACTAGATAAACTAAACCTGCCCACGGCCGGTGAAGGTTCTGTCAGCTGACCACTGACTGACTGATGAAGACAGAAACTGGTCTTGAAGACATGATCAAATTTAGATACCAAAATGTCATGTTCTTGTTGTTCACTAGAAAATTATAAAACACTTCTGCAATAAAATTTAAAATAAATTAGACATTTTTAAACTTTTCACTGAATTCTAATAGAAAAAACTAGCTTTTGCCGGCTAAGGCATCTTCAGTTTAATAACAAAAGACACATCATCTGTATAATTAAGTTGAATATTAAAAAAACAAAAATTATATGTACACCCAAAAAAATATAAAAAATTTCTAAATTTAGATATAATATTGTATAAACTATCAGTTGAAGATTTTCTTTGATTTTCTAACGTTTTCTTCAATTTGATCTTTCACTATTGGTATAAATGTATTACTAAAATTTAGAGAAGGTTGATATATACAATTATTTTTAAACACTCATGCACGCACTTCAATTTCTTTTAGTCCAGGAAGGTTCTTTAAAACTAAAGTTGACGGTTCAAATTTTATAGAGTGGTTTTCAGGTGTGTTCAACTAATTTTGATTGTTCAGAGTTTTTCATTTTATAATTATATATATGTTCTAGAACTGGCCTGGAAGTCTGTCCAAAGTATGATTTGTTACACTCACAGTCAATTTTGTATACAGAGTTTTTACTTGATTAGGGTTTTAGGTTTTAATTTTGTTAATTTTGTTAGGTTTTAAAGTGTTATTGATTTAAATGATGTTCAATTAAGCTAGCTCTTTCAATTAAAATTCAGTGAAAAGTTTAAAAATGTCTAATTTATTAATACCATCCACTTTTCACCAAGTATACACAGAAGAAAAATAAAATTTAACCTTAAAAATTTCACCATCGACAACAACAAACTTGATTAAGGACCTCTATTTATCTGTTGTTCAGGAAACGAGTGCACCTGGTTACTGCTGAACTTGCTGCAGAGCAAGACGAGTCCGGCACACGAGGACCTGTACCAGCTGATCGACCTGGAGATCTCACTCATGGAACAGTTGACCAACACGGCTCTGTCGTCTGCGTTACAGCTCATTGCTAAGGTACTCGCTTTGCTAGTCTTTGTACAAGATTTATCCAAGTAAAATAATAAACGGTTTGCATAGGTGTTGAAAAATGCCGATATAGTCTGATTAATCAAAGTAGTCAACGGTTATTTATTAAAATGGGTTACGGTTGGTTATTTAACAGGTTAAAATTGACTGTTAAATTTCTATGTGGGGTTTCCAAAGCTCTAAATCAGTTAGTTTATTTTATTTCAAAGTGGATTTTCCTCAAAAGAAATAAGATTGGGAAAATTTTGTTCTACAGAATATATTGATTTAGAAGTAAAAGTTTTAAAAACACAAAAATGCTATTTATAACGGCAGAGTTTTGTGGTCTGCTGGTAGTTTAAAAAATAAAAAATAATAAAATTACTCTCCAGCCATGCAATGAGAACTATTTGGACTCCTGCCCACGTAATTTAGTACCTTTGCAGGTAATGATGTTTCTTACGAATAAATAAAGCATAGTTATTACATTTTGATTTCCACACCAGATTTCTGTAGATTTTGAGGTCACCGTCTCTAACAATTATTTAGTTAAGGTTGAGGAAATAGGGCACTAGGCCAGGATATGCCATCAAAAAGGAATATGAAGGAGAGCAGGCTCACCTGGATAAAGTAGAAACACATAGAAGAACGCAGACTGTTAAGTTTCCAGCCCTACTAAAACCTACAAAGACAAAGACCCTAGTAGGGCTGAAAATTTGTCAGTCTGTTCTCCTCATTATTTGAATAAGTTCAAATAATGTGTCCGTCCGCTGTGTGTAATGAATATGTGGTTGCAAAGTTGTTGTACTTGCTGCAGGTTATCAAAGAGTTGAGTGCTAACCTGCCGCTGGACCTGGTGGAACGGATACTGAAGCCGAACTCTCCGTTACTGGATCTGCGGTTCTCTCCGGCAGAAACGTGCACAACGGCATCGTCGCCATATACCACAGCTTGCTGAGTCTCAAGAACATCCCGCTGCTCAAAGAGGCGTACAGGTAACACTTGTGTAGTAGGTTTATATTCGTGCTTAGGTCCAAGCAAGAGGGCAAGTTCGTCGGAGTTGAATTCTGGAGACTGTAAATTTGGTTTTAATGCGAGATGAAAAGTAAGAAGAAAATCGGGAAAGGGAGGATGAAGAAAAGCAAAGTTAAGGATGGTGCATCTCAGATGCATTTTGTGACCAAGAAAATATTCAGGTTATGGCCCTGACAAGACACTTTAATAATAATATGCTTTTCTTTGTCGTTCGGTACATACACAAATAGAAAATGTCGATTATACAGAAAATTAATTGCTACAGTTATAATATATAAATATGTTAATAAGTTAAAAAATATAATAAATATGTTTACTGCACAAAAAACAAACAGGCTATCTTAGATAAGCAATCAGAAACGCTCATATATACTGTCCATCCTATTACCCCCTCTGAGCTCACCTCCCCGGGCCCAAGGCACTAACAGTAGTCAAGAAGTCAACTAGAGTGTTGCCATTGGTAGCTTAGGATTCTTCACAAACGCATTTATTAACCGGGAGGAAGACAAGGGAGTATTGGGGAAAAGGCCAACATTAAAAATTTTCTTTAATGTTTAATTGTCACAATGAATAAAGTTGGAAAGTTGTCATGATGCTGGGCAGCCTAGAAGTAGTTACAGTTGGAAAAAAAGAATATTGTGTGTTAACTTAGTGTGTCGACAGGTTGATCCTGACCGACCTGGACACAGTGTACCGAGTGTTGGTCCCGGAGCTGGAACCCCTGTGTGCCGGGATAGAAGCCTCGGACAGAGCGACCTACTGCTGTGAACAAGTCGAGAGTGTCGACATCTTTCACCTCAAGGCCTTGACTGATATCGGTAAGCTGTTGCGGTTGTTTCTCTTACCAGTTGAAGAGGTTTACCTGAAAGTACTTATTGTTGTTATTTCATGTTTTGTTTTGGTTTTAAGATGGTTTCTTTGTTTTTACTGAAGTTTTGTTTAGGTTAAGTGGTGGTTTCGATCGTGTGCTTTATTTTCTAAAGCGCTATTTCCAGAATTTTTTTAGCTGACTGATTCTCAATTCCGATTTCACCTGGAATCAATAGAATCAAGAATAAGTTTCCATTTTCGGTGAAATGATTAACATATGATGAATAATGAATATGTTGTATGCCAGGAATACCACACCACCTTTATTCAGGTGGGGTTTCACATTCAAAAAGGAGTGTTGATTCTGACCACAATTTATATATTGAGACCATTGGCACATTAAGTGCATAGGCTTAACAACAACAAAATTAAAATACATAGTAAAATATACAGATAAGTTCACTTAATAATTTAAAAATCGTCTTCCAGAAAGTTCATGACGCTGTAATATGATCTGCAGGTTAAAAATGATTTAAATCTATGTTTGAATTTCTTGATGTTTTCTTCTTGTTTGATGGTAATTGGAATTTTATTGTAAATTTTAACATATTGTAATAAGTTTGTTTTTTAAAAAAGCTTGTATTAAAGTTTGTATTAAGTTGTATTATGTTGTTTTTAATTAAAACACAATAGAGTCTCACTTATCCGTCCTTCGCTTATGTGACATCCTGATTGTCCATCATCCAACCAAGTCAAAAACAATGTAAAGAGACAAAATAAAATTATGTATTTGCTTTCAGGAATGGTGTGTGTTGCATTACATACTTTGTTTTTATATTTTCATTTTGTTCAGTTGTAGAATGTTTCTAACAAAATTAATGTACAGTAGCCTTTTTAAAATGTTTATAACCTATTTAAAATTTCAATGGCTTTTTTCTCTGAGGATCCTGTTATCCAACAGTTTTGGTTCTCCACTCTTCTGCCAGCCCTTTGTGACGGATAAGCGAGACTCAAATGGAAGAATATCAAGGAGTGATCTTCCCTTATACCAAAAGCAAAGAAAATATTGCTTGTTGTAGAAGATAACAAGATTGCTTGATAAAGAAGATAAAGATATAGATAAAGATAAATATTAGAAGATAAAGAAGATTGCTTGTTGGAGAAGATTGCTTGTTGTAAGAACATTTATTACAACAGCACTGTACGAAATGTGTTTTTTTCTTGTGTTTCAGCAAATGCCAGCAACTCTCTGATAGGCATGTGGGTTCTACAGCCGAGCATTCTAGACTTGTTGGCGGTTCGGTTGATTCCGTTCTCCATCGGTCGAGTCAGCTCTCCTCTACTCTTCACTCAGCTGTATCTCCTCTACTCTCACTGCTCCAGGTAAACACAAGGTTGTGGCAAAGATAATGTTATGGGAGGTAGAATGTTAAGTGCAGCCAAAGCAGAGTTAGTGCTGCGAGGGAATTATCTTAAGAGTCTCAAGTAAAGCAACTACAGTCAATCTCAGATTGTAGTCCTACAGTCATGTTGGATGAAACTGTGATCGAAGATGTCTATTCAACAAAATTCCTTGGAATACACCTTGATCGAGGGTTGACTTGGGATTGTCACGTAGACAGTGTGTGCTCAAAATTAGCCTCAGGCATTTATGTTTTGAGGAAGTTGTCCAAATATTGCTCCACTCAGGAACTGATGACGGCTTATTATGGACTTATCTACCCACACCTGGCCTGACTAACGCTGTGGGAGGCTCAAAGCACAAACTTTTAGAGTGTTCATTCTTTCAAAACAAGCAGTGTAACAATCTAAAACTGCAATGGAATCGTGCAGACCAGCATTCAAAAGATTAAAACTGTTGACTTTACCCTGCCTCTACATTTTAGAAACGTGTCTTTTTCAAATGTAAATGCGACCTTGTAAGAGGAATTGATGTACACTTGCTAAAACCAGAGACAGGAGAACTATCGAACTGGGAGACACAGAACGATGGTTCATGAACGCTTGCCCTCACAGGCAGGAGTTCAGTTTGTCAATATACTTCCAAATTGATCAAAAGTGCTACAGAGCCAAAGGCTTTCAAAGCTCGCCTAAAACCAGTTTTGGTTGCAGAAGCATTTTACAGTTCAAAGAAGTTATCACACACAATGGGATATTGGAGAATCAGGGGTAGGACTGGAAAAATTGAATAGTACCTAATGTAAGTTATGTATGTTTGAAAGGGATCTAAATGTGGATGAATGCAAAATTTTAAATCAAATAGCAGACGATTGAGATACATGCTTGTAAACATGTCAATTCAATAAAATATTTATTTATTTAACCCACGCACGCGCAAGTTCGTTCGTTCTCGAAAACGGCAATATTTGGTCAAGTCATCGACATCGGACAAACTCGAGCATGTGGGGCCGAGAGGGAGAAAGATAGCAGAGACGGCAGTGCTATCTGTGCTTGGGCTGCCGAACTACGTTGATTGTGCTCCTCAACCGTGTGGCATTTATGCGTAATTTACTTACCATATTATAATCTTTGGTTGTGGCAATATGTCGGTACTGCTGATCAGTGTGTCCTTGTTTGATTTACCAATAGTTTTCTTTGTGTATACATAAAGTTTGATTCAAATTTTTAATGGGATCTTCTAGCATGGGGATCCTAATGGGTGACTTTCAAGCATAAAGACCATGATGATAGGAGCAAGCAGAAACATATGGTATCACTGAATGTTGAGTTAGGCTCACATGAATTTGTTCAATTCAAGCATGAAGTGACGGTTTTCAGTTAATTTAAGCATTCTTGCAGTAGACTGGGACTCGTGGCGTGGTCTTGTAATCCAGCTTCATGGAGGTCAGGTTTTGAGGATGATATAGGTCTAAAGCGGCTCAGATAGTCTCAGTGATCATCTGATGATACCCGCATCAACTCCCACCATCGCTTTACATATAAGACCATCAACCGCGTGGTTCGAAGTCACGCTAAGCCGTTGGTCCTTGTATTTCCATTGGTCATTGGGCTATTAATTAATGACCCATTTTAAGGAAGAGTCGGCCTTAGTTTGTAACCTCATAACTCATTACTACCACTCATCACACTCATCCTTCACCACATATTTGCCTTAAAATACCCTCATGAGAGTGGTCGGCATCTCAAATAGTAATAGTGACTCCCTATCTTGAGATTAACGCTGAATGGTACCAAGAAAAATCCTACAGAATAGCTGAATTAGTGGGAAACCATTGACCCTCTTTGTAAATGGACACGATAAATGTGTTGTTTGAAGGCATAAACAAAGGCAAATAATATATCTACACACTTATACATGACATACACATTACAATGGCAGGTTGAAACTTTTACATTATTGCACAACATGGACTTGTCGTTTGAAATTGTTGTTGGGATGTAACAAACATGACTCCCGTAAGGCTGGAAAAATTACTGTCCCGTCTTGAAAATTCTTAAAATACATTTTCCCAACTGCACCTGCCAGAATATATTCCCTTTTGTCCATCTTTATTTGTGCCCTGCAGTTTCTCTCCCGCATGAATCCCTCAAGTTCCAACAGACCTGAAGAAGTCATATGTGATTGTGCTGTTGCAGGCACAGTCACTTCATCACAACCAGTAACCTGGTGGGAGGCTGCCAGGGCAGACCGGGGGTTAACTCTCTGGTGGATACGACCCAGACCTCCCCCACGGCCGGCCACTTTGTCATCATCGTCAGTTTGCTCGCCAGCATTGTCAACCAGGTATACGGAATCGATGACTATATACGTACGTAGCTGTAGTTTTCTGAACATTGTGTTTTTTAACTAACACCAAATTATATTTACAAATTGTTAAGGAAGAGCTTTTTGGCTAAACTAGGTGATACTGTGATCTATTAAACAGAATCAAATGCAATTTTCATGATCATTACTTCCTTGTTTGTTGAAAGGAGCTGAACGAGGAGAGCATGTGTCTGGTGTTGAACTGGTGTTGTGAACTGTTTGTACAAAGCAGAACCTACCTGACGACTCTAGCGACTACCGTGGAGATGACGAGGCTAGCTTGTGCCCTCTGTAGTGCCGCTACTTGTCTTCACTCGGACAACATACTCCTGGCCATCTGTACCAATCTAGAGAACCTGCTCGTGGCTCCGTACACACTTTGTTGGAACGTACTTATCTTAAAATTAATAATATCGGGTGATTACAAATGAAATAGACAACTTCAATAGCCTCTACAAAATTAAACAGGTGTATTTCAACATAGTAAGTGATATAGGTTTGTGGGGAATCTCTTAAAGTATATGTTGGTACAAATTATGGTGGACAATTCTGCGGAAACGTTTGAGAATGACACCTTATAAATTACATTTAGTACAAAGTTTTAATGACAACGATAATGGTGTACGTAAAACTTTTGTCAGGAGATGCAATCATTGTCTTGAAAATGACGACACATTGTTTAATCGCCTAACTTTCAGTAATGAATGCACTTTTCACATTAGTGGAAACGTTAATAGACATAATGTACGATTATGGGGAACAGAAAATTCAAGAAAGACTGTACAGCATATACGCGATTCTTCTTAAGTGAACGTGTTTTGCGCTTTATCTTGTGAAAAAAGGTTTCACGCTGTTCTTCTTCCAAGAACTATCAGTAACCGGAATAAATATTTTTAATAAAAACTTAAAGAGTTCTTCTGTATAATCATGTAACTAATAATCTAAATTGTTACCTATATAATGAATTTTCTACGAGCTATCAAAACTGTCTATTTCATTTGTAATCACCCTGTACTACTGAATAGGTATGGGATTGGATCTTTCCTTCAGTAAATCAAGAAATTTTTTCTTGCTTGATTTCGGGAAAAATTTTGAGCGGGATGAAAAGTTTGTTTAAATAGAATTTGTTTGTTTTTACAACTTAAATATAAAAAAAATAGTTCAGAGAATTGAAAATGGGTTTTACAGTAAAAGAAAGTATATTTACCCTCCAAATCCCTACAAATCCAAATTTTGTGTTCCTTTTGTGAGTTTTAAAAGAAATATGTATGGTAGGCCTACAGCATGATCGTCCATTGATTTGATATTATTATAATGATCGTATTAGTGATATTGCCATATAATTAACCTTCCAGAGGTCGCATCATGGAGGTTACCTCCGGGTTTATCTGTGTTGGTACATCAAATCGCCTACACACAAGTCAAACCTGTGAATCCGAGTACTTTCCACCCTTCTTTCAAGAAAATAAAATAAAATATAAAGCCACTATGTTTTAGTTAGTTTTTAACGTTTATATTAGAGCCGGACGTAACATCCGCAGATGCTTCCTCGCTGCTACAAGGCAATCCGAGTTAACCTCCTCGTAGCGACCTGCTTGCAGCAGGGTGAATTCATCGATTATTTGTTGAGTTTTATAGTTTTCGTTTCACTTCATCAATTGCATTTAACTCTGGTGTAGTGATGATACTAATGCCATAACAAGAACTGATGTTTTGCCATTTTCACTAAGGTTTTAACCCACCTGAAAGTAACCTCCGGTGCCTCTCACGCTTTGAAACCCATGCTCTGGAAGGTTAATATCTGTAATCATCTGAACCATGAACTTCAATATCTAGTACATATGAGCCTAAAATAGACATAAATGTTGCTACCTGATTTTTTTCTAGCCCTGAGGCCATATAGT
The DNA here is from genome assembly GCA_018831715.1 of Matsumurasca onukii. NCBI lineage: Eukaryota > Metazoa > Arthropoda > Insecta > Hemiptera > Cicadellidae > Matsumurasca > Matsumurasca onukii. The sequence continues at coordinate 18,627,286 of CM032067.1, forward strand.
ACCATTCCCACTGTTGTTTCCGTTTCTTCCACTATGAGGCTATTCGTTACCCTCACAGCCTAGTTTCAGCCTTTAGCCTCAGACTTACATGTTCTTTTACTGCATGTTTTATTATGTATCGAGAAGGAAAAACAAATACTACTCATAACGCTGTCATAGCGAAAAATCACTTTTTTGCCCGCCATTTCGAAACGACTCAATGGATTTTCAAAACTTTCAGTATGTTGATAGATACCGATAAAATACATATTCCTTTTAATAGGGATGGGTAGGGTTTCCAATTCTACTTATGCCGTTATCGGTTATCGGCTCTAGCCACTGCGGTTATCGGTTCCATCGGTTCTTTCCTGATACTCAGGGTGCAGTAATCATTTTTGAGTCGAAATTGAAGTATCTTCCGATATGGGGTAGCTCGATGATCCCAAAGCTCAAATTTATCGCATAATTTGCCGCCAACGGTATTCGCGGATTTAACACAACCTTTCTGGATCAAGAAATCGCCGCCAACGGTACCGGTTGTGATTTCAGCTGGTGCTATCGAAAGGGGAGAGATCGCCTCAACCATATTGAAGTCGATTTAATGCGATCAGCTATGAATCAGAAATTGCAACTAACGGCAATCGGGTAATTGTGTTTCACCCCATGCTTACCGAGTCATAACCGCAAACGTATCAGTCGATTTACCAAGAAGGCATAATGGAGTCTAGAAACCGCTACGGCTACCTTAGATTTTCACCGCTGGCGCTACTGAGTCATGAGATCGCTTCAACTATCGGTCGTATTTTACCGCCAAGCATGGATTCAAGAAATCGACGCTAACGGGTACCGGTTAGATTTTACCGTTTGTGGAACCGATGTTTAGCTCAGTCGGATCACTGGCCATCGGCTCCTCAAGAACCGGGTGGAACCGATAACCGAACCGAATCGACCCACATCTCGTTTTAATTTCATCAAAATCTGTGAAATTTAATACTGTCTTTAGTAATTAAACCAGTTTTGACCACATCTACCTCCCAGTTGGTACTTCCAGTGGCTTGCTGGCTACCTGGGATCAAGATACTTACAAAAGGATAAACATTTATATCAAATTTTATGAAAAATCTGACAAAAAGTGACCTGTAGAGAGTCCACACATGTAAACATATAAAATTATAAAGTGTTGGAAAATGCTAAAACATGTTTTGAGGGTCAGGATATGCTCATTTTATGGTCTCGGTTTGTCTTACCATTGTGACGCTTGAATATCTCTTTTTTTTCCAAAGGCCATTTTCTTTTTATAGTTTAGTGTTAGAACTTGTGTTTTTGAAAAGCCCTTAGTAAGGGCTTGTAAATATCAGTGAATTTTGTGTGTGACTCTTCTGTGTGTCTATTTTGTTGTCCCTAAACTCTGTTTGTCTTAGGTAATCTAGATTCTCAATATCCTCTCTCCCTCTTGTAAATTCACCTCATTTTCCAAAGGAAATTTAATACAAACTAAATTTATTATTTAGCTTTCAACACTACCAAACACTTGCACTCGCCAGATCTCTCCGACTTTGCAGGAGAGAAGATTCAATCTATTCGTACAGGTGTAGCTGCAACCCTTGAGGGAGCCTTGATCTAAATTGATTTCCAACTATTCGATTTCCCGGTTCTAAAATTGATTCCCGATTCCAAAACCGATTCCCAAGTTTAAAATTGATTTCTGATTCCACACCGATTGTATTATCTGATTAATAACCATTCCCATTCCTTTCAATCTATTACCGAATTTGGAATCTATTACCGACCCTTCCCGATTCCTTCTTTGGAATCTATTAAAACTCTTCCCATTCCTTCTTGGAATCTATTACCCAATTTTCCCATGCCCTTCTTTGAATTTACAATGAATTGTTGATTCTTCTTGGAATCGGATTGTCTGCAAAAAAATTGACTTACGACCCAAGAATCGGTGGAATCGGAATCGACCCAACACTGATTATGTTATTGTATTCGCAGAAACAAGTGCTTGAGCAGATAGCAGACGTTTGTCTTCTTCACGTGAACTCGAACAACGCTGAAGTGGCCGAGAGATACTCCCGCCTCATGCTGCAACTGCCGTGGACTGTAGTCATCCCCAGTCTTCAACAGGGAAATGGCCCTTTCGCTTGTTATTAATAAAATGCAATGAAGATAAATACTGAGAGGTAATATAGGCAAAGGTTTGCACAGACACAATCAGTCATGCTGTAGTGTGGAGACGTGGTGACGGCACTGCATTTCACGCACAGGTGTTGTTAAGATATTGAAGTAATGTGCGAGAGATGTACTTGAATAGTTAGTCAATTTTCAATAAAGATGATAAATGCTAGATATTTAATCAAGGTGTGGGACGGAAGGAGTTAACACAACCTAAAATTAAAATGCACACTTCTCAGGCTTACACCATTTTGTTTCAGGGAGGTTTTAGTGTCTGTGGCCTAACCTTAACCAAATAGTGTCATTGTACATGCAATAACTGTATTTAAACCTATTTAGCAACAAAACGGTCAGCAAATAAATTTTTGCTCCTAGTAGCCAAAACCACAAACTTTGACCCATCGCCCATCGTTTAGATAGGTTTAATGTAACAACATACTGCTCTTATTTCGGAAGCTGGCTTTATGAGGCGCATTTCTGGACCAAACTTGGGTCCTGCTTATGACAAGTTTCAATCCAGTTAATGAGCTTAAATGTAGAATTTTTTTCTCCGGATGCATAGGCCTTTGAAGCTGCTTCATGTAAACAATGGAGATTAGTTCTTACACCTGTGGTGAATATCTTCAAATTTATCATCTCTCATAATGTTTAAAACGTAAGAAAGTGTTTGTAACTGTGTTGTTTTTACGCGTTTGCAGAAGAAAGGCAGTGGTCGGATGAGGCTGGAATCGGCAGCTCACACTCAGATGACTCATGACGCCAACACCGGCGAGATGTCGCCTCAACGCTTCAAGCAGTTCATGGCCTACCTGCTGCACGGACACAAGTAAGCTATCCACTTCCGCATCAAAACATCATAATAATTAGCTTGAGATATTTTGGTCTTCCAGGTCAGTTTCGGCCCATCAGTGACGGAAGATGGCGGTCCACTACGAGACTGCAATATCTCAAGCTTATTATAATGTTTTGTGGTGTAACCCGAAAAAGTGGATTGAAATGTTCGCTTGCAATATCTCAAGCTTATTATAATGTTTTGTGGTGTAACCCGGAAAAGTGATTGAAATGTTCGCTCTTAGAAGAGTTTTGATCAGATCTATCAAGAGCTTGTTTTTTTTGCCCAAAAATCTTCCCGAGCGTTTTAGTTTTTCGTCCAAGTCCTCTGAAAGTCTTAATTCCTAATTTGAACCTTCGGAAGTCTTAGTTTCTTCTAAGGATCTTATGATAAGTCTTAGTTTCTCCAATGTAACTTCTGGTAGTCATAGTTTCTCTTATGGATCTTATTATGGCCTTAGTTTCTTCTACAACTATTCTGGTAGTCTTAATTTTGCCTACCAATCCTATAAAAAATTAAGTTTCCCCTATGTTGTCCCTTAAGTTTTCCCAAACTCATACTACCTTTGTTTGAAGTTTGTTGTTGATGATGGTACAATTTCTGAGGTTAAAACATTATTACGGATGTTTTCCATCGTTTTTGAGTGAATAAAAAATACACTATGCCAGGTAGGTACCTACCATAAAAAATGATGGAAAATGTCTGCAATAATGTTAAACCTCATATTTTCCCCCTGGTATTGAAATTTTTGAATGGAAAGTAGACAGTGCTGGACAAAAAAATTATCCTAGTTTCTTCTATGGATCTTCTGGTAGTATAGTTTTCATGTTAATCTTACGTAACATGATATCTGGTGGATTGTATGATGGTTTTCAGTTTCCCCTACGGATCTTCTGGAAGTCTTAATTTCTCCTTTGGATCTTCGATAAATTGTTAGATTGTCTAAAACTGGTTTAATGGCCATTTGTCATTTAAAAAGTAAATGTGTAACATCTTTCTCCAAACAGTTTTTAACTTGAATTTAACATAATTTCTTTCAAATGTGTGGCAGGTCTGAGCTACAAGAGGTGTTCACGTGCTGCTGGTCACTGACCGAGAGTGAACCTCAAGACATGAACAGTCTGCGGGAGATCTGCTTGTCGTCTCAGCAAGCTCTGTTCCACTGGGCCACCTGGGAGTCTGCGCAGTTCTGCGTCAACACCAAGCTGCGCACTCCCTTCGGCAAACCGCTCGACACGTTCATGGCGTTTGAAGGTGAGCTGTCCCAATGTCATCCTTAACCTTCCCAATGTTGTCTCCTATTGCAGTATAAAGGTGAAAGTTTGTCTTGTTTAACGAGGTGAAGTTAGGACTACAAAGTCTTCTCTACCACTCAACCTCGACCTTTACCTAGTGTCACCGTATTAGTCACATTACAAATGTAAGTGGTGACTGCGGTCGAACCCGCACCACGGAGTGATGGGCTCCGGTCGGCGTCGCGATACCAATCATACGGATCCGCTAAGTATGTCCAGCTTGCAGGAATTATACAGGAACTTTTTACACATGGGAAAGGTCAGGGTACTCCCTAAATTAAAGAAATTTTAAAGAAGAGGTTGTTCAATTTGAATAGAAATTTAATAATGTTGTACACCAAAACCAGAAAATTGGCAACATTTACCTGAAAAATTGTGGGAATTGTACATTGTAAATTGTGTTTTTCCTGAATGCTGGACACCCTGTATTTGTGTGTTTTGTTAACAAATAGACAGGGACATTTAAAAACTGCAAGAAAAAGGCCAGTTGTTCTGGAACATTAGCGTTAGTTTTCAACATAATTTCAAACTCAACAAAATGTTTTGAAACAGAAAATTAATTAAAAACTCATTTAAAAGGAATGTTAGCCTCAAGCTTAGTTTACTACTACTAGTTTTTTTTAGCACACGCATGATTAAAGGAAAATCACACTTAGTGGATCAGGAGAGATGTTTTAATTTCGTTTGAGGAAATAGAGAACTATGCCCTGGCCAGGAAAGGCAAGTAGGGCTGAAAACAACAGTTTTTGTTCTCTTTTTTTCCTTTCTATTCCTTTTTGTTAGCATACTTTTTAAATTCTTTTTAAATGTAAAGAATGCTAGAGTGAACATTTTACTAATGTTTATTTTGTCTCCAGGAGCAATGAAGAGTCTGGCGAGAGAGACTGTGGGGTCTGTGCGGGCGGAGGTCGGCGAGGAGTTTGACGTTCGTCGAGTGAGACTGTTGCTGGAGGTGGTGGAACAGCTGGAGAAGTGTATGTACAACGCTTCCGACGGAACTGCCGCCGTCCTAGTCTCTCCTAGCAAGGTAAGCTGACAACAAGTCATGTGTGAACCTACCTGCGGTCTGTCTATCATGAATTGAAGGCAGGTCGAAGGAACAGGAAAATCCCAAGAAAAATTAAAGTCCCAAAAATCAGGTGTCATAAATAAAAATACCCTGAGTTATAATAAGGGTGGGAGTGATTTTTGGCTAGTAGGGTAATTTTAGGGCTTTTTTGGCAGAAAGGGCAGTTTAAAAGGAATATGGCAGATATGGTAATTTTGGGACTTTCAATAAACCTACAACTTTTTGGTAATTTAACTAATTTTACTCTGATTTTTGATGAGATTTGTAGGTAATCTTCTATTAAACATTACTCTATCACTAAATAAATTCAAATAAATTATGTTTAAATTTTTACATTCTTTTAAAGAATAAATGCTAATAATCATTTTAACCTTACCTAAATTTTAATGTCAACGATTGCCTGTAATTATTAACAAGCTTCATCATATGGTAATATGATAGATAAATGATAATAAAATAAAATCAAAGGAAGTCATGTTGTAACATAAATATTTTTTATAAAACTCTCAAAGGGAACACACATTTGGGATTTGTAGGGTAATTGTACTTACTTATATAAATTATCCAAAACAAATCCTATTAAACTTTTAATAAACAAATTGGCTTTTAATCCCACCCGAAAGTTTTTTGAAAACAAGTGTATTTTGCCAGATTTCCGCCTAAAAGGAAAAATCCAACCCATATTTACTGATTGTACGTGTGTTGTAGCCGGTGCGCACGTTCTTCCACACCTAACAGAACGCGTGTAGCAGTGGCTGAGCCATAACCCGCAAGCGCCAGTGAGTGGCGTCGCGCTGCATTGCGGGATGGCTGCGATGGCTCAGGCTGCGAACGCGCACTGCTGCAGGACCTGCTCGGCGTAGGCGCTCAAGGTAAGTGTGTGTGTGTGTTTGTTTCTATGTGGTGGTCTTTCGAAGTAAGAAGAAAAGGACTTAAATCTTGCCTGTGTCCTTAGCTCAGTAGGAGAGTTGTAGTGTCTGGTGTGGAGGGTCACGGGTTTGATTCCTGTTGTAGGCACATGGGTTTTGACTGTTTACCCGAAAAGTGTTTCCGTGGTTCTAACAAATCTACATTTAGACAAAAAGGGCTTCGGAGTAGACAAAACTATAAAAACACCACTTGCGCTCTGTATATAGTGCATTTTCTTAGGAATTTGAGTTAGGCTCTTTTTTTGGCTTGAGCATTAGCAGGTGCTCCTGGCAGCAAAACATGAATCTGTCAGTCTGATAGTTCCAGTTTAAGTAAAAGATTCAAGGCCTCTCAATTGACGGTTTGATTCCCACTGGGGCATGCTCACCAAGGTGCCATGCCTAAGCTTGAGGCTACTCCAAGAGCAAGGGCAGCAACAACCCTTTGAAACTCTCTGAGGAGAATATGGCTAATCAAAACCAATGAGCTCGGCAAGGTGATAATTCCGTAGTTCCTGTGCTGGACGCAGTAGACTGATGTCTAGGGTTGGCCTAAGCCATGCTGATTGGTTTTCTTTGACCAGAAAAATAATTCAAGTGAAAAGGATAAGTTTCCAGAAGGCTTGTTTGGTTTTAAACAGTCCAAATATTTAAATATTAGGGGTGTGCGAGTACTCGATTTTCGAGTATTTACCGACACTCGAATTCGGCTCGATCTGGTCGGTAAATCTCGAAATTTAGTCGCGAACGGTATCAAAGTTGTGATTTCATCGCGGGCGCTAACGGGAGTCAAGAGATTGCTGTGAACGGTATTGAAGTCAAGATTTCGTCACAGTTGTTAGCAGGAGTCAGAGATTGCCGCTAATGGTATTGCAAAATAATAATGTTTTGCCTTGGAAACAAATACTGTCCTGGGGATAAATCTGCAGAAAATATAGGATAAAAATATAAAGTTAAGTCAATTTTTGTGGATTTAATGTTTTACTTTTGTCTTCTTTAGATTTGTACTGTTTGTTTAAGAGTTAACAAAGTCTTTCTTTTGTTTTGTTTGGTGTGGATTTTATGTGGTATATAAATGTTCATATTTAATTCATTTAAACTGAATAGTAAAATTTGTCGAGAAAACTCCAAAATGAGCTGGGTTTTTGAATACCCATTCGCTAAAACTCGACTGAAAACTCAAGCTCAACAAACTCAACTTGACTCAAACTAAAAAAATGTGACTCGCACACGCCTTTAAACATATTCAATTAACTCTTTACTGCTATTACGGAAAATGTTGGCCACACAGAAGACGCTGTATATTAAGTTTGATCTGTTTACTTGCAGGGGTCAGAGTTTGAGAATGCAGTGCTACAGGTGGGTTGGGCATTGCTTAAAGTGAAAGAGCCTGAAGCAGTCCAAGGACTCTACGTCTGGTGTCGAGATGAGATCGGGGTTAAATACCATTACTTGAAGGCTTTCACCGATCACGCTGCAGGAAAGTGAGTATGCGTGTAGGTTTTGTGTCTGGTGTTGATCTGACCAAGGTTTTATTGTGGGTTTCTGAGTTTGAAATGTAATTGTGGACTTTTTCTATCATTTGGGAACAAGAAGAACAGTATGTTTTGGGATCTGCAGTCTGATCCTGTCTAGAGATATCCAGTCGGTTTTGAGGATGATATAGGTCTAAAGCAGCTCAGATAGTCTCAGTGATCATCTGACTCCAACTCACCATCGCTAGACATATCAGACCATCACCTGGTTCGAAGTAACGTTAAGCCGTTGCTTCTTGTATTTCCATTGGTTATTGGGTTATTAATTAATGACCCATTCTAAGGAAGAGTCAGCCTTAGTTTGTAACAAGACTACACCTCATAATTCATTACTACCACTCATAACACTCATGCTTCACCACATATTTCCCTTAAAATACCCTCAAGAGAGTGGTCGGCATCTCAAATAGAGATATAGTGATATAGAGAAGAAAAGTAATTTAAACCATAACATAAAAAATTAGAGAATGATTAAGCCTAATGTATCTTTAACGTTTCTGTTACTCTTACCAATTTGGAAAATGAACACCTGCTTCTTCCTGATTTTTACCCGCTAGAATATTTTTAGAATCTCAGTAAGTGCAATAACCGAGTATTTTTTCAGATTGGAAACTGCAGTGGAAATGTACAAAAAGCTAATGAAAAATGAAAGCGTTGAATCACCTAACAGCAAGAGATGGAGCCTGCCGAATGAAAACTCTGAACTACTCGGACATAATGCCAAAATCCTAGTTGCTGACCAGGTACTAATTCAATCGGAAAGTTAAGTTAACTGTCAGATATAGTAAGAACACTGAAGAATCAATGGTTATAGAAAATAAACTTAACTTTTTAATTGTTCGAATAGTTTTTCTCTTTAAAAATTGACATGGCAGGAAAGAACTCACACTAGGCCAATAAACAATGTTTGAAAGAACATAATCTTTAATATTTAGATATTGAACTGACGAACCCAACATTTAAAAGTATTTTTAACAGTCCAGTCATTATTTATTAATTACATTTGTTGAAAACCAACAGTTTGGAATTCAACATTGATTGCTCAAAACTTGTCGCAAGTATCTACTTCCGAGTAAGAGTAGGTAAGAAACTCCTAGGTCTAGAAGTTAATAGTAAATTGAAGTTGCCGTTACTGTATACCATAATAATGTATGATTTCTCACAGATAACCGAGTGTTACTTAGCTCTGCAAGACTGGACACAGTTGGCGGAATGGAAGACGGAAGAAGCGGAGTTACTGACCAGTCAAAACGGAGGAACTTCTATTAAATATGTAAGTCCAATAGGGGTAGAAAATACCCGAAGATCAGGCATTTTCGGGTATTATTTCATACCTGTAGGTCTGGTCAGGTAGTTGAAGTTCTCAAAATTATCGGGTTTGGTAGGTGCAGTAGAAATGAGATTGAGAAGCTATTCACTTGGAAAATAATTTTAAAGTACTGTGGGAAAACTTGAGTATTTGATGAATTACTCAAACCGATCCGAACAGAAAAAGTGTATCCGCTAAAGTCCACATTTGCCCTTGCAGATTAAAAACTTAAGTTGCCAACTAAACCGCTGTTTTTCTTATCTTTAACGCTTTAGGCCTAAAAATCCATAAGTGGCAAGGAACCTAGCCTAACTTATAAACTTGATGTTAGATTCAGAAGGTCAGATAGTCGGGGATCAATAATAACGGTTTGATTGGGCATATAGCCACACCAATGAAAGGAAAGGAACTAGGTTTGGCTGAACTTTTAAACTTGAGAAGCCAATGCACAGGGGACTTAATTACCCTCAAAATTAAGGTGAGACCATGGCAACACACTCCAGGTCCTTCCCCTCAAGACTTGCCTCGCAGTCTGTTATGCCTCCTCACATTGACACACAGGTTCAAGGCTGCTAGGTATCTCAGGTGGAACCTTTTTTCACTGTATGAACCAACATTTTTCTGTCTTTCTCTTTGACCACTTGGGCCTTGCCTCTAGGTCTAACCTGAAACTTCCTTTGTCTGCTATGCCTGCTTCAAGCACAACTTGTTGCTTCTTTGTTTGACAAAGGCCCCAGTAGGGCCAAAATTATGTTTTTACTTCTAACCAGGTTAGCCTGCTCTCCCTCTATTCCATTGTCAGTATATCCCGCCCCACTAAACATGGTTACTTGGTTGCAGGGATAAACACATGGTCTTCAGACAGTCAGGCTGCCCTAGAGCTTCATGAGGACTTCCCTTTATCAACTCCTTCATTGTCCGGAATTCCCAAGATCGGCAATGTTCGCTTGAATGTGGGTATTGGGCATCAAGGATTTAAAGGGAACGAAAAAGCCATCTGCTGGCTAGAAAGGAGCTTGTCATCTTTGTCGTCCAGAACCGGCGTAGGAACCAGTCCCTCCCTGTCAAAACTATGCTAGCTGATAAGGCAAATGGGACATACTGAGCGATGGAAACAGCTACCATGCCAGGAACCCACACAAACTTTAGTCTAGAATCCATCAAGGATACTCTCAAAACATCTGACCAGTCTTAGTCGCCAGAACATCAGACTGGTAATATCGTATATCACAGGTCATGGACATTCTTATCGAAGCGCAGTCCCCTCCGGCCAAGAAAAAGGTCTTCGGGGTCTCGTGGAGTGGCAGGAGTTACACCCATCCAATCTGGGTAGCTGATCCCCAGCTTTGAAAGCAAACAGGGTGGGGCTGCCTAATTAGGGAGAACAGGGAGCCAGCACACAAACCAAGGATTGACGCGGCTGGTCTAGAGCCACAATTTTTCCCATTAATCTAATCTACGTTGATTGCAGAAGCTAGTGACGGCCAGGTCAGCGGAAGGCCTCGCTCAGTACGAGAAGGGAGACTTGACAGCTGCGTGTGAACTGCTGGAGTGGAGTACGGAGCCGGTAGAGGACAAGCGGCCGGCCTGGGACTGCTACCAACTGCTGGGCAACACTAGACACAGGCTAGCCAACATTGCCGTCCGCTCCATCGCTGGGGGAGCCATACAGTAAGTGTGACGCTTTACATGGTGACTTTTGTTGTTGGTCTGTTTGTAGGAATGTTGTTGTAAATCCGTGAAAATTCAAAACCGTATAATCATAGACCATAGTTTGATCACAGACCATATTTAGGAAATAGGGCACTAGGCCAGGTTATGCTATCAAAAAGGAATAGAAAAGAGGGCAGGCTCATCAGGATAAAGTAGAAACACATGAGAGAACTGGGCTGACAGTTTGTGTTCTCTATGTTCCTACTTTATTCAGGTGAACCTGCTCTTTTTCTATTCTTTTTTGTTAGTATGGACTATAGTTCATTCAAATGGTGTCAGTAGTTTTAGTTTTAATTTTTAAAATTCTTTCCGTGACTTATTGGTAACTGTGTCGAGTAAGTAACAGTCAGTGAGCTCTTGAATCAGCAATTGCCCAAAAAAATTGGCGGGAATCCCCATAAAGCTGAATTTTTCTAGACAAGAGGGTATTTTAAGGGAATTTTTTGGCTAAAAAGGTGATTTATAGAAATATTTGGACAATCAGGCATTTTTGTAATAATTTTATTCAAATTACTGAAATATCAATTGGTAAGAGAAGTTTGTAGCAAAATCTATCCTAACTACTATAAAAATACAAATAAATCCTTTTTTAAAGTTGTTTCAATTTTACTTAGTTTTAGTAATACAGTGGAACCCCTCAACCAACCCCAAGAACCTAAATTCCCCGCAAATCCAAAACAGAATGTTGTTAAAAAATGCAATTTCAGTAGCATTTCAACATTTTTATTTACAGTTTACATACTAAAAATACAGTACACACTTGAAATACAGTACATACTTCAAATTAGATGAAATCTGTTATCTTCTTTTGATCTATACGGACATTCGTCCTCACTTCATGATCGAATAGCCGCGATAAAGGGATGTCAGGCGAGTGAGAGTGGTCTATTTTATAGCTCATCGGCACAGAGTTTCCGCAAGGTCACTCACCCCTCACTGTCACCGCTACCACTCATCGTAGTGATTCACCCTTGTACTGCACTGTGCTAATGCGCAGTGTTACTACAGTACTGTACTGTGTTGTGGATACATACTACACATATATTTTGATTCCGACATTTAATTGCAATAATATGGACTGCATTCGTATGCATTATTAATTTTACCGTGTTTTTTTTGTAATTTTAGATTTAATTCAGCAAATCCGAACAAATTGAAATCCGAACAGGCCACAGCCCCAATTAGTTTGGATTTGAGAGGTTCCACTGTACAATATTATTAATTTCCAATTATTGTTTGTGAAGTTTCAATGTTTGCGATAACGAGATATATTTTAGTTTTTAACTAAATTACTAACAAAAATGAAAAGTGTTTCTTGCCCGATAAGATAGTCCAATCCCACCCCTACAAGCAAGTTGCATTTTAAATTACCAAAATTAACATCTTCTTCTTAAATCTTTGCTACCAACTACTTTGATTTAATACGCATTTTTCTTCACAACAAGTAAATATCCTCATCTGTTTGAACGATTGACTTATGTTACTTACAGTGATGAAGACAGACAGGCACTACACGAGTGCCGGGCAGCTGCTCACTGCTACCTCCTGGAGGGTTTGAGAAACACTCCGTCGGAAGTGGTCCAGGAGGCGGCCATCTTGGAGTTTGCCGCCAACGCACTGCTCAGCCAACACGAGATCTTCATTGATTGTTCGGTACGTTTCCATCCCTAGTTTTTAATACAGTAAGAATAAGAATGTCTTTATTTTCTTGAATATTTGGTTTACAGTTTTACAATTTATGTTGGAAATTAAAAAGCAACAACATATTTTTCATACTTTATCCTTAGGATGTACAAGTAAGAAAGATATCACTAACGCTAGTAAATAAAAGTCTCTTGTTGACCTGTCAAGCTGAGTCTGAAACGTCTTTCCGAGCCCACTCCCCAGGACCAAGGCACCCAAGCGTTCCTGAGAGTAGACTTTGCTCCTTCAGCCTCGCTTATTTCGGTCGTCGGATGGTCCAGCCGACCATTTTAGACCTAAACATAGGCTAAACCAATAATTCTTTTGCAAGTGTACATTCTTTCGAGCTGTTCCTTTGAAATAAGTCCCTAATCCTAAGGTTTTGTTTAATGAACAGCATTTGCATGTATATAGTACCAGATTTAGAAATAACTTGCAATATCCAATACATAGGCTAAAACTGTATGAACAAACACCTCAATATATGGGTTTTAAATTATATAATAAGCTGCCAAATTGTTTTAAATCTTTGTCTATAGCTAACTTCAAATTAAAAATAAGATTGTTTTTGCTAGAAAAGTGTTACTATAAAGTTGTTGATTTTTTAAATGATACATTTTAAGTTAAATTGTGTACCAAATTTACTTTAGTATAATTTACTGACAAGCAACCTGTTCAAACATTTCATGTAAGAGAACGTTATGTTGCAATAAAGATATTCTAATGGTATTTGTGATTTTAACCATTTTACATCTTTTAACATAGGCCTAAAGCTATACTTTGTCAGTTTTGGAGCTCTAAAAGGTCCCAAACATTGTTTCTTCATATTTTTGGATAGTCCGGCCATTTTTTAGTTCACCTGAGCCTCCGGTCCAGAGGTGGCCAATTGAGCAAGAGTAAAAAAAGGTAAAGTTTGTCTTGTTTAACGAGGCTAAGTTAGGACTACAAAGTCCTCTCTACTACTCAACCTCGACCTTTACCTAACATCACCGTATTAGTCACATTACAAATTGTAAGTGGTGACAGCGGGGATCGAACCCGAGCCACCGGAGCGATACCAATCCGCCACGGATAAGAGTGTACTGTAGTGTAATTTTTCAGTTCTTCTATGCAAAACATGTTTATCCTCTAGAAATATCATACAGTTGTGTAAAACAAAGACTTGTAAAATACAAATGACAACTTTGATAACTCACATTAAAATATAGTTTACTTGTGGTGTAAACTTTAGATAAAATTGAAAAGATTTTTATCATTAGTTTGGGGTGTTTCACCTGGTGTACAACGCAACATGAAGACTGCCAGTAAGTTCTTGACGGGCAACCAACAATAATGAAACAGCTGTTTTTTTCCAACTTAGAGAGAAACAAATTTGTTTTTAATTTTGCAGGAAGAGATGATGAAAGCAAAGACGAAGGAGGCAGACAGTGTTCTGCTGTCCAGAATACTGTGGTGGGGCCAAGCTTTGGAGAAACTGGCGATTTCATCTCAACCCTCGCCTCAACTGTCCCTTGACGTAAGTGAGAACACTGCATGCGTTGACATCAGTTGATCAAAACATTCTTTGTTTGAAATGTTTTTGACGATGGTAGAATTTCTGAGGTTAAAATGTTACTGCGGACGTTTCTTTTGTGTTTTATTGACCGAGAAGAAAATAACGTCTTGTGGTCTAGAATTTGAGCCAAAATCGTCAAGTTCTTCTTACGAATAATGAAAAACGTACATAATATTATTTTAACCTCGTTCATTGGCCGATCAACAAAAGCACATTTACGATTTAACATTCATTAAAACCATTAGTAATTTTGTTAATCCTGCAGCCCCTTTTCTTATTGTAATATTATAATTTTCAAAATGTAGAAAGCAAACTTTTTCAATATATAAATTTTTGTAAAGTTAGTTTTCTTTGATTTAAAAACAATTCAGGGTAAAATGTTTGACAATTGACGAATGAGCATTACTAGAGTCATATGCAGAGCTTGAGGTGACAAACCTAACCTAACTAGATAAAATCTCTAACAAATGGAATGTTGTACTTTTTAAATGTGGTAAACAGTGCAAAATGCTTTCATTCTGTTGTTATTGTACATAACTCATGTGTCTAACCTATCTAATATTTCACAAATTCCATTTTGGAAGTTTTTAGGTTCTCCTAGGAATAAGCCTAGCTTCTCTAATGACAGGGTTATGAACTCTAATATTAGAACGTATATAATACATTTAAAAAACTTCTTGTAGCCTTTATTACTTTAATTTGGTCGACAAGATCTTTCCAAAGCTAGGCTTTCTTCGTCACGTCTGACCACAAAATAAGTTACAAGAATTAAGTACAAAACAAACAATACACCATAGCTCCTCTAGTTCTGAAGGTACCTTACTTTGGAAGGTAATTCTCATACTGTCAGTAATCAGTGTGTTTGTTTGTAGGCTGCCAAACAGGCGCGGAAGGAAGGCAACTTGAAGCTGGCCCTGAAGCAACTGTCGCAACACATGAACCAGATCCTGCACCAGGACAATGGTCACCGTACTCAGCTGGTGTTGACTGACAACCTGCTCGCGGACATGGATAACGTGTCACCCTGGAGCCTGCCCAAGGCACAGGCCTTCTCGGAGCTCTCCAAACTGTTGCACAGGTACAGTTGATTGTCAGGTATGTAGAGCAAGATCAGCCCCAGGAGGAGACGGAGGGAGAATAAAGAAAATTCTGCCGTTGACACTGGATAATAATAGTCCATGCGTCCAAACCACCCTAAGTGTGAAATTTCGGTCAAGACTATGTTAATTACTCACTGCAATAAGATAATCTTGGTTGGATCTCAACACATTCAATATTAACAACTCTAAAATATCTAGACTCGGCCAAGAGACTGGGCTAGGAGTCCTATTACTTGTATAAAAAATATGCACTATAATTATTTTTATACTTTAACATATTATACTGATTAAAGTACAAATAAGCAAAAAATCCTTTGTTACTAAATTTTAAAATAAAAAATTATTGTACTACAAAAATTCAAACACAAATTATACACTCATGACCTAGTAAAGATGATATAAGGAACAGGGAACTGCAAAATATTTCTTGGGTAAAAGATGCATACAATTAATTTTGAAAGTTAACGTATTCTAAAGAGAACAAAACCTCGTAGAACAAAATGGTTTACAGTTTTAAGCTTCAAGTCTCCCCTCAAAATAATTGTTCATGCTTTAGAAAATGTATTTATGATTCAATTTTGATTCAACTTGCTATAAAAATTATTGACTTTGTACCCAACATGTGAACAAAAAAAACAACAAAATCCATTCAGCCAAACCGTGATTGCAGCGGAAAGTCGTTTTTTGTCGCCATCTTGGTCTGGCTGATACCATGTTGTTGATGTCTAATGAGTGGAAAGTGTTAAGAACCAGTGGAACTGACAAGTACTGTATGTTGACAGCGTGGGGAACGTGGATCTCGCGGTGAGCGTCGGGTCGACAGTGCGCAGCGCTTGCAGATAGCAGAGGTTGAGGAGCGGCCGGTGCGGGAGGTGTGTTCCCGCCTGCTGCTCTCACTGGCTCAGTGGATACCGACGAACTACCGTATGTTGGACTCGAGGCAACGTGAGATCTGGCCGAGAGCAGGGTCTCACAGCCACCATGCAGATAGCAGAGGCTGAGGAGCCTTTGGTGAGGGAGATGTGTTACTTTTTTTGCTGTTTTCACCGGCTTATTTTAAACGACAAGTACTGTATTTTGTTACAGCTTAGGGAAAATGAAATCTCAAGGTAAACACCGGGTCGACAGCAACCGCCAGCAGATAGCAGAGGTTGAGGGAGCCGGACCGTAATAAAGAGGTTTAGCTTCCAAATTGTTGCTTTTACTGTTTAAGTAGAACTTAACAAGATTGTATGTTGACATATAGGTGAAAAGATCCTTGCTGTAGGAAAGATTGACTTTGTGCCCGGGCAGAAAGCAAAATTTGAAAAGCTGCCGGTGAGGAAGCTATGTTCTAGCCTGTCGCTGTTACTGGCTCAGTAGAACTGGACAAGTACTCGTATGTTGACAGCGCAGAACTGTAATCTCGGCGTGAGCTGGTCGACAGCCGCTTGCAGATAGCAGAGGTTGAGAGCCGCCGCGATGGAGGTGTGTTCTCGCCTGCTGCTCTCACTGGCTCAGTGGATACCGCCATGAGATTCTCCGGCGCCGGACTCTGTGCAACAGCTGATCGACTGGCAACAACGCAGAGTCAACGGATACTTCCAACCTGTTGGATATAGCGAGTGAGTTGAATATTGATCCTTATGGTTTTATTTTGTTATACAGGGTGTTTTTTTTAAACGCAACCCAACTTTCAAACCATAGTAAGTCATTTTTACGAGCGTTATATGGTCATACATTGTATCATTGGTTTGTTCACTTCAATATCTATCGATGCAGGCGTATTGTTGCAGTAATATAGTGGTTTTATTTCCTAATTTGATGTAATTTGAAATAAACGCAATCGTGACTTTAGCAAAGATCAAAGAGTGTTTATTGTTGAAGAATACCTAAAAAGAAAGATTTTGTGTCAAAAGGTGATTAAGATCAAGTTTGCAGGCAACAATTAGCATTTGCTTTTGTTATTTCAAAATTTTAAAGAGTTCTTAAGAGAATTTTCAAGCCAACCCTAACACTAGAGGTGTGCGAGCAGGTTTTCAGGTCGAGGCGATCGAAGGAGAATCTGCCAAACTTCAAGAATCGAAGATCAACACGGTAGAATTTTAATTTTGATAATTCTTGACCACATTTGTTTGTTTTTTAATACATTAATAGTTTGCTTTAGTTTTATACAATATGGTACACTCAACTCTCTCATTAACCTTGATCTGATTAACCGCTGCTGTAGATTAACCGACACGCTCAGAGAGAGAAAAAATAAAATCAATGGTCAACCGCAACGCAAGTGAACATACAGCATAACACCCAGATCCGCTAACGAAGAGAACGGTAATAGACTGTAGAGGGTTGACAGATAAGCAGCCTGTCTGACTCACTCAACTCGCTACCACATCCGAGACACCCGTAATTCGACCCTTCACAATAGTTGGGTATGCGTTGCGTCTTTGTATACAAGCTGACTGACCCTGTGACAAGTGCATTGTCTTGTATTGTGCAGAAATCGCAACAAAACGTAAACATTTGGTGCTGACAATTCAACAGAAGTAAAAAATGAAACGTGTCAGCGTCTAGTACATGATTATGGTAACAAAACATGACTGCAAAACTGACAACAAAAATAGTCCTTGCCAGTCCCCAGCCCCCAGGATTAAAAAATTTGAGTTATTTTAAAGAGCCACAAAACCTCTAAAACATCGGTTAAAAACATTCATTATAGGGCCACAAGATGTAGGAAACACAACAGGGTCGCATATTGCATTACCTGTTTTGAAGAGTGGAATGAAGAATTTTTGTGACTAGAGGGGGACCTAGAATTGTTTATTGCATTTATAGTGCTATCTATCCCTTCTTTCCCTCTCCTGTCTGTAGGTTGGTGGGGAAAAGACGAAGAGAAGGGGAAGCAATAGCATACAAAACCAGGAGAAATGATCTTTCTAAAGCAAACACTAGCGCTTTGAAATATGGGACATCACCGTGGTAAAACATGAACTAACTGACTACAGAATGTCCCTTTCAAGCCAGACCCTGTAGCCTTTATCTCTCTACCTGTCTCTTCCTTCTCCCCGCAAAGCTGAACCTTGTTTACACATTTTTTGTGCTGTGGGAGGGGCTTAGTGGTCTAGCAGGGCGGGTTTGGGATGGGAAAGGAAGGTAATCGTGATGCATTCTTTGTTCTGCTTTTACTCTTGACAGCTGCAGCTGGCAATACTTCACTGGTTTTCAAGGAGGAATCAGGGTCTGACAAATCGTAGCCCCAAGTTGACATTATAAAAACAGGGGTGCGCCTTATACGAGTGGGTGTAGAGTTTTTTACTGTATATTCAGGGGAAATTTATGGATGCTGCCTTAGATTCAAGAAACGCTTAGGACTCGGTATATAGGTACATTTCTGTTGCTTAAATATAATTGTAGTCTGTATATTATCGTGAATATTTCATTTCTTCCAGAACTGTTTTTAGACATTTATGGTTATTCTGATTTCTCGTGATCCTGGAAGCCTTAACTTGACTTTTATCCCGGATAGCAATCGCAGAGTTGGAATGTGGCTATTGTAATATTAAAATTCTAATGTGTTTTATTTTCCCTGAGTGCTCTAATAGCTTGACTCACTAAAAGACATAAATCAGTCTCCAACAGTGCAACTTTAGTTTTATATGCAGATGACTTATCATGTCAGCTGCTGATTACCATGATCTTGAATTGGCAAGCAATTTGGAGCACAGTACACCCAAAACCATTTCAAAACAGCTATTTTAAACATCAAAGGAAACTAACTACATGATATTTTCTCAACAGCACAGAGTAAAAATTATTCCAGAGGTCACTATCAAAATGGACAAAAATGAACAGAAACCAAATTTCATGCTGTAAAATTTTAGTCCTGAAAATGATCAATAAATTTTACTTAACTTTCAAGGGACAAACCTTTAAATAAAATGTCTTTGCGGTTTATATATTTAAGAAATAAGTTTATTTGTGTAGTTTGGAAAACATTTCAAAACGAAGAGCTTGCGCTATGGCATAATCTCATCTGTAGCCTATGGGCTGAGCCATATATGGAGGCACATGAAAAAAGAAAATTTCGGATAAAGATATTGGTGTTTCGTAAAAGAAAAGCCTTATGCGTTCATGCTTTGAACTTCAAAAGCTTATCCCAGCAGGGAACAATACTTTGCTAACTTCTTGTAATTCTCGCACGTGTATGACCAGAATATCTCAGGAACGTGTCAAGCTAAGAAATCAATGGGACAAATTTGAACTCAGGCGGGATTTTCATTCATAATACTAGAAACAGATCTTTAATAAATATTATCTCAACATAATTTGAGCTTTTTCACCAAAAAGCATACCACATGGGGACCAAATTAACCCTTTTAGCCAAATCAATAAAAATTAATATGGGCAAAAATGCTTCATATTTTGAGCCAAAAACATTTTTATTACAAACACTCATTACTCCCTTTCGGATGAATTTTGTTTCAGCAGCAGAATACCATATAAATGTATATTAGATATCTAATTTTTAATTTAAATAAATAAATTTCTCTTGTAATGTTTGATATAAATTATTAGTAAATTGATGTATGGTTAAATTATTGTACAGCCTACCTATTAATTGACAATTATTTCTGTATGTACTGTACAAATGGAATAAAAGAGGTTGAACATTCATTGATTCATGTTTTTTCATACATTTTGCTATCAAGTTCACCTATTAAAAAATTCATCTGCCATTATTAAACACTGCAAATCATTCAAACACAACTGTCATATTTAAAACTAGGAGCCTTGCAGTCTTGCAGGTTAGCAAAATTAAATCTTACCCAACTGGAGATTTTCTGAAAAGATTTCAAAACAAGACTTGTTACACTTTAATATATTTATTGTTGAACAATATCTAGACTTATTTTGTACTGCCTACTTGTAAACGCAGGCCATCCTGTAATCCAGCTTCATGGAGGCAGGTTTTGAGGATGATAGGTCTAAAGCTGCTCAGATAGTCTCAGTTATATCATCTGATGATACCCGCATCAACTCCCACCATTGCTAATATATCATAACCATCACCCGCGGTTCGGAAGATACGGTAAGCCGCTGGTCCTTTTTTATTTCCATTGGTCATTGGGTTAATTAATGACCCAATCTAAGGAAGAGTCGGCCTTAGTTTTGACACACCTCATAACTCATTACTATCACTCATCACACTCATACTTCACCACACATTTTGCTTTAAAAATACCCTCATGAGAGTGGTGGCATCTCAAATAGTGATATAGTGATATTTACCGCAGGTGCAACAGACTTTGACCCGGAAGGTGACGTGGTGGGCACGTTGCTCCAGCTGGCAGTGAGTCACTACCCGGAACTAGCCAAGGGTGGGTGGCATTGGCCGGCTGGGCGTTCCGGCGTGGGCGCAAGGCAACCGACCAGGTGCTGACTCACACGGACAAGGAACACATCACCGCACTCATCCCCGACACTGTGGACAAGGAGTCAGTCTTCAGCATACTCACCAGGACCACACCTCACCTGGAGGACGAGGATATCGAGGTAGGTGACTGGCGTGGAATGTCTTGGTGATGAATGTTGGGTTTCATGTAGTAGCTTGACAATTGAGTTGATACATCAATGCGCGACAGCGGGTTAATGAACTGATAAGTTGAACTATTATTGCGAACATGTCCGCAATAATAGTTCAACTTCTGACTCCTCCCATTGTCAACAACAAACTTAAACGGTCACGCTATTAAGTGTTAAAGCTGCTGCTTGCATGATGAAGCCAATACTTTAAAATTTGTTTTATTCGGCCCGCTCACAACTTCGCTTTGGCATTCAGTCGTTTCACGCCGCCACGGCCTCAGCTATTTCCAGTGTATCCTCGACGCTACGAGGTTGTAAACATAGATACTCAGACCAAGTCTGCTCTTTTTTTTTTCATTCCTTTTTATGTTATCAACATAAAATTCTTATAGTAAGTAATCTCGGTTAAACTGTTTGTTGAGTTTTCCCACACCTGTTGTTGTTAGTAATCCCAGAAGTGTTTTAAGGTAGTTCTACAACATATTTTTTAATTGTAAGGTTCTTAAACCACTTATTAAGCTCTTGCAAGTAAGGGTGAATAGCTAAAAAGTGAGGCTTACAATGTTGCTGCTTTCCATGCACTCAAATAGGTCAGTCAAAATTTAATGGTATTTTTAATGAGTTTTTTAAAATCAATAAATCAATTATATCTTTATTCATGATTTGATAGTAGATTATAGCCTATACCAAAAGAGTAAGTACAGTAGAACTCTAATTATCCAAACTAGTTGGGACTGGACCCCATTCGGTTAGTCAAATATTCAAATATTTGGAGTTTTCACCCAAAAATAGGAAATTCAGAAAAAACTCTCTTCCAAGTTTCCACAATATATTACTATTATTGACTTTAATTACAAAGTAGAATACACACATCAGACTTTACTTACTAAAGGGTCTTATTGTTTTCAGACATATCTGTAGTGTGCTGTTTTGCTGTTTGACATCGCTACAATCATAAATATGTAAAAAAACACGCAAACAACACACAAAACAAGACACCGCACAGACAGATGTAAGTCAACGCCACACGTCAATAGACTGACTGAGTAAACAAACAAAGCAGGTGCAGAGTAGATAGACAGACAGACATCATCATACCGCCAGTCAAGTGTCCGGCCGACTGTCTAGTACAGTCACGCCAATACTAGTAGAGTATTGTACAGTCACTTGAATGAAGCAGTTTGAAGAAGCAATAAGAAGCTGCCCTAATCATCCTCTAATTACGTAACAAAACTTATAATTCTTTTCTCTAAAAGCTTTATTTGATAATTACGATTGGATGATCGGAGTTGATAGTTGGAGTTCTACTAATCAACCTCAAAATTGTTTGCACGGATCTTTATAAGTATTGACTTTCTATTAGATACTTAAAACCACAAACATATCTCAATTTTGTGAACCTCACTGAGCTTGCTGTACACGCACAGGTGGAGAACATCAGCCAGAGTGAGACGGTGGAGTGGGAACTGCAGAAGCTGAACGTATTCACCGCGGAGCAGTTGGCCGGCCTGCTGGACATGTGGCGCAAGTCTCACGCCGGCACGTACAACTGCTACCAACTGTCGGCACACGCATGTATTTCAAGTATCTGCAGCTCTGCGCCAACCCTCAGGTCAGAGTCTGTTGTTGTTGAATTAAAAACACTTTTATACATGAATTTAAGGAGAAATATATTTTAACATCAACTTAATAGTTGGGCTTGGATCACAATAAACAAACCAAATTATTAACAATACTAAGGAACATGTGTTTATCTTCTCAGGTTTATATGAAGAAATAAAAACATAGAATATTAGATTTTTGTTTTTCAATTTGCCCTCAAACCTGAGAGATTGGAAAGTTCCTTAAGTCTGCTATTAGGAAGACTCTTGGTTAGGAAATCTGCTAAGTGTAGCTCTTTGGAACATCTTTTGAAAGTGGTCTTTGACAAAGTGGAACCGCACACTGATGTGCTTGGTTCGCCTATTCATTGTCGGGTTCTGAGCGAGCTGCACTGTGCCAGCATTGTCGATATGCAGGATCGCTTCAATGGTAGATCCAATGACTTCTTCTAAGAGCCCTTTCAGCCATACGATCTGCTTGGCTCCTTCACTAGCTGGCTGAGATCACAATAAACAAACCAAATTATTAACAATACTAAGGAACATGTGTTTATCTTCTCAGGTTTATATGAAGAAATAAAAACATAGAGTATTAGATATTTGTTTTTCAATTTGTTAAAATAATTTTAAGAGAGAGTAAATTGTTTGTGAGATGAGGAAAGTTGGGGTAGGTATGGACCATGAGTATGTCAATCGCTCTACGGTTTCACCTAAACAGCAGTGTCGGGTAAACTAATTCTAATCAAAATGCTGGGGATTAAAACTAAAACTACTTTTCTAAAATGTTACCTTGCTAAACCCAAAACTGACTTTGGACAGTAAATAGCGAGCTAAAACTTAAACTGCTCATAAAAAAATAGCAAGCTACTTTCAGGCTAGTTTTGAGATAGTTTTTAGTGAATTTTTGAGGCTATGTTTTGATTTAACTTTGAATGAGCCTCTGAAATTGAAGGTACCAGAATATTTCCTAAGTTGATTTTGCCTGCAGGATGACAGCGATGATAACTGCCTGTCTCCGACTGCTGCGGCTCATCGTGAAACATGCAGAGGAGTTACAGAGTGTGTTGGAGGTAAGATTTGTAGTTTTGAAGAAGAACAATTTCTTTTGGTCCTTGGACATCAGGGATTATTTTTTGCTGGAATTTTTTGCTAAAAAGGAGTTTGTAGCATCATCATTAAAAGTATCCAACTGGTTGGACAGGTATTCCAATCTTTATTAGGAGAAATAAAGATAAAGGTATTCTACTGTGGTTAAACTGTTGTCTAAAATAGTCACACAATTTCTCTTGTTCGGCCTCGCTATCACAGTTATCTCTGGCCAGCTGAGGCTAGACATAGTCCCTACAATTTTTTATCAGAAGTTGAACTATTATTATGGACATTTTCCATTGTTAGTGAACAAAAAGGATCACCGATCGCTGAACCTGCCACACAGAACATTAGAAAAAAATGAGCTAGTTTATAGTAGTCAGCGAAGGACCAGTCAAACTCTACCAAACAACATGTAGTTGTTAAGTCAAACAACAAATTAAATCTTAGAATTTAGGAATAGCCTAGAGAAAACAAAACTACAATATTACAAACACAAGCCACACTATGAAAGTAAACAAGTCACCGAGTAAATTCAAAACGAATCATAAAACACGCCCACTAACTGAACGAAGCAACCCTAGATTCAACTAGTTGGCCGGTGACAGGCCAACTGTAACAAAGAAACACAAAAATCCCTATTTATGCACAGCCAATGGGAGAAGGGGGCGCTTACGCGAGTTAAGTTCTCTGTGGCCTGTTTTGCGTCCTTAATACCATGCTATGAGTTTTGAGTTGTTTCTTGTTGAAAATTAATTAACTGAGTTGGTTCTTGTTTCTTGTTAATTAATTTTAATTTTTCTTGTTTTTTTGGTAAGTGTATGTTTTGTTTGGTGGCATCTGTTTTTTCCCAAATCCCAAGGTTTTTCTGAATGACATTTTTCTTTTTCAATATTCATATCAATTCACTTAACATAGGCTTAAAGCTAAACTACGTCAGATTTGGAGCTCAAAAAGGCCTCCAAAAGTATTTTTGTTGTATTTGGATGGTCAGGCCAGTTTTTAATTTGGACAAGAGTGCAGTCCCGCGATGGCCAAACAAGAGGGAGTCAAATGTAGTTTAGCACCCCAAAATCAGATAAACGACCAGAGGATTTTTTTTCTTGAACGCTGGACACCTTGGTTATGGTGATGTGTGGTTTGCTACAGGTGGGGTTGTCGACAACTCCGTCCTTGCCGTGGGTGTGCATCATCCCGCAGCTGTTCTCCCGGCTGAGTCACCCGCAGCCGTTCGTGAGGCGCAGAGTGTCAGAGTTGCTGTGTCGACTGGCTACGGACAAGCCCCACCTCATCATCTTTCCCTCCGTGGTGGGCAGTGACGCCGGCGCACAGACCATACGGGACATGCCCAGGACCAGTAAGTCGTTAGATGAATATATAAATAAATATTTTATTCAATTGTCATGTTTACAAGCATGTATCTCAATTGTTCATTATTTAATCAAAAGTTTTGTATTCATCCACATCTAGAAACATTTTAAACATATATTACATAGACATTTAAACACAAGAAATTTTTTGTAAATATGTACCATTGCCTTCATTTAAATATTCTGTAAATATTGTCAATATTCCACTCAAGAAATTATCAACTTACATTCGTACTATTCCCATTCACTAGAATTTCCCCATTCTACCCCTGATTCCCCAGTCTCTCAATTGTGTGCCAAAAAATCGTTTGAACTTTAAAAGGCTTCTGCGACCAAAACTGATTTTAGACAATCTTTGAAAGTCTTTTGCCCTGGAGTACATTTGATTGAATTTGGAAGTCTGTTGACTAAGTGAACTCCTGCCTGTTAGGGCAAACGTTCATAAACCATCGTTCTGTGTCTTCCAGTTTGGTAGTTCTCCCTGTCTCTGGTTTCGTAAGAGTTTACATGTATACCTCTAACCAGGTTGCATTAGCATTTGAAATAAAGGACACGTTTCTAAAATGTAGTGACAGGGTAAAGTCAACAGTCTCAATATTTTGAATATGTGATAAATGTACCTTTAGTTACAAGTGTATCTTCTATATTTAAATGACATGTTTATTAGGTGAGATGTCAATTAATAAACTCTGACTTTTTGGGCCTCACTCACCTTAAGGTTAGCGGAAGACTAAGATGTCTTGGAGGTTGTAAATGCGGTTGGGGAAGTGCGGAAGACTGTTGTATATGTGTGTGTGTGTCTGTGTGTGTTTTTGACATGAAGATCTACAACCTCCAAGACATCTTAGTCTTCCGCTAACCTTAAGGTGAGTGAGGCCCAAAAAGTCAGAGTTTATTAAGTGTATCTTATTACACCGTTTTACAAATCTACTCAAATCATTTACATAGTACTGTCCCCCCTGCCCTCCCGTCGGGATCTCTCTACTCAGATTACTTTTAACTTGTGGTACGATAGACAGTTTTTGTTCACTTTTAAAGTTATGTGTTGAAGCTTCATCCAAATGAGCCTTCCCTCCTTTCAATTACTTTTGAAAGTACATTTTAGTATGAGTTCAAGAGAATTCCATCACTCCTTTGATATAAAATATAAATATTGCAGTAATGAAACCATTGCTAAAAAAACAATATTCCCTAGGTAGTTATTGCCAAATATTACTTATGTAATTATTCTCTAAGTTTGTTGAAAAATTCCAAGGGAAAGACTACAACATTTTAGAATCAACAAAGTTATTTCAGCAAAAACACTGATTTGACTTCTGGAAAACTGTTACTAACCATTCTCCTCTTTGTAGCACCCCTCAACCCTTTTTCTTCAAGATCCAGCCTTTGTATTAAAATATTTATTTTCCTACAGAATTATTTTCCAACAATACGAGAGAAGTGGAGGAGGATTTGGTGATTGAAGATGAGGAGGAAGAGGAGTTGAAGAGGAAGAAGATGAAATCCACGATGGAGAAGAAACTCAGGCTATGGAAAACTGCTTCCAAGCAATGGTGGACATCTTGTCCAAACAGGTACACTACCTTGAAACTCGAAAGTATGAACATTTGTATAAAATGTCAAAACTCTTCGTCATCTGTGAGTTCAGTGAAAGTGCATTTTTCCTTTTAGCTGAGTACGTTTCCATACAAACTTTATAAACGTAGAAGTTGATAACTAACCCCTTTTCTTAATTGCTAAGCTTTTTGTCTATGCGCTACTAATATCCT
The DNA here is from genome assembly GCA_018831715.1 of Matsumurasca onukii. NCBI lineage: Eukaryota > Metazoa > Arthropoda > Insecta > Hemiptera > Cicadellidae > Matsumurasca > Matsumurasca onukii. Next base: position 18,653,833 of record CM032067.1, read on the forward strand.
CGTGTCAGAAACGTTTTAAAGGAATTTCTGCCTGATATCCAGGATTTTAATTTTTGTTTGGAATTTCCCAACCCTCTAGAATCGCTGACCCCTACTAAAAATCATGATTATCCAGCTATTTACTTGCACAGACCTTTGATACTTTAATTGCAGACAGATACCACTTCTGGAGGGTATTTTAAGGTGATTAAGGGGTTAATGGTGGTTGTGATGATGAGCCTAACTGTTCTGCAGGACGGTGACGGCATCGCGCAGGTGCAGGTGTTTGTGCGCGAGTTGCGCCGCATCACGCTACTCTGGGACGAACTGTGGCTGGGCACTCTGCAGCAACATCACTCGTACATGTCTCGCCGCGTGCAGTGTCTGGAGCAGGAGGTGACACGAGTGGACGACAACCCTCACCTCTCTCCGGCGGAGAAGGACAGACTAGTCGCTGAGAACCATCGCGTCATACTCAAACCGGTAAGTGAAAAAAGTTGGGAACTTTTCCGGGGAAACCGTGGGATGAAACGGATGATTTCTAAAGGGAGAGGGGTAATATTTAGAAAAAATCTTCTTCTCAACAAAGCCAAAGTCAAGTACAAATATTTATGTTCTAAGTGGTTTCAAGGTTTGCAGCTAGCATGCTAATGTTCCAGGCTTAAACTACGTATTAGTAGAAATGTACGCTTCCAAATGGGTGAAAAGTGTGTAAGACGTCAGTTGTCGAGCTAAACTCTTGCTATTTTGATTCCGATTCTTTTATTAACGACTGCACTTACTTATGGAATGGAAAAAATTGTCTGTATTTACAATGCAAAGTTCTTCCACTGAACCTTAAAGAATTCTTATGCGAAAGAACTCTCACTTTTATAGTTCGTATTAGTATAGGTAACAGAAAACACCCTACGTAAAAAATATTTTCTATAAATAAATTTGTGTTCTATGTTATGGCTCTGAGACCATGACCACACTCTCTTGGTCTTATGGTTCAGTAAAGAGAGGCAGACCTTTAACAAACCGAGAACTGGCATAGGTAGAAGTTGCATTGTTATAAGGGTAGTTTGAATTTGAAAGTAAAATTTCAACTCACCTCACTGTTAAGTTTTAAAATTTTATTTTGTTAATTAGTACGGTACTTTACTAAGCAGATTAGAAACAAGTATTTATAGATGATTGAATAAAGATTGTAAGTGAAAATTAAAGTTGATTATATTTCAGATCCTTATATTTGTGATTTTGTTTCTCAGTTGATCACATTGAAAGTCCAAGCTGTGCAGGATCTTGACAGATTTACTTTGTGAGTCTTTTCTGTGGAAAACATTCATGTTTCCTTGTGTTGTCAATATTCTAGAAGTTTTGATAGGAATAATATTGATTGCACTCTATTACTTTACAGCTGCTGTTCGTGTTGGAACAACTTTACGCAATCACGTCCGTCATAGCGGAGACCCCTCATGAGACTTGGTTCCAGGAGAAATTCGGTAATTTTCTTCCCTCTAGTCATCATTACAATTCAATCCAAAAGTTGGATTTTTTAGATAATTTGGTGTTGTTGTGGACAGTTAATAGTTTGGTGGGTGTTTACTGTAGAAAATTCAGGTAGGAATGAAGAGTTTTCTTGAGACAACAAACCCTGGGTATTTATTGTACGGAGGATGAGTACGAACAGGAGAGTATTTTATCCAAGATTAACAGGTTTTGAAGGATCTTGGGTTTGGCGGTGAGTAGTCTCCTGTAAATGAGGGTGCACAATAAGCCAATGGCTGCGAGGCAATTACTAGGAGGCACATAAGTGCACAAACCTAGCCCTAAAAAGAAAAAAAGAGTTTTCTGTGTGGAAAAGTCAGAACTAAGCAGGGAATATTCTATAAAATAAAAATTTAATGCAACCACAATTTTCGATAGTTATAGAGTCTGAGAATTTTAATTGTAATTAGCTAGTTTTACAAACGCTCCAGAGAATTAGTCATCTTTTCAATTCAAATCATAAAGAAGGCAATGTCTGAACACTTTTAACTTTTATCACTGACCGTGATCCGTTGCGTTATCCGACTTGTTGGAGCAGATCCATGGCGGATTGGTATCGCACGCGACTCCGGAGATCATCACTGTGGTAGCGCGGGTTCGATCCCTGCAGTCACCACTTACAATTTGTAACGTGACTAATACGTTGACGCTAGTTAAAGGGCGAGGTCGAGTGGTAGAAAGGCTTTGTAGTCCTTACTTCACCTCGTTAAACAAGACAAACTGTACCTTTTTCTTTACTGTGGTGCGCAGGCAGCAACATCACCGAGGTGCTGGAGAAGTTGAGACAGCCAAGTGACCCGCGTAAGCCGAGTGAGGCGTGGTCAGCGCTCAAGGGTCTGCAGGTGAAACTGCAGCAGCGCGCTAACAAGCGTGCCTCGTACTCGCTGAGCATGAAGGTGAGACAAACACTCACACATCTCTCTCATCTCTGGTTGTGACTGACAGAGTGTCCAGCATAGGGGAATTCAAGAATGGGGAATTTTCTATAAAAGGGAAAAAGTCAATAGTTATTAAATATTAGTAGATCGGGCAAATAGTTTCATTGTTGAAATCATGGGAAAACTTCTGGGGGTCTCATACGATGATACCTGGGACGATCACCTTAAGTTATTTACAAGTACTCGTGTAATGACATTGAGTGCGCAATCTACGTTTATCTAACCGTCTTTGTCGCAACTCACACAAGAGGTTCATGGCTGCTAAAGTACAAGCCACTCCATAGGCAGCTCTATAGGCATGCAGCAACAGGACAAATAATGCTATTTTAGTTTTATTTTACAACATAGGCATCTAAACCTCACCAACCTCATTTTGTCTTTTAAGAGATTTTTACTCTTAAATAGTAACCAAAAAGTATCACCATGAAAGTAAGTCCAGGGCTGTTGTAAGACTTTTAAAACTTTCATCTTAAAAAGTCTCTCACTGCACAAAGCATTAAGAAGAGCTAAGCCACAATATATTTTATCAACTCTTGGCTTTATAATTAAAAACTCCTGTGATTGAAGGACGTGAGCCCCACTCTGGCCGGGATGAGGAACACGCAGATATCCATGCCGGGCATGAAGTCAGTACTCACCATCGCTGGCATACACGACCACATCGCCGTGCTCCCAACCAAGACCAAGCCCAAGAAACTAGTGTTCCAAGGATCCAACGGAAAACTGTAAGTGCTACGCTCTGTTAGTTGTAGAGTTTTATAACAAAAGGAAAGTACAGCTCGTTAGGTATAGCATGGCCGGTGGCCTTGATATTTCCTGCTGGCCGCTTATGGCCCTATAGCCCATCTCATTGGCCATGCTAAAACTGACGAACTGTAGCTAGCTCTATTTCCTATTAAAATTGGCTGAATTATGAAACAAATTATATTTTTCAAACAATTATCCTCAAATTAACTTTTTTCAAAAAATAACCCTGTCTGACAATACTTGTAATTTTCCTTCTGCTTGTTTTTAGGATTTCCTGTCCAATTATACACGCAGGCAAAGTATAAAAATGTAAATTTAATGATTTATTCTAAAAATAAACAAGACTGCAAAGGGTCAAAATAGGATTAATAAAGTTATGATAGAAGTTCTCAGACAGAAAAAAATAATAGAAATTCATGTCCAATTTCAGGATTTAAATTTCAAAAGAGAAATGCCCGACCCCTTGGATATTGTCTCCCCCTATTTTTTCAAATCGCTATTGGGAATTGAGAGTTTTATCATTCATCTGTGTTTTCTCATCGATAGGTACACTTACCTATTCAAGGGGCTGGAGGACTTGCACTTGGACGAGCGTATCATGCAGTTCCTCAGCATTGCCAACACAATGCTGCGTGACTCTACCAACGCGCCACTGCAGGCTTGCCACTACGCAGTGATACCGCTCGGTCTGCGCAGCGGCCTTATCAGCTGGGTGGAGGGCGTCACGCCGCTCTTCTCTCTGTACAAGCGTTGGCAGCAGCGTCAAGCCAGCGTCAACCAGAGTTAGTAGCTTGACACAGTGTTCTAGGCATTACAGTAAACTCCGCTAGAGCGGATCCTGATATTTTGGATACAGGCTAATAAAATAAATAAACAAATAAGAATGCAAGCTAATAGGGGCGGCTTGGAGCTGACCATATCCATTGTTTTTACAATCTGTACCATTTCTATTCTATTTGACTGCAAATTAGTTTTTCCCAGCTCTAACATATGTGTGTTAAATCTTGGGGTGTGAGTATAATTTTTTTAGTTTGAGTCGAGTTGAGTATTATCATATCACAAGGAAAAATTAGCTCATTTTTGAGTATCTTGACAAATTTTAGTATTCAAATTTAAATTAATTAAATATGAACACATACATTATAGGTTAGGTTAGGTTATCACAAAAATCCACACAAAACGAAAGAAAGACTTTGTTAACGTTCAAACAAACAGTAAAATTAAAAAAACCAAAATAAAACATTAAATAAATCACAGTAGGAAGTCGATAATCGAGCGTCAATTATCCGTCAAAGAGTCCAAACCCCTTTCGGAAGAAAATGCAAAAATATGTTTTCATTACAAATTACTCGACAAATTTAGTGCTTTACCGATCAGGAATCGAGCGAGTTCATATCGGTAAATTACTCGAACTCGGACTCAATCAGTACTCCGCACCCCTAGTTAAATCTTAAATAATCTGGAGCAATTCTTGTTGTCGCAGGCACCGTGATGAGACCGTCAGAGTTGTTCTACTCGAGGCTGACGCCGCTGCTCAAGGACTGTGAGGTGACGAAGCCGGAGAGCAGACTGGAGTGGCCGCTGCCGGTGCTCAAGCAAGTGCTCACAGAACTCATGCAGGAGACTCCCACATACTTGCTGTCCAGGTGGGTGTGACAATCAGTTGTGCTAATCTAAGTTGCTAATCAAGTGTGTTATTGAAGAGTTTCTTATTCATTTCCACACCATAAAATATTTATAGAACAAAACAACGTTGAACAAAATGGATCACAGTTTCGAGCCTCCTAACAGAGTCAAATGGCCGAAAGTTATGTGTGTGACCACTCTACTTGTCACAATTTTTGTCAGTTTTCAACAAATGTGTAAAAATTGTCCTTTTGTAAATCTCTAGGTTAAGTTTGTAAACCAGCAAATCTGCTTGCTAGAAGTGTCCTTTTCGGAGAGAAAGATTCCTCCATCAAATGGTGTTCTATAGCATAAAACTCCATTTTTGGGGTATCTCCCTCCCTCTTTATAGAAATTTTCAAGCAGTCACGGTTGTGCTTATGGCTCTTGCGTCTGCTATGTTTTTTCAACAGGATGGCCAGTGGTGATCCCAATGTTAAGACAGACTCCTGTTAGCTTTCTTAACAGTCATTAGAGTCACATAAGCATTGTAACTTTATCTAGTGGAATATTATCATCTGCTACAATCTCTTATGTCAACTTACCTTAAGTTTAAAAAAGGTAAAGTTTGTCTCGTTTAACAAGGCGGTTGGACTACAAAGTCCTCTCTACCAGTCAACCTCGACCTTTACCTAGCGTTACCGTATAGTCATATTACAAATGTAAGTGGTGACTGCGGGGTGAAACTGCAGCGAGTGATCAGCTCGGTCGCGCCGCGATTAACCACGCCAAGGGTCGCTCACACCATGAGCTGGTACACACTCTCTTCACTCTTCCAAGAATAATTTATGTGCACTCCCACTAGCTCCTTTAACAATTTAATGAAATGGCTGTGTGGGGAGCATAATTTTGGAGTCAGACAGGAGCAGGGAGGGATTTTGCCAAAAATCCGAGGACCGAAGAGCGAGGCGGGGAAAAGTTGTCATGGAGCATATTAAAAAATATTAAATAAAATTGAGTTTGTTCAATCAAATCATTTTGATAGAGTGGTAGTAGTGAGTTATGAGGTATAGTGCTGTTACAAACTAAGGCCTACTCTTCCTTAGAATGGGTCATTAATTAATAGCCAATGACCAATGGAAATACAAGGACCAACGGCTTAGCGTGACTTCGAACCAGGTGATGGTCTGATATGTCTAAGCGATGGTGGGAGTTGATGCGGGTATCATCATCACTGAGACTATCTGAGCCGCTTTATACCTATATCATCCTCAAAACCTGACCTCCATGAAGCTGGATTACAGGACCACGCCACGAGTCCCATATCCGCAGTCTCGCATGACTTGGGCACGACGCGCCCGATACTTCAACATCTGTTTGTCTATCCTTCACGTGTTAACTTGCATGAATGATTGCAGAGAACTGTGGTGCGACAGTGTGAACGGCGGAGGCTGGTGGCGCAGTTTGAAGCTGTACTCTACGTCTCTGGCCGTCATGTCCATCATAGGCTACATCATCGGTCTGGGAGACAGACACTTGGACAACGTACTGGTCGACCTCACCTCCGGACAGGTGAGCTTAACAGTTCTCGACTATATATGCTTTGTTTGTGAGCCGATGGAAAGAAAATTTTCAGCGAAATGTAGGAAAATCCATTTTAAGTCACAGGTATTTTTGAAGAATAATAGTAGCTGTGCCACTTTTTTTGACAACTTGTGTAAAAAGATTTCAAAGGGTAGTAATAACTTTGGCTGCTATGTTTTTAACATCAGAGCTACTTTACTTATTCTCTAACAGATGTCAGAGAAACCTCCCCAAAAATGAGCGTAAAGAAGAGGTTGAAACAAAACATCAAAAAATCTAAGAAGGTGACGAATATTTTTTCTCCTCTCAATTCTTATGAGAGTCACAAACATTGTGCTTTATTAAATCTTGCACCCTCTAGTCGGAACACATTCAATCTTTAGTTCAGGCAAAATTGTTTCTCCGAGCAACACTTTCATGTTACCAAAGGCAAAATTCCCTTTATAAAACATAGAAAGTTCAAAAGTTACACCCCTAGTGATTTAGCAATTTTCAATTATAAATCTATATAAACATCTAAAATAAAACTTAATATTTGCTTTAGGAGTGTTTTAAAATTATATCTGTATAAACACAATCTCAGTAAGACTAGATGATTACCAGATGTTTGATTTCTCGAATGTGTGGTGCTGGTTGCAGGTGGTTCACATAGATTACAACGTGTGTTTCGCGAAAGGCAAGAGTCTGCGAGTGCCGGAGAAAGTGCCGTTCGACTCACACCGAACTTGAGAGCAGCTCTCGGCGTCACCGGGGTCGAGGTAAGTGTCTTCCTTGCTGTAGATGAGTGGTGTTAGATGAGTTAAAATGTGAAGTTTCAATTAGGGGCCGGCGGGTCGCGAGGGTTTGGTTAGTTACTAAAAATTAAAATCTTGTTAATCAGTTGGGAATTCCCTAAAACAGGATTTTTTTTGCAGCTGGGAGTTTTTGAAGAATTTTTGGCAAATAGGGTAGTTTTGTAAGAAAAAACAATCTTTTCTTGCCACTTCCGGAGAAAAACTACTCGTAACGTTTCGGGGTAGTTAAAAACTCCACCCGTCTTCAGAGGACTACACTAATCTAGGAACTACATTTAATTAATATCTTAACTCAAAACGGCAAAGAAATTACCCAATAGTTAATTTTTTGTCCACAGACCTGTCTCAACAAAATGACAGAATTTTATTTTCAATAAACTTAAAAGTAAACCTAACTTATTAATTATTGTTTTAAATTTTTAAAAGAAAAGTATGTAAGTTAAAACATGTCAGTTTGTAAAGGGGTATTTTAGAAGCAGTTTAAGTATGGTCTCGTTTTTTAGTTTACCCCGTTTTCAAGTGGAGTAGCAAACGGTTTCTTAAAAATCAGTACTTCCACGCTCCATAGCTTGCTCAATAGGTGTCTTAAAAATTCTGATAGAACTTAAGCTATGGTTTCCTAGAAAGCGGTGACCGCTACATTACTGCCGTAATATGATGGTGATTTTGTTTTCAATGTTATCATATGAGAGTGGTTTCTAAGCGGTGGGCGTAAAGTAGCTGTGAAAACTAGTTAAGGGTTTTTCGCCAGTACACATTGTTTTGTAAACAAAGTCTTGCTCAATTACTATATTATCACGTAAATCAGATTGACAACTAAAATAAACATGTCAAAAGTTGTTTTTGTCATCCATAGATTGATTCTCACTCCAATAATGGTATTTAAAAACAAAAATTTAAATACTGTCAATTCAAATAGCTGTTTTTTTGTCCTTACAGCTTTAAGACTTGAATGAAATGAATGAATGAAAACAACAAAGATAACAAAGATTGGAATAAAAGGATTTTCATTCATTCTTCATTTAAGACTTTATGGGTGTGGATGCTCAAGAAATACTAAAATGTCAAAATAACCAAGACGTGGAAATCAGGAGTTTTGCCAACCATTATCAGCGTTAAAAAATAAAACGTCATGCTTAGTAGTAATAGAAACTGCTAAATAATATTCTTAAAATAAGTGGACAACAAAGAAGTTGGAAACACAATGACATATATTTGACAGAAAGTGGCGTATAAACGGTGTTTAGAGTGACTGAAGCTCATAGATGAGAGGGCCGTCCTTGTTGAAGCGAGGGAGGAGAGTAGTGTCGGACTGTTGCGGTGTTTGTCCATGTGCGAGCGTTCACTCTGCAGCGAGTGACTGGCCGCTCGACACCTCACCTGTGGGAAATAGCATTAGCTACAAGGTTTATAACTATAATCACTAAATCACTATTTGAGATGCCGACCACTCTCATGAGGGTATTTTAAGGCAAATATGTGGTGAAGGATGAGTGGTAGTAATGAGTTATGAAGTATAGTCTTGTTACAAACTAAGGCAGACTCTTCCTTAGAATGGGTCATTAACACAGCCCAATGACCAATGGAAATACAAGGACCAAAGGCTTAACGCGGACTTCCAACCACGCAGGTGATGGTCTGATATGCTCCAAACGATGGACTGAGACAATCTGAGCCGCTTAGACCTATATCATCCTCAAAACCTGATCTCCATGAAACTGGATTACAGGACCATGCCACGGGTCCCAGTCGAATGAACTAATACTATACCAGGATGAACTAAGAACAGGGAAAGAAGATTAGTAAAACTAAGAACCAACGTTTGCAGAACAGTTTTCTTTAAGGGAAATTGTGATTTCCTCACATTTACATTCTAATATTTGTGGTTCTTCACATCTACCTCCCAATTGTTATATTTCTTTCCACTTTCTTTCCATCCGATTTCCTCCCATCTATTTTTAACAGTCAAATTTTTTTCATTTACCTTCCAAGAATTGTATTTTTTCCCACCTACCTTCCAGTAGTCCTATTTCTTTTCATCTACTTTTCAAGAATCATTTTCCTCCTAACTTTTTTCCAAGATTCATTTTTTCTTTTCCAATAGTAGTATTTCCATCCACTTACCTTCTCAGAGTGTTATTTCCTCCCTCTTAACGTTCAAGAATTGGATTTCGGGGAAAGAACATTTTATGTTCTCCCCTTCCCCAAGACTTGTTTACAAGTGATGCGTTTTCTTTAAGTTTTTTGACTTTATTCATATGCTGTATTTTTTAACCAAGCAACTTCTGAGGTTGTATTTCCTCCCATCAGTCCTATAGGAGCTTCCCCCCTCACATCTGCAGGAGTCAGCCCTAGTTCGTAACTAGACTTCACCTCATCATCCACCAAAACACTCATCACACTTGCTCCATATTCACCTTAAAAATACCATCCAGGAGTGATCGGCGTCTCAAATATAATTCTCAAAGCTAATTACGGCTCCTGCTAGGAAAATTGGTTTCAAAGCACTTAACTTCTCTCCTTCTTACTGACTACCTCAGGTGCTTAATACACAATTATATATCAGTGTTCTTCTACCGTGAACATACCAAGTGGCCGAAGGTGTGCTTGAACTCGGAGTTCTTCCAGGCGTAGATGATAGGGTTGATCGCGGAACTGCTGATGGCGAGGGTGAGCACTATCTTGTACATGGTGGGAGAGATGAGGTTCGGGAACCCAGCGGCCTGGATGCACGCTGCCACTAGGAACGGCAGCCAGCAGAACGTGAAACACCCCATGATCAGGACCACCACCTGCACGAGAGGAAGTAAAGATTTAGGTGTGAGGAGACATGTGAGGAAACATGTAAATTGCTTTATGAGGCTCTATTTAATCTACTGGTTAGGAAGTAAGCTTCATTGTCCCAATATTAGCCCCCCTTAGCGTCTTGAACCGTTATAGTAACATGTGGCTAGTGTGCCCACATATAACTGCGTCGGTTAAAGTAGCGCCAGGTAGCCTAATAGATGCTGCTTTCTAGCGGGTTCATTTAGAACTGTTTGCAATCGAAATTGGTTCAGAATCAATTATTTCTTGACTTGACTGCTGCTGAAACATCTCCGGCAGCTAGAAAAAGTAGAGGGTTTGAGGAAATGGAAATTGAGGAAGTAACCATTTAGCTGAGTTCCCAAACTCAACTACCGACCTGTAAGCAAGACTGCCTCAAGTGGTAGATGTGCTGCTGGCGTAGTTTGTGCGCGTGCTGGACAGCTTGGCGCAAGATGCGCCAGTAGATGGCCAGCACAGTGGCCCAGATGGTGAGGAAGGCGGGGGTGATGATGGCGGTGGTGTAGTAGCGGGGCAGGATCCGTCCTAGCTCACACGGCTGCCCCGGGCGCCAACTGTTCCAGTAGAGAGGCACCGTGGAGAACACGACAGCGTGGAGCCAGCCGCACAGTACTGTGGTGGCCATCCTGTAAACGTAAACATAGGAGGAGTCGTTGAGTTAGGATAGGCTTCAGAGACCCGCTGGGACTTGTGGCGCGGTCCTGTAATCCAGCTTCATGGAGGTCAGGTTTTGAGGATGATATAGGTCCAAAGTCCAGATAGTCTCAGTGATCATCTGGTGATACCCCGATCAACTCCCACCATCGTTAGACATATCAGACCATCACCTGTGGTGGTTGGAAGTCACGCTTAAACCGTTGGTCCTTGTATTTCCATTGGTCATTGGGCTATCAATTAATGACCCAGTCTAAGGAAGAGTTGGCCTTAGTTTGTAACAAGACTACACCTCATAACTCATTACTACCACTCATCACACTCATCCTTCACCACATTTGGAAAAATACCCTCATGAGAGTGGTCGGCATCTCAAATAGTGATAGTGACCAAACTGAGGGCTAAGCGCTAAAGCCCTGATAACATGAGTGAAACCTATTTTTCCTCTAATCTAACGTTGCAGCCTTAGCCGCCTTCGGCCTCGCTTTTGTGCTCTATTACTAGTACGGACGCGGATCTTTTACTGCAAGTTTTATTACCTATCACAAAGCGATAACACATGTCAAATTTCATTAAAATCGTACTACTCATTCTGCTGTCATAGCAAAATATCTCTTTTTTGGCCACTATTTCGAAACAACTAGATGGATTTTTATAATTTTGATAAATAGATAACAACAAATAAAATTCAGATCTTTAATTTGTATAAACGCTAAATAGCTAATTTATTACTAAAGAAGTTTGAAGGCAAAATGTCTGAACCAAACTGGAACGGTAAAATAAAATTATTAATAAAAAAATAAAATTCATGTTTATTTCAAAATATCATTAGAACAGAATGTAATTTATTGTTTTTAGATCATTAAAACTGTTTTTTGGTGAAACTCTTCAATGGAGTTTAATAGTCTTGACCATGAATACTACAAAATGAGTATAAAAATGCAAAAGGAAAGTTTGCATAGATTGAGTCCTACATGAAAAGGAGTTTAAAAAATGATGGGAAGACAGTTAAGTATCAGATCAACCTATAAGCAAAATAACAATCTCAGAAAATGTAGTACGTGTCAATAATGGACTTACGCAATAATAGAAGGTCAACTACCTTTGTCTACCAAATAAAGTTGCTTTTATACTTTATCTCTCGTTACAATAAAATCAATTAATTTTACCAATCATCCTTTATTAAACCTTTTACATTTATATGATCTAAATCTAGTGTTTAACCCTCAAGATATCCAGTTAAATGTAATTTTATTAATATTTATAAAGAACAAAGCAACAGAAAAACAAATCATGCAATTATTTTCAGAATTGATTTTCATTCAATAAAATATCAAATCAAATAAACTATATGATGTAGCCTACAAACAGATGTCAAAAAAACTAGAGCAGACTACATCGAACATAGTTTCTACTAAACAAGTAAGAAGTAAAAATCTAGATTTCTTGATTCTAGACGTGTGTTGTTCATTTTATTCGTTTGAGAGTCCAAACCTTTTATTAGCTTGCAACGGGAAGGTCAGCTAGTTTCCTTTAATCAAGACTTAGTTTACTCTCTACTCTCTACTTACCAAATAATTTGTTTGTCAAGTTGTGGCCACTACTCATGGCATGACATGATTTTAGTTTAAGTAAAAGGGGAGAGAAAAACATTAGTGTCAAGTAAAAAAAAACTGTAAAAACCTGTTTGAAGATAAAAAAATTAACTATGAAATAAAACAAAATTGTTAGCTTGAAATTAAAATTAAAAATAAAAATAGAATCATAACTAAATTAAACAGAATAAAATAAAAACAGGGAATACGTAACTAGCGTAAAATAAAATGAACACTTTTCCAATAAAAATGGAATAAGCAAGTTAGTTTGCTGCACCTGGCCTCAAATTAGCCTACATTCACCACACTTTCAGACAGAATTTTACCGTGTCTGAGTAGAAAAAGCAGTTGAGCAAAGAAAAATAAATGAAGCGGAGTCAATTATTATAAGTGAACTATATTTAGTATTGCTAAAAGTAATAGATACTAAAGGTATTAGTAAGGTTTGGTTGTGGTAGAAGGACTGAAAGTCTTAGCATAAATAGGACTTTTCATTTAATTTTTAAATAACACACCTGGAGCTCATCATCCTCTCATAGGTGAACGGATGCAATATGGCAAAGTAGCGATCTACCGCGATGGCAGTCATGTTTAGTATAGACGCACAACACCCAAACAATATGAACACAAATCTGAAACAAAATTCAAACATTGGTGAATTTTGTGTTTTCTATCCTAGAGGATTACTGTATCGTCAACTCATTTCAGTCAATAAAATAAAAACTGAGAGTATTAAAAAAATGTATAAAAAATACTTATTTAAGACAAACGCTGCTGTCGGACCAAAATTTAGAAATGGACAATGAATATATATTTTAAAACGGATTAAAAACCAATTTTCAAATTTTTTTGTAAAGAACATTTTTTTATACATATGAAAGTACAATATTTTTATAGTTTTAAAATCAACATTAAAAGTAGAATTTTAAAATTGTGGCTCCAATCAGCCCTAGTTACCTTTTTTGACATAATGTAAAAATTATAATATACAGGGTGATTTAAAATTCCCCCACCTTAACTTATGAAAAAGGAAAAATGTTTAAAACCCTTTGGGGAATGATTTATAAGATTTGCAAGTTTGTTTTGACGATCTTTGCTTCAAACCCCAAAAGGAAGACCCCAAAACCACCTTGGCGTTTGAAAGCTGATTTCTTGCAATATTTAAATGAGTATTTAAAAAAAACGAGTTGAGATAAACAATTTTTTTGCATCGTTGAATTTGTATTAAAATTCCTTTTCTTTCAAGGTGCCACAAAAGGAGGGGTTTGCATTTAAAAATTTTGGAGAGCCCTCCCCTGGTTTTGGTTGGGGGTGGGTGAATAAGTGCGTCAAAAACTTCAGAATCCTATAAAACATTCCCAAAAGGGTTTTTAAAAATATTTCCTTTTTTCAAAAGTTAAAGTGGGGGTATTTAAAACTCACCTTGTATAAAAAGTCATCGTAAGAAGTGCAATGTGTCGCAGAAGTACATTAGTGCAAAGCGCTTGTTTAAATTTGACACAAGATTTTGTGGGTTTCTAGTTACTTGCAAACATATCATATTTTTCATACCTGCAGGCTTCAGTCATGGGTACATAAATCGTTTTTTTTGCCCGCACTGGGCACCTTATGAAGTATCTAAAATCGTAGAATATTTGATTGGAAACTTACTTAAGAACACAAGTTGTCCGACTGTTAGCCATCTGAGGGGTGAAGATCATGGCCATGTGGTACGGCATGGTGAGTCCTACGATCAAGTCACTCAGGGCCAGGCTCATGACGAACTGACTAGATATGAGAGGCGTGAACTGTAGACTGGACTTGAGGACGTAAAGGGTCACCAGGTTTCCACTCACAATCACCGCGAAGAATACCTTCAACATAGCCACAGATCAATGGTTTGAAGTTGATTTGCCTATGATATCGAACTTTAGGATCATGCTTCCGCAGCTAGCGATGTCTTCATTCTCCAGTAGCATGGGATTTGTGTAATCAAATTGAGAAGATTTTGAGCCGCTGTTTTGCCTACTCCTAAAGTATTTACATTTGCTCCTGCCTGTCTTATGCAGAAGACAATTGACACCTTCTGGACACTAGATTACAGGTTCACGAGACATCGGGACCATCTAAGCATTCCTCGGGTCAGGTCGAGTCAAACTCTCAAGTCCTTACCAACTTGCGCCTTCAGGATGTTCAACCTGAGCGTGTGGCTCAGGAAATAGGGCAATAGGGTATGCTATCAAAAATGAATAGAAAGAAGAGCAGGCTCACCTGGATAAAGTAGAAACACATAAGAGAACACCTATTCCTTTTGCCTGAGTGTGAGGGTAGTTAATTGACAGAGGTACATGATTGGTTTAAGTGTTTTTTAACAAGTCAACCTTTCTACCTCGTGAACGAGTACTTCAACTATAACCCCAGTGACTTTCAGAATATTTTTTTTAGTAACTATACTATCGAAACCGCCCTCTTGATTGAGTATCCAGTGACATTATTGTGTCTTTAATTTTTCTCGCAGTCCACTCCATTTGGGGTAAACGAAAAAACCATGGACTGTGTACTAGCTGATGTGCTGAAAAGGGCAGAGAAGAACAAACCGTACAATTTCTGAGATTATATTGTGTGAGGCAATATTATTGGGGATGTTTTCCATCGTTTTTAGTAAACAAGAAGAACTCAACGTTTCGAGATCTGAAATCTGATCCCATCTTCCAAACAAAGAAATTGTGGAATTTAATTCCTGGCCCATGATGATTTTTTGGTGTTGAACCCACAGAAAATGCCACTTAATATCAATTCCATAAACTATATACGTTCAACTGTTAGATTATACACTGGTCTGTGTCAGCTTACCCCATCGATGATGACCCACAGCAGAACGTTGACGTCGGTGAAGTCCACGTCTGCCACCTCGGAGTGGTTGCACATGATGGCTCACCAGTCATTCCCGGTCTCGCCACATTCTACATGTCTGTCTGCTGAAATACACATACTACTATATCAAAGACAATGTTACAGTAGGTAGATTACGAGGCAAGAAAATCTACATAGTTGCAGCAGCGAGCGATAGCGCTGCGAGGGAAGTCTTTTAATAGTCTGTAGTAGCCGCACGTTAAGTTCGTTTGGTCTCAAAAATCACATGATTTAGGCACTTAAGTCATCGACATCGGACAAATTCGAGCATGTGGTGCGAAGGAGAAGATAGATGGTAAGAGGTGGCAGCGCTCGCAGTGCTATCTGTCCTTGGGCTGCCGAACAACGTTGGTTTTTTAACCTCAACCATTTGGCATGTATGCGCAATCTACTTACCATAATATTATCTTTAGTTACATCGAGTAGTATCGACACACTGTTAGAGACTAGCCATTTTGAACAGAAGCATCATACTGTTTTTATGGTATCAATGAATTTGTCTTTTTGTACCCTTTCAAATGAGGGGTAAATGAAAACTTTCTAAAGGTCACCCCACTTCCCTTATTTTGGGAGGATGACAAACCCCCAAAATATGCTAAAACACGTTCAAAAACTTGTATTCCTTCAAAACTTAAGGGGGAGTCGGGCATTTTGGAACTTGGCGTATACTTAAGTATATAAAGTTTGGACAAAACACTCAAAATGTGTTTGGGGGTTCGAACAGTGCTCATTTCATGGTCCCTGGCCTGGGTGGCATGAATATCTCATTTTTAGAGAAAATTGCTAATAAACAATTAAGGATATAATTAAACATAGTCCTCATATTGCAGTTATAGGTTCTTACCGATTGCCAATTACCCAGGTTTATTTTTAACTAACATCTCGAGTTCAAAATAGTTACTGTTTCAATAATGTAATAAGAAGTCAAGAAATAATCAATAGTCATTAGTCATAGTCATTTATTTTCATCATATACATCAATATATTGTAGAACACTCAAATTATTCATTCTCACCCACATTAAATAAATAGTTGTTGCTATAAATAGAGGTAGAAAGAAATACACTAAGGGTAATTAGTCTGACAAAGGTTAATTACCCACCATTACGTAAACATAAACTTAACAAGTTTTTTCAGCCTACTACTTATTTACGTTGAGTGAAGCTTTAATTAGAGAACACCGCTGCGCTTTTCAACTTACACATATTGTCTGTTGGCCTGAAACAATCTCGAGCGAAGCACAAACAAACGGTGAGACACGGTTGTAAACAAACACACAAGGCAGTTGCGGCTAGTTTGATACAGGTCGCAACTCACAACGATAGTCTCTCTGACAGCAATGTTACTTTATCTGCTTTAATGAAATGTATCTTTCTTTCAATATTGGTTTCAGCTTTGTGTTTAGGGCTCGTTATTTGATGAATTAGAAGATTAGATTTGACTCTAAAAAGATTAATTGAAATAAAAACTGATAGAAGTTGATCAGCTTCATGTTCTAAAATGACAATTGTTGTTTTATATGCTGTTTTCTATGAGGAAATCAATCGTTTCCTTCCTATGACAAAATTAAGCATGTCTTAAAGTAGCACCTTTTAAAAAAATGTTCAAATTGATTTATTAAATTAGTCAGGTGACTCAAGTTTTTTTGACCAATGATTTATCTTAATGATTATGTTTTACAGTAAATAAATCAATCTTTTATTGTATAAACAATATAGGTACATTGTATCGCAATAGTCAGTGTTTAAGGTTATCTAAAATTTTCCATTCATTCACTTTGATGTATCTTTCAGACATACAGAGGTATTCATTCATTCAATCATTCATTCGAATTATTCCCACTCTAGCTCAATAATCTGTCTGTCAGTTTTAAGAGTAGTTTTGTCTTGTCTTATTGGTGATAAAAATACTAACCAATTGTAAAACTACTGAAGAATGTTTCTATTTGTATAGAGTTGTGCCTGTCCAAAATAATTAAAACAGGAGCCTGTTTGTACTAAATAAAAAAAACTAAATCTTGCAAAAACCATGAGTAAATACTTGTTTTGTAATTGCAGTCAAACTAATGCAACTTCCAAAAACTGATACTGGTGAACAAAAGACCCTGTAAGAATTTTTTTAACTTCACGTTGAAATTTATGTATTTTTGGTATTTTGAGTTTTGGATTAGCAAAAATCCAAATGCAGTTTCGCTTTTGAAATTTACCACATCAGTTTACTTCTAAAACTAAGCCACCACGGCCAAATTCCCCCTTTGTTGAGAGTTATCTATGTTTAAACACCAGTAGCCTTCTGTATGTACACGGGGTCACGTCGTGGGCCGAGCACTATAGTGGAGGTGCAGTTCCTTTCTAGCCGAAGATTGGATTGATTTTATCGATGACTCGGCCAAGAATAGCCTGTTGAGTGATCTGTCAGAGAAACATCTCCCACTAAGCAATCACCAATCATAATTCTGTGTTTGAAGTTTCTTGTAGACGATGGTGGAATTTCTGAGGTTGAAATATTATTGCAGACGTCACATCATTTTTTAAGGAACAAACACAATGTTTCAGGATTTGGAATCTCATCCTGTCTTCAAGTGAAACATAATTTAAAACATAACACAAAATATTACGAAATTAGCTAGCATTAAAATCATTAGCGTAAACTGACCAGTCACTCACAATAAAACAAATTTTTAATTTTGTTGGTTTTTTTTTTCTGAATTTTTTAGTTTCAAAACAACTAGTCCAGAAAAAATACTCATGCACAAAAACTTTAAGAGATTAACAAACAATTAAAGAAACCAATCACGACCATTGACAGCTGGTTTCTTAAGGTCCACAATGATAATTCAATCTCAGGAACATTTTACGGCAAAAGATTTACCAAAGGGTTTGTTTTTGGAAATTCTCTAGGTTTACCAATTTGAGCTCAAGGAGTAATAAAACACTCAAGTAAAGTTGTAGAAGTTATGCACAGAATTTTAATTACATATTATTAAACTATTAAGTGTCTAAAATCAAATTTACATTCCATTCTCACAAATATGATAAAAACTCAAGCCATCTACAAAAATTAAACAAACTACTTTTGATTTTAATCACAAGTATTCCTTTATGTTATGAGTGATTGAATTATTTATACAAGGTATTTGATGAATTAATTCAACTAGTTGTTAAAATTCTCTACGAAGCAAAGTAGTCACATAAAAATAGCTTCTGCATTGCTGTCTCATCTGTATCAACTGTTTTTCACTGTAAACTCCCAGAGGAAATGTGATACCAAGTCTTGGGAATGTGGCATGACCAATTGTAGATGATAAATCCTCTGCTTTGGTATTTAGTTGATTATGCTCTAACTTTAATAGACAGTGACATAAACCTGTATGGAAAAGCTTTTTGAAGAATTGTCAACGCATATTCGCTGTTGGGGTAATTTAAAAAGTTAATTTTTGTAGTAAATTTTGTTAGGAAATGGAGCTATTCAACGGTTTACAGTTTTGAGCTTCTTGATACCTCCTAAGTCAAATGGAAAAAATTCATATACATATAAAAATGATTTTCAGTTGCTATTTTCAGTCTGGACAGATTTTGTAGATTTTTGTTACATATGTTAATGAAGACCATTGCTGCAGCCAAACAATAAACTTCCAGCACCAACTGTTTTTGGACTGTTTTTATACAAAACTAATTGTAACAAACAAAATGTAATATTATGACGCCAATTCTGTTCTTGATGAATACGAAAATAAAGTTATTTGAGTATTGTCTTGAGTATTGAGAAGGTGTCATAAATGTTTACATTCAGTTTAATCCAAATTCAAACATAAATATAGCTTTTATAAAATCAAAACTAATTTTTGAGAAAATAGACAATAGACAGCTCCCCCCTTTGCAATAGACAATAGAGCAAAAGTCCCTTCCCCAATGAGCATTTCTGGTCTTCCGATTTTCCTGGTTAACAAACTCAACCTAGATATTTACAAAAGGAACATTTTGTACTAATTTTCGCACATCTGACAACACTTAATCACTAATCACTATTTGAGATGCTGACCACTCTCATGAGGGTATTTTAAGGCAAATATGTGGTGAAGGATGAGTGTGGTGAGTGGTAAATGAGTGTAGTCTTGTTATAAACTAAGGCAGACTCTTCCTTAGAATCGGTCACTAATTAATAGCCCAATGACCAATGGAAATACAAGGACCAACGGCTTAACGTGACTTCCGAACCACGCAGATGATGGTCTGATATGTCTAAGCGATGGTGGGAGTTGATGCGGGTATCATCAGATGGTCACTGAGACTATCTGAGCCACTTTAGACCTATATCATCCTCAAAACCTGACCTCCATGAAGCTGGATTACAGGACCACGCCACGAGTCCCAGTCAAATGCAACAAATGCAACCTGTAGAGCAAAGGGTCACAAAGGTCCAAAATGGGGTCAAAAAGGTCACTTCCTGTGTAATTTTTACCCCATTATAGGAAATTTTCTAGGATTCACAATAGCTGCGTGTGGTTATGATTTTTGTTGTTTTTCAAGCAATCACTACATAATGTTAAACCGGATTGAATTGAGTTGTGTTATTTTGTTGTGTAATTTGATCCTTTTATTGGTTGTATTGAAACCAATCCTCCCATTCATTACAGCTGCTATTGACACGCTAGAATCAGAGCCTGATTGAACTCTGGCGAAACGGACTGTTTACATGAAAAGAATTTCTCTCTGAACAATGTTGTGTCTTTATTTATTTATTTCTTTTAGTCAGGAGGGAGGGGGGATAAGTTTTAACCAACATGCTAGTATACATAACTAGTTTTTAGTTTTAGCCGAATGGTGTAGTGGTCAGCATTACACCGCACAGCGGAGACCCGGTTCAAGTCCCGGTTCGGTTTAAACTTTATTGTCTTCAAATTTCTTTTGTAACAAATTAGCTATTTAGCGTTTATACAAATTAAGATCTATAATAAGTCATTTAACATAGTATTTAAATTATGTTTGTAATATTTCCAGCTTGTTGATTTAAAGTCACTATTTGAAAGTCACATGCTTGAATAAACATTCAGATTTAAGTACATCTCTTAATTTGAAGGCGTAAATAGTTGAGCTGGATGGTGTAGTGGTCAGCATAATCGCCCGGCCATCAATAACCCAGGTTCAAATCACGGTTCGGTCCAAACCTTTTTGTCTTCAAATTTCTTTCGTTATAGTTTTGAAATATTAATGAAAAAGATTTTGTGCATTTGCTTTTATATACTTCATTTGTGTTCCATTTATTATAACTTTATATTTTTAGGATAAATAACTATTCCATCCAGCCAGTGCCAGACTATCTATTTAAAAAGCGAAATCGGTGAAGGCAATCGGTGAAAATCTAACAAAAAATGTGACCTGTAGAGACGATACACATGTATACATAAGTATGTAAAGTTTTGAAAATATGCTCAAAACGTGTTCTAAGAGTCAAAATCGGTGCTCATTTCATGGTCCCGGGCCTGATCTCACCATGCTGACAGCTTATATATCTTCATTTTTCCAAAGGAAATTCAATAATAAGGAAAAATACTAATCTGTTGCAAGTAATTCTCAAAAGGCAATTTCCTTATTGAACAGCTGTTTAACACTTATCTTCAAACTGGTTGGCCAAACATTGAGTTCCCAATCATGTCTTGTTATTCACCTCTTCACGCTAACAACAGTTATGATAACATGTGGTTTCTACTTGTGTAAAACATTCACACCGTTTGAATGTTGTATGCAAATGTCATTCAACAGAATTTACTGTCAAAATTATTAGAAAATGTTTTGTTTGACACAAAATTGATTAAAATACAACGCCACTGGTAATTACTTAGATCTCAACATAAAACATAGGAAAACAAATTAACATTAACGTTTATGAAGTACTTCTATCTCAAAGTTTTAAACGCTGTAGATATTTTTTATATGGATTATGATAAATGTAATTCTTTTTACTTGACAGAACTAAATAAATTCCTAATATATAAAAATGAATTTAGTTTTTGTTGGTAATGACATTACTTGAAAACGGCTTCACGGATTTAATTAATCTTTTAATGTTTCAATTATTTTGTTTAATGTTCTCATAGAAAGAAAAATAGAGAAAACCACACGGAAAAATTGAAAGTTACAGAAAATGTTTATGATTTAGTTTTGCTGCACATTATATCATATACCTATTTAGAAAATAAATCATACAGTTGATAAATATTAACTAACTGTAGTGGACATATATTTTTTGACTAGACAAAGTCTGCTGGATCACCTAGTAAATGAATATTTTTCAATATTTAACTCTTAAACTATTACATAGGTGGTAAAACAGTTTTCTACCAGCTTCAAATAAGATTTTATTAGTACATGGACAATTATTGCAAGAAACTAGTATCTGTGCATAATAAGACAGATGTTCTAAAATGGCATATTATGGACTATTTACCATCATTTATCCTATACTGTGAAATTAGCATATGGGGCTCTTACCGGATCACAAACTCTTAAGATTGTTTATACTACAAAAATGGCTATAAATTAACTCAAATTTAAAGTATAGGGATTAGTGTGATGTTTTCAAAAAGTTAGAATTTACTTTGCCTTGCTTGTATATTTATGAGACTTAAATGTTTATTATAAATAAGTGTTCTCTACAACAAGGCATCGACATACACGATTATAACAGCGATATAGGAACAATTTCAGGTCAAACCCTCACCGCCTTTGTTTATTTGACAAGCTACCGTCTCAAGCAGGTATTAAATTGTTCCAAGCACTTCCTAATGAAATAAAATTGCTAAGAGGCTCAAGAAACTTTAAATCAAAATTAAAACACTATCTAATTAACCATTCGTTTTACAGTTTAGGTGAGTTTATGGATCCAAATAGTTAAAAGTACTTTCGTGTTATTAGATTAAGTTTTTTCCTTTAAAATTTTCACATGTTTAGTCTTTTCTTTAGTTGGTTTTATAAGTGACTTTGTATTTTTTCCTTTTTCTTTTGTCAACACAAAGCAATTTGTATATGACAAATAAATTATAATTGTAATTATTTGTAGCTTATGGTCAGGCTTGACTAAATAGTTATTTCTTGAGCTATATATAGTATGATTATTACAGTCACCAAAGGAATATTTAGATCTGGCCACCGGAATTATCTTCGTGAACTTTGCCAATCAGACTTTTATTTTGATTGATAAGAAATGCAAGCATTGTGTATGAAGAAAGTGGAACTTGAAATTAGCATGCTAGAAGTATAAATGTGTTCTGTAAAGTTTATTCTCGTATCAGGCAAAATAAAATTTCAAATAATATTAACTTTTTAAGTTTTATATAATTTTAATTTAAAGAGCGCTTTACCGGTTAACATCATCAGTTGCTTACGAGACAGTAACATCTGTATGAAAAAATAACACAACTTAAAATTACACAAATACAATTTCAAAGATCAGCCAAAAATGGTTAAAACAGACTCTTAGTACTATATTTTTTGCAATTTTAATTAAAGATTTGTGTTGAATTTTGAACTCTCTTCTTGATTTCATCTTCTATGTGTAAAATAAAAGTATTATTAAAACGAGAGAAGTGTTTTGTCCTAGACAAATTAAGACAGACGTTTCAAATTTGATTGTACGATTTTCACTAATAGCGTGTTCCACTAATTTAGATTTTTCTGTATTTTTAATCTTATAATTATATATGTGTTCTTTGATCCTTGTCTCAACCGGCCTAGAAGTCTGTCCAAAATAAACCTTATTGCACTCACAGTCAATTTTTATAATGATTCTTTGGTGTCTTGGGTTTTGTTTTAGGTCTTAGTTTTGTTAATTGACTTTTTAAACTATTTTGTGTTTTAAAACCGGTTCTAACATGAATTGAATATTCTCTGATAGCCCTTGTACATATGGGATTTTAACAAAGGAAAATAAGATTTATTCACTAACATTAGAAATTAATTGTATTGGTTTTGATCTCGCACAGTTTTGTTTTCAAGCTGATTGATTTCTGGACATGTTAGATGCATTGTGAGTGCAATGTTGTTATTGCAATGTTGTTAGATGATGTTATTGCTTGTTTTATAACGTAAATAATACTGTTGAGTGTTTACTACATTTATTTCATCAGCATTAAACATTCGAAAGTTTATCATTCCAAATTATAAATTTGTAAAAAGATTATCTAATCTAATGGTTTACCATAGAAGACACTCAGTTTTAAGCTTGACTAGTTTCAAATTACACATTATTCCAACCTTTCTCACAAATGACATTTTTATTCTAGTATCGTCATATAATGAAATTAGGTATAGTGTTACGCTATGAAACTTGTAGTAAGGCATAAGTAGAAACAATTAAATGGATTAATGAAGAAAAACTAAACAATGTTATCAAAGTCCCAACAAAATATCATCAGTTTTATTTAACTAGTGGTGCAAGATCTGTTTTAAACGCAATAAACAAAATAACAATTTAAAATTTAAAAATCTAAAGCAATAATCATTTAAAATATTCTGAATAATTGAAGAGGCTCTTTCATTAAAATTATGTAAAAAGCTACCATTTCATTTTGGACTTGTAAAAATTACTTTTCTTCAGACAAATAACAGCAATTATTGAAGAAGAATCCAACTTAATACTTTGATACTTTTTGTTGTTGATACTTTTGCTTTGAGACACTGACCACTCTTTAAGGGTATTTAAGGTGAATATATAATGATGGTGAGTGTGATGAGTGTTGATAGATGATGAGGTGTAGTCTTGTTACAAACTAGGGCCGACTGTTCCCCAGATTGGGTTATTAATCCTTTGTTAACCTACCTTACTTTGTCAACACAACTAGCTTACACTGTGAACAAAACTCATCGCAATACAAGCTCCAGAACAAGACTGAGTGTCGGTGATACAGTCGGGAGGGATAATTCCCTGATGAGCTTGAAAAATCCCTCCAAATCCCTCACTTTGGGTCAAACGTGGTGGCTACTGATACGTTAATCAACTAACGATGAGGTCTATTGCATATTGATAACAAGCGCAAATAGGAGACTTTCTATGATTTAAAGTTAGTTGTGTTGTATATAATCTAAAACTATTATTGATAGGTCTACGAATGGGTGTTTTTTACAAAGGGTGTTTTGCTGTTATATTCATAAACTTTAAACTAAAAAATCCCTTCAATTTTGAATTATTGGCTTTATTACATTATTTTAATAAAACTAACTTTTCGATTGGTGCAAGCTTAATTGTCCTTTTGAGTTTTTTTGTTTGAAAGTCATATTATTCTTCTTGCTTATTAAATAATAATGTTTCATTGCAAAAAATACAAAATTGTGTTGCAAAAAAAACAAAATGTGAACTCTAAACTAATTAATTTGAAAAAATTACAAAAATTTTGACACTCTGAATCATTTATTCAATTAATTCTTTTTTTAAATTACATAAGTGTGATGTGCACAAAGGCACGCTCGGCTTGAAAAAAAAAGTAATTTATACAGTAGTTGTCAAAATATAATTAGCAGTTTTGCTTCCCTATGTAATAACAAAATTCAACATTATCTTATTAACATGTCATAAACATTAGTATATTCAAAAGTGAGTTAAGTCTTAACTAAAAAATACAAAGCAAGAACTTAGGGTAAAAAAATCACCATCTAAAGATGGTACAATAATTGAGCAATAACCAATTATAAAATTTATTTTTAAACATATTTTCTATGAATTTTTCTACACACTTTTTAGTTTATTACAAAATGTTTAGTGAAATTACTAAATGGCTGTTTTATGTTTGCTTAACTCTTGTAATCTATTACTACCATTTTGCTTTATTGCCTTGTGTTACTATGTCTATCATAATTGTATTTAAATTATCTTCATTTTTTAAAAGCATAGCAGATGAGGTCAAATATGTAAAGATTTATAACCGTTTGCAATTTCAGTTGAACAAATAATGTTTTCGGAATCGACTCAGACATTTGTACATCATTACATAAATCAATGTCAGAACATCAGCAAGCATCATGTACACTAAGATGATTACACTTAGCCTTACTCTATGCCTCTCTATACATGATAAAATAAATGCTTCTGCACAAAAATTGAAACCAAAATCTACATTTGTTTAAAAAAAAGATGAACATATTTTGCTACATTGCTTAATCATAGCCTATAACTAGAACAACACTTTTTGAATATTAAAAGCGAAAGTGTTTTCTAGTTAGGCAATGACAAAATCTGTTTTCAAGCCGAATTTAATGTTCAGTTTGTTTGTCTGCAATAAGCCCTTGGCAATACCTGAAATAATAAAATAAATGTTAATATCATTAAAATTTAGAATATTTATAAAAACAAAATAAATAGTATATTTTGGTAAAACCCTCCTTCAGCCAAAACAACAAAAATATATAAAATTGAGTTCAGCTATCAGTTAGTCCTATTATAGTCTGAAGGCATTCAAGTTTTATATAAATACGCTAAGTTGCGTATCGGCCTGGTTGTATATTAAAATTAAAAAATGGCAAACTGATAAAGAAACAGTATAATCTATCGAACAACACAAACATTGTTTTCAAAAAACATTTAGGTAAATATAATTGCAAAAATTTAATATTTAAATCTCGTAACAGTAGCACAGCTAGTAACACCTAAGTTAAAAGCACAATGATACAGCCTGGTTTTTGAAAGTTGATACAGTATTGATTTCATCGTCTAAGTGTCGGAACTGAAGGGTTTTATCTTGTTTGTTTGTCTCCGCGGAGTTATATCACTCCCTCCCCAAGTCTACTTTACGAGCTCTCCTGCTCCCTTCCTTATCGTAGGGCGTGGTCGTAAAACCTGACCTTCCTTTCTTTCGCACATTTCATTGAGTCGAAACTAACATTTGGTAGTTAGTTTGTTACTTGTATATGACTTTTTAGGATCTGTAACTTGTATATGGCTGAGGGAAAATACTACTTATGTTGAATATATTACAAATAACTTTTTAGAGTACTTTTTTTTTTTTAAGAAGAAAATTTAAGTGTTAACTTTTAAGGAAACTCCACATAGTTGTGACTGCCTATGTACAGTACGTCAGGTTAAGCATGGCCGGTGAGATGGGCTATGGCGCGCCAGCAAGAAATCTCAAGGCCACCGCCATGCTATCCCTAACGAACTGTAGCACTTATTTTAGTGTAACGGAATGTAAATAAACAAGCTTTGCTCAGAACTGTCCGTTGGTTGTATACACTAGAAATTGTGTACATTTTGTATACATTTCAACCAGAAGCAAACAATTTGTATCTTACAATTTACTAGTGCAAGCAGAATTGTCACCCACTAATTCACAAATTGAGCAGGTTTTCCCGGAGAGGATCTTCTTGTGTTTTGGAAGAAGTACAGTACACAATTTCTTTTGAAAAATTATCAGAAGTTGACTGGGACTCGTGGCGTGGTCCTGTAATCCAGCTTCATGGAGGTCAGGTTTTGAGGATGATATAGGTCTAAAGCGGCTCAGATAGTCTCAGTGATCATCTGATGATACCGCATCAACTCCCACCATAGTTTAGACATCAGACCATCATCTGTGGTTCGAAGTCACATTAAGCCGTTGGTCCTTGTATCCATTGGTCATTGGGCTATGCTAATTAATGACTCATTCTAAGGAAGAGTCGGCCTTAGTTTGTAACAAGACTACACCTCATAACTCATCACACTCATCCTTCACCACATATTTGCCTTAAAATACCCTCATGAGAGAGTAGGCATCTCAAATAGTGATTTAGTGATTTATGTGTAGCTACTCATCTTTCTAGAATCAAAAACAGTCCAATATTATGAAGACTTCCTAGTGTTTATGCACAGGAAACATCTGTGCCATGGTTGCTGATAGTTTCTCAGCTTCCACTCTAGGCAGCGCCACTGGTCTCCCTCTCTCTGACCTCACGCCAGGCTGGCGAATAAAGTGTCTCTAAATGAGAAGCTTAACGCGGCAAGACTTTATCTACTATTGAAATAAACATTTGGTGTACGAAAACCTCTTAGATCCAACAATGTTTGCTGGAAATATTTAAGATTTGTATTTGCAAATGCCTATTTTTTTAAAAATCAGAAATTTTATTTACAAAATTCCAAATATATGTATAGGCATCACACCAAATATTTTCTTAAGTAGGATAATAGAATCCTTCAGCTGAGAAATTCTGATACGCTGTAGAAGGGCTTTTCTTGTAGCCAGGTTTTCAAGTTCTTTGCAAACCCAGTGGCTCAGTTTTCTTCAGTTCTTTACAGGAGGTTGTTCCACATTTGGGCTTCCATGTAGGATGGTTTTCCTTTTGTGCTGCTAAGGTGGTGAGCTGGTAGGAAAAAATTGTTTGCATGTCTAGTGTTGTATTTGTGCTCAACTTATTTTTGCTAACCATCTTGATTAGCTTTAAAAATACACTTAAACATTTATATTTGATAAGTAACTACTGAAAATAAATCTAATTTGAAACATTGGAAGCTACAAGTGCTACCATGAATCATTGCAAATTTGTTGTAATGAAGAGATAATTTATACCAAAAGTACTGAGGGGGAGTTTCTCCCAAAAATTGGGGTTTTAACCGATTTTTATGACATTAATTATAACCTTTTGTGACACTGTACTTAACATTTGTACCAAAAAGTAAGTAAACCTAATCAGCCTGACAAACATGGCGGGGAAAAGACTGCTTTTAATGAGAAGAATATAAATATAATGTTTTGCTACTTGTCTTTATAGGGTTGGGGAACTCAAAACCACACAGCGTTTTGTTAATTTAACTTTTTTTTTTCTTTAGCAAAAGATACGAATTGCTCTCATTTTTCCTTTTGCAAATTCATTTAGCGATTTCCTTTGCGATTTCACTATGAATGTAGTACAAACATTGTTTACTCAAAATTGACGTGTTCTTCCTCTGCCCGTTTATTCATTACCAAACGACAACCCGCAGATACAACATGAACGGTAGACAAACAAGTGGGCTGATTGATTTATTGGCGCAGGAAGCAATATCCGCGTGAGTACGCCGCGGTGATGACACCAGATACTCGGTAATGAGCGGGAGTGATTAATACCGGTAGCCGAGCCGAGCGAGTGACAGGTGATAACGTAGATTAATATGTTACCCCCTCCCCCCACCCATCCCCCGCACTCCTCTCTTCATTACGCTGATAACTGTTACACTCTTTACACAAGCAAGGAGTTGTAGCGGCAGGTGGAAATGCATTTGTGAGATTAGGGGTGACAAGGGAGTTTGAAGAATGTTTCTTCTTTTAAAATTTAACTAAAATTCGGAAATTTTTTGTTAATTTATATCCTGCCAATTTTGGTTCTTTCATTTATTTATTAATTGCATAGATGTACTTGTACCAATGTTATTGTTTAAAATAACATAACGCTGCGAGAACTTAATACTTTTTCAGTATCATGAACTTTGTACTAAATCATATTTTAACCTTAACACTAGTACACTTTTGTTTCCTAAGTAAAGTAAAATTACTTAATTAGAATATGAATACAAGGTTCACTTGAAGGCTAAGGTTCAGAGAAGTTTTCATACCTCTCAAAAACATTGTAAGTTATTTTAAACACAATAACCGTAGAGAAGTCCACCTATTTCATGTAAACCCAAGTACTGGCATTATCAATGTTCAACATTTAAATATCTGGCATTGTAGTTTTTTAATTATTGAAAACCTCTTAAAGTTCAATCTTATTTTTTATTTCAACTGTATTTTCAAATAAATAACCAGATTATGACTGACTGTATGTGGTCCTGTTATCCAAAGCTATGGAGGTCAGATTTTGAGGATGATATAGGTCTAAAAGCTGCTCAGATAGTCTCAGTGATCATCTGATGATACCTGCATTAACTCCCACCACATCGCTGAAATAAACATATCAGACCCAAGTGGTTCGAAACCTAAGTTGTTGGTCCTTGTATTTCTATTGGTCTTTGCTATAATTAATGACCCATTCTAAGGAAGAGTCACCTTAGTTTTAATAAGACTACCTCATGAAACTCATTACTCACTCATCACACATCTATCCTTCAACTCATATTTGCCTTTAAAATGCCCTCATGAGAGTGGTCTTTCAAATAATGATAGTGAGATCATATATTCATTTTAATTATTTCTAATTCTCAATCTTAAATACATGTGTTTATACTTTTTCATGATAATTTTTTATTTAATCAACACTCAACTTCTTTGCATTTTTATATACGGGCTATGTATTTTATTTTATTGATTATAAACTGTTAAGTAAAAATAAAAGTATAATTCAGACTAAATCCTAAGTTTTAAATCTGAACATTATCATAACGCCACTGTTTTACAAATATCAGGTTTTACCAACCTAGATTAACACTTAATTATAAAGTCACTATGGGTAAAAAAAAATTGAAAACCTCCATTTAATCATTTTTAACTTTTTTTAATCTAATAAAAGTATTTAAATATGTCCTATTTAATTTCTGAGTAGAAAAGAACAGTTCCACAAAAGTCGTACAATTGAAACAAACAAAAATCATTTAAAAATAAAGTCACACAATGAATTCTTACCTTGTTTTGAACAAATCGTTGCACAACTGCACTCAACTGAATTCACAGAAAATATTCGCAACCCACTAAGGTCTTATTCAACATTCAAGTAACGTGAGAAGAAATGTGTGTTTTCCCTGTGCGGTTACTCAACAATGTGTTACGGAGTGATACATATGCGTGCTCACACATTCGCTACAACTGTCAGGTCTGCTCCAATCTTGTTTTGCTTTGAAATTCAAGAAATATGTTGTTGTGACATGTAGATCATCTGAGTGTTGTTTACGTCTTTTTGATTTTAGAACTAGTTTAATGTATTTCACGTTGATTTTCAAGTTGGATAGAAGTCTGGAAAGTAAAAAAGTCTATATTAACATTTATACCATCGTTTAGACATATCAGACCATCACCTGCGTGGTTCGGAAGTCACGTTAAGCCGTTGGTCCTTGTATTTCCATTGGTCATTAGGCTATTAATTAATGACCCATTCTAAGGAAAGTGAAGCCTTAGTTTGTAACAAGACTACACCTCATAACTCATTACTACCACTCATCACACTCATCCTTCACCAATCTCAAATAGTGATTTAGTGATTTATAAATTGAATTTTATTTCACAAAATATTAAACAAGGAAAAAATTAATTGTAGGACTAGAAATGTGCTCATTTATGGCTCATGACTTCATCTTGATCAGTTTTCCATGTTTTATAATAATGTTATATTTTCAGTGAAAAACGTTTTTTTATTAATAAGACTTGTTTATTAATATTCTCTTACTTGTTCACATTTTATTCTTCGTTAATTTCCTATTCACTACTGAATGGAATCATTAAATTGAAAATAAAAACTTTATCTGAGGTTTCTATTCTCAAACAACAGCTGCTTTGTAGCAGGCTTGCCACGGTGAGAGAAAACCTGGAAAACAGGGAAAATTCAGGGATTTCATGAGTTTGATAAGTCAAGTAGTTTTGGGAAAACTGAATTTGTGACAGAAGGTATATAAACTACTAGTTGACAGTACCCGTGCTCTTGCTTCAGGATTTAAATATTGAATTTTTGTCATTATATTTACCTAAATGTATCTAAAGAAATCAATGTTTGTGTTGTTTGGTAAATCATACTGTTTCACCATCAGTTCGCCATTTTATAGTTTTAGTAAATAACCAGGCCATCATGAAGCTTAGCGCTAAAGCGCCGCTGGCATAAACAAAACTAATTTCCTTTACAATGTGTTCCACTAAATCACTAATTTTAACTCTAGTTCACTCGGCTTACTACCTCACTTCAGTCTTGACAAACATTCTGAAAGAACGAGTATTTGATTGGCCTGAAATGTTCTAAGTCAATCAAAGGTACTTGGTAAAAAAGTTAAAACCATAAAATAGCTATTTATTTAGAGTTTTAGGGTAGTCTCTAATAGGAATATCCCTTGAAAACTGAGATTCCAGCAGTAAGAGTAAATTTGTTGCAATTATTAAAAAATGCTAATTGTCAAATAATCCTTTTAAATTACCCTACCTACCAAAATTCCCTGATATTACCCTCAGCCCTAAACGAGTCACAGTATAATCAATCTCTACATGATTTTCAGAATTTTTAAAATTTTGTCAGGAAGTTCTTAACTCTTTCTAGAGTCTGTATCTTGTGGATAACTCTTGTTTAAGAGTAGTTTTAAAAGACATTTCCAAAGTAATATTTTAAAAATTCTGATTTTTAAATAATTTTTTAAACTACCCTGTCTGCAAAATTCCTTGATACTTCTCTCAGCCCCAAAAGAGCCCCACTCTAAGAAACTCCTGTTTGATTTTCAGGTTTTAAGTTTGTCGGGACATTTCCAACCCTCAAGACCCACTGACTCCTCATTGCTACTCAAGTGTCTCTAATCGGTGGATTATTCTTGTTTTACGGTTTGTTCCGCCTGACCTGCGAGCACGTGCTGAAGGTGATGAAGAAGGGTCGGGAGACGGTGTTGACGTTGCTGGAGGCCTCGTACCACCGCTGATAGACTGGACCCCGCAGCTGCAGACGGATACACAGGTACAGGCAATGCACCATCGCATATTCACCTTGTAGCTACATCCCTGGGCTGTACAAATGTTCATCACAGTTCTTTAGTAAAGTCACTACGAAAGCTTTAAGGTCAGAATTAAGAAGGTCTGTTCACTTCAATATCTATCTAATGGTGTGTATTGTTGCAATATAGTGGTTTTGATTTGCTAATTTGATGTTATTCTAAAATAAACGCAATCATGGTTTTAGCAAAGAGAGCTTATTGTTGAAGAACACTTGAGAAGAAGATAATTTCTTCTCGTCAAGAGGAACTTGGAGTCAAGTTTACAGGTGTTAATATTCCAAAAAATCTAAAATTCACAGATTTGCAAAATTTTAACAAAATAGGTTCTATAGGAACGAAAACATAACAGAAGGCAGACTGTACTGCATGAAGAAGTGACAGACAATGTTAGGGTTGGATTAAAAATTTCTCTCAAAAAAGTCTTTTAAAATTTTGCAACTACAAAAGCAGATAGCATACCAACGCCTGGATACTTGATCTTAAACGATCTTGACAAAAAAATATGATCTTGCTCCTAAGTACTCCTTCAACAATAAGCACTCTTGATCTTTGCTAGAAACCATGATTGCGTTTATTTTACAATAACATCAAATTAGCAAATCAAAACCACTATATTACTGCATCAATACATACCATCTGGTGGTATTGAAGTGAACAAACCAATGATACACCTACGACTTTATAAATGTCGTAAAGAATGACTTACTAAAATAAAGTTGGGTTGCATTTTGAAAAAAACACCTTTTAGTAGATTTTCATTCTACTAATTGAAACTCCTGTCAAACTTTAGTTAGTAGCGCTACTTGTTTTGCAACGGACAGAAGAGGAAATACAGTACTGTAAAACTGTATGGGCAACTATAGAATTTTCTTTGTTGAAAGTGCAATATTAAAATTCATTTAGCCATCATTAAGAGAAAAAATATA